>OY755046.1:14123355-14843355 GCA_963576565.1 Aspidapion aeneum
CATTGTGGACATGCGCACCAAGAATCAGTGAGATCCTTTTTCGACCGCCTCGAGAAATGGCGTGTTAATTTACTTTCTCCAACTATTTCAAATTTCTACACTTGAAAGTGCTCGATTTTGGTGCACTGAAGCATAGAACTAGAAGCTTCAGCTACGTGGTGCCATCATTAGATCCAGACAGGGGCCCCTTGGAACGTCGAGAAATTGGCTGCAAACTGGTGAGTGCTTTGTTTCTGATTTCCGTTGTGTGGTACCCACAATTAACCTATGGACCTTTTAATTATTTCGTAATTTCATATCAATATATTTATGTTTGTTCGCGCTTTCATTAATTAAAATATATACAGTCCTTTGCAGTTATCGTTTTTCTTACTGCGGGCATAACATAAGTGCTCCTTCGACCCGAAATATTTAAATTTACTCCATACGACGGTATTAATAAGTCGGCCATTTATTTCATTTTCACATTTTCGCCCAGATCATACGGCCTTGAATTTTGCCAATCGTATTGAACCGAGAGAGAGTGTCGCTCGACCTTCGGTAGCGGCGCAGTTCACCTGTTTTCGGTCCACTGCTATGGTAACGTACCGCGTGGTCATTCAGTAAACAAATCGAGAAGCAATCAAAACAAACAAGCACGAGTTTTATGATTAGGTGTGTTCCATATCATTTCGATATTTAAAACAATTTTCATCAATTGCGATAAATTAGTGCATATTTTCGACAATTCGTCATTTTTCTATTTTAGAAGCATTAATTTAGCGTTAATTGTATATTTACCGACATTTCTGTGATTAGATGTGTTCCATATCATTTCGATATTTAAAACAATTTTCATCAATTGCGATAAATTAGTGCATATTTTTGACAATTCGTCATTTTTCTATTTCAGAAGCATTAATTTAGCGTTAATTGTATATTTACCGACAGTTTCGTCATTTCAAAGGTAGAATCATGTCTATCAAAAAAGCCGTGCAAAAACGCAAGGGTTTTTTATCGGCGATTACCGGGTGTTATGTGTTTTCACAGACCGCGGCAACGGACGCAAAAGCGAAAAACGAGTTTCAAGTGAGGTATTCCGACTTGGATGAAACTTTCGATAAATGCATGCTGGCACATAATGATGTCATTATGTTGATACACGACTCGGACGACGAGGAGTTTAAAACGCAGGATGCGATCCTTTCAGAAGCTCGTAAATATTTTTATGCGTGTAAGGGGGTTTACTCTAAAATATTTCCGGTTGAGGCCCCATCCTTTTCGGGATCATATGTTCGACAAAACGAAACTCCAAAACTCGAAGAGTTAGGTATTCCCATATTTCGAGGTGATAAAAAATTATGGCCAAGCTTTTTCGATCTTTTTAATAACATAGATCAAAATCAAAGTCTCGAGGATGAGCCTTTAAAATTGATATCAGGGATTAGCTTATCTGATCAAAATTATAAAATTGCTTACGACAAATTAGTCAATAGATATCAAAACAAACGAGACCTCGCAAATGATGCTTTAAGCACAATTATGAACTCCACATTAAAAAACGAGTCAGCTAAAGAATTGCGTAATTTAATTGACACCTTTTCTGAATCCCTAGAAATGTTAAAATCACTTAGCTTTGACGTTGACAGTTGGTACTTTATTATTTTTTTCATTTTGTTAGAAAAATTGGATATTCCGACGCGTTCAAATTTCGAAATGAGCCACTTTTCAGTCACTTTTTCAATTTCTAGAAAAAAGATGTAAAGTTTTGGAATCACTTCCTCAATCAACAGCACCCAAAAAGGTGCCTGCCTATCAAAAATCAAATTCTATGCAAAATCAGTTTGGCCAAATAGTAGAGTTTAAAAGCGCGTAAAAGGCTTCTAGAACCGATTTTCGTGTGCACTTCATTGCTAAAATGTAAGACACAATTTAAATCATTTCTTACACCCTAAGAATGCAAAATCGACTGGTCATCCAAAAATCGTCGTGTGCAGGTGGTGGGTGGGGGTAGTTTTTCCAAAAATTTTGAAATTTTTTTTTTGCATTTTTTGAATTTATAAAGTGTGCTCATGATTCCACCAAAAGCATATAGTAATATTACAATCAGAAACATTTATTTTTCAATGTTAAAACTATCGTTCCAAATGCTTTTATATGGAGTTCCCTATTAAACAAGTGCTCGCCCTGAAAACGCGTTTTTATAATAATTTATAACTTGTTATAACTCGAGAACCCTTTGCTTAATCAAAAAAATACCTTCTGTAAACTTTGTGTATCAAAGATCAGGGATCACAATGATTTTTGAAAAATGTCAATCGGACGCATAGTTTTTTTTTAAAGTAGCAAATAGTGATGCCATGACGCGACGAACGCTGCAGACACTGACATGCGACGAAGGGTCAGATATTTTACAAATGCACGGCGGGCCAGGCGAAACGCGACTCTATGTCTTGAGACAAGTAAAGACAAACATAAGATCATTTTTCGTTTAACTCTCGCGGTTACAGATGTTTAAATTACTTACTTGGCTTTTTGCGTGTGAATTGCGTTATGTATAAATGTTGTGCTTTTGTGATTTGGCCGTGAAGGGCCAAATATCAAAGGCTAGGCGTGAAGAAAAGGGAAATTTAGTTCTATATTAGAATGTGACTCTCGGCCCTACGGGCCTCCAATTTATTTCTATATTAGTCCCCCTCCTCCCCGAAGTGGACTATTTTTTTAAATCAAGCTTTTAGGGTACCTCCCTCCTCCAATTTTTTTTAAAGTTGGGAAAAACGAAATTTTTTTCTATAAGAATCATAGCAATGTTGGTCTTATTGAGAAAACCAAAAACCAAATCGGAATCGGTTTAGTTGTTTTTGAGATATCAGCGTTTGTATGTAAAACTTTGAAGGGTCATATCTCAAACTATTTTATTGCTCTACTTCCGGTGACTTGACAGCCCTTGACTGAACCTATTTCTACGGTACAAATATTAATTTGTGGCTTTAGATGTCACCCACTTAGTGCATTGACGCGCAATAGGTCCCTGTGTTTTTAAAAAACAGCATTTTTTTAAATTTAAATTATTTGGCTATATCTCGAGACGTCAAAATGAAAATTTTATAATGACTTTATCGATAGGGCCTACGAAGATAAACATCAGAGAAAAAAAATTTGATTAGTTTGGTACTTTTTGAGTTTTTGCCAAAGAACCATCAAAATTTGCCATCAAAAAGTGGTGCTACTTTAAAGTGTCATATTTTAAGACGCCGACAATTAATTTTAATTATCTCGAAGGCGACAGATGCGCTATTGTATAGGTTTGCAAAAAAAAATCATAAATCATTACCATTAAAATTATGTCTTCCAGGTGTAAACTAAGTACGCTATGTCAAATTTTCTGTTTTGACATATTATGCCTATAGCGGGAAGTGGGGGGCTCAAATCAAAAGTCTCGATTCTAATATAGAATTTAACGGGAGGCGCGTTGTTTCCCTTTCAAATATGGATTCCCGGAGGCCCGTATATAGGGTCAAATTGAAAAAATGCAAGAATCCATTTTGATTTAAGTTTAAATCTCGAATAAAAGCACTCGCTGGTACCGTTTATGTAAGTGACGTCATCAGGCCAAAAAAATACAAAAATTTAATTTTTTAATAATAGGAATTATTTTTACGGTCAAATTAACAAAAAAACTTCAAATAAACTTTTTTGTAGGTCGCACCCCTCCTCTCCAGAGCTCCTTAAATATAAAAAACCTTAAATTGGTTATATTTTGACAATTTATATCTCAGAAACGATTTTGCTGCATCACTTCCGGTGACTTGATAGCCCTTGATTGAACCTATTTCTACGATAACAAAATAAATTTATGTGGCTTTAGATGTCACCCACTTAGTGCATTGACGCGCAATAGGTCCCTGTGTTTTTCAAAAACAGATTTTTTTTAAATTTCAATTATTTGCCTATATCTCTAAACAGAGACGTCCAAATGAAAAATTTATAATAACTTTAACGATAGGGCCTACCAAGATCTATAAATGTCAGAGAAAAATTTTTAGATTAGTTTGGTACTTTTTGTCAAAAAACCATCAAAATTTGCCAAAAAGTGGTGCTTCTTTAAAGAGTCATATTTTAAGACGCCGACAATTTATTTTAATTATCTCGACGGCGACAGATGCGCTATTGTGTAGGCTTGCAAAAAAAATACATAGTTCATTACCGTTAAAATTGTGTCTTCCAGGTGTAAACTAATTACACCATGTCAAATTTTCTGTTTTCACATATTATGCCTATAGCAGGGAGTGGGGGGCTCAAATCAAAAGTCTCGATTCCAATATAGAATTTAACGGGAGGCGCATAGTTTCCCTTTCAAATATGGATTCCCGGAGGCCCGTAGGGCCGAGTCACATACTAATATAGTGAATATGGACTCCCGTAGGCCTGTAGGGCGGAGAGTCAAATACTAATATAGAAATAAATTGGAGTCCCGTAGGGCCGAGAGTCACATACTAATATAGAAATAAATTGGAGGCACGTAGGGTCGAGAGTCACGTTCCAATATCAAATTTAACGGGAGGCGCGTAGTTTCAATTTTAAATATGGATTCCCGGAGGCCCGTAGGGCCGAGAGTCACATACTGATATAGACATAAATTGGAGGCCCGTAGGGCCGAGAGGCACATTATAATATAGAATTAAACTGGAGGCGGGTAGTTTCCCTTTTAAATATGGATTCCCGGAGGCCCGTAGGGCCGAGAGTTACATACTAATATAGAAATAAATTGGAGGCCCGTAGGGCCGATAGTCACATGCTTATATAGAACTAAATTTCACTTTTCTTCACGGCCAAATCACACAAGCACAACATTTATACATAACGCAATTCAGTGACGTATATAGAAAAAAGTTTCGAGGGGGCCGAGACAGTTTCGGGGGGGGGGGGGGGGGGGCCGAGACCTCATGAGGCCGTATTTTATGCTATTTTATGTTTGCACCGAACCGAACCCCCCGTATATACGCCACTGGCGCAATTCACAAGAAAAAAGCCAAGTAAGTAACTTAAACATCTGTAACCGCGAGAGTTAAACGAAAAACGAACTTATGTGTGTCTCGACTTGTCTCAAGACATAGAGTCGCGTTTCGCCTGGCCCACCGTGCATTTGTAAAATATCTGACCCTTCGTCGCATGTCAGTGTCTACCGCGGTCGTCGCGTCATGGCATCACTCTTTGCTACTTTAAAAAAAAACTATGGGTCCGATTGAAATTTTTCAAAATCATTGTGATCCCTGATCTTTGATACACAAAGTTTACAGAAGGTGTTTTTTTGATTAAGCAAAGGGTTCTCGAGTTATAACAAGTTATAAATTATTATAAATACGCGTTTTCAGGGCGAGCACTTGTTTAATAGGGAACTCCATATAAAAGCATCGGGAACGATATTTTCAACATTGAAAAATAAATGTTTCTGATAGTAATATTACTACAGTCGAACCTCTCTAACTCGAACCTCTATAACTCGAACCTCTCTATAACTCGAACCTTTTAGGTGGTCCCTGCACATTTTTCAATTTTTATATGTATTTTAACCTCTTTAACTCGAATTTCTATAACTCGAACCTCTCTATAACTCAAACTGTATTCCCAGTCCCGCCAACGTCAAGATCTCTCTAAGACGAACCTTTGAACTCGATTAAAACTGAAATCCCTCTATCACAATTAATAACACAAATTAGTGAACAGCAGGTTGCTTTAAATGTACAAGAGTTTATTAATCGATGCTAGGACATTTTTCAAGTGAATGATAAGGTGCCTTTTGATTAATTTTTAAATATAGACGAGGATTTAGTAACAAGCGAAACTTACAGAAGATAATATCGTGGAAAGTGTTGGCAAAACAGAGGATACTTTTGAGGAAAACTCTAACGATGAAGATGAGAGTGAAGAAATTCCTAGACAAAAACCTTCCAACGCTGAAGTTTCAAAAGCAATTGAAACCATGCAGTTTGCTTTTTCAATGGATGAGGCCACAACAAGTAATAACTTGTCTCTTATCTTTGAAATACGAAAAAAAAATTGAGTCGAACTGCGCAAAAAAAACTTAACTAATTATTTTTCTAGTTTTTAAGTATGTATACATTTATTTTAAGTTAGTTTTGTATTTTTCAACTGTTTTAATGCAAAATTTTTTTTATTGGAATATATGATTTTTTTTTCTTTTACTCGAACTCTCCATAACTCGAACTGTTTTGGTTGTCCCTTGAAGTTCGAGTTATAGAGGTTCGACTGTATATGCTTTTGGTGGAGTCATGAGCACACTTTATAGATTCAAAAAATGCAAAAATTTTTTCCAAATTTTTGGAAAAACTACCCCCACCACCCCCTGCACACGACGATTTTTGGACGACCAGTCGATTTTGCATTCCTAGGGTGTAAGAAATGATTTAAATTGTGTCTTACATTTTAGCAATGAAGTGCACACGGGGTGACACGATAGAAGCGGCTTTTAACTCTACTAAAAAGCCTACCTATCAAAATTCAAATTCTATGCAAAATCAGTTTGGGCAAAAGCCTACCTATAAATCATCCAATTCGCCTTTTATAGGACTGGCTGGCACCTCAACTAATTCAAGTATGGGAATAAAATGTCTCCGGTGTAATCAAGGTCACGTGCTTTCGAAATGTCAAACATTTCTTGACCTCTCACCTATCGATCGCCTATCTTTCGTCAAGCAGAAAAAATTATGTCTAGCGTGTTTTCATCCCTCGCATGGGGTAGACACGTGCAAATCAAAATATTCATGCAGGACTTGCAATAGTAAATGAACCACACTTTAACTCATACCTTAGAAACTAATCAAGAGTCTGGAAGCCAAGATACTAGTCCTGTCATTCACACACCACCTGTCAATAATCTTTATGTGTCATTAAATACCTCATGACCTTCAGGTACCTTTCTTTTATGCACCGCCATAATAGATGTTATGGACGGTTGCGGAAATTTTCAACCTGTAAGGACACTGCTTGATTCTGGATCACAGACAGGATTCATCAGTGAAAAGTGTATTCAGCGTCTTAATCTTCCTAGGCGAAGTTACACCACTGAAATATTCGGATTAAATCAAATGTCTTCTCTTACTTCCAAAGGGCTCGTTCAATGTCACATTAAGCCACAAGGACAGGTCACTCCTTTACTTAATTTCGAAGCAATTGTCGTTCCACAATTATGTTCCATTATGCCTACATTCACTTTGAACGATAATCAGTGGAAACACTTGGAAAACCTTAAACTTGCCGACCCATCTTATTTCAAATCTAGACCTGTGGACCTAGTTATTGGTTGCGAGCTATTCGCACAGATATTCAAGGAGGGCAGGGTTCTTGGACAAATAGGGCAACCTTCAGCCCTTGAAACCATCTTTGGCTGGGTCGTCATGGGAAAAGTGGACGAAGTAGGTAGTTTTACGGAACGAACCAGTTTTTTTTAACGAGTCATTCACCTCCGTTAGAGGTCATTATCCCTAGGTTTTGGGAAATCGAACATTTGCCTAAAAAACAAATCTTATCAAAGGAAGAAAAACAAGCGGAATCAATTTTTACTGCGAGTGTCGTACGGCAACCGAGCGGTAGATTCATGGTAGATCTTCCGTTTAAAGATAAAATAAACCCTGACCTAGGAAATACTTATCCGCAAGCTTATCGTAAATTTTTACTTCTAGAAAATAGATTAATCAAAAATCCTGATCTGTACACTGCCTATTCAAGTTTCATGCAAGACTATATCGATTCTAATCACATGAGTCTAGTTTTATCTAGTCAACCAAAGGTCGACGTATCCTGTTTTTTAGCACATCATTGCGTACTAAAGCCGGAAAGCTTAAGTACAAAATTAAGGGTAGTCTAGGATTGTTCGGCAGTCACCCCAAAAAATATTAGTCTCAATGACACATTGTTATCTGGACCGAAACTTCAAAAGGATATTGCTTCTTTACTCCTTCCGTTTCGTCTTAATCCTATTGCCTACATTGCTGATATCAAACAGATGTTCCGTCAAGTCCTTATCAATCCTTATCACCGTCCTTATCAAGGGATATTGTGGAGGTTTTCTCCACAGGACCCACTTTCAGTGTGGGAACTTTCTACTGTCACTTTTGGCATGACATGCTCACCTTTTCTAGCCATGCGAACATTAAATGAGCTGGCAGAGAGAGAAAAGGAACGTTTTCCTATGGCTAGTACTGTTCTAAAAACGTCAATCTATATCGACGATATCTTGGGAACTATCCCTTCGCTTTCTGAAGCTCTTTCCCTTCAAACGGAACTCAATGATTTGTTGAAGTCGGGAGGATTTGAACTTAAAAAATGGGCAAGCAATTGTCCTGAGTTATTGGCAACATTGCCAGAGTCCGATGGTCAAATGCCTCTCTCTTTCGACAAGGAGGAACCCCACTTTATCAAAGTTTTAGGACTTCAATGGCATCCAAAAAACGACATTTTTTCTTATCAATGCCGAATGAAGGACAAACCCCCAACCAAATGTTCTATTTTATCTATCATAGGAACAATCTTCGATCCCTTAGGTTTTCTTTGTCCCTTGTTGCTACAAGCAAAATTTATTTTGCAACAGTTGTGGTTATCGAAAATAGGCTGGGACGAAGAACCAGATTCTTCTATCATCGACTCTTGGAACAAACGTCGTTCTAAATTCCCGCTTCTTTCCAATTTACCCCGACAAATCAAACTGTCTAAAACCAATACCTGTCAAATCATCGGCTTCTGTGACGCTTCAATTCGAGGTTACGCAGGCGTCGTATATTTTCGTGTAGAAGAGGAAAACAATATATCTGTTTCTCTCATATCTGCAAAATCTAGGGTCGCGCCTATAAAGTCACAAACTTTGGCTAGGCTAGAACTCCTAGGCGCATTTCTTTTAAGCGAATTAATTGACTTCGTCTTATCTAGCTATGAAGGAAAATTAACTTTTACAAATATCGTTACTTTCTGCGATTCGCAAGTCGTATTGCACTGGCTTTCATCCCCTCCTAATCGCTGGCAAACCTTTGTTGGAAATCGAGTCAGTAGAATCCAAGAAATCATTCCCTCAAACTCATGGCGCTACATTCCTCCTGCTTTAAATGCAGCCGATATTGCGTCACGAGGGGCCACCCCTTTACAGCTCATGTCACATGATATGTGGTGGAACGCACCGTCGTTTTTGTGGTCTCCCGAAAACGAATGGCCCGATTTTCATAAATCAAAAATGCTGATTGATTATGGAGATATTAATCTGGAGGAAAAGCCAAAGGTCTGTTGCAATGCGATAATTGACGTTAACTTCTTAGAGCAGCTTCTTATCAAATATTCATCTATATCAAAAATTCAACGTATCATTTGTTATGTCCTTCGAATAGTTAACCTTTTTCAAAACCATTCCTATCAAAACCCACTAAGCCGCCGGACCGAAAAGTTATTTTTGAGAATATTGTTTTTCCTACCACCGGTGAGATGCAAAGTGCGTTATACCTTCTTCTTGTTTTTCTGAGCTTTTTTTCGCGTTATCTAAGGATAAACCAATACCGAAACCTTTCCGAAAACTTTCACCTTTTCTTGATGAAAATAATATCATTAGAGTCGGTGGCAGATTACAAAAATCTGACCTTTTGTCTTATTCTGCAAAATACCCCGTCTTACTTTCGAGTAACCATCGTTTAACTACTCTTCTTATCGAGTCCACTCATCGACAATACCTTCATCCTGGGTTTAAAACATTACATAATCTGCTTTTACAGCAATTTTGGATATTATCTGCCAGACGGGCAATTCAAAGAACCATATCCAAGTGTTTGCAATGTTTTAGAATCAACCCTAAACCCTATAGACCGCCCATAATGAGTTCGCTTCCCGCTCATCGAATCAATCAACTTAAACCTTTTTCGAGTGTAGCTATCGACTTTTGTGGACCTTTCTTTGTGATTCCTCATCGTTACCGTGGTTGTAAAGCTTTTAAATCGTATGTCTGTGTGTTTGTCTGTGCGGCTACACATTGCGTGCATTTGGAATTAACCATGGAACTCTCCACCGAAGGGTTCGTAGGTGCATTCCATCGATTCATTTCCAGGAGGAAGCGTGACGCAATGCTGGTCAGATCAGGGCAGTAATTTTATAGGGTTTCGTAACCAATTACTTGATTACGCAAGAAGTGCGTCCACCAGACTTTCTACTCGTTGGCATCTGGGACCTCCTCTCAGTCGACATTTCAATGGCCTGGCAGAAGCTGGCGTCAAAAGTTTTAAAACTCACTTTGTTCGAGTTGTCGGCGACCAGAAGTTGTCTATCATGGAAATATCCACCCTTACATGTCGCATAGAAGCTGTGCTTAATAGTCGCCCTTTATCTCCTGCCTCTTCAGACCCACACGATCTTCAACCTCTTACCCCTGGGCATTTTTTGACCCTTGAACCCCTTAATTCAGAAATTCCGGAGTCAGATTTGTCCGAGGTTCCCCTAAATCGGCTCTCGAGATGGCAACTAATCCAACAACTACATAATGATTTTTGGAAAAGGTATTCTGTAGAGTATTTGCATACGCTACAACAGCGACACAAGTGGGCTGATTCGTCCCCAAATATCAAATTAAATGATTTGGTTATCATAACGAGTGATCACATTCAGTCACCTTTGAAATGGCCAGTCGGTCGGGTCATCGAACTGCATCCCGGCGGAGACGGTCAGGTGCGCGTTGCTACGGTACAAACGGCTACCGGTGTTTACAAGCGGCCAGTTGTAAAACTGTGCCTCTTGCCGAATTAAAAGTAATTTTAATTTTTTCTACCTATTAAAGTCAATTATTACAATAGGTAATTCTTTATTATTTTTTTAAAAATTTTGTTTGTTTGTTTTGACTTTTTCGGGTTTTCGTTATCTCTAAATAAACTTACGCTACTTATCTGTTTTTCATTCATTTATATTTATCGGTCGATCATTTTTCTTATATCTATATCTGTCCGGCTGATATTCTAAAATCGTGTGTTTTGGAGGGCAGTTATGTTAGCTCCCGCTAAATTTTGCGGTTGTTTGTAAATTTTAAAAACCACACAATTGGATGACGGACAGAGTGCATTTTCGCGCATTTTGGACATGCGCACCAAGAATCAGTGAGATCCTTTTTCGACCGCCTCGAGAAATGGCGTGTTAATTTACTTTCTCCAACTATTTCAAATTTCTACACTTGAAAGTGCTCGATTTTGGTGTACTGAAGCATAGAACTAGAAGCTTCAGCCCTTCAGCTACGTGGTGACATCATTAGATCCAGACAGGGGCCCCTTGGAACGTGGAGAAATTGGCTGCAAACTGGTGAGTGCTTTGTTTCTGATTTCCGTTGTGCGGTACCCACAATTAACCTATGGACCTTTTAATTATTGCAGTTATCGTTTTTCTTACTGCGGGCATAACAGACAGTATTAAAAAACACCTATTATTAAATATTTTCTAAAATATTAAAAATAAAATACCTGTGTTTGTTTAATAAAATTTTACAAGTATCCTAGACTCATAGTTTGAAATACATACAAATACAATCAAAGTTGCATGCGTAATTTTAAAGGAACTATATTAATTATCATTACCAGCTGACGAAAGACTAGCTAAAATACGAGGATTTCTTTTCCAGTCAAAATAAAAAATGTTACCGTCCCCTAATATGCGTTCTTTTATGGTTAAATAATGCAATTCTGAAGCCGCACACTTACCCGCAATCCTAACCACAACGCCACAAGATAAATGGATAATCACTCTCTGACCCTTTTATTTTATCATAATACCGAACCTATATTTTTTATTGTTTTTGCAATTTTTAGTTTTCAAATGTATTTGGTCAGTATTGTTCTGCTGCTGCTTACATATAGTCGAATAAAAGGTTGGGGAAAACTAAGGAGTCCCTACAAAATAAAAACACCTAATCTTCCCCCGACGCAAGCGGCAGCAGAATAACACTAATAAGATATCGCAGAATGGGGATAAAAAAACGAATACAATTTAAGGACTAAATATTAAAAAGCCGACAGCGCAAATCGTGATGACGGTGCTTATTTGCGATTGCCCATAAAAATGTGGATGTGCAGGTGGTTGCGTAAAAACTGGATTGATTTGTTTGGTAGTCTATAGAAATTGTACTGGAGAGCTTTCCGATAACGCAAAACAACATACTTTTGAATTAAAAACCCACGAATTAGATCACGAAGATGAGTGAGATTAACATATTACACTCAAAAAACAAAAATTGCAAAAACAATAAAGATCGAAAAAAACTTATAGGTATATTATAAAGGGTCTAATACCAAAGTCTATGAACCTGATTCCGACTAGGTTTAAGTGTATTTTTTAATACTTACAGGACAATTTGCAAAAATTCAAATAAACTTTCAAAATAAAGAAAAACTACATTAACAATTTGCAACAAACTCTCATTTTTTGGAAATTTAGTCCGTGCAGTCATAGGATTTTCGTTAAAAATGGTCTCGCAGTACCACCCCAAAGAGGTGGTTTGAAGTTCGAAAAAGAATAAAAAAAATCCATAATCGATAATCGATAAAAAAAATTATATAATTTTTGTTTTAAAGCTATATCTTAAAACTATATCTATAGATGCATTACCGTATTAAATACGTATCAATATTTAAACATTGTAAAATGCACAAGATATATTAAAATCCGTTTTCAATTACACACCCACCAAAATAATTGAACATAGGTTTAATCATCGCTAACTTGTCTAAATAATTAACATGTAAAATATAGCGGACAGCTGACACTGACTTACTCCGTTTTTATTGGACATCTCCTAGTGACGTTTGGAGGTTTAAATATGGCTACCATTTTTAAACCAAAATATTCCAACGAAAAAAGGTGACCTATATTGTAAGTTATTGATGAACAATTACATAATATTTAAAACTAATAAATTCAAGACAAAAAAATTAGTTAAACCTTTAACCAAAATCTAGACCGAGTTTTAAGGACTTTAGTACTTTAGAATTTAGACCCTCAAGTTAGTTTTTTTAGGAAAAAATTGTTTATATGAGAATCAAAGAATCCCTTTAAAATCTGATACTGCCTTTTAGAAAGCCATTTCCACTACCACCGATATGGGTGAATATCAAGCGGCGACATTTTCCAGAGAACGCTTTCGAATTGAAATCTGGAAATGGAAATCCTATACAGTGAAACCTCTCCTTGCGGACACCTCTATTAAGCGGACACTTCCTTTAGCCGGACAAATTTGTTAAAGCCAAGTTTTTCCCTATTTCTTTACATGTATAATTCACTCCTATAACCGAACACTCTAATAACCGGACGCGGACAATTTTTTTTGGTTAAAAAGTTCTGAAACCTTCCGTAATCGGACGGAAACCTCTGACAACGGGACGGAGCTCTGCACGATGTTGGCAACAACGCACTCTGGAGCCGGGAAATTACCTTTTGCCGTTTTAATGCGGATACTAAATACTTCTGTCGTATTTACAAAATATTTTATTCGGCGGGACTGCTGTGTTTTATTTTTATTGTTCATATAAATTGCGTCTAGTAAAAAATTTCTTAGTTTACGTCAAAAAATGGAAGTTGTTAACATTTCGGCGAAGGAACATCTATCAGCACGAAAAATCGCAGAAAAATTTAATATCGTAAAAACTCAAGCAGCGGAAATTGTTAATAAATATATATTAAAATTTCGTAGTTCCCTCTCATAAGCGGACACCTCCAATAAGCGGACAAAATCGACCAAACCGTGAGTGTACGCTTATAGGAGGTTTCACTGTACTATATAAACCAAAAAAAGTAACCGGTCTTTCACTAATTATGTTCAAGCTCTGTTAAGCTGCTCTTGAAATCTGTATATAAAAATTATATACTATTTAAACCAAAAAACTAAGCCGTCTTGCACTAGTTATGTTTAAATCTTGCTAAGCTTTCGTACCAACCCAAATTTAAGTGTCTCATAGATGTAATAAATTTTTTATAAAAAAGTTTCACAGGCAAGTCCTCAGAGGTAAAGGTAGTTCGGGGACGCGTTTCGGCCTCATTATGCCTTATTCAGCCCGGGCTTTCTCTTTCTTTCCTGTTGTTCTATATGCTGGAAATTTTTTTAGATATTCTCTTCTCCAGATTTGTACGTCTTTCTTTTTTACCAGATCGCTCTATCTGCTCTTTAAACTAGGGAAAAAATATAAATCACCTTCGAATACACACATCTGATTGGTCGACGCAGTTGATTCCTCTCCTTTATTGACATAGGTGTCATGATTTTCGATAAAAGTTCTTCTATTAGTCGTTGATAATTGAAATAAAAAAAGAAACAAATTCCATCAAAAATGATGTAATTTGTATTAAAAGGGAGCAACATAACATGCACAGACCATTTAGATGCGTTCATTTCAGAAAAATGTCTCGTTTTTCCCTGGTTTGAAGAAGAGATACATTGAAAGTGTTCTCATCAAAAATCGTCTAGAAACTTTTTGGCATAGTGTCTATTAGGCCCTTATGCAACTTATTTATATAAAAAAGCTATATAATTTTCTTCGGATAGCGTATTTCAAATCGTCACTAAAACGATTTCCTTTCTTTCTTCATTTTCCTAAGCTTTTTCTTGAAAATAGTTGTTCTGATTGAAAATCTATAAATAGATGCCAGATAAGGATATTCTTGTTAAATTACTTTTAAAACCTTCACTATAATTTTTTTTTGGCTTAGGAAGCATGTTAATATGAAGCTTGTGAAGAAAAAGCTTCTTGCTGCACATTTTATTTTAGCATTAATTAATAGTTTTATACGATATTTGAAGAAAAACCTTATTTTTGTTTTTTGACTGCCTCCACTTCAGCGCTTTTAAGCTATTTTTTAGATGACAAAAATTTATTTATTAAATATTTTGCATCAAAACACCGTCTTAAAGTATTTTAAATATACAAAAAAATACTATATTTGGTTTAGTAAAAGGTGTTACGAATAAAATTACATTTTTTTCGTAACGCGTTTTTGCTAAGTGAATTTAAATATTTGCTTTAAAAAATAACCTCTAGCGACATCTTACGTGAGAGAGTTTAATTAGAATATTTAGAAAATAAACCGTTGACTTGCACACTACCTATCCGTGGTCTGGTTAAGCTCGAGATTATTGATTTTATGCAGCGATCTAACTGCTGGGAGAGGTTCATTTTTAATATGTTTCAGTTTTGGAATAGGATCGAGTGAGTTGTCTGTCCCTTTTTTGTCATTGGGGTGAAACAGGGATAGAAAGAATTTTCTGGTTGTTCAACTTGTACGACAGACATTGCGTAATTGGCCGTGTTGTATTTTAGCCTAAAGACCTTTGTTTTGCGAAGACTTTTGGATTGTTTACAGATTTATTTGCCTATAAAACAGTAAACATAAGTTTTTTGTAATTTAAATAAAGTTACTAAAAATTATTCAGTCAGTTTTAGTCTTATTAATGAATACGGATTTGTGTTATTGATTTTCTGGAGAATGAAGATTTTGGGATTTTGGGGAATCTGATTGGTCAGTGATTGCTATGCAGTTTGGGAAATTGAGAGGAATTTTATAAAAATCGCTCTCTTTTGTTCGAGCATTTGTCGAGAAACAAGGTATTTTAATTATGTTATAACATAACTTTAAAAATATTTCTTGTTCATCAAGCATGGCTTGAAGTTTTTTTTTATAGGATACATTAGAATTTTGCTCTAATTTTAATCAATGGTAATATGAAATTCAATTGCATATACCAGATTTTTATTTTTAATTAGGTCAATATGTTATAACATATATATATATATATATATATATATATATATATATATATATATATATATTTTTAAAAAAATTTCTGTGCCGAGGAAATATTACAATTTTTCTTTATGCCTTTAACAGACAATTATCTCTCTATGTAGACTACTTAATTTTTTTTAATAAAAATTTTGATTAGTTTCATATTTTTTTTTTGTTTTATGGTTCAAACTATGTTCGACAAAATATTTATATATTGGCTATATGGTATTTTGGTTATAGTTTATTTATAATGGGTTCACAATGTTGTGCCTACATGGGATTTCTAGAATCCAGATTATGATTTTAGGCTAGTTGTTAATCCTGCCTCTCGCTTATTTCTTTATTGGATAGCTTGGTACCAATTAACAATAGTCACTACGACATGACCATATCTTAAGCATCTTTGGTTGAAATAGAGTTAGACAGGTTAATACAGCTAAGTTTTAACATAGCTATTGCCTATAGCTGTTGTTTACATATAGTTTTTTTATAACCAAAATACACATTTTTGTTTTTTTATAAACTTAGGCGATGATTTGCGTCCAGAAAAGATAAATAACTTGGTGTGAATAGAGTAAAGTTTTATTTGGTAATTCTACTGTACAGTATGTACAAGTTTTGGTGAAACTTTGGAATATTTATATAGGGTGTTTTGATGGACCTGATCAGAAAATAAAGTTTTTTTGATTTTATCCATGGAAAATGATTGAAACCATAGTTGTATTTTAAAGATTACTTCAAGTATACTGAATCTAACATTTCCTGGGTTAAGATTTTAAGTTTTGTTTTTATGTAATTTTTTTTTTCTAACCTCAATTCTCGACAAAACTATTACAACATATGTAAATATTTTTTTTCACTATTGTACATCCAAAGAAACAAGGTTCTAAAAAGGAAGTATGTCTCTTTTAAGTTGTATTTGAACAGTAAAATCTATAATTTTATTAATATAATTTTTTTACTACCTTTTTAAGAAACTGAGTTTCAATAAAAAAATAATATTTTTTTCTTGTTTATATTTGATCATTTGTTTTTTTTTTGTTTTTCTTTCTGAAACAAAATAAATGTTGAGGGTTGTAAACAAAAAGTAATCCTGATCTTTTATTTCGTTCCTGCATTGATACATTGGTAACATGGTGATAGTAAGAAAAATCTGTGACCATTGTTGTTAATTGTGTCAAAGTAAATAGAGGTTTCATCATTTCAAAAATAGAAAATTGACAATATTTTTCTTAAAGGAACCTCACGACCCTAAATAGCTCTTCCTAGCCGAGGTAAATTTAAGGTATATTAAAACAACATCAATAATATACAAAAGTTATATTATATAAAAAAATAATATAACAAAGGGTCTATTCAAACAAATGTTTTTTTTTCTCTTTTAAATGATTTTTAGGTTGTTTGTGGAAAATAGCTCGGTGCTATGCCTGCTTATTTTCGTAACTTTTTTTCTATGTTTAGGTTTGAAGATAATAATAATAATAAAACGGTAACATAAAAAAAATATTTTACCTCCAATTTTTGCTGCAAATACCGAAACTATGAACAAATAAGAGCTAAAACAGTAGAAATCAAAATTTTGTACAGGTTCCTTAAAAAATAAGCTTGTTTATTGCATTATTTTTATTATGAATAATTTTTTTACTTGACTAGAAAAAGTTATTATGCATACCTCTTTTTACGGGCAGGTACAATACTGTTCCAGAATGCGTTGATTTAATTTTAAATTTTGAACTAGGATGCAATCCGGTATCTTAGTAGTCCAGGTTGAGGATTGTGCATGTCAGTTTTATATAAATTGGTTAGCTCCAATTCAAGTCTTTCTTAAAGATACGAGGGAGCTTGATAAACTTTGTGGAGTTCCAGAGGGGAGAGGCAGTTATATTAAGCTTGTTTTTTTATATTTTTGCGTATAACTTAAAAACTTGTTGCTAAAATCCTATCAAAAGTTGAGTGTATATTTTATTTTGCTACTGTTTTAGCTCTTATTTATTTATAGTAAAATATATTCTTTTTTTATGTTGCCGTCCGATAAATATAAAAATTAATATCTTCAAACCTAGACTTTTCTACTGTTTGTTTTGTAATTAGTAAAATATCTTTTTTTATGTTGCCGTCCGATAAATATAAAAATTAATATTTTCAAAACTAGACATAGAAAAGCAATATTTTTTTCCTCGTGTAATACTGAGTTACGATCATAACCATAATGTTTACTTAAAATCCATTGAAACTTTTTTTTTGCACAAATAGCTTAAAAGTCATTTTAGAGCAAAAATAAAATAAAAAAAAAATATTTTTTGAATAGATGAGATGACGACATATAGATATATGTTTGAAATATTTCTTATGCTGTGTTTTAATACAAAATATTTAATAAATTAATTTTTGTGATACGGAAAATAGCCTAAAACAGCTGAAGTCAATTTTATTTAGTAAGAAAAAAAATCTATAAAAAAATTTATATCTATAAAAGTAGGGGCAATCAAACAACAAAAATATGTTTTCCTTCAAATAGCATATAAAACTATCAATTCGTAACAAAATACAATGTGCTGCTAGTTTTAAAGTTCGGTAATAGTTCAGATATAAAAAATGTTTTGTTTTACTTCCCCCCGTATATTATCTAATAAATTGACAAGAATGACATTATAACTGACTTTGTCTTTAGGCCTTTACTAAGTCATTTTTATGCTAACTTAATTTTTTTCGGGCAAGGGTTTTTATTATTAGAACATACAAAAAAATTACCATTTTTCGAACTTTGACCGTTTATATCTTAAAAACTGCGATGTTCTTTAAAGCCTCAGAAAGTATAATTTAGTAATTTATTTTTCAAAAACAATATCTTCGAAGCGGCACATACATTTTTCCATGGGCTCGTTTTAAAAAGCAGAGGGAAATTTTGCCGAAAATTCGCTACATCTTAGCTGTGGCGTCAAATCAGTTCAGCAGGAACTTGACTATAGAATGAGTTGCAATAATATTTTTCAAAAGCTCTATGGTGTTTTGAGAGTATGTAGCGTTAGTGAAGTGCTAACCAACGCAACGCTCGTATTTTTAGTTTTCAATCATTAATTCAGCATCCTCTATGCCCAACTCCTAACTTTAGTTATAGAGTACATGAATGTCAATTAGAATATTCGTTTTTGTAAGAGGAAGTATATCACGGCATAAAATACTTATTTTGTTTTTATGGTTATTGTACGATTTTAACTAAAGTATTAATTAACTGTTTTAGGTCGACACGGCACTTTGGATCTTTAGCGTTTTTCCTAGCTTGGAATAAAACCATTGACAACCTGTTGCTAGAATTAATTGAAACCATGAATCTAGCGGAAGCTTCGACGTTATTGGACTTATATTCAAAAATTCAAAAAGTTGACTTTAAAGGTAAAAATATTTTACAATCTTTATTGGGAATATCCGAATCGTCCGCATTTATACAAACGAAATTCTATTCATTCCTTAAAGTTTTTGAGACCCAATAAAGTTGGCATTTCTATTAGGGAACGAACCCCAATTTTATCGATTTTTTAAATTAGCGTCAAATTTTCTTTAAAATGACGCCCCACACTCAGTTTTTATTATTATTTTATTTTTCTTAATATTTATAGTTAGTTGAGTGGCCTATGGTATTCCGTGGGAGAGTTGTGGAAGATATTTTTTAAACTACTAGTGATGTATTACACATTTAAGGGTTACCGGGTGTTTACAGAAAAACTGTAAAAACGTATTCTTTTTGCAATAACTAATTAAACTAGTACAATATAAAATAAATTAGCTGAGTTTCTTTTAAAATAACAAAGATATATTTATTAAATATTAAAAAATAGTAACCAATTATAACTGTTGCTTTATCGAGCAACTAATAAAAATTTTCAATAATAATATTGCACAAAAGTTAAAAATAAATTCATTTTTTCTCTGAAGGACTTACCAGATTAATGTAAAGCATCATTTTGTACGAGAAATTGTTGAAATTAAGCAGATTATTTTAGAACATATAGGTACAGAAGGTACAGAATGTTGGCAGATGTATTCACACAGGCGTTACCGAAACAAAAACATGATTTTTGTATTGACGAAATTGGTGTTCGAGCCTGTATTGAATGCAAAATGAGCCAGAATTATGGCAGAGTACAGTGAATATTGCTTATAACTATATCGGATATTACGACATATCGGTTATAGCGACGACATATTAAGGTCCCGACCGAGTTCATTTATAAGCCATTTTGTTACCTTTTTTCTCTATTACGACGCTCAGTTATAATGGTCGGGCAGCAAAATGCTATTTTCGTCAATTTTTGAGGGATTTTGATAAGCATTGGCACGTTTATACATCGATCCAAGAAAAGCAAAAAACCAAAAAATTTTTTGTGGATTTGTCTCTCTAAGCTGCGTATCAGTGCCCTGAACTTTCCGGTTTGCACCTTTCCACTTTTTTCAAAATATCTCAAAATCAAAAAAAGCCTAAATGTTTATTGCTACGGTTTTCATTAGGCAAGACCTGTCTCTATAGGCCGAAGTACTACAAGTTTTAAAAATATTTATCGATTAAAAAACAAATAATGTCAAGTCAAAACTTTGACAAATTTACCAAAGTAGTGATTTTTTTAAAACTTGAATTTTTGGACGCTGTCAAGAAATTTCTGCGGCGGATTTTATCTGACATACTTTTTTTTCTGCCTTTTGAGTCTTGCTATACTACCCTTTTTAAAATATTAAAAAATATAGCAGGGAAAATCTGTAGCAGAATCACAAATACCAAGCTGTCGCGTTTTTCGCAAAATTTAAAGACTTTGCACTGCTTATACAAATCAATTTTTTTTAACTTTATTTGAACAAACCGTAAAAGGCTATTTACTGGTTCTAATAGACAACTAAATACAAAATTTACTCTTTTGAAAAAAAACTTAGAAATATAGTCCAAAATATTTAAAAATTTACCGCAAACATGGAAAAATCACTGACTCAAAATAACGATTTTTTAAGAAAAAACTGCACCTTTGGAGATAAACGGCTGGGGATTTTTTATTTTGCGTTTAATTTTGGGTCCCCCGAAAACCTTTGTTCTCAAGTAGATAAGCTTTTATACGGTATGAATTTTTTTTCAAAATATACTTGGTAAGTGGTAGCAAAAAAGCGTTTAAAGATGGATATTTTTCAGTTTTTTAAAAAAATATCAAAATCGTATACTGGTCGGTCACTCAGCCGCCATTTTGGTCAATTTTGATAGGAATTCCATAAAAATTGGCAAGTTTGTACATCGACTTTAGAGAAGTAAAAACTAAGAAAAAAGCTGGTTGGTTCTCCACTCTAAGCTCCGTTTCAGTGCCCTTAACTTTTCAGTTTGCACCTTTTCACTTTTTTCAAAATAACTGAAAATCAAAAAGAGTCAAAATATTTTTTATTACGGTTTTAATTAGGTAAGATCTGTCTCTATCGACCTGTCTTAGATAACTTAGAAATATTTTTTATTTTAAGAAAAATAATTTCAAATTAAAAATATCAACAAAAAAAAAGTTGTGATTTTTTAATTCTGAGGATTTTATCTGACGTACTTCTTTTTTCTTCCTAATATTAAAAAATATTGCAGGAAAAATCTGTAGCGCAATCGTAAATACCAAGCTGTTGCGTTATTTGCAAAATTCAAGGATTTTGGATTACTTATGCATTACCACTTACAAACTCTATTTGACCATAGTTTAAAAGGGCATTTACCGTTTCTAATAAAAAGAAACTACATACCAAATTCACTTGCTAAAAAAATATATTAATATAATCCAAAATGTTCAAAAATTTGCCGCAAACAGGAAAAAATCGTTGGCTCAAAATACCGGTTGTGTTAGCAAAAATTACGCGTTTGGAGATAAACCGGTGGGGATTTCTTAGTTTGCGTTTAATTTTGGGTTCCACGAAAATCTTTTTTTTACTACTATATGGACAAGCTTTGAAACGGTGTAATTTTTTTTAAATATACTTGGTAAGTGATAGCAAAGAAGTATCTAAAGTTGGATATTTTTTAGTTTTTATAAAAACATATCCAAGTTATATAGTGTTCGCGCAAATTTAAAGATTTTGGACTGCTTAAATACAAAACCACATTTTAATTTTTATTTGACTAAAATTTAAAAGCGTATGTTTCTGATAAAAAAACTAATATACAAAATTATTTTAAAAAAATAGAAAAATAAAAAATCTACTACAAACTTGGAATTTTTTCTGGTTCAAAATGATTTTTTAGTTTACGGTTAATTTTGGGTTCTTACAAAAGTTACCATATACTAAACTAGTGTTAAGTTCTTAATATACTTTAGAAGCCTGAAATAAATGGAATTAACACTTAGTAAAGGTGCTAACTTTATTTTATTTTATTTATTTACAATGCTCAGAAATATTTATAATTTTCCATAAAAAAATATTAATCTCCTAATAAATACAAAAAGGTAAAAAAAAACAGAATGATTTCATACATTAAATAGTACATCGGTGCTATCCCGATTTTAAAATTTAACAAATGTTACGGCACCTGTAAAATTAAAATAGTATCTCATAATACAAGCGCCAGCCATTTTAAGGTTTATACATAAATAGGTATTTATTAGCATTAAAAAAATCACAAGCCAACATATTAAAACATTTTTGATTGAGTGATCGCCCTTAATCCGCCCTTCGGTACGGCTATAAAACAAAAAAAAATAATTTAACATTTTTAAAAAATAATGAAAATTACCCAAACTAAAATTGTACCTATTTTTCCTGCAATATTTTTTAATATTTTAAAAAGCAAATTATAGGTAGACTCAAAAGGAAAAAAAAAACTACGTCAGATAAAATCCTCATTAGAAATTTCTTCACAAAGTTAAAAAATTTAGGTTTTAAAAAATCCCTACTTTTTTTTTCAATATTTTTAATTTGAAATTATTTTTCTTAGAATAAAAAATATTTCTAAAAGTTATGTAAGAGCCGATAGAGACAGGTCTTACCTAATTAAAACGGTAAATATTTTAACTCTTTTTGATTTTCAGTTATTTTGAAAGAAGTGAAAAGGTGCAAACTGGAAAGTGGAGTACCAACCAACTTTTTTTTTATTTTTTACTTCTCTAAAGTCGATGTACAAACTTGCCAATTTTTATGAAAGTCCCATCAAAATTGACGAAACTGGCGGCTAAGTTTTAAAAAAATCACTACTTTAAACGCTTTTTTGCTAAAACTTACTTTTATATTTTGAAAAAAAATGCACACCTTTTGAAAGCTTGTCTATATTAGAACAAAGGTTTTCCGGGGACCCAAAATTAAAGGCAAAATAAAAATCCCCAGCTGTTTATCTCGAAATGTGTAGTTTTTTCTTAAAAAACCGTTATTTTGAGTCAGTGATTTTTCCATGTTTGCGGTAATTTTTTTTTAGTTGAGGAAATTTTATATTTTGTTGCCTATTAGAACCGATAAATAGTCTTTTATGTTTTGTTCAAATAAAGTTTTAAAAAATTGATTTGTATAAGCAGTCGAAAGTCTCTGAATTTTGCGAAAAACGCGACAGCTTGGTATATGTGATCCTGCTACAGGTTTTTCCTGCAATATTTTTTAATGTTTTAAAAAGTAAGATAGAGTCAGGCTTAAAAGGAAGAAATGAAAGTATGTCAGATAAAATCCGCCTTAGAAATTTCTGGACAGGATCCAAAAATTCAAGTTTTTCACCACTTTGGTAAATTTGTCAAAGTTTTGATTTTGACATTATTTTGTCTGAAATCGATAAATATTTCTAAAAGTTGTGGTACATGGGCCCATAGAGACAGGTCTTAACTTATTAAAACAGCAATCAAAAAATAATTAGGTATTTTTGGTTTTGAGATATTTTGAAAAAAGTGGAAAGGCGCAAACCAGAAATTTAAGGACACTCTGCTACACAACTTATAGTAGCGTACGAACCAATTTGTTTTTATTTTTTACTTTGCTTAAGTTGATGTACAATCGTGCCAATGTTTATCAAAATCCCCCAAAAAATGACGAAAATGGCGGTTTAATGACCGACCAGTAAACGATTTGAATATCTTTTAATAAAAACTGAAAACTAGCGAACTTTAAACGCTTTTTTGCTACCACTTACCAAGTAGATTTTGAAAAAAATTGCATACCGTTTGAAAGCTTGTCTCTTAGAGTAATAACATATAAAGAGAAGTAGTAACCCCGGTTTCGGCGGTCATTCATTCATTTGTTGGTAAACAATGTAGCTTTTCCGCTGTTGCCGGCTCCTCTGCCTCTGTAAAATTTTATAAATAATAAGTAAGGTTCAACTTCTAACCTTACCAAAATATATAGTGCTTTGAGTTGGTTAGGCTATTCAAACCGTGCGATAATTTGTCATGTGCTTGTTAGCCCGCGTCGCTTCGTTTTATGCTGTGTATTTCTTATTACAATCTGCGATAAAAACTCATTTAGACAACATAATTTATGAACGGCCCCTTTTCCCACAATTTTTTCAGGACCTGGCAACAGGTGTATGACATCTTATTACGGATTTCGTGTTAGCAGGGCCGGGTTTCGTTTTGAGCTACTTGGACTATATCCCCGCGCTACTATTTTCCGAAAACCGCATATTGATGCGACGTTCCATTAAAAAGTTAGCATGTTTTAAACTTTTTAACTGTCAAAAAACTGTCATTAGCATTCACGAATTTTGACTAAAATCTAATCAGCTCGTTGCAGTATTGCGTACTATTTTACCTGAAAATTTCATGTAAATCTGTTAAGCGGTTTAGGAGCTATCGCGTTACGGACAGATATACATACACACAAAACACAGACAGACATCACGACGATATTGCTAGGGTAGGTCAAATCACACCCAAATAACACATTTTCGGAGTTATCTCAAAAAATTTTTTTTGTTGAAAACAATACCTTCTCTAGCCGTTGCTGTGCGGGCTAGGAAGGTAAAAAAGGGGCGGGCCGACTGCACAACAAGTAGTATAAGTAGTAGCCTTTAGACTGGATTGTTTAGTTTACACTTGAAAACGGTTAGATATACTTACTTACTGAAACGTCCTGTTTAAAATAAACCAACACAAGAACATTTAATGTAAAAAAGAGCCAAGTACGCGAAAATGGCATTCCGTAAAAAGAATTGAGATAAAAGTAAGGCCAAGTTCTCCAATACAAATTTCATAATGAAAGATTTTTACTAGTTGGAAATGTTTTTCTAAACTTTGCTATTACAGCCAATCTTCTTTGTGTTCAATTAAGCACTGTGCCTGAGTCATTTACAGCCGTAATAGCCAAGTTTAGAAAAACATTTCCAAACTACTTTCTTACTTTCATTTTGAAATTTGTATTGGAGAACTTGACTTTACTTTTATCTCAATTCTTTTTACGGAATGCCGCGTACTTGGTTATTTTTACATGAAATGTTTTTGATATGATTTCGCTTCTTTTTTAAAGGAATTGGATAATACTTAATTTTTAAAGTAGTAAAATATGCGGAATATTGTTCAAAACTTTTGCAATGCCTTACTTAAAATTTTGAGGTCTTTTAATTTTTTCCCATGGTTTTATCATAGCTGCCATCAGCCTTCCAAAGCTCAGCTCTCTAGCGTTTCTGAAAGTGGACAATGTTACTTTTGCATAACTTTACATGTATAGGGGGGGAAGTAAATTAAAATTTTCGTGTTTTTAAATTTTTTCCTATAGTTTTATCATAGTTCCTATCAGTCTTCCAATGCTCAGCTCTCTGGCGTTTTTGGAAGTGGGTAATGTTACTTTTACATAACTTGACATTTATAGGGCAGGAAAGTAAATGAAAATTTTTGGGGTTTTTAAATTTTTTCCCATGGTTTTATTATAGTTTCTATCAGCCTTCCAAAGCTCAGCTCTCTAGCGTTTCTGGAAGTGGGCAATGTTACTTTTATATAATTTTACATTTATAGGAGAGGAAAGTAAATTAAAATATTGGTGTTTTAAAATTTTTTCCTATAGTTTTATCATAGTGTCTTTCGGTCTTAAAAAGCTCAGCTCTCTAGCGTTTCTGGAAGTGGGCAGTGTTACTTTTACATAACTTTACATTTATATGGGAGGGAAGTAAATTAGAATTTTGGGGAGTTTTAATTTTTTCCTATAGTTTTATCATAGTTCCTATCAGTCTGCCAAAGCTCAACTCTCTAGCATTGCTAGAAGTGGGTAATGTTACTTTTAAATAATTTTACATATATAGGGGAGGGGAGTAAATTAGAATTTTTGGGGTTTTTTGATTTTTTCCAGGGGTTTGGTCATAATTTCTATCAGTCCGCCAAATTTCAGCTTTATAGTAGGTCTGGAAGTACAGTAGAATTTTGGTGATCTATACATGAGTGAGTGAGTCAGTGAGTGAGTGGCAATTTCGACGTTTTTTGAAATTTCGTAACTACTTTACTACTATATAGAAGTCCATGAAACTTGGAGGGGTTGTTAATTCTATAAGTTCTACGACTGCGCAAAGTATGAGATTCGTAGCTCTTTCCGAAGTAGAGCTTTAGATAGGTCAAATATGGGCTGAAATGTTGCAAGAAAAGATGGTACGGCAGCGCGAACTTTGCGAGGCACTGCCGTGCCCTCAGATAAAGACAATGGAAGTCCAAAGTTTTATTTCTACTCAATCATTGTCTACGAGTTTTAAACAAAAGATTATTTTTTCACTTATTTAATGGCAACAAGTTTAATTAGGTGGGTCCTCAAGTCGTGAACGTTTAGCCCAGATATTCCTAGGCTCTAAGGTCGACACTGACAGTAACATGTGTTTGTATTATATGCAGTGTTGTCTTGGCCGTCGGACTCGGTATATTGAATTTTTGGTGTTTTTTTTCTGTGTGCTGAGTTTTATTTTTGTAAAAAAGAACTTAGTTGGACGTAAAAATAAACAAGAAGTGCTATGTTTCTGAAAATACTGTGAAAATTCAGCCCAGTGTGGTTTTTTCGAGATGATTCCAGAGACGCAGCTATGTTGCCATCGCCGGGGATTCTGCAAATTCTAAGTTTTCAGGAATGACCGCCACGAATAGGGAAAATTTACACGGGGCCGCGGTTTACTTCTTCTCTTTATATTATTATTACTCTAAGGCTTGTCTATATTAGAACAAGGGTTTTCGGGGGACCCAATATTAAACTCAAAATAAAAAATCCCGAGATGTTTATCTTCAAACATGTCATTTTCCCTGCAAGATTTTTTCAAATTTTAAAAGGTGAGATATAGCCAGACTCAAAACAAAGAAAAAAATATGTCAGATAAAATCCGCATCAGAAACTTTTTGACAGGTTCCAAAATTTTAAATTTTAAAAAATCTCTACTTTGGGAAATTTTCAAAGTTTTCAGTTTAACATTATTTTTCTTGATATAAAAAAAATATTTTTAAAAGTTGCGTTACATGGGCTTATATAGACAGGTCTTACCTAATCAAAATTGTCATGAAAAATATTTTAGCTGTTTTTAGTTTTAAGATATTGGAAAAAAATGTAAAGGTGTAAATTTGAAATTTAAGGGCACTGAAACGCGGCGCAATCAGTAGAGTTCAAACCAAAAAAATTTTTTTCTCTACTTCTCTTGGGTCGCTCTACAAACGTACCAAGTTTAACCAAAATCACCAAAAATTGTGTTTTGCTGCCCGACCATAATGACCGCAATTAAGAGGTACGTTCAATGTTATAACCGATATTCACTGTATTGAAAATCCAGTTTATAGTTTTTGATTAGTTGACGTGGTTTATATAGGGTGCCCCAGAACTGTGGATTCCTTGGTTTAAAATACTAAGATTTAGCTACACTCCAAAAGTTGATATTAACTGAGATTCAGGGTGTTAAACTTTATTTTTTCATTTCGATTTTCTCTAATAACTTTTTTACTAATTAATATTTTTGGTAAAAAATTTGATGTACATTGTACAGTGTGTTCTCTGAGTCACTAGGATTGCATTAAAATCGGTGTAACTTTTTATGTGCCACGGTGCATACCAATTTTTGTTTAAAATAAGATTTTTCCGTAATTTTTATTTAAAATATGATGTTTCTCGTCATTTTTATTTAAAATATGATTTTTCTCGTCATTTTTATGTAAAGTGCAACGGGTTTTAAGATTCATTTAAAGTTTCTTTTGCATGCCTAATAATTTTGTGATATGCCTAATGCCGTATTACTTTCTTTACTAATCAATATTTTGCACAATCAAATTGGTTAAAATATTGGTGTACATTCTATAGGGTGGTCTCTGGGTTACTACCATAACTATAAAATAAGTGTAACTTTTTTGTGCTACGCTGTATACCAGTTCTAAATAAAAATATGATTTTTCTTATTATTTTTATGTAAAAAAGGCATAATATTTTTTTGATTTCTATAAAAAATAATTTAAATTATGACTTCACTTTTAAGTAAAATGAAAGTAGTAAAACGATATTTTGTTTAAAAACCTGCTTAGGTTGCTATTAAAAATTGTTTTTTTTTAATAAAAATAGACAGAGCCCTAGGATAAGGCTCAAAAAAATAAATTACACGTATTTTAATGCACTGGTGGTAGTGTAGGTACGATTTTGTTTAATTTATTAAATGATTTATATTTATATTGTTTCTAAAAAACCTGCTATTTCAAAATTTTATGAAAAAGTATTGATTATTGTTTAGGAAAGCGGAAAGGATTTTGTACTCAATTTTTTGTACCCCAATTTACCACTCGACGGCCTCCTCTACTGCTGCTGCTGCTTCTTCAGTAGGGAAGGGAAGAAAGGGTTCACTCGCGTAAATTTTTTAATTAAGCTAATTACTAGCGAAATAAAACTATAAAATTCTAAATTTGATCGCGTCGTGATTTTGGGATAAAACAATGCATATATCGTGATTAAACGAATGGATAGGTGTGTTGAGCTGATATGAGATTTAGTGAGGGACATTTCAAAAACAATATTAAGCAACATAAAAAAAGCGTCTTATGACTTGCCACTTCAGTAACCCTTTTCTAACATATTTTTTCAAATAATAAACTTCCCTGACTTCTTTCTAGGGATCCTAGGGGGTGTGAAACGAAACCGAACCGAACCAAACCAATACAGCTTTTCAAAAAATTGTTTTCTTAAATTAGCTAACCCGCCCCTTACCAATTGATCGGAAACCGAAACAAAAAAAAATCCAAAAGTCATAGGATACGTTTGCGCTCAATTGACAAAAGTTTGAATAACTCTAATTTCAACCTCCCAAAATGAGGATCGGAAAGCTAATTTAGGGAAATAATTGTTCAAAAAATATTTCGGTGTGGTTCGGTTTGGTTTTACAACTTTCAGAATTCCGACTGTTTAGTGCTGCCAGTTATTTTTTGTTTTTGTTTTTATTTGAATTTTTGGGAAAACCTAACCTTAAATTTTGTTTTGATAATTTTGGGCTTTTTAGCCAAACCTTTAAAAAAGAAACTCCTTGTTTGGGAAAATTCCGGTTAGGTGATAATTTCTCTCTTTGTTGAAAGTTATTTTCTTTTTGATCATTTTGGCAAAAATCATGCGCGCTTTGCACACGCTGGGAGGACCTTGTGCCATTAATTCAATATTTGGTTGGATACTCCTTGGTGGTATTGATGGTCCTCGTAAACCTCAAAAACCCATTAGTTTGTTGACCTCAGTGTCTTCCCCTATAGAATCTCAATTGGATAGTACCTTACAAAAGTTTTGGGAACTAGAATGGACTCCTCAGAATATTCCTTTTTCCTCTGATGAGGACTTGTGTGAAAAAATATTTGCTACCACTCATTCAAGAACTGAGTCTGGCAGATATGTTGTTCGCTTACCTTTCAGAAAGCCTCGACAAGAACTAGGTGACACTAAAGGTCAAGCATTGCGTAGATTCAATATGATGGAAAACCGATTATTGAAAAATCCTGCTTTGTATAGTGCGTACAAAGACTTTGTTCAGGATAACCTAGACCAGGGGCATATGAAATTGGACAATTCTAGCTCTGACTTCCATTCATATTTTATTCCACACCACCCAGTTGTGAAGGCAGTCACCAGACTTGTCAAAAATTCGAATTGTTTTTGATGCATCTGCCAAGACCACAAATAATCGTGGCTTAAATTCTATTTTAATAGTAGGACCTAATCTCCAAAATGATTTTGTATCAATATTGCTTACTTTTGGCCTTTATAGTGTAGTATTTTCTAGGGACATTCGTCAAATGTTCAGACAGATAGATATACATCAGTGTGATGTGTGCTATCAAAAGATATTGTGACGGTTTGACCCAACCGAGAACTTGTACCAAGAGAAACATTCTCTCTGAGATTGCAAGGATATATGATCCCCACTCGGGTTCCTAGCCCCAGTTGTCTTGGTTGCTAAATGTTTAATGCAACGTTTGTGGGTCCAGGGTCTGTCATGGGATGATACCCCCTCCAGTGATATTGTTGCACAGTGGCAACTTTATGTGTCGCAACTACCATTGTTATCTTCGATATCAATAACTCGTTATGTTGTGAAGCAAAATGCTGTAACCACTGAACTGCATGGCTTTTGTGATGCCTCAATGTGTGCTTATGGTGGTGCAGTATATGTTTGACAAATTGAGTCCAATGGAAATATTTATATCTCCCTTTTGTGTGGGAAAAGTAGGGTGTGCCCTTTGAAAAGACTTCTATTCCACGCCTAGAATTGTGTGCTGCTGTATTGTTGGCAGAACTGTTGGAATTTGTTGGCAATCACCTTGATTGCATCCAGATTGATAAGATTTTTGCTTGGTCTGACTCCAGCGTTACTCTTGCTTGGATAAAATTGTGTCCATCAAAACGAAAGGTTTTTGTAGCCAATCGTGTAACGACTATTCACGAGAAAGTACCCCCCAGCTGTTGGTACCATGTAAATGGTAAGGAGAACCCAGCTGATTGCTTATCCCGGAACTTACTTCCTAGTCAATTGATAGACCCTCCTCTATGGTTTACTAGACCATCCTGGTTGGCCCCGCCTAGTGAAACATGCCTATAAACCATAATATTGATTCGTTTGATGATGATCTACCCCCTGAGGAAAATCGTTTGGTTTTTGTGACAGAAACCCCCATTGATGAAGTACAGGTGTTACTCACTAAGTACTCCTCTTTGCGTAAAATATTAGGCATTGTTGCCTTTTGTTTGAGATCTTTTCGAGTGAAAAAGGATCCTTTATCTTTTCCTACTTAAGCCCTCAATGAGGCAGATCTTTATTATGCTACCTTAGTTGTTGTGCGAGTTGTACAACAAGAAGTTTTTTTTGAAGATAAGGATACGTGAAGGCGAGAGTTGTGCTAAGCCTCTTCGAAAGTTAGCTCCTTTTTTTGATTCCCATGGTGTCCTCAGGGTGGGCGGTAGATTATGTCACACTGATTTGGTATATGAGATAAAACACCCTATGTTGTTGCCTCGTAGTCACAGGCTTACCTTCTTGATTATTGAGAAATTCCATAATGAGCATGGACATCCAGGTCCTCGTTTATTAGAGTACCTACTAAATCTAACTTTTAGCAAGTTTTGGATTTTGTCTGTGAAAAGTGCCATTCACAGTGTTATTTCCAAGTGTTTTTGTTGTGCCAGGGTAAATCCCAAATCATTGCACCCATTCATGGGTGACCTTCCTAAATTTAGAGTGTCCCAGGTGAAGCCCTTTTCCCATGTGAGTGTAGATTTTATCGGTCCATTTCCTTAGTCGTTGCAACAACGCGAAAGATAGAATCCCGCCGATAACCCTCCAAAAGTTGCAAGTTTAGTAGCGTTGAAAGACGAAAACCTACCCCCACTGAAGTGGTCGCTCGGTAGAATTGAAAAAAATTACTCGAGTCCAGATAAAATCCTCCGTGTCGTGCAAGTAAAAACCACGAAAGGATTACTTGACCTTAGTTTGGTGAATGTATGTCCGTTACCCAGCCAGTAACCAACCTTCAAAGCCTTGTCTAGCGTAAATCATGATTATTAGAATTAACTTGAGTATGACGTCCATAGTTATTGCGATAAAATATTTGTTGTAAAAATGCTAATTTATTGTTTAGACCCTTTGGGTAATTGAATAACCTTTTTTTTTGATTTGTTAGTTTTTTGGGTTTTTCTATAAAAATTGGGAATTCTTATGGTGGGCGGAATATTTAGTGCTGCCAGTTATTTTTTGTTTTTGTTTTTATTTGAATTTTTGGGAAAACCTAACTTTAAATTTTGTTTTGATACTTTTGGGCTTTTTAGCCAAACCTTTAAATAGAAACTCCTTTTTTGGGAAAATTCCGGTCAGGTGATAATTTCTCTCTTTGTTGAAAGTTATTTTCTTTTTGATCACGCGCTTTGCACACGCTGGGAGTGTGAAGCTCCTCCCTGTGTTTGACAGGGGAATGAAGAACCACTTCCGACAAGACACTGAAAGAAGTCACACGTGTTTTAAGATTAAGACCAAAATTCCAACCACAAGAAAATCCGCTGCGTCGCGAGTGAAATGTGGAATTGCTGCTAAATGAAAGAAGGTAAGCTTCTAGCGTGTTGCCGTTTTTTTTCCTTTGCTTTAGTTCAATAAACGTCTGTTTTCCCAGACGGGGTGAATTTAACTTTGGGGTAATTTTTTTGTGAAATCTCTAGTCTTCTCCCCTTCGGGCACAGCCGTCTACCGACAAAGAAGTCAGGAAAGTTTTTTTTTTTGAAAAAATATGTGTTAAATGGACGCTTTTTTAAATGTCGCTGTTTTTATTAGTATTGTAATGTAATGTAAAAAATTAGACAAAACTGTCTAATTAACTTCGCAAGACTGTCACATTGACCAAGCAGTGTTCTGAGGAGTCCCATAAGGACGAAACAGTTAACTGTCAACACTTATCAGGTGTCCATTAGATCTTGGACACCCGTGAGGTTAAGCTTTCGAACTACCCACAGAAAAATATGAGAGAAACAAAAACTCCTTTTTTACCCGATTAGCCATGCAACTTGTTTGATTAGTAAGAACTTGTTATATTTGTTAAAAAACACAAAGCCCTTTTTCCAACAAACAGTGACAGGGCAGTAATATGACTGTTGAAACCCGACCCAGAGCTGAGCTCGCAATTCCTGTGCATAGATCAACATTTTTTGAAAACGGACCAATTTATAAAGCTATAAAAGTCTACAACAGTTTATCATCAGAGATCAAATCAATTGAGAATGAAATAAAATTTAAAAACGCTACAAAAAACTATCTTTACCAAAAATGTGTCCATTTTTTTATTTAGGTATTTCATTTACTAGTTTAAAATGAAATAACATATTGTTCCAAATATTTTGTACAAATTTTTGACGTTACTTTGTCAAACATTCTTTTGATTTTCTTGGCAATAAATGTTTTGAGTTTGAGTTTGAGTTAGTCGTCTTGTCATACTTAAACACAAACTTGAGCATCACAGACTGCATCGACAGTTCAAACCCCCCCCCCCCCACACAGACCAGCAAGTTCAGCAAAAGTCAGAGCACACCGAAGAAGAAGATATGCAGCCAGCACACACAGTGCGAGTCGAAAATAAAACAAGTCAAACACAGACTCAAAAAGTACTACATAGCAAAATCAAGTGAAATTCAGTGACACAACAACCACACAGCAAAGCAGATATTAATTAGTAGGTGTTTACAATCGGCACAGGGACAAGGCAACATGTCGTGTATCATTACACTCAGCATAAGAACTAAACTTTATCACAAAAGTCGTTACAAGTCACTTTACTTTACTCTCGAGTAAACAGATCAAATTAATTTAAAATTCACAGAAAATATGCCATTAGTCGATGTTAATTTAAATTTGGAAGTAGGGGATAATTCGCCTCGGCAGATTCGCCGCAGCCGATTTACACTAGAGTACAGAGTATTACATTTAATTGAAAATAGACTTTGTGGTGAGCATGCATTTTGAAAATTCAGAACAGCAGTCCTGCGAAAGGTGCTCGCATTACGCAGGACATTGACTTCAAATTTAGGACAAACCTGCGAAATGCAAGACACCAGGCAGTCCTATATTAGACGCGGCAATTTTTTTTTAAAGGGCATGTGTACTGGCTTATGTATGTTTTACTATATGCCGTTTGTCATAACATCTGGAACTATTAGTACCCAATCTTAATAACAACTAAAACAATTTTTTAGGCACAAATGAAATAGAGCGCCTTCAAGATTATACCAGCAACTGTTCTACGAAAAAGGGTGCTTTAGAACTGGCAATCCAAGCTTATAAAGATGTAAAGCAAAAACAGGAGGGAACACAGCCGTCTAGTTAACTAGTAAGATTTTTTAGTAATATTAATTACGGTACAGACAACTAGTTTAATAGAAAATATCACTTATTAGTTTCTGGTTCTACAAATTCTGTCTTTGATATTTTAAAGAAACCCTCTGATAGTCAAGCTGATTGTAAAAAAATATCCAAATAAATACTATTTAAAATATAAGTACAAGTTTTTCATAACACACTGTGTTTGTCAAACTGTGAGAAATAGTGATTTAAGAAACTTATCTTTTACCTAGGTGGTTCAGAATATAAAATTTTATTAATTATTATTTAATTTTTAAACATAATATTTTTTTCTTGATTGGACCTTATCTATTTCCTTTCGTTTGTCTATTTAAGTTTACCTTTTAGAGTTTTTAAGGTTTGCTTATTTGAAATTTACTTACTAAACGTATCGTACATTTCTCAACAGATAGGCTGTTAACAAAAAAAATGCCTGTAGTTGTTCTGGTGGTACATGTCTACAGACATGCGAAGAGACACAGATATACTCAGAAATCTCTTTTTTTTTATTCGCGTCGGGGGTTAAAATACTCTGCCAATTTATGTGCACCTTAGATCACACGATTAATGTAGAATTTAATTTTCACCTATTTTGGTCCACGAAAATAACTCCGAATCCGGCACTCGGGGACCCGTCCGATTGGAGACCCCCCCCCCAGTATAACACCACTAAACAAAATAAACTATAATGTATTTTTTTATCTTCATACACAGTTACTTTTAATATAGTACCACACAAGTAATAGTTAAAAAATTATATTAAATGTGTGCAAATATTGATTTAGTTGCAAAAACGGTAATTTGTTTTGTAAAAAGCTCAATCGTAATTTCTTTGACATCATAACAGGCAAAACAACAACGAATTGTAAACGTCAAAGCCTAAATCAATATGTTCGTAACAACCAGATAAGAGTATATATATTCCTTTCTAATGAAATCGTTTAGAAGAAGACATAGATAAAAAGCAAGTAAAATAGTAAGCTAATGACTAATTAGTGCAGTGCCTCGTTTTGGGAATCAATATCAATAAAAAAATTACAGGAAGTGCATGTACTGCATGTACCACTCTAGTCCCTTCTCGCTAATCACAGTTTTGATGATGCGGTGCCACTTTAATACAATATCAACTATAGATGCAAAACCCAACCTAGGTACCAAATTTCGTTAAAATCAGACAAGTAGTTTTTGAGTTATGAGCGTTGGTCGTTACAGACAGACAGACAGACAGACAGACGGAGCGACAAAAAAGTTTCAAAATCACTTTTTTGAAATCAGCGCAACTTTTTTTTTCTTATTTTTGCCACGATCACCATAGCTCACACTACTATTTTTATAGTATTCGTGTAAGCTACAATGTTCTTTTGATACAGCAATTTATTTTTTATAAGCATTGGTAATTTAAGAAATCTTAACTAAGTTTGTGACACGTGATGCCAAAGTTAAAATACCAGGCAAAACATAATTGTTTATTTTTGAGGAAAAAGAAAATAAAACTGTGTATGTCAACATTTTACTGGTTTATCATGACATTACATTATGCAGTTTCTGTTACACTAATAAACAAAAAACAAGTTTCTATTAGAGTTAAAAAAAACTATACCTATCCCCGTAAAAAATATATATGACAAAAAATTTAAATTGGCTGCCAGACGCAAGGATTGTAAGGGTGGCTCAATATATAGAAAGGGTAAAACATAATGGTCAAATTTTGGTTTGAAATTTTTTCAGAGATCTCCAAATACACCTTCGTATTACAGCTAAGCAAAAAATTTGGTTTTTCTTCTAACAATATATAATGAAAAAATCTAGTCCCATCTCTCTGGAAGTCTGGGAACGCGCAGATTAAATTAACAAACGCATTTTAAGAACCAAATCGTTGAAAATCAAATAATTTAAAAAAAAATAAACATTAAATAAACAAACAGCCAACTGCTAAATCTACTTGTACCTTCTAGTCGCAGTTGGGTACAAAATTGTTAGGTATAGGGCACTTAGGAAATATACAGTTTTGCACTTAGGAAATTATACAGCGACTAGTAGGTACAAGTAGATTTAGCAGTTGGGTGTTTTTTTATTTATTATTTTTTTTATTTCCAACTTTTAGGTTTAATTCTTATTCAGCCTTCTAGAAAGCACTATGCATCTACCATTCATTTAGCTCCTGCGCTGCTCCTGCTTAGTTTTATGAATTTAATGATAAAATGCAGCAAATTCATAAAATGAAATACACTGCACGTGCTTATCGTTGTATGAGTTTTACTTTTACTAGAACTTTATGAGTTTAGCATAAACTATTCCGTAGACCTGTAAGAAAAACCAAAGAAGAATTTGTGACACATACGCAATTCGTTTAGCTTAATCAAGGTACCTAATTATTACCTAAATCATGCATTTGTGTCAAACATTAAACTATGCCCAAAGAGTAGATAGGTGCGTTTCTACCAACATTGAGTGAAGGTAGGGGAGGGGAGAGGAAGGGGAAACTAGTAAAATGGTATTGAAAAAAATCTTAAAGCGTGCGCAGTAACAATTTTTGAAATCGCTCTATATTTGTGAAACTTTTAGCTACAACTACTACTAAAAAGCAGGGCGTGTGAGGAGGGAGGGAGAGGGAGGGGGAGCTAGTAAAATGGTGTTGGAAAAAATCTCAAAGCGTGTGCAGAAAGAATTTTTGAAATCGTCTTATATTTGATAGAATTATGCGAATATGGTTTTTGAAGAGGGTGGGGGGGAATTACAGGAGGGAGATGGGTGGAAGCAGGAAAGACTAGAAAGTAATTACAGCAAACTAGATGACATTGCAATGGGTGATCAAAGGAATTTCACTAAAATCGAAATTTAAGTAATAATTTAAAGCCTACATCATGTAACATGTACTTCTTGTTTTAAAAAACATAGCCTATCGCACCTTCGGGATCAGTAGCAATTCAACGACACCGTTTTTGTCAAAATCGGTTAGGCAGTTTAGCCTCTAGCGCGACACAAACATACATATACACATACATATATATACATACATGTTCCACGCGAAAAACATTACCTTTCCTTTCGCCATGCTGCAGTTGGGTAATAAACTAGCTATTGCAGTGGCTTTGCATAATTATTTCACAAACATGGCCATCTCTTAGGGCCACACACTGGTCGATTTTCAAAAATACATAATGTTGGCCCAATCTTTTGTTTTATCACGAACTAAAAAAAATTCTTATGTTAATAATTATTACAAAATACGACATTAACTGTACATTTTAAGATTCTCCAAAATTGTGAATACAAAAACCATATTTTCCTAACAAAATTGACACTGATAGCCACAGTACATCGGTTTATTTTGTGATAAGTAACCGGCTTAATTTTTGTACACAGCTTTATTATTTTGCCGAGACGACCAACTTGAAAGTGATTCCTAACATAGTGCTCGGGCCCAGAAATGTTAGCTTCGGACTGACTAAACCAAGGATGCAATTTTGGGGACCTGCTAAACAAATATTACTTTAAAGTAATTTTTTTATTAACTCTGGGAAAATGGCATTAACAGGGCCACTTTTTGTACGGGGTGTAAAAGCCTGGGTCCACTGTGGATACTTACTATGCAGTATAAAGTTTTTTACCCTCGAGAAAGAGGTACCAGGAAAAATTAAGTCCCCTTAGACAAAGAAAACATGCATTCTAAGGGGCACGTGCATCAGTTTGGTATATGATATTCGAACAATCGGGGATTGCGAAAATAGCGCGCCAGGTGCCTAGTCTCTCGTCCAAAAATGATCTCCCCGGCATTACTACTGCTACCATCCATTACTTGAGTTTCTTAGTCAGCTGACGTATCCTTTTGATAAATTAAAAGCGACGCAACTTCATATGATGGAGTTTTGGTTTTATGTGTTAAAATATAATACGTCCATTAAATTCCACATATTTTTGATAAACGACCATGGGTCCGTTTTATTAATAGAGGGTTAGGTATGGTTAGGTTTAGGTCGGTATACTTAGACGGTCAACGCTGTAGTGTCTTAAATTAATTTGCGCTCTAGTGGCGGAATAAAGAAAGTCGTTTTGATTTTTTTAATGACGTTTAGTTGTTACTTTGCAAATGAATGTTCTTGTAATTCTAATTTTTGCTACATAAAACAAAAAAAAATAAACGATGTAGAGCTAATGGAGAATAAAGCTGACACTTTTGATAGGTATATATCATATATGTTTTTATTCTAGTACCTACATGAAATTAAATTATTTCAAGCTATGTAAAAAAATTACAACTGATGTATTGCCTTAGCACCTATTTCAGAAAAATGCTGTTCAATATTGAACCAGAAAAACCTACTTATACTTGATATTTTAAGTTAAATAAATAGTGAATTTTGAAGCCGAAAGAAAGTTTTGACATTGGTAAAGAATTTTGTCGTAAACGCAGTAAAATACCTGGTCTGTAGTTACAAGTATTAATGGCTGTAGAGTTAGACCGTACTGACTTAATTTTCCCTGTAACTCCATAATTCTGTAAGATGCCAGTGAAGCTCTACTCTGAGATTGTAAAACCTTGCCCATCTGCAAAAACAGCAACAGCAACTCCCCAGGGTGGCCAAGCTGCATGTATTAGTTTTGCTATAGCTATATATCTTTCAGCTAAAACAACAAAACAAAAACAGGCATATAAATGTTTATCCATATAAACCACATAGATATACATTGCATTTTTGCACTTCAGGGACTAAAAACATATTAAAATGTGTTAATGTTTCAAAATACTTTTACTTAGTGTTACTAGTTTTAAAATATTTAAACTTAAATTTTATTTCTTGAGACTATCTTTCAGAAAAAAAGCAGTAAGACTCGAAGGGAGAGGGTCAGATAGCGAGGATCCTGACTTTCTTTAGTAAAACATCTGTATCATAACAAAAACATTTCATGTAAAAAAAGCCAAGTACGCGATAATGGTGTTCCGTAAAAAGAATTGAGATAAAACTAAAGCCAAGTTCTCCAATACAAATTTTAAAATGAAAGGTTCTTAATAGTTTGGAAATGTTTTTTTTAAACTTTGCTATTACAGCGCAATTTCTTTGTGTTCAATTTAGCACTGTGCCTAAGAGTCATATGCAGCCATAATAGCCAAGTTTAGAAAAACATTTCCAAACTAGTAAAAACCTTTCATTTTAAAATTTGTATTGAAGAACTAACTTAACACATTTTCAAAATTGTTTCCTGGTCTATATAGGTCATAAATCAGCCAGACCTTATTTTCAGTCGTCCTTTCTTAAAAGTAATATACAAAATGTTTAACATTGTTTAAATCTCAATAATTTTTATGTAATAATATGTAAAAACTTATGTATAATATTGTTGCCAGATTTTCGTAATCGCAAGTGGATGGCATCTTCAGGAGACCTTGTTTGGTGGTCGGCGAATCAGTGTTCGATTTCCTAACCAGTAAACAAGATCAGAAGATGCCATCTCCTCGAAATGTCGAGAACTATTCTCCAACGACGATGGCCGAATAGCCCGAAAAACCACTCACCATTGCAAGATGGCCGCGAAAGTCTAACACAAGTTCTAAAAAGGATCAGGCGCACCTCTTATGGGATTTCTGTAATCCATCAAACTTTATAAAAAATTTTGGTATGTTGTAGACTGAACCTTTCTTATTATTTATTTAGTATTACATATATTTACGATTTATTTATTATTTCCAATCTCTACCTTTAAAACATTATCTACAGGCTGTTTAAGTAAATATTATTCGAATGTTTTAATGAGAAACAAGCTTTAGTATGTTGTAGATTAAACCTTGCTCATCAAAAGTTCTCATGGGTCCAACTTAAATGAATGACCAGTTTTTGAAATACGGGCGTTGAAAGTGATAATGTTCAAGAAGCATAAAATTACGATTTTTAAAATCAGTGTAATTTTTTTATAAATTGACATATTCTTTTTTTATTTTATTTGTTTTTCTTATAATTATATACATATTTTAATAAGAAAAACTCAAAAATGTAAATTTATATTAGAAAAAAAATAAGAGTTGTCAAGAATGTCATGTTTTAGGAAATTTCATGCTCATTCCAACTATTTCAAAAAGAGTCATTTAATTTTTTTTAAATCAATCAATCAACAAATAATATGGAATAACATTTTAAAACAATAGATCAGAATCCGCTAAAACAAATTTAACTTCAGGCTCTTCAAAATCACTGGCATCGCTTACTTCAGATTCCATATCATGGAAATTATAATCCTTTTCAGTACTCAGTTTTTGTGCTTCTTCTTCTTCCTCTTGATCTTTATTTATTGTTTCTTGTGTTTTCTTTTTTTGTCAATTTTTTTAGGTTTAGCTGTTTAGCTGAATGGCATTTTTGAACCATTGTTTCTTTTGGTCGATTTTATTAAACATAAATGTACCATCTGAAATATATCCAGGGTGTCTCTAAAAGGTCTGTACAAAATCTTAGCACATATTCCTGAGGTCAAAATAAGTCGATTTAAAGCAACTTACCTTAGTCCGAAATTGCTCAGTTTCAGAGATACAGGGTGATAAATTTAAAAATTAAAAATTGATTGTCTTAATATTTATGAACATTTCTCAACGCATTACTTTAACAATTGATACCCGGGGGTTTTTTGGGATGCGAAACCTAAATATGGATACCTTTTCACTGTAGCCGTTAGAGGGCGCTTCACAATGCTCTTTTTATAGTTTAAAACGACTATAATATTTTTATCAGTGTAACTCCTAACTTTTTTTGTTAAGAAAATATTTTCCTGAATCTTTTTAAGCCAAAAAGGTACTCTTGTTAACATGCGCTAAAGTAAGTCGTTTTCGAGATATTTCCGTTTTTAGTGTTCGATGCCGCAACGAAATACTGAAATTATTTTGAATGACTATTTCACTAGAGTGTTTTACACTGGCAAAATGTCATAGCAATGGCCAGTTTTCTACTGACTGTTGTTCTCAAACCTTTATTTAAGTTTGTTTTGTTTGTTTTAATTTTTAAATTCTCCACTCTGAAACAGAGCAATTTTGGACTAAGGTAATTTACATTAAATGGACTTATTTTGACCTCAGGAATATGTGCTAAGATTTTGTACAGACCTTTTAGAGACACTCTGTATTACTTGAAAAAATTACTTTATTATATTTGTGTAGAACTTGGAATTTTATCTTTTCCTATTATTAGCATAGCAATTTTTTCTCATTATTCCTATATAAAGCTACACTTAAAAAAAAATTGAAAGAAAATACAGATAAATGAGTAAACCAATGGATTTTAAATTTATTGATAATTTTTGGAGTACAAAAAGAAAATGATTTCTGAAAGGCTGTGGTACGGTGTCGGAGTGTATCGAGCGATGAGACTAGGCGTTAGCCGATTATGCCTTTCAGTGCCCATTGTAAGTTTATTAAACAACAGAGGAAGACCTTTTCTGTCAACAATTTGAATAGAAAACAGCTGTAATGTAGTTTTTCCCTACTCTAAATATTTAACCACTTAAGCCCCTGCAATTTTTCAGTAACAAGATCATGCCTTCTTAAACCACAAATTAAAAAATACAAAAATTTTGAATTTTTTGCAATTTATACTTTCTAGAAACACGGACCGTAAACGAAATTGCAGTAATTGCAATGTGATAAAATGAGCCCTTTGCACATTTGTTTTCTTAAAGCTGTATCAAGTAGGTGATTACTTCTATATAGGTTCCTGAAAGACATGTAGGCTCTCTGAACTACTCCAGGCATTTGTGCCCTGAATCTCAAGCTCTTCTATTACATCTGTCACTTTTTCATTTTAAATTAGGACATTTAATTTCTTTCGAGACCAGGACGCCAGGGTCCAAAGTAGATCTCAGCCGATTTTTTAGTATTAGACCATTTTCTTTTGAAAATAGCTGTATTGCATCTAAGCAGCGATTTAGTATGTTTTTTTTTACGCAGCGATTTAGTATTGTGTGTATTGCAGTATCAGCGTACTTTTTTGTTAAGCTTGTGTAAGTTTGTGCATCATCACAGTATTGGACACGACTGCAGCCTTGAACGCATTTATAAAGGTCATTAATATAAAAAATAAATTTTGCTAGTTAAGTAAACTTGCTCTCTACTCTTGTTGTTTGATACCTCTCGGTAACATAGCTTTCAAAAAAAAGGACTCTCCTTGACAAAAACCCATAATAAGTAAGCCTTGCAAGAAGAAGATTATAATTCAGAGTATTCAAAGTTTTACTGAAATCCAGAAGCACCAGAGCTGTAGTTTTGCCTTTATTTTATTAAACCCAGATTGTGTTTCGGAAAATAAATTATTACTATTAAAGTACCCGACCATTTGCCTATAAATGAGCTTCTCAAAAATTTCGGATAAAACAGATAAAAGGCTTATAGGACGTAGATCCGAAAGCCCACCGGGGCCGAAATCCTTTGGCAGCGGCATCACAACAGCGTTTTTCCACTGCGATGGAAATTTAATTCTAATGCGGACATTAAATATTTGCATTAAAACGGGTATACTACTAGGACAGCACATTCTTACCAATTTCTTTGAAACATTGTCAACTTCCCTAGATTTAATCTGTGCAATGGCTTCAGATACACTCCCAGTGTCAACCAAACGCAATTCAAAAGTTATCCCTGTTACTCTGCTGCAAAGGTACTTCCGAGTGGTCTCTGCTGATACCGGTGTTGACACCTGACGTGCTGCTTCCGCCAAGAACTAGTTAATTGCTTCTGGATTTCTCACGCTATCGAGAAGGGGAGTAACACCCTTCGTCTTACTCAAATACGGGGCATACCCAGGCATTATCACACGCGATGCTTGAAGCCAGAACCCCCAGTTAATTCTTAATGTTCCTTTTTCGGCTAGACAGGACTTTGGTTACTGCTCATGCGTCAATTTTGGTGGTTTTGGAACATACTCCGCTTCGTCACTACATTATTTGACAATTGTCAAAAATTTAAGGTTATGTCTTTTATTTTTTTTCTGAAACTAGTTGATCGGGTGAGAATTTATTAAATTGCCGATTAAATTTGTAGTTTTTCTAAAATTAATTGTGCAGATTTATTGTGGACACCATGAAGAGTGTTCTGGTATACCATGTGCTCCCGTTCCGAGATTAATTTCGAGCGTTTGTGGTGTTGCTTAATTAATTATTGCCGGGAATATTTGGAACCAGAATTAGGTAAGTCTCAGCTTTTTTAAAAGTCATAGCTAGATTGCCAACAGTTTCTCGACATTCTCTATCTTTTAAAGATGCTTTTTTAAGGTTGATTTATAGCTATGCCAATATTCGTCCTAGTTCTCATTTTTTGTTTAATTCATCTCTGTAACTCTTTTACAGTCACAGGTATAAAACAGTAAAAGTCGGTCCAGCCTCATAAATTAAATTAGATTAAATTAAATTAACTTACCCTGAGCCAAATTAGACTAACTTAAGAGGAAATTTTCTCGATTTTTACAGTTTTTCTTATGTTTTTCTGTAAACATCTAATTTTATGCCTTTAGGAATCTTCCTAAGTAAAAAAACAACACTTTTTTCACAAAAAAATCTCTTAAGTTAGTCTAATTTGGCGTAGGGTAAGTTAATTTAATTAATCTAATGTAATTTATAAGGCTAAACCGACCTTAACAGTTGGTCATCTTACCTAGGCAGCTTAATACACTGTGTGGCTAAAGAGTAACCTTAACCCCAGTTTTAAATTTGCGGAAAAGATAAAAACAAAAACGGAAACTCTATAAAAAAAAAACGATAATTGACAATGATAAATGCCAATTTTTTTTGTGGTTGAAAAGCTATAGTCCTTGTCATAGGCAGTTACACTTTTGTGACATTTCCAACCTCTTTATTTATCATATGCAAACTGATAGGAACAATTTTTTTATGGCATTTCTCTGAGTTTTTTTTATCTCTGCATTTTTTTTTGTCAACCTACTGTCAGCAACTTTATATCCAGAGACAATGACCGTTTTACCTTTAGTTTTGTACCAACATGACATCTTTACGTTTTAATATATTTCGGGTTAGGAAATATGTTTATTTCATGTCAAAGTCACAAAAATGTAACTGCGTATGGCAAGGACTATAGCTATCTGGGTTCACATTTAATTTACAATTTCAGTGAAAGAGTGCAGTATACTTTTACATTTTAAGCTACTTCTTTTGAGTATTGTTTATACTCGTCCTAGTCTAAATTTTTTGTTTAATTTTATTCTTAACTTATTTGTCTCTTTCTTTTTTGTCAAAGTAACAGTAAAAGGCAAGGGACTGATCAATAGCAAACATTTTATACAGGCCCTTATATAATTCATATTTTTGTTGTTCCTGTCCATCATGTTTGGTCCTGCTTAGGTATGAATTGATGACAAAAAAAAATGCCAAGACCTAATTTTTACTGATCCTTAGTAGTCCTGAATAGTCCTTAAAGGTCCTGTCGAGATTTTGTACTGGTCCTTTAAGGCTGTATTGATCAGCCCCTCAAAAAAAGATATTTGAGTTTAGACTAGAATATAGCAAAACATTAAGACTAGGACAAGTTTAAGAACTTATTTAAAAATGTTCAAAAAACTGCTTAAAATATTATTTCAAAAACATAACACATAAAAACAAGTTTCATGGAAAATGTTATATCAATTCATTTATAAAAGCCTTTATCTTCTTAAATAAACTTATCTATCTATTTGTCCAGTTTCTCTGACAATAATTTAAGTAATAATTTGTTTTGAAAAGAAGGGAGGATTAAGTAAAGCTATTCTCATCAGTAAAATTGCTTGTTTTTGTAGGGAGAAAAAATCAACCTGATGAACCCATTTTGAAAAAAAATGCAGCTTGATAGGCAGATATCTTAAGACATTAGTGGCAACTAGAAATCAGTTAGTACATATTCGGTCCATTCTTATCTCTTGAAAATAAGAGATTAGGTGCTATGCCTAATGTATCAAACATCAATGATATAAAACCATATAACCAGGAACAATGCTTTAAAAAAAATAGTTTTGTTAGTTGGACTAACTTTACGAAAGCACGGTATGTATAAGAAACCTAAAAAGAAATAATTGAAAATTTAAATCAAGCAATTTTATTTATAATTATTACAACCGACAGGTTTCGACAGCATTAGCTTTCATTATTAGGGCTGTACGCATGATTGGGTTACATCTTAGTTGGCACACATTAAAGTGTAGCATCATATTCATATATATATTCTTTCATCTTAAGTGACGAAAGAGAGAAAAAAATATGTGTCATGACATCACATACTTAAAGCAAATTATTATATTATATTTTTTTGTATTCAAACAAATTTAAAAATCCCTTCTAAGAGGGGTTAGGCCGTAATTTGCTATACATGCTTTTGTTAATATAAAAAATAAATATTTATTCTTGGGACTTGAATTTGAGGCTACACTTTACAATGTGCCAGCTGAGATAGTGTAACTTTATCAAGTGCAAAACTCTAATTATGATAGCTAATGTTAACGAAACAAGGCGGTTGTAATGTTTTAAATAAAATTAGTAAAAATATTTTACCTTGTTTGATTTAACAGTCAACTTTATCAAACAAAGACTATTTTTTCAATTAAAACTTTATATTAGGCGAAAATTTATAAAGCTGGTGAAGGAAAAAGTCACTGACACGAAGACTACAGGCCTTTATCTTAGTGAAGTTGAACTAACAAAACTGTGTTTTTAAAGAAAACCATTTGTTAACAAAATGCCTGCTTCCTTTTTAGGTTCGCTACAGGCAAATATTAGTTTTTAATAAATTTTATAATGATAATCGAAAGATGTACAATGTACAAACCAAGATATTTTTCTCGCATATCTACTTATTAAGTCTGAAGGACTACCGAATTAAAAAAAAATATATGGTTATTGCAAAACGTTGGAAAAAAGAATACTATGCCTACTTTAAACCAAAACTGCTTTTTACGAGGTTGCTAGATACTCGTCAAACGTTTGAAAACAGATAATGCACTAATAAATTATAAAAAGGCAAAACAACAAGAGTGTTAAAAGTGTGAAAAACTAGTAGAAATAAAAGAAAGATGTCTAAAATAGTAAGACGTCAGGAAGGGAGGACGTAAGACTTGGCAAATTAGTTAGTAAGGCGACACGGGTACATAACAGCGAAAAAAATAATAAAGCAAAACAATTGGAAAGTTTGTGACAATCAAAATTGTATAGGCAGAGAGAAAATTACAACCGAAAACCAAAACCACGACACAATAAAAACTTTAATAATAAGAAAAGGCAGACAGATACGCGTTATGGATACAGTTATATTATATTAAGACGACTGGAGGAGAAGAATGGCAAGATATGCGAAGTGAAGCATGCGACAGAAACTGTAGGACTATCTTTAAATTCTGATGTCTTGAAAATATGAAGCAAAAAGTGAATAAAATAAATAGACGATCTGAAATAATTGAGACGAGGAAACGACATTAGTGTTTTGAAAATTTTGCCAAATCTCATATGTTTTTATTTTTATTTAAATTTTGGGTAATTGCAAAATGGTGCAATCTGATTTTAATATAATATTCAATTACCAGTTTCACTAATTGAATTCTGTGATTTTCCAGAATGTGAACATCCATTTCTTCTGTATCAAATGGAACACCTACCGTTCTTAAAATTTTCATTTTAATATTGAATTTTATATCCCCCGAATGGTTCTTTCTTCCACAAGATAGATTTTTGTCACCTCTTTGGAAGAATGAAGAAATGGACCTCTATCTTTTAAAACTGTTAATTTTGACACATGCACAGAGTTACACTTAACATCAATCAAGGCTTTTAAACACACGTCGCAACTAATTTGAGGTATTTGAGTCTTGCTGCTTTGTACCCGCCGATGTATTTAGCAACATCTTCCACAAAATCTGATAATTCCAGGTCAACCGAAAAATCAGCCAAATTTTGAATTCCAATGGAATCGATTGTCTCTGGCTGTCGACAGATAACGTAGGGATATTCCTCCAAAGAATCGTTGGAAACTACTTTTCTACTCTTTGAAGATGACGAGAAGGCCTAAATTTCCAATATGTCGCTTTCGCAATTTCCATGTGCTAATTCGTTAATTTGATTCTTCACCAAAAGTCTTTCAGAAGCACTTTTGAATTGGACCGCATTTGGAAATTTATTCCAACCTCCCCTCATCCTCAAAGCGCTGAAAAAAGTTTCAAGAGGGTCCTAGGAAATTTTAAATGATAAAATATACTCCAGACCCCTCTGGTTATAATATTCATAAAGTTCAAGAATATTAGTGAGCGATATTATAAAACCTTTGGGGGCCGTTTTCCTCGCTGATTTAAAAAGAGGAAGGCCAAAAGTATCTTTTAATCCCTTTATGTTTTCGGCTTTTTCCTTAAGGTCAAATTTTGATTCTGAATTATGTAATGGGTTTTGAATAAATTAATTTCGAAAATTTTGATTTACATTAAGGATATCAAAAGCGTTGTTTATCTGTCGGAAGTATTCAGCAGTTGGCCCGGCGTCATCAAATTGTGGGTAACTATTTTCTCTTAGGTATTTTAGAGCATCACAAGTGCTCTGGGAGAGCGCTTCTGCTGCCAAGTGCACAGACATCTTATTATTTTCGCACGATATATGCCGACATGTTAATTTATTGGCGGCTCGTAGGCCCTCATGCTCCTGAAGATCCACTAATCTCCCTATAAACTCCCACGTGATTTTGCCACCGTCCAAAAGAGGCGATGTGTCTTTGAGCATGTTACGCATTAATTTTAGCATATGACACGGATCTAAAAACACAAATATATTTTCCTTTGTCACCGGATGAGGAAAATATGGTGTAAAGTTTTTTGAACACGGATTTTCGAACGTGACTGAGGCAGCTATGGCGCCATTTTCGTAAAGCAATATTGAGCATTGCTTTAGTAAACTGGCTCGTTCTTCGCCAGATAAACTTTTTCCTAAAAAATAGCCTAAGCCTAATTGCCCATTTTCGTCTCGGCTTTTCACCTCAGTCCCTAAATCCAATTGCCCGACAAACTCGCTTCCATCCCAATGAATATCCTCTGTTAATTTCATCTCATTCATTACAACGTTGCACAAAAACGGCTTATTTTTGTCCTTAAAATTTTTTTTGATTGCAGCAAAGGACTGCAACGTAAAACCCACATTCTCGTTCATGGCATAGAACCATTTTCTAATGGTACGGGAATGAGGTAGCAAGTTGCCGAAAAATTTTCGCAGGTGCTGGTAGGCTTTTTCAAAGTAAAATTGAATAGTAAAAGCAAAGGATCGTAGATCTTCATTATATTTTTTGTCACCTTTTCTTTGTTCTTTATTAAGTTTTCTTTTAACAATTTCTTGTGCTCCATCCTAAGAAAATAAACTCATTTAATATTATTATTAAAACATTTAGATAATGCAGGTTTATCTGAAAAAGAAAACAGAAGTATTATATTTATTTACTAGTAGTAGTACGAAGGCGAAGGCCTAGATGCGAGCGTTTTTGCCTACACATAACTCATTCTTCTGTCCTTCAGTATGATCCTCCACCTCGATGTCTTTCGGATTATGTCGGGAAGTAAAACGCGGTTTAATCTTTCGCTTCACAATTGACGCATGTCCTCCATGTTTTATTATGAGAGTAGTTGTATCCGTGGAGTACAAAGCGATCAGGGTTCGATTCCCGGCCTTGCCTTGGGTGTTGTATACGTTTTTGAATGACTTTACTTTGTTACCACGACGTTTAAATTGAGTTGTAGGAACACTAGGCATTAGTCCAACAGGATGGATGGAAGTCTGTCTCAGTATAAAAAAATTACTTTTTTTAGTAATAAATCGAGTAGGTGAATCTACTCCGACACTTCCCTCGCTCATAATTTAGACATTTCTAGACTTATTTAGAACATTTTTGGACTTTTCCTAAATGTTACCAGACTGTACCCGAATATTTCCCCAGTTTTTCCGAACATGTCCCTTGTTTGCCGAATATTTCCCAAACTTTTTGAACATTTTCCGAGTTTTACTCTCGAGTTTTCCGAATATTTTCCGAGTTTTTTTTCGAAGATTTCCGAACATTTGCGGAGTTTTTACGAACATCGCCCTAGTTTTTCGGAGTTTACCGAACATTTTCCGAGTTTTTCTGAACATTTTCCGAAGATTTTTCGAGTTTTCCGAACATTTCCTGTGTTTTTACGAACATTTTTCGAGTTTTCCGAACATTTTCCGAGTTAGACTTGGAGTTTTCCACAGTTTTCTTGATAATTTCCAAACTTTTCCTGAACATTTTCAGAGTTTTCATGAAGGCAAAAAAATATAAAACTAATATTTCGTTAAATAAGCACTCCATTCCAAACATACATGATATGGTTAATGCGTTTTAAAGTTATTGATATATGATATTGATTGGAACTAACTTTTTTGAGGATCTCCTTAAGGAGTAACTCGGCAAAGCTAATCCTCAATAATCGCAATATGTGTACAAAATTTCATAAAAATCGGGTAAAGCGTTTTCAGGCTTCTTTGCCAACAACAAAAAAGAGTGACAGACAAACGGAAATTCGAGAATGCGTTTTTTAGCATCTAGAGGACCTAATTCGTAAAGATCAATCAAAATCTCAATGTGATTTTAGGCGGAGTACATTATTCCCCTGTAGCGAGGGAAGTAAAAAACCTGTTAATTATTGGGACCCCTTTTTGACTGTTTAAAGCCTCTCGGATAATTTCCTTGTGTGCCATATCAATGTATAACTTCTTTTCTTTTTCGAATTCGTGATGTTGGAATTTGTCAGAACAGCCTTTTCGAAATTAATAAAGCATATACAAGGCAGAAAAGGCATCTGTTAAGTTTTCGTTGAAACGCACTGTATAATGTATGTGATAGCACATTTACACCAAACCCCTTCCAAATACTATTTGACTGTATATTAACCTAGAAGATAATTGGTGAAATTGTCCCTACAAAAGATCTTACCATAATCTGCTCTACAGCGTTACTTGTTAGCAAGTTGCGGTTTTGCAAATGCTTCATCAGCGACTTTAAAGATTTAACTCCTGTTGTCATTCGCCGATTTCTTTGATGTAAAATTCTGGCCCTCTTACAATGACTATTAGTATTTGTTTTTATAGCAAGTTTTCTAAATTTCCTGGCCAGTTCAGGATTCTCCATGTCTCCGCTCTTAAAATCATGAAGATAAAAAGTTATTTATTATATATTATATATTATTTATACAAAACGTAAAACGAAATTCATTGCTATATTATTATGTTCTATTATGTAATTCTTTTTGCAGATGGTATAAAATTCTCTGCCAATTTATGGCCAGCTCACACGATTCTATCCCCACCCTTTTTTTGGTTGATGTCGGGTAGATTTTATTCATCTAGTGGCAAAACCCTACCCAGGTATCAAATTTAATTAAAATCGGACAAGCACTTTTTGAGTTTTGCGCGTTGGTTACAGACAGACCAACGTCGCGACAAAAATTGAACTCGTAGCAGCATTTTTTTCTTCTTATTTTTGGCACGATTACCATACACTATTTTAGTTATAGTATACAGTGGTGGCCAAAATAATAAGAGTGCAATAAAACTGTGTGGAAATCTGTTGCTCCAACTAAAAAAAAAACTAGGTATATTTGAAAACTTCCATTTATTTTTGATTGATAGTGCCTTTTTAACAGGTTTAAAAAATGCTACAAAAATTTTTTTTTCTGTTTAGTTTCAGGCAAAAGCTACTAGTACTATTTGAAAAAGTGGTAAAAGTTATATATCTCCTGAGAATTTCATAAAGATTAAATAAGGAATAATTGAGATATATATTTTTTAAATTGGCTAAAATGATCAAAAATTGGCTGAAATTGTGAAAAATTGGTAATTTTGAGCAATTTTTACCAAGTTTAAAAATCTATATCTTGACCATCATAAAATCAAACCTATAGGCAGCATTTAGATGATGTAGTAAGTTAAAATACTGATAACTACAAATTGCTTCAACATGATAAAAAGTGAGATTTTAATTACCAAAATAATAAGGGACAAAAAGGTTGTACTGCTGCTAGTTAGGTGAAGTTGAGCAATATACACACCTCAGTAGGTACACATGTTATTTCCTTTTAAACATAGCAATGTTGTAGAACACTGTACATCAGTTGAAAGAAACAAACTGTATAATGTATTGACAAAACATTTATCATGTCATTTGTAATGAGGTTTCATACTGTACAAATGACATGATAACTGAACATTTTTGCCAACAATATCTTGTTTTCTACCAAGGACTGTCGGTTTATGGTCCTTGGTTTTTTTCCATTCAACTGATGTGCCATGTTCTACCACAAGCCGCTACTGACAAAAAGTGAATATTTCTTAAGTGCAAAAAATACCTCTGGGCCTGTTGCTGATCAATAGCAAAAACTTTGTACAGGGACTTAGCTAGTTAAACCATATTTTTGTTGACCCTGTTAGTCCTTAAAGGTCCTGCCAGATTCTGATTTTTATCAGTCCCAAGTGGTCATTAAAAGTGTCGAGATATTGTATAGGTCCTTACATATTGACGAGCCCCTCGGACTAGGCAGTACTACTAGGTGATAAGTGGAATGAAATTTGTGCATTGTTCTTCAGGAATTAACAATAAATTTATTTTTGGTCCTGTAGTGTATTGCAGGGTCATGTATACTGCTTAAGCTAGAATGCCACTATCTACCTATAAAATTTTCCTAGTTTTGATTAAAAAACCCGAAGAATAATACACAAATGCTACTCTCTGATACCTGTAAGTTATTTGCTTCTTAAAAACCATAAAAGCTTAAGAAGATTTGCTAATATAAATTGATGTAGAATAATGTTGTGATTAAGACGGCATCAAAATTGTCCAAATGTTGGATAACGGCATTATAGCTTATGTCGGGCAGTATAGTGTCCTGCACAGTCCTGTAAATGAATTTTGTGCACCTACTACACTTACAATGACTATTAGTATTTGTTTTTATAGCAAGTTTTCTAAATTTCCTGGCCAGTTCAGGATTCTCCATGTCTCCGCTCTTAAAATCATGAAGATAAAAAGTTATTTATTATATATTATATATTATTTATACAAAACGTAAAACGAAATTCATTGCTATATTATTATGTTCTATTATGTAATTCTTTTTGCAGATGGTATAAAATTCTCTGCCAATTTATGGCCAGCTCACACGATTCTATCCCCACCCTTTTTTTGGTTGATGTCGGGTAGATTTTATTCATCTAGTGGCAAAACCCTACCCAGGTATCAAATTTAATTAAAATCGGACAAGCACTTTTTGAGTTTTGCGCGTTGGTTACAGACAGACCAACGTCGCGACAAAAATTGAACTCGTAGCAGCATTTTTTTCTTCTTATTTTTGGCACGATTACCATACACTATTTTAGTTATAGTATACAGTGGTGGCCAAAATAATAAGAGTGCAATAAAACTGTGTGGAAATCTGTTGCTCCAACTAAAAAAAAAACTAGGTATATTTGAAAACTTCCATTTATTTTTGATTGATAGTGCCTTTTTAACAGGTTTAAAAAATGCTACAAAAAATTTTTTTTCTGTTTAGTTTCAGGCAAAAGCTACTAGTACTATTTGAAAAAGTGGTAAAAGTTATATATCTCCTGAGAATTTCATAAAGATTAAATAAGGAATAATTGAGATATATATTTTTTAAATTGGCTAAAATGATCAAAAATTGGCTGAAATTGTGAAAAATTGGTAATTTTGAGCAATTTTTACCAAGTTTAAAAATCTATATCTTGACCATCATTTTGTACAATGGTGATGAAATTTTCAGGAGTTACATAATTTTTACCGCCCTTTCGAATAGTACCAGTCACTTTTGCCTAAGACTACACTAAAAAAAGGTTTTTTTGCATCTTTTTTTTAAACCTGCGAAAAAGGCACTAGAATATTTTATGCGAAAAATCGCCATAGCTTGTGAAATACACAATATTTTTTAATTTTAATGGTTTTTCTGTTTTGACTATTTTAATTAGCTCAAACAATGCTACTAGTAATTTGACTTCAATAATAGTGAAGTTGTCAATAGTGCCAACTTAATTTGGGACACCTACTGTAATTTTGATAGAACCATTTCTAAAACCTCATGTTTTTTTGTGAATTCGATATGTACTAGAGTTTAAAATTTACACTGTAGAAACTACCTTTTTTTAAAAAGTTTCTTATATATGTTTTTTTATTACAGGCTTATGTACTTCCAAAAGAATACTAAAGAATACATCTGTGCCAAATCAAAACTTATCAGTGAAACCAATAGAAGTTGATCCTCAAGAGCAGGTACAAGCATTGAAATCGAGGAACATTTGCTGGTTGATGTTGGTAGAAAAAGAAAACTATTTAGTTAAACTCTGATTTTTTTTGTTTTGTGCAAATCGATCGAGTTGCTATTGTACAAAAATGAGTATTCAGTTGGTTTGCAACTGTTATTGTTTGTGTGTGTCTTTAATAGTTTGAGAATCTATTCTAAGTTTGATTTTAATGTTTTAAGTTTTTGTTTTCTCAATTTTATCAATTTCAGTTTTTTGCACAATGGAGATTTTGCTTTAGCACAGTTTTTTTTTAGATATATTTATATTTTTTATATATATTATTAAAATGTAATATATTATTATATTTTTTTCAATTTTTTAGAAGCTAGTGTCACTTAATAAAAACAAAATGATGCTTAGAAGTAAAAAGGGCTTGCAGTTGGGTAAAAAATACTAGGACATTTATTAGAAAGGTAAAATACCTACATGTCCTAGATTTTTTGCCCCCATGGTACATTCTTCTTACGTTTCATTTATCAAATTCAGGATTTGTTATCCTGATGTTTATGGTAACCAATTCCTTATTGCTTCTGTGTCAGTAATCTTTAAATCTCCCCGAGGAGTACTCCCTCAAAATAGGGTGAAAGTCAAACTGCGCATGCGATGTCACTTGATTTCCGCATCTCTATTGGTCCCAGAATAACGACACTGATGAGTAACCTCCCTTAATAATGTATACAGGTTTGTTCTTTTTTTGCTATTATGAGTGATATAACTAAAAAATTCTAAAAATGTGTACAGATGCCTAAAGACTATACATACTTATAGTCTTTATCTACTTAGATAATTTCTAGTATTATAAATCAATAAATATAATAAATTTGGTCGAAAATAAAATTGAAAAATAACTTTTATTTAATCATTTTATTTTTATCTTAAAATATGTAAACATGTATCCTGAGATGAAATCTTTGGGGCACTAACATATACTCATAAAATCAAACCTATAGGCAGCATTTAGATGATGTAGTAAGTTAAAATACTGATAACTACAAATTGCTTCAACATGATAAAAAGTGAGATTTTAATTACCAAAATAATAAGGGACAAAAAGGTTGTACTGCTGCTAGTTAGGTGAAGTTGAGCAATATACACACCTCAGTAGGTACACATGTTATTTCCTTTTAAACATAGCAATGTTGTAGAACACTGTACATCAGTTGAAAGAAACAAACTGTATAATGTATTGACAAAACATTTATCATGTCATTTGTAATGAGGTTTCATACTGTACAAATGACATGATAACTGAACATTTTTGCCAACAATATCTTGTTTTCTACCAAGGACTGTCGGTTTATGGTCCTTGGTTTTTTTCCATTCAACTGATGTGCCATGTTCTACCACAAGCCGCTACTGACAAAAAGTGAATATTTCTTAAGTGCAAAAAATACCTCTGGGCCTGTTGCTGATCAATAGCAAAAACTTTGTACAGGGACTTAGCTAGTTAAACCATATTTTTGTTGACCCTGTTAGTCCTTAAAGGTCCTGCCAGATTCTGATTTTTATCAGTCCCAAGTGGTCATTAAAAGTGTCGAGATATTGTATAGGTCCTTACATATTGACGAGCCCCTCGGACTAGGCAGTACTACTAGGTGATAAGTGGAATGAAATTTGTGCATTGTTCTTCAGGAATTAACAATAAATTTATTTTTGGTCCTGTAGTGTATTGCAGGGTCATGTATACTGCTTAAGCTAGAATGCCACTATCTACCTATAAAATTTTCCTAGTTTTGATTAAAAAACCCGAAGAATAATACACAAATGCTACTCTCTGATACCTGTAAGTTATTTGCTTCTTAAAAACCATAAAAGCTTAAGAAGATTTGCTAATATAAATTGATGTAGAATAATGTTGTGATTAAGACGGCATCAAAATTGTCCAAATGTTGGATAACGGCATTATAGCTTATGTCGGGCAGTATAGTGTCCTGCACAGTCCTGTAAATGAATTTTGTGCACCTACTACACACCTACAACAACTTTAAAACAAAATGCAAGAACTATGTGTTTGAGAAAGTGCCTATTCAGGTTTCATAGGGACTTTAGATTTTTTTTTCTATTGTGTCCAGTTGATATTGTGTAATTTAAGAGCTATTGAAATAGCTAATAAAGTGTGTATATATACTATGGGCAGCTGATCAACCCTCATTCTAGGCATAGGTATTCTAATGGGGAGTAGAATACTATTCACAAAATATTCCAAATATTTACATGTTTTTTTAAACAAATGCTGATGAATGATAATGAAAACATTTATTTGATTTATTGATGATTGAGGGGTTCTGTAAAGTATTTTCTGAAGAAGATACACCTATGATATTTTTGTATAAAATTGTATATTATTATTATCCTTCTACATTACACCGAGACATGGTTAAAAAAAAACGTTTTAAAATTAGTTTTTGTTTATATTTTACGAAAAAGTGAGGTTATGTCGTTAAGTATTTTGTGACGTATTGAAAACCGTCTGACAGATTTCGCGAAGTGGACCATCCTATTCTCTGCGTACAGTCCTTGAACAAAACCAACGTTAGCTAAACAAAATGTTAGTTTATGTCAACACTCATCCCTCATCCTCTCCCTCCACTACGCCTTGGCAGGGATGGCTGTGTTTTGGTTTCTTGTTTTCAACCACTAATACGTTTTGTTTATTAGGACAAAATAAAGTGCAAGTTTTAACCTAGCCAACGCCGAAGTTTCCATATGGTTGAAGAAAATGGCAGATTTTCCTATATAGTTGAACGAGGCGTTAAAGGTCGTACTTATTTAACAAAAATAACATTTTTCAAACTGTAACTTAACTAAAAACGGCCCTGCCTTGAAGTAACTCTTTTAGGTCAAAAATAAGTAACTCTAACTTGCAGAGCCAACCAAAAAAGTTCTTAACTTTCAAGAATTCTTGAAGGTCAAGATTAACACTGTTTTACAAGCTTTGTTGTCTTAAAAATGCCCACGGAAATCGAGAACCTCAAAGTCGAATATAAGGTCAGGCTTAGCACAAATTGTGTACTGGGCTTGCCTTTATAGCTGAAACAAGTTTGAAGACTTCGAAAGAGGGAAAAAATGGGAAAGTTTTTCCTAAAAGAATTCTTCAAAATTTCTTGTCTATAATGACGATTTCTTCGGTTATTTGTTCCAGTTTATGACATATCCTACAAACCTTTAACTGCAAAGTAATATTTTTAAGGAAAAAAATAGAAGTTTTGACATCTGATTGGAAATTTGGACCCTTCAGCTTGCCAATATGCCCAAAAATGTTACTTGGGTTTGTATTGTTTTTTATAAATAGTTTAGTATATGCATATTTGAATTTCCTACATTTTTACCTCGCCAAATTGGCAAAATACTGTCAATTATTGAAAGAGGGAAGGGAGTCATTTCCGCTAAAAAGTGCCTAGATCTTTTCGACGCAAAAGATGGAGGAGTAAACATGTAGAATATTTTCAATCACCTCTAGTGACCCATATATATGGATTGATAGTTAAATAAGTTTGTCTGTGGATAGGGACGTTAGGCAAGAATGTCTGGAGATGTATAGTGGCTGATTTTTTCAGTGGTAAGTTGTAGAAAATAGAGTAAGAATTAGCGTGAAGCTAAAAGAGTTTTTTTTCATTTCTTTTAATGCTCTGGTCTCAATCTGAATTACAACATTGGAAATTCATTTGGGACTACAGTATTAGTTGGGTTTTGGGGATCGCTACCCTTCGCCAAATGAAGGTATGAATTCTTTAATATATTTTTTTAGACATGCATAAATAATTATATTTAAATTAGATTACACAATGTAGTACACACCGTACTACCTACATATTTTTTTAAGCCTGCATCACTTCTTTTGCTTTAACTTGTTATAAAAAAGGGTCAGTTATTAAGTACAATTTTAACGACAAGGTTTATCTTTCTCGGTTTCGTACAGCACCTCTGTCTTTTATAGGGTTTTAACTGTGGATACGAAGGATTAGTCATGTTGGACTAAATACCAAGGTCCGAGGCAAGTTGTTCGTTTTGGGATGTGGTAGTCAAGAAGACCAGTGGGGTCAACTTCAGGCGAAGCCCTCAACACTAAACTGTAGCTGTGATGGTTTGCTATAGGAACCACAGTACCTAAGGTCAGATCAGTCTTTATTTTAAACATTAAAAAAAATTTGGCATGTGTATTTAAGACTAAAAAAATGTTAATTAGATTTTCTTAAATAAGTATCATGATAAATGTAAACTTTAACTCATGAGTTAATGGTAAATCTAGTTTGCTTTGATAAAGAAGTGATGACAAGGTTTTGTCACAAATAATGTATAAGTTGGTAAGATATTTAGCCAAAAAAAAAATGGGTAAACTGTGTTTATTTAAGTTAATTTAATTTTACATAAAGAAGGAAAAATTTTAAAACTAAGATACATACGACCAATGTCTTTTAAGAGATTCTGTTTATTTAATTAAAAATTGGTAGTAAATCCTAAACCTATGTGTTTATTTTATTTTAATTTCTCCTAGCTACATTTCTCAGCTTATGTAGCTGGTTTTAAACTAAAGCTGAGTGGGGCCCTCAAGGTAAACTAAAGAACTATTTTTAATTATACAAGCCAACATCACAACTAAAATTATGAGTAGAACCCCGACAACAACACCAGTCATATGATGAGCTTAGCCTGGACCCAAACATAACCTAGTTAGGTTATGATACTTTCCTAGCCTATAAGTAGCCGTGAAGCCATGAAACAGTTTTTTGTAAATATGTCAGAAACTAAAGCACCTACGAAGTTTCTGGTTATAACACAAATATTGATGCAATAATCAGTTAAAAAGTTAGCATTAAAAAAAAAAATTATTTGTCATTAGTATTAATGAATTTTGACCAAAATCTAATCAGCCCGTAAGAGTGTTGAACGCTATTTTACCTGAAAATTTTATTAAAATCGGTTTAGCGGTTTAGGACCTATCGTGTGGCGGACAGAAATAATATACACATAAACACACAGACATCACGACGATTTTGCTAAGATAGGTCAAAATACACTCTAAAAACACATTTTTTGCGTTATCACAAAAAAAAATATTTTTGTCAAAAGTAATAACTTTTTTAGTAATTGCTACGCGGACTAGGAAGGTAAAAACCGACTTCGCCACATAAAATCTAAAAATCCGTCAAACCGACAGTTTACATACTTGTAAAAAACATCTCTTGTGTGTGTGTGTAATTTTGAAGAAACATGAATACCATAAATACTATAGTCAACCCAAGAGAACTACTCAACATGTTAAGGATTTAAAAATGACCAAAAGCAACACACAATATTTTAAATAAATTTAGTCTATGACCAAGCCAAAATTACCTTTTTTAGCAACAAAAAATATTGCATGGCCAACGCCATTTGTAAAAACTTTTACAAAATTTTTTTTATTAGGTTATTGGTGGTTAACCCTAAATAAATTTTACCAAAAATCACATTCCCAAAGGAATGTAACTTATATGCTTAAATAAATTAAGCTATTTATATGCTTATATACTTAAATAAATTAAAACATTGAAAAAGGTAATTTTGAGAATTTACTCAAAAATAAAGGAAAATTTTTGCCTACCTTCGATCGAACACCCACTTTGCACAAGTACACAATATACACAGTAAATTCAAGTCGAACATTATTGTCACTCAGAATCAGTAGCAACCTCACCCAAAGCATGGGATTCCTGTGTGTTTTTTTGTAATAAGGAAATAATACGTATAAATATACGTTTCCTTATCCGTACGACAATCAGCGTACTCCTGTAATTATTTAATTACAAATGTAACGATAATATAGTTGCAAGGTAGAGGAATATATATATATATATATATATATATATATATATATATATATATATATATATATATATATATATATATCTCTGGGACAAATTATTAAACTGCAAAAAGAAAACCAAAAAGGAATGAAATGGATAAGAAATAAAACAAAAGTAAGGGAGGTCAGAGGAGAAGTAGCAAAATTAAAATGGAAATTTGCCGGTCATAATATTAGACAGAAAGACGATCGATGGAACAATTGTATTGTAAACTGGAGACCTTGGGAAAATAAAAGAAGTAGGGGAAGACCCCAAATGAGATGGGCGAACGATTTAAAGAAACACGCGGGAACTAGATGGATAAACACGGCGACAGACGGAGAAGAGTGTAAGATATTGGGGGAGGCCTATGTCCAAAGATGGATTGATAAATGTTAAATAGATAGATAGTTGTGTTCTTCATCGAAAGAGCAAAGCCGTTGAAGCAAACTGGTCTTAAAATATATCATTTAGTGCCGTTTTTTCTTCTATATCTAGAATTACGCCGACTAATAACTGTTAATGTTGTGTTCTTTATCGAAGGAGCAAAGCTATTAAAGCAAACTGGTCTTAAAATATGCAATTTAGTGCCGTTTTTTCTTCTCTATCTAGAGTCACGCCGACTTAGTGGTCTGTAAGTCATTTAGTGCCGTTTTTTCTTCTATATCTAGAATTACGCCGACTAATAACTGTCAACGTTGTGTTCTTCATCGAAGAAGCAAAGCCGTTGGAGCAAACGCGTCCTAAAATAAGTCATGTAGTGCCGTTTTTTCTTCTATATCTAGAATTACGCCGACTAATAACTATTAATGTTGTGTTCTTCATTGAAGAAGCAAAGCCGTTGAAGTAAACTGGTCTTAAAATTTGTCATTTAATGCCGTTTTTTTTCTATATCTAGAATTACGTCGACTAAATTTATTTTTAAAACTGACTGTTTATTCATTTCTAAAGAGAATAATCTTTGTGTTAATACTACGAGAGCGATTTTTTTTTTGTTTCATCTAAGTGCTTCGCAGCTTCATAACATATTCTTAGTATAAAATAATACTTTAAAATAAGTTTAACCAATTTGTATGAATGATTTTCCAAAAAGTTCATTTCAAAATTATCTCCAAAATATGCAAACACAGAAGAGGGCAAAGTTTGAAACGTTTTGTTTATTAAAATGTCTGATAAATTATTCACTTTTTTAAACAGGTTCTCAGTTTTCATCTAAAAATTATTTCTCCTGATACACAGATTTCAATTACAAGTTGACTTGCGTTTACAAGTCTACCGTATTTTTTTCTTGCCTGGAAGAAAGAATCAGATGTTTCACATTCTAGTAATTGTAAGCAGCAAGCAGCAAATGACACATTTTTTTAGACTTTTTACAACAAATCCTGATATGTAGGTAACCACATCTTTTACATAAATAGTGAGCATTAGAATATACGAAATCTAATTCCTTTATGTCATTTTTAATTTTATCAATAAATATTTTATATTCTTCTGTTTGTTCTAGATTTTCATTATTTTTTGTGCTTGTTAGTCTGGAACTACATGTAAGTATTGAAATTTCTTCCAAATTAATGACGTTGCCACTATTTGGTCCTGTAATTTGGCTATGAACCAACAGTCTCTTATAGCTGGCTTCAGACTGCCGAGCTGTAGGGTTGTTGTGTCCTCCTCTGCTTCTAATGGCGCCAAAAAATAATTGAAGATGATCCTGGGACATTTTTTTACACATGTGTTGTATAAATTTTGTAAACCTTTTATATTTATAAGAAATCTCAGGAATCCCGCTTTTCTTTTTAATTGGGTTACTTTTTGGTTGTTAAAAGTTGATATAATTTGTCACCATATTTATAAAACTAAAAAAATCTGGAGCAATTTTTGCCAACAAAGGTTTTTTGAAATAATATTTTTCAAAATTATTTTGGGAGTTTAAGATGTCTAATAAATTGTTAAAGTTTAAAATAAATTCAGATGTCGCCTCTGAACCTCTAAATTCAGGAAGCTTTAGATCTTCTCTAAGAAAATCCAAGGCTACACTTACACTGCGGCTAATGGTTTGAGTTGCCAGTCTAACCCCAATTTTTTAGCTGTTTTAGCTCCAGTGCTTGAATAAATTTCGATTCTATTTTTTTTATCCTATATTTTAAGACCAGTTGCGCCTGCTTGTATTTGAGCCAATTATTTACTTACCAACTTCATCAAATGACAGGCATCAAGAATAATAAAAATATCTTGATTGGTCTCAGGATGCTAAAAACTAGTTTTTAAATTTTCAGAATCTTTAAAATCAGCACCCAAGTTAATATGGTAATTCTAACTTTACTTGGGCCTAAAAAACTTAAGCATGTATTTACTAGTTCAGCCTTTTCTGTTGCACCTAAACCATTAAGCAGAAAATATCCTACAGGAATTTTCCAAGACCCATTAAGACAAACCAGTCGTCAACATGACCAGTATACTCTTTACCATTCCACTCAATTTGTTGTCTGATGGACATTTCATCCATCAATCCACAAAGAAGAGGTTTGTTGGAATCTCTTTGCCTGATGGTAACAGCTGTTAATGCCTCTTCTGTAAAACCAGGCTTGCCATTTATGGATTTATACTATTTTGAAATTGTTCTTAAATCCGGCCGAGATCGATTAAATGTATTTTTTACAAAATTATAGGCACGCGCGAAATAAAGTGCCGAAGTTAATCGTATTTTTGCTTTGTTGGTTCCTTTAACATTCTGTCAAAAATATCTGCAGCAGGGCCAGAGACGAAAAGCTAAAAAAATGGCATAATATTAATACATTACAAACGTGAAATTTCGTACCCGTGAATTTAAAAATCAAACAAGTTTCATGGCTAATCGGGCAAAAAGGAGTTTTTTGTTTCCCACTCACACTTCTATCGGCTGCTGACTAAAGTAGTTCTATCGCGGAGGAGTCTGACTGTATTTTTTATTAACTTCATAGTTGTTACTATTATTTTAAAAAGTTTCAGCCTTCAGAAAACACTTTCGGTTAAGACATTTTTCTGACAAGTATGGAGTAGCGCTGACTATGTGTCCCCATATTCGGCTGTCTGACTATTAGATTTCTGTTTTGTATTATATTTGCTCTTTTTGTACAAATTTTGAGCCTTCAGAAAACAGTTTAAGGATACTAATTAAAATGACACATTTGCGCCGCCAGGTGTCCCGGAACTGTAACTGCTGACTGTACACTAGCTTTTAATCACTAAAGTTGAACCCGTCTTGAAAATATTAGCCTTCAGAAAACTCTTGCACATTTTTTGCGCTAGCTCCCCGACTAACTGTACTGTACCAACTATCAAAGAGAACTTCAATCAATCCAGTTTAAGTGTTTTGGGGATTTTCCTCACAAAATCATGCAACGTTTTTTCTGTGTAATTTTAGGCAAAAATAGCAAGTTCTATTCAAAACAGACATAAAAGTTATGTATCTCCTAAAAATTTCCCGACAATTGTAGAAAGAATAGTCTATAAATAAGAAATTTAAAAAAATACTATATTTCAAAACTTTTAATATTAATAATTTTTAGGATACCTACCATAACTTTTACATCTACAGTAGGAGGCTAATGTTAAACTTACTAATTTTGCATTGTATCATCTTTTAAGCTGTTATACCCGGTTTCCACCTATTCGTGCCCAACCTGAGTCAAAAAACGCATCAGGTGATGCTGCATTTAAAACCCGTGCAGCCACATGATGCGTTTTTTGACTCAGGGTGAGCATGCATAGATGGAAACTAGACTTTAAGGAATTCAATCAAGTCATCAAACGGGATATTAGGCCGGATATTTTCAGTTTTGGGATTGCATTTACTAAAAAAAGGTTTTTTGTAGATATTAAAATTAATTTTAGAAAAAAAATAATCAAAAAACAAAATGGCGCAAATTATCCACAAATGTGCTAAACGAACATCCTGAGGATCGAAGTGGTCAGAACAAAGACGCCCATTTTAACAGGATTTTTTCCTTATTGAGGCCAATAATCTCCCAGTGGGGAGCCTAGAAAACTCATAAATTGTGCTTAGCATATTCGCGGGAATGTTCTAATTAAATGCTTAGGATGTACTTGGCACGTTATCACCGAATGTGCTCAAAATATACGAAATGGATTCTTTTACGAATATACTTGTCATCTGATTGGCATGTGATATTTTATGCCTAGGCACATCTATAGTATATAAATAGTATCTATATGTAGCTAAAAAATCCCAAAAATTTTCCAAAATAAAACTGTGTGCTTTAAATTTGGCAATTCTTAAAGATCTAGAGAAAACCCGACTTACTGTTGCTAGGTCTAATAAATTTTTAAAAAATGTCTGCATTTTGGGATGGGATTTAAAATTTTTATAAAAAAGTTATCTACATCTAATTAATTTTTTTAGAATTTTATAAGTTAAAAAGCTTAAATATTTTTTGAGAACCAACGTGTAGTTTTCTTAAAATTTAGGCATCACAAAATTGGCTCCTTTTTTTCTATTCCTTCGCCTCAACTAAATAGTAGCAACTTATTTTCGTTTCGCGAAATTTTGTTCAAACTCCTATTGTAATAGTTAGAAAATAAATTATGTAAAATCCGGTTACAAATAGACCCACTCCTACTTTTATATCGTATTTAGATACTTTCATTGTAAAAAGAAATATGTTTGGATTGTTTTAGAGCAAGAGGGTCGAGGGAAGCTATTTACAACCACAGTGTATATGCTTTGATAATTAATCATAGCTGGAAATTCACCTGACAGGAATTTGACAAGTTTGAGTTTCTACATAGCTCCAAATTTGTCAAATAACTTCAAGGGTATTCAAAAAAAGGCTTAAAAAGCTAAAAAATCAGTTTTTTAGGGGAATGAACAAATTCGACGATCAACTTTCTGCCTAAAACTTCTTAACTCACTAATTTTGTCAGATTATAAAATTTTGATTTTGTATTTTCAAGAGCTAATAATAAAAAATTATTGTTTTTATATCTAAACATGACTTTTTCTACCTTTGCACATTTTGACAAACTTGATAGGAGAGAACAAAATTAATTAATAAGACTTTTATTATTAAAATTTATTTCCAAACCCGGACTAAAAGTGAATATATTTTCGTTTATTATTATAAAAATGCATAAAACAACTTTTTCTTTTGCAACAAATCCCAAACCTGAAACTCCCTTATTGATGTGTCTTACAAATAAATCATGACTGTGAGATTTGGTGAACATATTAGAAACAAGAAAAAAAAGAATGCTCATATTAAATTATTAAAATTATTTTAATATTAAGAAAAATTTAAAAGTTGTAGAACTTAAAAATATCTGCCAAGCAGTAATTGTTTTATTGGTACAAAGTTGGTCAAAAAGTGGTTGCACAACAAAATTGTATTGTATTAAAGGAAACACCCTGTATATTATTTGAGACTTACTTATGCTTCCTTTGATTCTAAGCAAAATGTTTTCAAAAGTGTACAAGTTTTAAAATGAATGTTACATATAAGAATTTCTTGTGCAAATGAACAAATGCATTAATTTTAAAACTTGATTACTCAGAAACAGTAAAAAATATAAAAAATAATACACTTTAAATATATACCCTCTAAAATATTTTTTTTTGTGATCAGACTTTATGCCTGATCCTGTAAAAATAAAATTATTGAAAGTAATCAACACTTTCCATACTTACCAGTGACCCTGTAAATTTGAATTTCATACCATTCTAAAAATTTTTTGTTTCTATATCTCTGGAAGAAATAGCAGAAATTTGTGTCAAATCTTCTTATTTATTTATTAAAAATGAAATAAAAAATGCTTTGTAATGTACAAAATGTAACTGATAAATACCTCTTACTTTCCAAAAAAGTAACTTGATATTAAATACATATAAAACCATGCTATAATATATATCTAAAACTGTTAATATTAATTAATAGTACAATGTTAATTCTTTCTTACTTTCACGATGCACACTGTTCATTTACCAAAAATATTATTCAAAGTATTGATGTTGTCATTTATTCCGATTATCTGTGTTGAGAACCTAAAAAATTTACGATAATTTAAAACTCATTTTGTTTTTGGCATAAAACTGTTGCCTAACTAACAAGGTCAGGTGAAAAATACTCAATATTTACAAAATTTCCATATAAACCTAGCACTGCTTGACGGCAAAAAGAGCTTACTCTTGCATACTTGCTGCGCCTACAGGTCACAACACCCCCCCCCCCCCCCCCCAGGACTATTGGCACTGCTTAGCTAGCAAAATACACATATAGTCCTTGCATGCACAGTTACACTTTTGTAACTTTGACATGAAATAAACATATTTCCTAACCCAAATTGTATTAAAAAGTAAACATGTCATGTTGGTATAAAATTAAAGGTAAATCTGTCATTGTTTCTGGATACAAAGATGCTGACTAGGTGGACAAAAAAAGTGCATAGATAAAAACAACTCAAAGACATTATAAATCAGTCAGTATGCATATGATAAATAAAGAGGTTGGAAATGTCCGAAACGCGTACCTGCCTATGGCAAGGACTATACTATAATACAGTCAAGTCAACAAGCGATATCTAAGTGAAAAGCATTCTGCATGACACTTTTTGATGCCAGTGGTCTACTAAAATTTTCTCTAGGTATCTGATACCCAACCTCAGCTGTTATAGGTTGACGAAGTTTAAACTACATACAAACCTTAATTGTCATTTTCAACCGTATCCTCCTTGTTTTTACCCTTCCTTTCTTTGTCTTTTACCAGCCTTTGCTTGGCAATATAAAAAACACAAGCAAAGACCAAATTGAAAACTCAAGAAAAAGGAAAAACTGAAAAACACAGTCTGAAAAACAAGCATTTTAGCACGCAAATATTGACATAACCACAGATTGGTAAATAAGGACGTAACTTCACCCAACCAATATGAATAACACTACCATGTCTATGGTGTATTCAAAGAGGAGCCGCTCAAAAATTAATAAAATAAAATTTGATAAGGTGACACTATTTTTAAAGGATTCCAAATGGCTCCCCCCCCCTCCCCGATGCGAAGATGTTTTTAGATATTTTCCACATATTTCATAAATACAGTCTCTAGTAAATACGTAGAGTGTGGAGTGCCTCAAGGCTCCGTTTTGGGGCCATTACTATATGCAATATTTGTACTGTAACAGCTAGCTCGATATTTCACTTTTTCCGACGATACTGTCCTTGTTTATTTACATTCTGATATAAGATGCAATATATATAGAAGTTATTCTAAATAGTGACCTCATAAAATCAATCCTGGGCAGTTAACAATAAATTACAAATTAATCTAAGAAAATAAAATACATACTTTTTTCTCAAAAAAACACAAAAGTTGAATCAATCAATATTCAAATTGGCAATGTAAAGAGTTGACAGTATTAGATACCTGGGGCTTCTTGTTGACGATAAATTGAATTGCATTTTGAACATATAAAAACCAAAATTTTCCCCATGATAGGAGCATTATTTAGATGTCGTCATCATTTAAATAAAACTTCTTTACACTAAAATATATAATGCCTGTTGGTGCAAGCAATGAATTTCCTATTTTCATTTTCTTTTCCTTTTTTGCGCGTTTAAAATAATTTAAATTTTCGCGCTCTTACATATGCATATGGGTTTTCACGGCACCGCACACGTGGGAGGATAAGCAGCGCCGCGATGAGTGCGCAAACAACCACCGTCACAACAAGACACTAGAAAAATCACGTTCCCAAAAAAGTGAATTTTGAGGTGAAAAACTGGACGTTTAAACGTTGACTGGAGCCGCAAGAGAGTCCGAGGTAGGTGCCTTTTCATATAAAATTCCATATGTATCGTAACTTTCCATTTACAATCGTCAATACCGACAATTATTTTTAAATGTGCTTGTAAAGCCAAACCGGCGACCTGTCGAAGGAAATTCCATTATTTTTCAGAACTTGCACGCACATTTAATGGTCCTTCTCTCCAAATTAATAGTTTTCCAAACTACCTAGACTCCTGTGGTTCAGCAATTTCCTACAAAAATTCCAAATTTCTATATATTTTCAAAATTTATTTCCAATTTCAATTTCAATTATTTCTACAATCAGTAATAAATCAAACAGACCATATTGATTTACGACCGGTTGGTGATATGTTCCTTCAAAGTTGATCGAAGTGTTTATTACCGTTCAAAAATAGCTATATCCAATGCACATATTTCGTATAGTTTACTAGTTCATCAAAGTTGATCGCTTTGTTCATTATATTTTCAGTAAAAGTGGCGTCAATACGCCGAAAGTGAAATTTTAAGGCGGTTCTTCCATCTACTTTCCTTTAATTATCGATTTTACAGGTGTCGCGTTAACGCGCAGGTGCAAGTGTCGTCGTCACCAGGGTCATCCCGCTTGAATAGTGACGTGGGTCTCACGTTGCGCGCTCGTTTCTTCGAATACCGATTTTCTTAAAAACTTTCAAACAGGACCGCTAGTCGTATGCACAGAGTGTGCGACTTGGAATCGAGAGGTGCGGGGTTCAATCCTTGGTGAGACATAAAAGTTTTTTTTAAAGAATATGTTCAAATAATAACATACAGACAAACTTACAAACATTTCATTTCAAAATTTTCGAAAAAAGTTAATAAAATTAAAATAATAAAATTGTTTAATTTTGCTAAAATTCGGGTTATATTTTAAGCTATATTTTAAGCATTTTTTTTTTGGGTAATTTTAAAACAAATTAACTTTCAAAAACAAAAATGTCTACGCAAAAACAGAAAAAACTTTGCGACAAAAGGCTTTTAAGCTTCAACCAAATGGCGGAAGCTCACGAGGTAGCTTTGAAAGCGAACTCGGATACAGCGTTTCACTTTTTGTTTAAATCCAGATATGAAGACGTCGAAGAATGTCATGCTCAATTCTATAATTTTCATAACCAAATTATTGGCTCTCTCGAAGAGTTTAAACTTTCATTTGACGAGCAGGATAAAACTAGAAAAGACTTTGACAACCTTTATTATGAATGTAAGGGTATTTACTACGACCTTTTTAGGGCCAACCCTGTCAATTACGTAGGCAACCCTAACCAACAAAATATTGTTCAGAGGTCAAATACAAGATCATTTCCACAACCAAGGTTGCCAATTTTCGATGGTAATTATAAAAATTGGCAACACTGGTTTGACTTATTTAAAGTCATGGTACATCAAAATTCTGATTTAAGTGATATAGAGAAATTTCAACAATTGCGGAGTTCTGTTCTGAATGAAGCCCTTTCTCTAGTAAAAACCATTCCCCTCGCAGATAGCAATTATCACATTGCGTATGAAACCTTAGTAAAGAGGTATCAAAATAAACGAATTATTGCTACTACCGCTTTGAATGCTATTAACTTTCTTTCAACTAAATCCAGTTCTGGGAAAGAATTACGTTCCATGTTGGATACATTTTCTGAGAATCTAGCCATCTTAAATGAGCTTGGTTTTCCTACAAAAGAATGGGACTTTCTTACTTTTAACATGATGCTCTCAAAACTTGAAGTCAAGATGAGGACTGATTTCGAACTTTACTATAGTAGAGAGAAAAACAATTCAGAAATTCCGTCCTACACTGATCTTTACACGTTTATAGAAAATCATTGCGTTGCGCTCGAATCTGTAGTGCAAATGCCCAGTTTTAGTAGGCAAAATCAAACCCCTAGACAACCTCAAACTACGCGTAATTCTCAACAGAACAGTTTTCAGAGAAACAGTTTTAATAATTTTAATTCACCTTCTGCTTTCAATACAACTATTTCAAATCAAAGTTCAAATTCAAGAAATCAACAAAATACTTTACATAATAGCAATCAAGGCAGCAACCCTCAAATACAAAATAATCAGAACAGAACTTTTAATCCAAAAATAAAATGTTACCTATGTTCTTCGAATCACGCATTATCGAAATGTATCGAATTTCAAAATAAAAGTCCACAGGAAAGGATGGGTTATGTTTGGCAGGTGAATCTATGTCAAAATTGCTTACATTTTGCTCACCAGACCGTGAATTGCCCCTCCTCCTACAACTGCATCAGGTGTGGAGCCAGACATCATAGTCTTCTCCATGTTCCACAACCAGTAGCGCCCTCTGTGAGTGTTAATTCATATCCTCCAGCGAACGCTAATATTCCACTTTCCAATTCCAATAGCACCCCTATGTCAGGAAGCCATTCCACAAACTGTCATGCGACAATGATTTCCAAAAATTCCACTTTTCTACTTTCTACCGTTGTAGCTGACATGTTAGACTCAAGGGGACATTACCAACCAGTTCGTATCTTACTCGATTCTGCCTCAGAGGCAAACTTTATTTCAGAAAAATGTCTAAATCGTTTAGGTCTTTCGAAAAGCTTCTTTTCTACTTCTATTCAAGGCTTAAATCAAATGACATCTTCCAATACCAAAGGTAAGACGAAATGTCTTATCAAACCTCAAGGTCAAGCGGGACCTACCTTTGATTTTGAGGCTTTAGTACTTCCAAAACTTTGTACAGAGATTCCTTTTTGCGCTGTCGACTCGAGCAAGTGGAATCACATTCGCAATATCAAACTTTCTGATCAAAACTTCCATATACCAAGTTCCATTGATGTCCTAGTAGGTTGTGAACTTTTTCCGCATCTCTTACAAGAGGGAGTTATCCACGGAGAGCGTGGACAACCTAGTGCTTTTAATAGCATCTTTGGCTATGTGCTGATTGGTAAAGTTGAAACTTCAAAGCAACAAAATCCACAATCACTCATAAGCTGTTACACTTCCATCGAACCATCTCTGGATATCTGCCTAGAGCGCTTCTGGGAGATAGAGCAGGTTCCACATAAGGTTCATCACAGTCCTGAGGATATTATGTGCGAAAAATTATTTTCACAATCAGTTTCACGCAACGAATCAGGTAGATTCGTCGTTCCATTACCTTTCATAAACTTAGAACCCCAGTTGGGTGACACCTATCCAATCGCTTTAAAACGTTTTAAGCTTCAGGAAGCTAGACTTCTCAAAGACTCAGCTAATTATCAAGCTTACAAATATTTTATGCAAGATTATTTAGACAATGGTCACATGATACCTATTCCTACGCCTATATCTAAAGATGTCTTGGATAATTCCTACTTTATCCCTCATCACAGTGTCTGGAACACTGGGAAGACAAGAGTGGTCTTTGATGGGTCTCAACGTAGTCCCAGAGGTGTCTCACTCAACGAGACGTTGTGCGCAGGTCCTAAACTGCAAAATGATGTCCCTGAAATTCTACTTAATTTTCGAATTCATGCTGTAGCCTTTGTTACTGACATAGTAAAAATTTTCCGACAGATTTTAATTATTCCTGAGCACACGCGTTATCAAAATATTCTATGGAGATTTTCTGAGGATGATCCTGTCCAAACCTACTCCTTAAGAACAGTTGTTTATGGACTTAAGTCATCACCTTACTTAGCTATTCGTACTATACAAGAACTAGCTAAACTTGAGTCTGAAAGGTATCCTAATGCTTCCAAGGTGCTTCTTAAAGACATTTACGTCGACGACGTGCTCACTGGGCAGGATTCTGTGGCCTCTGCCAAAGAACTTCAGTCGGAGTTAATCTCACTGTTGCGCCTAGGAGGGTTTGAACTTAAAAAATGGGCGAGCAACAGTCCGGAACTTCTCTCCTCATTCTCAAAATCAGAAACACAAATGTCCATTCGTTTCGACAAATCCGAACCTAATTTTGTAAAAATATTGGGTCTCCAATGGAATCCTATCTCAGATTCGTTTACCTACTTGGTCGTACCAAAAGATAAACCATGCACCAAGCGAGGTATCTTATCTCAAATCATGAAAATTTTTGATCCCTTAGGTTTCTGTTCTCCCGTTTCTTTACTTGCTAAGCATCTCATGCAAGATCTGTGGAAGGAGAAGCTGGACTGGGATTCTCAGCCTCCTCCGCATATCGTATCCGCTAATGTTTGGAATCAATTTCGAACCGAACTTCCAAATCTTTCAAATATTCATTTACCTAGACGCCTTTCCATTGATCAACCACGTAGCATTGAACTTCACGGCTTTTCAGACGCCTCTATGATAGGTTACGCGGCTACGGTCTATTTCAGAATGGAGTCAGTTTCCGGAGAAATCCATACCTTTCTTGTAATGGCCAAATCTAAGGTCGCACCAGTGAAAACAGTCAGTCTTCCGCGACTGGAGCTTCTTGGTGCCACTTTACTTTGCGACCTAATTTCCTTTATTCAAAACACTTATTCAGATATTCATAAATTCAACCAAATCTGTGCATGGTGTGATTCCCAGGTGGTTCTATGCTGGTTGGCGGCTTCACCTCACAGGTTTAAAACGTTTGTGGCAAACCGTATCTGTCACATTCAAGAAACCATTTCTCCTACGGCCTGGAAATATATTCCATCAGCGCTAAATCCAGCCGACTGTGCTTCACGCGGTCTTATGCCTAATCAACTTGTCAAACATGACTTGTATTGGGAAGGTCCTTGTTTTCTTAGGCTACCAAAAGAGAACTGGCCTGATGATTTTCGCTGTCCAGACCCTCCGGAAAACGAGGTTATTCTGGAAGAACGAAAATCAGTATTTCAAACATGCACAGTTGAACCACACATGCTTGATACTTTTCTTTCTCGTTACTCTTCCCTAGAGAAAATTCAACGCATAATTTCCTATATTTTTCGCCTTACCGAAAAGAAATCTAAATATCCTAACGAAAATATTACCGAAGCAGAACTTCAACATTCTCTTATTGTTCTCGTTCGGCATGTTCAACGTTCCATCTTTGCTGATCTCATTTCACGTTTGAATGACGCAAAGCTACTTCCTAAACAATTTCGTAAACTTTCACTTTTTCTAGATACACAAGGCTGCTTAAGAGTGGGGGGTCGATTACCACATTCTTCCGAACTCTCTTATTCAGCAAAACACCCTTTACTTTTACCACGTTCTCACCGTCTTACTCATCTTGTCATTGAGTACACTCACAAAAGGTACTGTCATCCCGGTCAAAAAACGTTGCATTACCTCTTGAGACAACAATTTTGGATCCTTTCCCCTCGCTATGCAATCGAGAGTATAACTTCTTATTGCATTTTATGCTATCGATTAAATCCTAAACCTTCCGTACAAATCATGGGCAACTTGCCTGCTCAACGCATCTCTCAAGTAAAGGCATTTTCACATGTTGCCATAGATTATTGTGGTCCCTTTCCAATTACAATGGGAAAGTACCGAGGCGCAAAGGTATCCAAAGGTTATATTCTTGTCTTAGTCTGCTCCGCAACAAAGGCAGTTTACCTAGAACTTACCTCCGATATTTCCACCCCTACCTTTCTTGCGGCTTTTAAGAGATTTGTGGCAAGAAGAGGAAGAATCTCTGACATTTACTCAGATTGTGGTAGCGCATTCTTGGGAGCTGATCGTTTACTCAAACAGTACTCCCAGGAAGCATGTCACAGTCTAAAAATTACCTGGCATTTTTCAAGTCCTGGTAGTCCGCACCTAAACGGACTAGCCGAGGCAGGAGTTAAATCCACCAAGGCAAATTTAAAACGTGTAATAGGTAAGCAACGGTTAACCTATGAAGAGTTTTTTACTTTTTTGTGTCAGGTCGAATCCATACTAAACAGCCGGCCTCTGTATGCCCAAAGTATGGATCCGAATGACTTTCTTCCACTGACCCCTGGTCATTTTCTTACCCTGGAACCGTTGAATTCCGTACCAGAACCCGATTTTTCTGATTCCAAGTTGAACACCCTGTCCCGCTGGCAGCTGGTGCAAAGGCTCCAGTCCGATTTTTGGAAACGCTGGAACTTGGAGTACCTAAACACCTTGCAACAGCGTTCTAAATGGACAGAGGCTTCTAACAATATTAAACTAAATACTTTAGTCGTGGTAAAAAATGAACAAAAACCGCCATTGCAATGGGCTGTTGGGCGAATTGTCGACGTACACCCTGGCTCAGACGGTCATATTCGTGTTGTGACCGTTAAAACAGCTACAGGAACATATCGTCGACCAGTAGTGAAACTATGTCCTTTGCCTATGCCCGACGCATAAGGCAAAATTTTCTTTTTCTTTCTTAATTTTTTCTAAGTATTTTTTTCTTTTCTTTTAATTTTAATTTACATGCATAATTTAATGCATATTTGGGTTAATGTTAAATTGTATCGTTTAATCGCTAATAGGCGAATATTATTTAATTTTTTTTTCCTTTCCTTTTCTTAACTAAGTAAAAACACACGTGTTTTGGCGGCCGGAAAATGTTGGTGCAAGCAATGAATTTCCTATTTTCATTTTCTTTTCCTTTTTTGCGCGTTTAAAATAATTTAAATTTTCGCGCTCTTACATATGCATATGGGTTTTCACGGCACCGCACACGTGGGAGGACAAGCAGCGCCGCGATGAGTGCGCAAACAACCACCGTCACAACAAGACACTAGAAAAATCACGTTCCCAAAAAAGTGAATTTTGAGGTGAAAAACTGGACGTTTAAACGTTGACTGGAGCCGCAAGAGAGTCCGAGGTAGGTGCCTTTTCATATAAAATTCCATATGTATCGTAACTTTCCATTTACAATCGTCAATACCGACAATTATTTTTAAATGTGCTTGTAAAGCCAAACCGGCGACCTGTCCAAGGAAATTCCATTATTTTTCAGAACTTGCACGCACAATGCCTATTTCTTATCCATCTTGAGATATCTTATACCTGTTTGTGGAACCTATGGAAAAACTATGTTTAAGAAGGCCGAAAACTAAAATTTTCTAAAATTCTAAAAATTGAGCAATGTAAATATATGTTTAAAATTTAAAAAATGCAACAAAAAAGCAATATTACAATTGTTTATAGGAACCAAGTTCATTCTTACCATACTAGAAACAAAAGAAAATCTTTTTAGAAAGTACAAGAACAAATGTTGCTGTAAACAATCCTATACGCCTTTGCACGAAAACTTACAATGAGTTACCAGATGATGAACAGTGGAACGTTTATCTAATCTAGGTGGACATAGTTAAGTACTATAAATGGACATTTCAGCTACCTACTATTAAAGTGCACATTCCATACATCCTAGATCCAAAATATTGTTTTTGTATCCCCTCTGGTTGTCAAGATATTTGCACTGAAAGTTGCATCTTAAATATTATCTGCTTAGATATTTCAATCTTATGTGTGGGTAATGCTTTAAAACAAGTTTTTTTTTTCCCGCGTAGTAGGCGCTGGAGTAAAACAAGTGCCAGGAATTTTTAGAGTGGCATGTCCTTAAGACTAAGGTAGCATTTTGACTGTCATTGTTGCAGTGTTTTTTTTTTCTATGATTTTATAAATTCGCTGGTGTTTTGGTAAGGAAAATTTGATTTTTATATAGTTTTTGTTGGACTAAAACTTTAGTTTGTGAGAATTTGTACATGTTAGTCTTATTATTTTCTAATAAGGCGCTGACTGTGACGTAGCACGGCACCCCGACACAAAATAGGATTCTCGAACGTACCACTATCTAATCTAATCGTATCATTGACTGAACTCACACATTATTATCCGATTATTAACCATCTCTTTTTAAATTGATGTATTAGTAAGGGCGCCTAATACTCTTAAACAATCATGATATCAATAAACAAACAGTGGTCTACTCGTTTTATTTACTAAACTCACACATTGTCATCCAGCTACTTACTCTCTTTTTAACTCAAATTAGTGGAACGGGCGCACCCAATCTAAAACAGTCTTGGGATTAGTTTGCAAATAGCAGTATTTATAAGATGTCATTTTGACAATCAATGTCAATCGACTTTCTTCCATCAGCACACAGTGGGCTCGCGGACCTGATTTTTCGCCAAAAAGGGTTAAATTAAATACGTACTGAAACTTCTGAACATCTTTACTAAAAATGAGTAGATAGTCCGGTAGGCCTTAAAAAACTATTATTTGATTGACGCAACTTTCAGAAGTGTCATGTTTCCTTTCAACGGAACGCGTTAGAGTACCATATTTGCATGGCGATTTGATCCAGATTTAAAGCCATTTTGCGACAATATTTTATGTTGTATAAAATTCTCATAAAATAAATCTTGTAGAGGGAGGTAAGTAGATTTTATCCCTAAACATTTTGATTTTAATTTTAATGTATAGACATAGATAGTCCAGTGGGCCTTGAAAATATAAAATATCTATCTATAATGGTTTTTGCTTGGGATTTCTGAAATTCTATAAAAATATAGATTTCTTATAAATGTTGGCAAACATTTTGCTTCAGCCATCAACCGTTTTCTTAAAATTTTTATTTTCTTAAAGAGTACATATCTTTCAAAAATGCTGCCACAAGTTGCCCATATGAAAGATATTATTAATTTATTATTATTATGGCTTGTTTATTATTTTTAAAATACTTTAGGCTAACTTAAACAAATAAAAATAAAAAAATTATATAATAATAAAAAATACAAATAATGTAAAGAATATTCAAAAAATACAAAGTTAAAAATAAAAAAAATTTAAATGTTCAAAACTCAAATAAAAAGAAGGTCCCTCCATAAAAAATACAAACTAAAAAATCTCAAAAACCAAAAATTACAGATGAAGTTAAAAAATTTTTTAAGGTAAACGGTTCTATTTTGAATCATCAGCAGTTTACCACACCTGACTTCTAATAAACTAATATGAAAACGTGGACGCTTTAAAAATATTTATTTTGTTGGACTTAAATCTTCTAGAAAAATAATTCCTAATTATTTAAGCAGTCGTTAAACTTGCAGGTTCTTACCCGCTACAAAGTCAGGGTTACGTGTTGTTTAACTCTTTTTAATATTTAAAATTTTTACTTTGGTTATTAGATTTATTATTATGGAAACTTTTCATCATTACCAATGCAGCTTTGTTACGCATTACACGATAAGCTCAATTTAACCTTAAACAACCCCAAGTACCAAGTTTGACACAAATCGGTTTATAAATAGGATAGTCTATTGGATAAGAATTTTGGGTCCGCCTTGCTAGTTTTGTTTGTTTATAAAAAATTATAATAACCGACGTTAAACACCGTAGAGTTCCAAATTTAATACATATCGGTTCATAAATGTAAATGTGCTCCATTTCGGATCCACCAATATATTTCTTTTTAGGTTTGAGTCAGAAATCTTAATTATCAGCTTTACAACTCCAAAGTTCCAATTTTGATACATATCGGTTCATAAATAGAAAACTCTGTCCTCTTGGATCTGCCATGTAGTTTTTTTAAAGTTTGAGTTCATAATTATAATCAGCTAGTTAGACACGCCAAAGTTCTAAATTTGATACCTCTTGGTAAATGAGTTTTTTTTAAATTTAATTCAAAAATAATATTTAGCGACTATTAACACTCCAAAGTTCTAAATTTCATACTTATTGGTTCATAAACAGAAAACTTGGCCATTATGGATCCGCATTTTGATTGATAATTGCTTGTTTCTCATTTTAAAAGAAAATATTGTTACAAAACCTATTTTTCTAATTTTGGTCAAATATTAGGTCCGGCAGCCCATTGTGCAGCTCTATGAGTTGGACAGCAATAAAAATACTCTGCCAATATATGGGCCCCTAAGCTCACACTAGGTATTATAGTTATAGTGTACGTGCGAGCTAATAAAACTAAGATCTGAAATATATCTTATTCAACTCCAGACTAAATTACCTTTTGTTTGATACCAGACAAGTCATGTTTTGACTTAAACTCAAATTTTTGAAATCTACCCCCACCCTTAAAAAAACAAAAACTAAAATGTATTTTGTTTAACTCCGGACTTAATTACCTTTCGTTTGATATCACACACGCCATATTTTCACGTAAACTCTAATTTTTGAAATCTACCCCCACCCTTTTTAAAGAAAAAAAAAACTAAAATGTATTTTGTTTAACTCCATACTCAATTACCTTTCGTTTGATATCACACACGCCATATTTTCATATAAACTCTAATTTTTGAAATCTTCCCCCACCCTTTTATTTGGCTTGTGTTCGGTGGATTTTGTTTATTTTTAAATGGGACCATCTCGACCCAAGACCCAGCCCAGGTACCAAATTTCATTAAAATCGGCCTAGCGGTTTTTGAGTTATGCGCGTTGCTCGTTACAGACAGACATACAGACATACAGACATACAGACAGACAGACAGACAGACAGACAGACAGACAGACAGACAGACAGACGGCGCGACAAAAAAGTTTCACAATCATCTGAAACGCAAAGATATATAAAAATTTTTGAATTCGGAGCAACTTTTTTTTTCTCGAAAAAATTAGGATCACCATAGCTCACACTACTATAGTATAGTATATGTGTGAGCTAAATTAGCTGTGCTTTAAAAAGAGATGCAAATGAGTATGTTCCAAAATTACAATTTATGTTGGGGCGCAGTTTTTTAGTGACGTCACGAGTCAGCGCCTAATTAACTGAAATCTCTACTTTATGAGTATTAAAATTTTGTCGAATTTTGTCGTGAACTTGTACTTAATTATTTTGTTAGCCTGCAACTCTAAAAATAGAAAACGTATTGTTTGCGTTTAAGACACTTGATACCTTCACAAATGTGCCCTTTGGGGATTTTCTTCGTGTATTTTTCTGTGTCACGGTGGGTCGGTGTACCTGTTTATCTACAGGGTGTCCAGATAAAAGTAACTACATAGGGCTTTGTGCGAATTTCAGAAACTGTAACACACGATATCGGTTAAAAAGCAAGAAAGTGGCGCTATTGCGAGCCCAATCTGATGCTGTGTCGAAGTTAAAAATATCTACAGGGAGTTTCAAAATAATGCCCAAAAAACTAACATTTGTGTTAAATGCAAAATTAAAATATTGTCGCCATCATTTAAACAAATTGAATAAAACTATATAAATATGACTAGGCCAATCAAATGACCTTAGCGATATTTTTTAGAACTTTAAATTTTTTCAAAATGTCACAATTTTTAGTTTTTTCTCAATATTTTAAAAACGCATTTTTTCTTTGATACAGCAACTAATTGGACTCGGAATAGCGCCACTTTTTTACCAAAATTGGTATGTCTTATCGTCTCCTAAATCCTCATAAACCCCCTTGTATTTACTTTTATCTGAGACACCCTGTATCTATGTGTATGGGTCCATTCTTAAGGTACGTAACGCTTAAGGGGAGAGGGGGGTTATTAACCTTGCGTTACACTCTCATAATTCTTTAATGTATTTTTTCTTAAAAATGCATTACGGAGGGGGGAGGAGGGTTAACGTTATTTAAGAATATGCCCTATGCATGTCTGCACGATGGGTTTTTAAAACTCTCGGAAAGTCGACCTTTATCGAATTTTTCTAAACAGTTACGTTTGACTCTGTAAGAAGTTTAAACAAGCTTAATAAAAATACATTTGTCACAAGGGAAGTTTTTCGAGGTTAAGAAAATCAAAAAAATTAAGTTTTAAATGGAGAGTTATTAATATTATTATTATTAACAGAGCATCTTGGTAGAAATTTTAACAAAACAGCCGCCGATAATGATAACAGCCTTATGTACTGCGATAAATGATTCATTTGTTATCCCTCTGCACAAACGTGGTGCTACTGATATTCTTTCTAACTTCTGCCCGATTTGGCTTTTGTCAACACTTTCCAAAGTTTTTGAGAAAATTGTCAACAAGTACATGTGAAGTTACCTCAGCAGGCATGGGTTATTACCCCCAAGCAGGTTGGTTTTCAAGTATCCAAGGAAATGCATGATGCGATCATGAGCTTTTTGAGCAGGGTGTACACTGAGATCCACAAGGGTGAGGCTGCAGCAGCGGTGTTCTGTGATCTATCCAAGGCTGTGTAGATCATGGAATACTGCTGCGCCAGCTTAAGAGTCATATTTGAGTTTTCGTCGTCAGTCGGTTATCGGGTCTGGTTCCTCGTCATCTCTTAAGGTTAGTTGTGATGTACCACAAGGCTCAGTTTTGGGTCCTCTTTTATTTTTAGTTTATATTAATGATCTTGTTAGATTAAACATTTCAGGAGACACAGCGGTCATGTGGCATTATAAAGACCTCAATATCTTCAAAACAAATTTCTGATGATCTTGTCAAAATTAAGGAATGGTGTGATTGTAATCGACTATGTTTTAATATTGACAAAACTAATATTAAGTTTAAATAATTCAACTAGCAAATGCTTGGGTGTTCTCATTCATTACCAGTTGAGATTTAAAAGACATATACTTAAGCTCACTAAAAAACTTTCTTCTGGTTGCTTTGCAGTAAGGTTTGTTAGGGCCGAATTAGGTGATGCTATAGCACGGTCTGGTTATTTTTCTTTGTTTGAGTCGCAGGTATGGTATTCTGTTTTGGGGGTTTGCTGATCAGCATATTCTAAAACTTATCTTTATTTTACATAAAAGGCTGTGCGCTTTTGATGTAATGTTTTCTGGAGGAAATCTTGTAGATCTCGTTTTGTTGAAAGAAATATATTAAATTTCACACCTTTGTTAAAATTAGAGACATCAAGTCTCGTGTTTAAAAATATGTACGATATTTGTAATACTGGACTTTAACGTTTAACTAAACAAAATTACAATATTATGTTGCCCGTTTCCAAAAGTTCACTGGTCAGAAATCCCTTATTTATGAGCGCAGAACAATTCATCATTCATTGAGCCAGTTTAAGAGAAGGTTAAAAAAGCTACTTCTCGAGAGGCCCTACTACACCATGTCTGAGTTTTATGACGACAACTTTAGATATGTTAAACACTTAATTACTTGTATTTTTGTTTAAGGTTTTATATTTTTACCTTACTAGCTCGCGAAGCAATGTCTACAGAAGGAATTGGTTTCGACCAAAATTTTTTTTTTGAGATAACGGCGAAAATGTGTTATTTGGGTGTATTTTAAACTACCTTAGCAATATCGTCGTGATGTCTGTCTATGTGTGTATGTGTGTGTATATTATTTCTGTCCGTAACACAAAACCGATTTTCATAAAATTTTCAGCTAAAATGGTCTTCGACACTATAACGAACTGATTAGATTTTGGTCAAAATTCATGAATCCTAATGACAGTATATTGGCAATTAGAATTTAAAAAAAAACTTTAGCGGAGTATCAATATGCGGTTTTTGGAATATAGTAGACTATATTTTGTTCAATAATAGAAAAAACTTCGTAAGAGCTTTAGTTCCTGAGATATAAACAAAAAAATTTCAAGGGTAATATATCATGGCTTCACTTGAAGTGTGCTAATAGGCTAGCTACTAGGAAGGTATTAGATCCATCGTGGATCTATTTATTTGATTTGTTAAGTTCTTTTTTTTTTAAGTTTTATTAAGATACAATTTGTTACACCTATACAAGCAATACAATAAGGCTCCAGGGGATTTTCAAACAGGTCGTTTATTTAAAAAAAAAAACAATTTTTCTTGGCTAAGCGGGCATAGAAAAGATTTTGTTTCTCTTGTATATCAAGATCTAATGGACACCTATTAAGTGTTGACATTTAACTGTTTCGTCCTTAAGGGACACTTCAGAACACTGACACTTTTGTAAAGCTACAGAGACTTATTTAGTTTTGGAACTAGATATAGCCAGCTTTAAAATTTCTCTTGACAATAAAGTATTTTTTGATTGAATTCAAAAAAGAGCCTCTTTATCAAATCTTGAGATTTTTAGATTTGCCACAGTAGTCTATGTCCGATGACAATACAATATTATGAAAATTTTTTAAACTGAAACAGATATGAACATGCGGTTTTCGGATTTAGGATTTTATCTGGTGATAATACAATCATGAATAAAAATCGGTGGTAGGGGGTAAGTGAGGGGTGTAAAGGGGGTAAATATAGAACTTTGTGATGAAAACAGATACAAACATGTGGTTTTCAGATTTATGATTTGATCCAGTGGCAATATATTTAATGAAAAAAAAACGGGGTGTAGGAGGGATCTAAAGACAGTAAGAAATACGGAGGTGGGCAAGGGTAAAAGGGAAGGAAATTCAGAACTTCGTAATAAAAAAAGATACAAACATGTGGTTTTCATCTTTATGATTTGATCCGGTAACAATATAATATTATAAAAATATTTGTAGCGGGTAGGTGAGGGGCGTAAACGGGAAAATTCAGAACTTTGGAAATGAAACTGATGGGAGCATGTGGTTTTCAGATTTATGATTTGATATGATATGACAATATAATTGTATGAACAAAAATCGGTGGTGCAAAGGGGGTAAATTCAGAACGTTACAATCCAGTGTGAGGGTGTTTGCTCTGGGGGGTTGAATTTATTCTAATTTCTAATATTATATTAAAAATATAAAAATCCCCCTTGTTGAGTTTTTCCTTACTTTGAGGTCCCAGGGTTTCTGTCAAATTTCCTACAGGAAATTGACAAAAAGAGATACCTCGAGCGCCACTTTAAAAAATTTTAGGGGCTTAGAGTCCCCTGTGCTCGGGAAGCTTTTATACAGTGGAGAAAACAGGTAAATTATTACTTCAAATTTGAGCTTAATAATAACTAACACTGTGGTTATAATTAAATAAATTTTTTATTATATAAAAGTGTAGTTTTTTTTTACATCCCAGAATATCACCAAATATGTAATATACATAATGCTAACAGTAAGATTCACCCAGTTTAACAGAATAAAGAAAACCAGATCTCTGGTAACTGAAATTATTAAGATACCTTTGATTCTATGCCGGGCAAATATTAAAATTTACAGTAAACCACCCCTGAAAATTATAATAAACCTTCTGTAAGTAAGCAACTTGTGTCTAGTTCAGGCAGTGTTTAATTAAAAAAATATAAACAAACAAAGCGAAGTTGAAGCAAGCTTAGGTTAAATTCACTCAAAAGCAGATTATTTTATATACGGATAAATGCAAGAAAAGTCCAAAAGCCAGGCCACAATGCATCAGTTATGAAATTTAGTAAAATGCAATCTTATAGTACTCTAGTTTTCAGTTTTATTTACTTCACAAAATACCCGAGTCAGCTACCTTCTTTCACCAAATTTTATGTAGGTTTGTTCTACAGGGTGAAATGGTTTATGCTTGACCAAAAGACGATAAATTTGTAAAATAACATAAAATATTTAATTTCATTAAAGGAGATAAAACGGACCGGAGACGTGTAATTAATTAAGTGGTCAACACTCCAACAACCCACAACCCCAAAGAGCTTGTGAGCCAAGAATGAAAACGACCTATTAAATTACAGTTATTATTTTAAGTAAATAATTCAACAAGAAAACGGACCGGAGACGTGTAATTAATTAAGTGGTCCACACTCCAACCACCCACAACCCCGAAGAGCCTGCAAGCCAAGAGTGAAAACGACCTATTCAATGACAGTTATTATTTTAAATAAATAATTCAACAAGAAAACGGACCGGAGACGTGTAATTAATTAAGTGGTCAACACTCCAACCACCCACAACCCCGAAGAGCCTGTGAGCCCAGAGTCAAAACGACCTCTTCAATTACAGTTATTATTTTAAATAAATAATTCAACAAGAAAACGGAACGGACACGTGTATTTAATTAAGTGGTCAACACTACAACCACCCACAACCCCGCAGAGCCTGTGAGCCAAGAGTGAAAACGACCTATTAAATTAAAGTTATTATTTTAAAGGCTTCGAAGAACAATAATAATTATTAGTAGCCCGGAAAATAACACACCTACTTCCATCAAATTTCGGCATGGATTTTTCCTAAAGGCGTAAATTAATTTAAGAAAAATTTAATACCGGTTTGATCAGTAAAATAAATACAGTTTGATTTTGCAATTTTATAAAAGATAAGCGGAAGCAAATCACAAAAAAAATAAAAACGAGAGTATCAAAGGTTATCAAGCAAAATAGAAATAAATAAAAAAAATATATTTAACATTGTAAATGGCTTACCTGATAAGTCACACACAGCGGCGGATTACAAAATTTTAAACGGTTTGATAAGAAAATAGATTCTAGTTGCTTGTAGCTAGGATCGACGGAAAAAAAGACCCCCCTTTGGTCAAAAAATACTTTTATAAACTCTTACCGTCCTGCGCATGCATGAACTAGTTATCTCGAAATATGGAAAATAGTCATCAATGCGCAGGCATAAGGCGCCAAGTTATTTCCATTTATTACGGCGCATGTCACTATTTTTAGTAGTATCACCATATATGAAAAATGCTTCCGGCGCATGCTCAAAATCCTGCTCTGCATATGGAGCCAGGTGCAGGAAAATTCATATGGGAGATCCGGGTCAAATTAACCGATAAGTTAGCTTTACAAGATAAAACTAAATTATATTTTTGAAAGAACAACTGCCTGAGTTAAATAAATGTAAAAAAAGGTAACTTTGTTACATTCCCCCCTTACTTTGGTAAAAATGCAATGCTTGCGTTATTGTCATTAAAAAAAAATTAAACTGGGCAAACGTTTCAAAAAAAAAGTTGGTAAACAATAATAATAAATAATAAAAAACTCAAAAAAATCTAAACTTGGAATTCTTCTCAAACCAAAAGCCAAAATCCTGGCTACGGAATAAAGTTGATTTACAGTAGTCGGGCAACTGACGGTATCCAGTTTGTAATCTTCACTGGCGGTATCCAGTTTGTAATCTTCACTGTATGTATACAATTGCAGTGGACTCGTCCCTCGGTCGTTATTAGAGAGCCCCTCCGCTCTTCGCAAAGTAGGGGAATTTATCAAATTCGGTTCCAGTTTTACATACTTTTCTGGACGGACCACGGAAGACGCTACTGCAGGCCGTTTTACGGACGGAGAGCTCGGTGATGAACGGCCATCGGTCGGTTTTTTTAATCACCGTTACATCGGATCGTGCATCAGAGTCATCGGAATCGGTGCTATCTATTTAAGTCCAAAATTTCTCTATTCATATTGCTGTAACAAAATAACAAGTTGCATAATCGGTTTAGGTATACAATGAACCTAACCATTGTTATATGTATATTTGTGTCGGTGGCCGCATGTAGTAATCACTAACGACAGTTTTTTTTAAATCGCGTTATTCTTTTATCACAGAAAAAAAAGTTATCACTATCGAATGTTCCAGAAAGAAAAAGAAACTTATTTCGGAATATTTAGGAAAATTTTCCGCCCATCGGCCGTCTTAAAAAGTTTTTGGGAATTTTCCCTTTGCATCAGCCGGTCGGAATGATTTTAGTCTTTCGCGGAATTCGGGAGTCCAATCGGTTTTTGGAACATTCATGCAAAGCTCTGCCTCCTGCTGTGCTTTATTTCCAGGGATAGGCATTGGCAACGGCGGGATAACTTGAAAGTGGTTCCACGCCGCGGAACGATCTTCGCATACCAGCATACCCTCGAGGGTAGCTGTCAGGCCAGAGGTAGAAGGAAGTAACTCATCGTTATCGACATTAGTAATTATTGTCGTCGGAGTTGCCGACAACTCGGGCGAAGCCAGAAAATATAAAAACGAACATGGCGGCGACCAAGGCACTACCGAGTTTGCTGGTGCGGCAAATATTGGCGGCGGAGTGTGGAGTTCCTCTCTGGCTGGTGCAGACGGTATGGTGGCCGCAACTTCCTAAAGGATATTTAAAATATCCTGTGACGGATCGGGCGATGGAACTTTTTCTACTGAGATAGCTTCAGGTGCCTGGTTTCGGGGAGGGGCTAGTCGGATGTCCGACAGAATATTGATCGGAACTCGAGGCAAAGATGGACGTGGCGGCGGTATTTGTTTATCTACTAAGTCAAGTTGTACAACAAGTCGTACCGGCACTATCTTAATTCTCAGCTGTTTTCCTCGTGGGAGAATTACATCGGGATTAAACAGTTCCCCTTCCTTCAATGGAGGTTTCTTCTGGTCTTCTCTAGACGGACCAGCGCAAGCATCGGACGGCTTTTTAAACACCAAATTCATCTTCTCAACCTCCTTCTTTATGGTGGCTACCCTCTTAGAAGATACCGCCTTCCGGTATTTAGCGGTGGTTTTAACGGGGACGGCATCGGGATCTACCCACTTGGCAGATCTTCGGGCTTTGTCGGCGGCTGCATCACTTGAGTTGGGTTTCGGCATTGCTAAATCTAACGAAACAAGTATAGAATGTACTTATTACCCTTAATCGGACTCATCAATGTGGGCTGGCTTAAGGTCTTTAACATGAACTCGGTTTACCCGTTTCCCTTTTTTATCTTTTAAGTCATAAACTACCGGTGAATGACCCTTGCAAGCATATATATCTCCAGTCGCGGCGGCGGAGGTTATAATGATGATGATGATGGGTGGCGAACGCTCTAGCCAGGTTAACTCGAACTAGTTCATAAATTTCCTTGAGGCGGTTCATCCTATCAGTATATTCTTGCATGGGCGGTTCATCAAGTAATTCGTCCGGTGTGCGCTCTGACGCACAGTGGAACGTTTGACTAATCTAGGTGGACATGGTTAAGTCCTATAAATTAGCATTTCAGCTACCTACAATTAAAGAGCATATTCCATACATCCTAGATCCAAAATATTATTTTTTTATTCCCTCTGGTTGTCAAGATATTTGCATTGAAAGTTGCATCTTAAAAATTTTCTCCTTAGACATTTTAACCTTATGTATGGCAATGCTTTAAAACAATATTGTTTTTTCCCGCGTAGTAGTCGTTGGAGTAAAACAGGTGCCAGGCATTTTTAGAGTGACATGTCCTTAAGACTAGGAAAGCATTTTGACTGTCATTGTTGCAGTGTTTTACTTGCTATGATTTTATGAATTCGCTGGTGTTTTGGTAAGGAAAATTTTATTTTTTATATAGTTTTTGTTGGACTGAAACTTTAGTTTGTTAGAACTCGTTGATGTTAGTTTTATTATTTTCTAATTAACCGAAATCTCTACTTTCTGACGCAGTATTGAAATTTTGTGCTTTTTTTGCGGTAAACTTGTACTTAATTATTTTGTTAGCCTGCAACTCTAAAAATAGAAAACGTATTATTTGTGCTTAATGACATTTTCTTTTTGAAAACTTCACAAATGTGCTCTTTGTGGATTTTCTAACCTAAATTAGTCAATCTTCGTGCATTTTTCTATATCACGATGAGTCAATGTGTCTGTTTGTCTACAGGGTGTCCAGATAAAAGTAAGTACATAGGGCTTTGTGGGATTTTCAGAAACGGTAACACTTACGATATTCGTTCAAAAGGAAAAAAGTGGCGCTATTGTGAGCTTAATCGGATGCAGTGTCGAAGTTAAAAATATCTGCAGGGGGTTTCAAAATAATGCTTAAAAACTTAAATTGTGATATTCGAAAAATTAAAATATTGTCGCCTTTTTTTAAACAATTTGAATAAAACTATATAAATATGACTAGGCCAATGACGTTAACAATTTTTTTAGGACTTTATTTTTTTCAAAAAGTCACAATTTTTAGTTTTTGCCTTCCTAGCCCGCATAGCAATGGTATTATTAATAGGTATTATTTTCGACGAAAATTTTTAATGGAGCATTGTATCAATATACAGTTTTCGTAATATAGTAGACTATATTTTGCTTAATAATTCGTGTTATAACTAAAAACTTTGTAAGAGCTTCAGTTTCTCAGATATATACAAAAAACTTTTCAAAGCTGATATATTATCATGGTTTCACTTGAAGTGTGTTAATAGACTAACTAGGAAGGTATCAGATCCCTCATGGATCCATTTATTTCTCAATATTTTGAAAACGCATATAAATGTTTTCTTTGATACAGCTCGGAATAGCGCCACTTTTTTACTAAAATTGGTATGTCTTACGGTCTTCTAAATCCTCATAAACCCCCTTGTAGTTACTTTTATCTGAGACGTTATTAAAGTACGTAACGCTCAAGGGGGGAATGGGGGTTATTAACCTTGCGTTACACTGTCATGATTCTTGAATATATTATAGGGGGAGGAGGGGTTACGTAATTTAATAATATGCCCTATGTATGTCTGTACGATGGGTTTTTGAAACTCTCGACTTTCACGAATTTTTGTAAACTGTAACTTTTCACTCTGTCACAAGCTTAACCAAGCTTAATAAAAATACAGCTGCACCAAACCCAAAGGGAAGTTTTTTGAGGTAAAAAAAATCCAAAAAATTAAGTTTTAAACGGAGCGAGTTATTATTATGCGGTTTTAGAAATATGATAATATATTTTTCTTGTCTTTTTTGTGTCAGATTGAGAAATTAATTAATACAGTTTAGTTTGCAAGATAATAATAAAATGGACTTGTGTTAGTTAATTATTCTATTTTTTGTTAAATAATGATATTTTTCAAATAAAAATGGAATTTTCCAATTTAATAATTATTTTTTAGAACTTTCTTAGTTATAAAAAATTAAAATCCAAATATCTCTTAAATTTTCTCACATTAAACCCCTTTAAAGATAATGCCATCCGATGAACATTTTTCATTATAATTTTAGTGGTTGGTTTCACCCCGGGCAAGGGGTTAGAGGTTTAAAATTTTTGATGCATTTATTTTTCATATAGTGACAGATGAGAGCGGAACTTTTTTATTGATCGTCCGTTACCGCCTAAAACGTCTTTATTTTAATTTTTCTGAAACACCTTGTATATTGCAAGACTGTTTTATTTAAATTCCTTCTTGCAAAAACAAAAAAATATATATACCGTTACTTCATTGTTATAAAATTTGTTGAAACAATTTTCGTTAAAAACATACAGTATGACTACAAATCTTTAAATCGTTAGAATCTGAATCACCCTATATAAGAGGTAGGTAATATTGCAAATACTAAATGCTTTTAAATATTTTATGTTATTTTAAAGCTAAAAAAATCAAGCATTAAAGAGTGCTAATGTTGCTCAGGGGTTGTCCACCTAGATCTTCAAAACGTTCCACTGTGTGACGGTTCGTTAACTTCGACTTGGTAAAGCATATTCGGAGCATGCAATTCCCTTCCAAAATTCAAAAACGCAGGCGAAAATCCAGTGGAATCATGTCGGGCAGTGTTTATTGCAAATGTCAGGTCCGGTAAAGCTTGATCCTATTCCCTATGATCTTTCTCGCATATTTGAGCGACCATGGTTTTATATGTTCGATTTGTCCTTTCAACGGGATTCTTCTGCGGAGTATAGATCGATGTAAAGCGATGCTGGATCCCGTATTCCTGTAGCAGTTCTCGCATGGGTTTTCCTGTATATTGTGTACCATTATCTGATAGAATAACGGTTGGGCAACCAAATCTTGCTATTATTAGCTCATGAAGTGCTTCGGCGACAGCTTTTGAGGTGGCTTTACGGATAGGGCGGGCTTCTACCCATTTCGTGAATCTGTCTAAAAACATCACGATTAACAATTTCCTTTTTTAGACCGGGGTAATGGGCCAATCAAATCAGTCGACGGTTCGCCACGGTTCTCGGTTAGTGGATGGTCTCATCTTCCCTGCCGGTTGTTGCTGAGATACTTTATAGCGCTGACACGAGTAACAACATCTGACGTAATGCGCTATGTCTCTTAACATTCCCGGCCAGTAATATCGGCGAGCTATCCTAGCGGCGGGTTTAGCAATGCCCAGATGACTAGCGCTTGGTAAATCATGGTTTTCGTGTAAAACTTGAGTTCGGAGAGCTTTTGGAACACACAGTTTTCATGGATCGGACATCTCGGGCTCGGTCATATCGGACATATCCCAAAAATGTCTATGGAGGCGGCCGTTTTTAATACAATAATAGGGAAATTGTTTTGGATTTGCTTCAACCTCCTGTATCTTTTTGGAGTACCACGGACAGGGTACTTCAGTGTCAATAACAAATACAGGATCGGCTTCCGGTTCTTCACCACTTGGTAATGGATCTCTGGACAAAGTGTCAGCAATTCGGTTTAACACCCCTTTGCGGTATCGGATTTTAAAGTCGAATTGCTGGAGAAACATGCGCCACCTTGCTAATCGTCCGGACGGGCTATCAATGGAATGTAACCATTTCAAACTCTGATGGTCAGTCTCCACAATAAAACTATATAATTCTAAATAGGGACGCATCTTCTGAATTCCAATCGCAGCACACTCCTTCTCGGTAGTAGACATCTTCTTTTCGGAGGCGGTCAACGAACGGCTCGCATATGCGACGACGTGGTCTCCATCGGGATAGTGCTGGATTAGGGCTGAGCCTAAGCCCATGTCCCTGGCATCTGTTTGCAGAATAAACGGACGTGTAAAACTGGGACAACTTAATACAGGTGATTCGGTTCGGTTCGGTGTAATTCCTCGTGACGTTATTAAATGTCCGAGGTATTTTAGAGTTCTACGACCAAATTGACATTTCTCGGGGTTTAACTTTAAGTTCGCTTGACGAAGTCGACGGAAAACTTCGCTAAGATTTTCCAAATGCTCCTGGAACGTTTCTCCTAGAATAATGATATCGTCAAGATAGGCGAAAGCAATATCCTCCATCTCTGGCCCTATGACTTGATCCATAAGCCTTTGAAAGGTAGCTGGAGCTGAATGAAGTCCAAATAGCATAACTCGGAAATGGTTCAAGTTCTCGGTTCGGAAAGGTAAAGACGGTTATTTCTTTGCTATTATCAGAGAGCGGTATCTACCAATAGCCTTGAAGGAGATCCAGAGAGGAGATGTATTTGGCTCGGCGGAGCTTATCCAGGATGGACTTGATAAACGGAAGGGGATATGCATCTTTTTTAGAAACAGAGTTCATTTTCTGAATCTTCGCCATCTTTTTTCTTCACTATAACGACCGGAGAACTCCACGGACTAGGCTCAATAACTCCATCTCGTAACATCTTGTCTACCTCATCATCTATTATTGCCTGCATTCTCGGATTTTGTGGGCGGTACCGTTGTTTAATGGGCTCCGGGTTCAGTAGTTTAATTTCATGCTCCACCCAGAATGTAGTTCCTTGTATTGAGTCAAACTGTGGTAGTTCTTTATCTAGGAACTCTTGCAATTGGATTTTTTCATCTTCGGTCAGAGTCAACGGCGGACATGAGGTCTTGGTTTCCATGGAATAAACATGGGTTGATTGATCTTCTTGAAGATTGTTTCCTCTCAAAAAGATAGAGTTATCCTTCAAGGCCAATTGTACCTCTTTAGGCCGGAGAAAATCCATTCCAAGAACTAATCCTTGGAAAGCCCCGGTAAGTGTGCAACTCCAACAGTAACTTGATGTGTTCCAATCTTCAGTTGTAACTCAAATTCAAAAAGAACGGCCAGCCCCCGTGCCCAAAAGGGCTTGAAAAACGTGGTCCCTCCAAATAACTTCTACAAACGGACGACAATGGGTTCTTATATTCATCGTGTACGGAAGAGGCGGCAGAGCAAAGATGCTCGGGGTGCCTCAGTCCCATGCATCGTTCGAGTTTCCCGGTTGATTGCAGGTGCAATTCCTGGACAAAACTCCGTCTTTCGTGCAATTATTTCGGGTATGGCTGGACTGTCCACACCTCCAACAAAAATTCTGACGATTCCAGGGTTGGCGGACGGTCGGATTCGGGGTTCTGACGAGCCTGTGTTTTCGGCTGACTTCCTGTGGTTCGACAAGTTTCAGTCCTTAATGAATGCCAGTTGGAATTATTCGCACTATTCGGTGCCCTATAATTTGACGTGGTCGGTCGGAACGGAGTTTGTTTTGATTCAGATTGAAGCTGCTCAAATTCTCTAACTGCCCGAGTAAAAGTTATAAGGTCATGAAAATCGCTTCTACGGATGTTCCTACGATATTCTGCCATGAGATTTCGGTATAACCAAGCAAGTTCTTGAGCTATAGTATATCCTCCGTGTCGGCGGAGAAGCGTTTGCAAGTCGGTTACATATCTCGATGTAGGTTCCGTTGGCCTTCGTAATCTCTTGCCTATCTCAGCCTCCAAATTGGCCAGATGGTTTACGGGAAAGTAGTGAGTATGGAAATCTTCTAAAAATTGATTCCATGATTGCCAAGTATATCGATTATTACGGCACCAATTCTCTGCTTCTTCTCGTAGTAGTTGGGGCATCTGATTTACAACGGCATCTATGCTTAGTCCGAATGAGCTACAAATTTCTTCCACCTTTTCAATAAAGGAAATTGGATCATTACTTCCATCAAACGTAATATTCCAATTGGATAAGGTAGTGTAGTTTCTAGAATGAGGTTGATTTTGCACCGGAACCTGAGGGTGAGTGAAAGGAGCATAACATCAGTTAGGAGCAGCCATTGAGGCGGGAACGGAAGATGAGACCAGCCATGGTATGCAGCTTGAAACGGGCAGATACGGCGGAAATGGTAGCTGAGTCACGTAGCTCACGGTTGAAGCGGATTGATATGACGGAGGTACTTGAGTTAGGTAAATAGGCGGATTTGTTAAAGGTTGCGGCGGTGATATAGAATGAGAGCGCGAAGCTGCCACGCGTGAGCCAGGTTGAAACGTAGGCGTTGGGCGCCAGTGAAACGTAGCTGAAACATAGCAGCACAGCCAGTGTTTATTGAAAAGCCAGTGGACACTGGACGTCTCCGGATTCAAAATATGCCCTGCTCTGCTATCCCGTGTTTAAATGATGAAGTTTGTGGTGGGGGAAGGTAATCAACAAGCACCAAGATGTAGCAATATAATTACTTTTAATGAGAGAATCAATTTGTTTTTCTATGACACTCTTAACCAATAAGAAAAATGTTAAAATAAAGGGGTTAGTACCAGGGGTTAGTGGTTATTATTCTATCCTAGTGGATTATATTAAATAATTATGGTAATTAATTCTACTCTTTTTAAATAGGCTACTTGATATAAAAATGTAAAATATAAAATATGGTTTGTAGTAGAGTTTTTCCTATGTAAATTATATGAATATTAATTAATAAAAAAAACAAAGAAATTAAAGATTAATTAGGAGATTCCTTGGCCATAGTAAAAGCCGCATTATTTGGACAACAAAGTCCTTTAAAATAGATTGAGGAAAATATAAATTTAATGTTTTATAAGCAAAAAGAAAAATACTTTTATTTTAAAAAAGAAGTTGATAAGGTTGGGTTAGTGGGGTCTGGCTTATCTTTCAATCCTCATCTCCCAAACAGCTGGTATCTTTCAATCCTTATCTCCCAAACAGCTGGTAGGGTGACCTTGCTACAGGCTACAGGGTGGATTGGTGTCCTGTAGAGGAGGAGAGCATCAGGGAAGAGTGACATCCCGCAGGAAGGAAGGACCCTAAATAAAAATAAACACACTCTCAAGAATGTTAAAGAATGCTCGAAAAGAAACATAACTCAACGTTAAAAAAAATAATAAATAACACATTAAAAGACAACATTATTTCCAGCAAGGGAATATTACCTTCCAGATGGGCGAAGGGCCTACGGTCGATCCATAATATGGGGAGGTTACACCCTTGGTCTAAAAGAAAAAGAAAATCCTGGTTAGGGTTTTCTTTATTGGAAAACAAATTGGGAAAAACCACTTAAAAAAGATAGTAAACGAGACAAGGTGGGTAATGATTTCCTTGATTTAGAAGACTTCGATGTCCTTTTTAGCACCCAGGCATGGTTAATCGATCTTAGACCATCAATAAAGAAAAAAATAACTTCCACTTTCAGGAGAACGTCGCCCCACGGAAAACACAATTTTCTTTATTACTCTGTCGTTTTTGTGGATCCCCAACAAGGTTAATTAAAATCTAAAAACTGCAGCACGCCCCAATTTTGCGAAAGGCACCAAAAAAAAGGAGCAATTGTTCCGCTTCCCAGGCCACCTGTCAACTGTCTATCTCACTGTCATCCGTCAACTGCCCTTTTCATATTGCTAATTGAATAGCCCTCGTACAATACTACCTGACCATTAACTGAAAAGTTCCTAAAGATGCGCCAACTCTATTGGTGAATTAAAACAAGTGTTCGGTCCTCAGTACATTCATTTCGTGTGGATGTTATAATTAGTTCTTTTATTTTTACTTTTTTTGTTGGTTAAGATATTTTTTGGCTCACTGTGTAGAATTGGGATTTGTTCGCATTAGCCTGTAGCTTTTAGAAAAATCAAATGAAAAATCAGTGTGAATTAGTATTTCAATGGGGCATATCGGTTTTAAATCCCTATTAAATCTCACGGTGTGCAAGCAAGAGAAGCACTTTTTTAGTTAAATAATTTAAAAAAAAATTAGAATTAAGAATTTTCGCGAGTGTTTTCCCTCGTCCCCCTTCCTTAAAAACTCTGGAATGGAAACTTCTCAACAGAACTGCTGAAGCAAGGATAAAGGCGGCCGCCCTCGACCCACAACCAAGCAATGAACAGTGAGTACAATAAAATCCTTTTATACAGTCCATTCTAAATCTCTCCTGAGTAAATCACCCCAACCATTTGATCCTTTTCGCCAGATCCTTTCTAGCGTTACTCCTACTTTACTACCTTAATCGTCGTTTTTTTATATTGTAGGTAGACTTTTTTGATAAAAATACATAGTGACTTTGATCCGCCTTTCATTAAACACAAAGTTAGGAGTAAACTAATCTGCATATATTCATTAATTAACTTAAACTTTTAGAGTTCTTGCTGTAAAACATTCACACAAAATTTCCAATTATAGGTCGTGCATTTATTCAAATTGAATAGAAATCAATTTCTTCCGTATCGCCTTTTTTTTGCTTTGCTTCGAGCCAAGCAGTTTTTAGCAGCCGATCCCGCTGATCAATGATAATGGATTCTCATATAGTAGAGAACGTCTAGTCGTCTCATTTAACTCTCGCTTCGCCGTTGATTTCACACTTCTTATTAGAATTTAGCCACACTTCTTATTAGAATTTAGCACCGTTCGCTGTATGCATTGCCTTTGCACGCTGACACAGTGGTCAAACCTTTTAGTAGTAGTATTTCGTCTACTGTGTCCAGCCCATAGTCATACACAGTGACACGTATAAATTGAAAATTGTAGTAGCTTTTTTCTAAAACCATAAAATAATTAATTATAGATGCTAATTAGATAAATAGCTGATTAAATTAATTGCGTATTTAGTAGTAGGAGCATTTTTTCTTAAAATTTGCAATTAATTGCTCAATTTATTAGTTGAGAAAAAAAATAGAAAAATTTTGTTTTCAACAAATAGTAGCACTCGTTTACCACATTTAGACAACTTCATTAAATTGGTAGTTAGTAGATTTCTCGCCCTTTATTAAGTTTATAATTTAAGTTAGGAAATAAATAAAAAAAAATTTAATTTAAAATATAAAACAGATTTTTTTTTTAATTTTAATTTGGTTTAATTTTTAAGCTACAATGACAGATAAAGTTAGAAAAGCAACAAACTTAAGACTGAGTGAAATTAGTCGCATGACAGAAATATACGATTTTGCTATTAAAGCTGAGACTGATAGCAGATATCATGCTTCACTTAAGGTTCGCTATCAAGACCTTGAACAAATTAGAGATGATTTCAGTAAACAGCATAACACTTTGATAGGTTTATTAGATGAAGAGGATGATTTTCAAGCTGAAGATAAAGTTCGAGCTGATTTTGAAAATAAATTCTGGCATATTAAAAGCATATATTTTAGCTTATTTTCTTATACAACTAGTGAAACGCAATCTTCTGTTTCCTTATCAAAGGCACCTCAGTTTACTAACAACCTTAAACCTTCAGATTTACCTATTTTTCGAAGGAGATGTAACTTCATTTCCTAGTTTCAAACATATGTTTGAAGCCCTGGTTCATAACAATCCTCACTTTTCGGATGTAACTAAATTCGAATATTTACTGAAAGCCCTTGAGGAACAGCCAAAACTCCTAGTCAGCATTTGCCACTAACTGATGCTAATTATTCCATTGCTTATGATACTTTGTGTAAAAGATATTATAGAAAACGAATCATAGCAGCTAGTCATTGGTCAGCTATTGAAAATGCTAAAAAAGTATCTTCTGAAAATCCTCAAGATTTACGTACCCTGTTAGATAGCTTTAACGATAATTTAGAGGCCTTGCGCAATTTACAGTTACCTGTAGACGCCTGGTCATTTCGATTAGTTCAAATGATTAATAGAAAAATAGATATTTCCTTAGCAACAAAATTTGAGTTACAAGCTTTCTGATTCCAATAAAATGCCTGATTATAAAGAGTTAATAGCGTATTTGGAAAAACACTGTGAAGCTTTAGATAATGTAGAATTAACCCGAAAAGAAGATAAAAAATTCTTTAAAAAATCTATAAATAGTAGTAGTTTTAAATCAGGTAGCTCCAGACAAACTTCCAATGTTTTTCAAAGTCAACCCAATCAAAATAATAATAAAAATACTTGTGTAGTTTGCAAACAGGGACCTTATCACACTCTTTCTAAATGTCAGTTCTTTTGCTTAAAAACTCCCAATGAACGTTATAAACTTGCCAAGGCAAATTATTTATGTTTAAATTGCCTTTCTAGATCGCATAGTATAAAAGAGTGCCCCTCCACTAATTCCTGTTTTCGTTGCGGTGTTCGTCACCATAGTTTACTTTGTTTCAGTGGAAATGATAGTTCCAATCAAGTTAGCACCTTATATAGTAGTCAGAATAATAGTTGTCAGAATAATGGTAGTCAAAATAATAGAAATTTTCAAGCCTGCAGTACTGTTACACACCATAATAGTCAGGGTCCTAAGTACAATCCTGTACACAATCATAGTCAGGGTCCTAACCACCATTTTAGTAGCTTTAGTTCCACTCTAAATTATTATAATCAGAGTGTCAATACTCATTGCAGTCCAGTAGCGCATTCTAGTTCTAGTCTCCCGAGTTCGATTGGCCGCCCCACTAGTTCGGGTGCCAACCACCATGCCAACCCTAGTAGTATAGTTTCCAATAATGCTAACTCTGTAGCTCAATTACCTCATATTGATAGTCAAAATTCACAAAGCAACCCCAATGCTTTTGTCGGATTAACTGTAGACAACCCCTTATGTTTAAGTAGTAGCATCGATTCATCGGGTGTATTATTATCCACCGCAATAGTAGAAATTTCAGATAGCAAGGGCGATTATCAACCTATTAGAATAATCGTAGATTCAGGTTCAACCTCAAATTTTATAACGAAAGCTTGTGTTAAACGTCTTGGTTTACATAGTTACAAATCAGATATCGATGTGCAAGGCATTGGTGAAGCCCCTATGCTTAAAAGTTGTGAGAGCATTTCTTCTACCATTCGTCCTTCCGGAAAATCTAGTCCCCTTTTAGAATTTAGTGCCGTAGTTATCCCTAAAATATGTGGAAATCTTCCATTTTCAACACTTTCCACTACTAATTGGCCTTTCTTAAAAAATTGTCAGCTAGCCGATCCTTATTTTTGCAAGTCTAGACCGGTTGATATATTAGTAGGAGCTGATATTCAATTCAAAATATACTTTATTGTCTGAAAAAATAACAATTTTTCATTGACAAAGCATTTAGTACTTAAATCTAGTTTAAAATTAAAATATATAGAAAAACATTAATTAGACCAGTCCTCAAAACACAAAACTTTGCGTATAGTTCAAATAAACACTAACAAGTAGGTACTCAGTGTTGCTACATACAAAAAGAAAGTGTCTAAAAATTTATTAAAAATCAACTAAATTTTATCGTCAAAAAATTCCTGCAAACTATAATATGCTTTTTCACAGAGAAAACACCTTACAGCTGCCTTGAACTTTTTATTGTCTTTTATTTCTCTTAGGTGGAGAGGTAAATGGTTAAATATTTTCTTACTTCTGTAAATTACTGAGTTTTGTGTTAAAGTGGATCTCGGGATTGGCAAAGGAATAACTAATTTATGTCTCGTTTGGTAAGATCTAGAAATATTTATAAGATCATAAAATTTTTTGTGCATTAGACTTGCTGTTTCTAATATAAAGATGCAATAAACAGTCAAAATTTTATTTTTTAAAAATAGTGGTCTACAATGTTTCCGATATCTTCTTCCACACAAATATCTTACTGCTATTTTTTGCAAAATAAACACAGACTCAAAAAGTTTTTGTGAGCAGGTTCCCCAGAAGGCTATACCATATCGGATGTGGGATTCCACTAGAGAAAAATAAAACATTTTAGCAGAGGCATGTCCAAGTGCATTAAATACAATTCGTATGGCATAGCATCCACACGCTAACTTATTGTTTAGATTCTGTATATGATCTGAAAATTTGAGCTGGTGGTCCACAGGAATCCCAAGAAACTTCTTAGTTGATTTACTTTCTATCAATTGTGTATCTAGGTATAGGTCATTGCAAGTAAATTTAAATGTTAAAAGGTTTGTTTTTTTTTGTATTAAAGCAGAGCAAGTTTGCATCACACCATTCTTTAATAATTTCTAAGTCAGCCGAGACTGTATCCCTCAATGCAACACTATTTTTTCCTTTCCTTGTCAGAGTGTTATCATCTGCAAATGCCGTAAATCGACCTTGAATTGGCAGTCTAAAAATATCATTTAAATAAAGCAGAGATAAGACTGGCCCTAGAACCGACCCTTGAGGAACACCATTCGCTACATTTAAAGTTGAGGATTGTGTAGTACCAATTTTGACATACTGCTCTCTTCCTGAAAAATAAGACCTAAACCACATAAAGGAGACTTCTCTAAAGCCATAGACATATAGTTTTTTTAACATAATATCATGGTTTACGCAGTCAAAGGCCTTAGAGAAATCGCAAAGAACAACAGCGATATAATATATTTGCAAGAATTCTTAAAGATGGAAAGATTGTTGCTGGTCCTAATGATCCAGTGGCAATTAATAGTATTTTTGGTTATTTGCTTACGCCGCTTTGTAGGCCGTAGAGGCAGACTTGTTTCACTCCACAGTGACTGTGGAACTAATTTTACTGGAGCTTATAGAACTTTATGTAATCTAATGCGTGATGCTGCGAAAGCAGAAACCATTTCGTGGCATCTGCACCCCATTTTGGCGGTCTTTGGAAATCTTCGGTAAAATCCGTTAAAACTCATTTGTTACGTATAGTTGGATCTCAAATCTTAACATACGAGGTGATGTACACTCTTCTTGTACAGATAGAAGCCTTTTTAAATAGGAGGCCTTTATCTCCCCTTAGTAGTGATCCGAATGACATTTCGGCATCACCCCAGGTCATTTTTTGACCTTAGAGTCTCTTAGTGCACTTCCCGAACCCAATTTTAGTGACACCCCCCTGAATAGATTAGATCGCTGGCAATTGCTCCAGAAGTTGCACCAGGATTTTTGGTCTCGGTGGTCTAAAGAGTACTTACATACTCTTTACCAACGTGCTAAATGGCATGATAGTAAAGGTTCACTAAAAATTGGTAACCTTGTGGTTACAAAAGAGGATAACACTCCCTGTATGCAATGGCGACTGGGTCGTATTGAGGCAGTGCATCCAGGTTCGGACGGTGTAGTACGAGTGGCAAGCGTGCGTACCACTAATGGTACTTTACAGCGACCGGTTGTTAAGCTGTGTCCGCTCCCCATTGAAGACAATGTAGATAGTAGTTAAAATTAAAAGGGGTAAACCCCTTTTGGCCGGCGGGATGTTCGGTCCTCAGTACATTCATTTCGTGTGGATGTTATAATTAGTTCTTTTATTTTTACTTTTTTTGTTGCTTAAGATATTTTTTGGCTCACTGTGTAGAATTGGGATTTGTTCGCATTAGCCTGTAGCTTTTAGAAAAATCAAATGAAAAATCAGTGTGAATTAGTATTTCAACGGGGCATATCGGTTTTAAATCCCTATTCAACCTCACGGTGTGCAAGCAAGAGAAGCACTTTTTTTAGTTAAATAATTTTAAGAAAAATTAGAATTAAGAATTTTCGCGAGTGTTTTTCCTCGTCCCCCTTTCTTAAAAACTCTGGAATGGAAACTTCTCAACAGAACTGCTGAAGCAAGGATAAAGGCGGCCGCTCTCGACCCACAACCAAGCAACGAACAGTGAGTACAATAAAATCCTTATATACAGTCCATTCTAAATCTCTTCTGAGTAAATCACCCCAACCAACAAGAATTATGGCCCTTAGGTAAACTAAAATAAGTCCATCCTGGTGGCCAGAAATGAATAACAGCTTCCCAAACTTAAAAAACCGTTAGTATCCTAGACAGAAAGAATAAAATTATATTTACTTAAGTGCTCTTCACACGTTGTAAGTCATCTCCATATTCTACAGTCAACTATCAGAACGTTGCGCGCTTACCGGCCCGCATTATACACAGCGAAAAGATCGCACGCGCCAAATCAGCTGTGTTTTGAAAAATATTAGAGGTTATCTCGGTGTATTTACATTCTTAAAAAAAATGATTTTTTTGGCCTTTTTGGAAGTTTTTAATAAGTGTTTACCTCCTAGATTATTGTAGATAATGTGGTGTTATCTCCGACATATCCAGATAATATGGCCAATGGGTGAAAGTGGATTACTCAGAATGTTGGATTAGGGTAGGCTATAAATGCACCTTTATTTATAAGTTACACAGTTGCAACCATTTCCAAAATTAGCCAGATATTTATTCTACTTAATCTAGTGTGTAGAAGACTCCTAATTTTGCCTAGGGGAATCAAAATGTATATAGTAGATATATAATTGTGCGGTTCCAACCTACAAACATAGTTGGGGTTCTGTGGGTGTTTTTGGGACCGTTACAAGGTGAAACATGGCTGTTTACGGTAGCTGTGACTGATCCTGGGACAGCAGACTGATAGTAATTATGTGCAGGCGCAGCGGACGGCAAAGCAAACACAGTCGGTTGTACAGGTTGATACATAGTCCAATTATCCCGGAACTCACTAGGCAGAGGTAGCTGATTCGAAGCGGTTGTGAACAACGGCAGGCTAACTGGTGGCATTAGATAGGAAAAAGCGGAACTAGCGGTTTTAGGGTTGGTGTTGTTGGTACCAGCGATGGTCGCTTGCGTCACAGTACTGGTATGGGCTGAATGGATAGATGGTGAGTCATAGTCTTGAACTGTTGCAGTGCTATAAACGGATGCGGATTGTTGCGTGTATTTCCTAGTAACTGGAAGGTATAGACTGGTACTGGTATGGTCTGGTAACGGTATGGTAACTGGTGTATAGTACGGCGTTTTTATCACACTAGTAGCTGGTGCGGATGCGCTTAACTGACTGGTACTGGTATTGACTGGTTGCTGGTTAATTTCCGGCATCAAAGTACAGACTACTGGCCTTGAAAAGCTTGATTCCAGAAAAACAGGAGCAACGGACATCTGGATAGAACTGGTTGACGGATTGGGTGACGCTCTACCCCCTTTCAGAAATTTTATGAAACGTCGTTTCTTATTCATGTTGCCATACATTGGTAACCCAAATCTCTCTAGGTAACGGTCCATCTCGGATTTCTTTAGTAAATCTACCCATCTTGAGGGATGATCGGTTAGGAAGGGTTGCAACGGACTCATCTAGAGTATCGGAAGTAACATCAACGGCTTGGTAAGCGGTGGATGTAAGTGCAGCAGTGGTGGAAGCAGGCTCGATTATCGACTGGTCTTCCGGAACGGATATCTTGATATCTTCCAGGCTTTCTGGGTTATTACCAACGGAGAGTGTTTCCTCCAGGTTGATTTTGTGCAGTGCACTTAACGAACGTTCAATGGCTCAAGGGTAATGCGGAATTACTAACTGCAGTATTGGTTTACCAGTACGTAGGGATATACGGCGTTACAAGGCGTTATCAGTTAGACGTACGTGTAAGTCTGTACTTGTGCGTAAGCGTAAGTATCTAACCGCGGTATCAGTTACGTAAAGCTGCATTGCTGGTACTGGTACTTTGATGCAGGTTATATAATTGTAATTGCTGTTATATAGCGTCGTGGTTGTGCATATGTATCTGAAACTGATAAGTCCCATCTTAATGGAAGATACTGAACAGGCGGAAAATGTCGGTTCATAATAATATTTATAATAATAATATAATTTCGGATTCGGCGGAAAATTTCGGATTTAGCGGTTCGGTTCGGAAGTCCGTTGTGTGTGCTTGTGTCAGGTGTAATAATTTAAAAAAAAAACATGCTGCGGTATAAGTTACTTAATGAGAAAAAAAATATATGCCAGGGGTAGGTAGTCTATGCGATAGTATATTCCAAACAGGGGGCCAGGTGGTAGTAAAACAACTAATAAAAAAACTTGCAGTAAACGTTACAACGGGACAATAATTAAATGTAAAAAAAAACAAAAAAAATTTCGGTTACTATATTAGATAAAATATTTATCTACTAATTAAATCAGTTACGTTATGTTTATTTTCGATGCAAAGAACGTTATTTAAAAGAATTCCCTTCAATATAAACTTTAAAACCACTGCACTGCTTAAAAAAAAACCGATTAGCACGCCCATGATATGAAAAGATTTCTTTTTCAAATTGGTTCATAATGTCTGTTCTTAAAATATTATACATTAAAAAAAAATTCATGAAAAATTATCCAAGTAGCGCTCTTGTTTTCAGGATATTTAATATGAAATAATAAAATAATTTATTATAAAATAAAAATACGTGTGCATAAACCACTAAAGCTAATATTCTTTTTAAAAAAAATCCGAAAAACTCACTTTCAATCAATACAAAAAAATTTCAAGAGCGTGAACCACTATAAGCCGGTAATAAAGCTAAAAAACTCACTTTAAGATGGTTAGCGGTAAAAAAAACATATCCCATTGTTAAAAATCGATAACACAGAACTTTTGTTATTGAGAGATCAAACAATTACTCTGTCATATATATACAACCAAGCTCAGGTACTATAGTTTTCGTGTACATGTGATCTAGTGTAACTAAAAACTGAAATATATTTTATTCAACTCCAGGATCAATTACCTTTCGTTTGATACCACACAAGCCATGTTCTAACTAAAACTCTAAGTTTTGAAATCTACCCCCACCCCTTTATTTAAAAAAAACTAAAATGTATTTTGTTCAAATCCAGACTTAACCACCTTTAGTTTGATATCACACACGCCATATTTTCACATAAACTCCAGTTTTTGAAATCTACCCCCACCCTTTTATTCGGCTTGCGTTCGGTGGATTGGGTTCATTTTTTAAATGGGACCATCTCAAGCCTAGGTACCAAATTTCAGACAAATCGGGCAAGTGGTTTTTGAGTTAGGCGCGTTGATCGTTACAGTCGGACATACAGACAGACAGACGGCCAGAAAAAAAATTCAAAATCATCTGAAACGCTCTCGACAAAAAAAAATTAGCATTGTGAGCTGAAATGAATGATGCATCTGCACAACATGCAAAGTGTTGCAGGAGTTTCCATTATTATATATTTATCTATAGTTAAAGGTACGTGTACGTAAACCACTAAAGCGTGTTTTAAAAAAAAATCATTTTCAAAATTTCAAAGAAACCCAAAAGATTTTTTTTTTTAAATCGACCAAACGAATCTTTTGTTTTCAAGATACGTGTTTTAAAAAATATATGTTTTCAATTTCAAGCGCGTGAACCACTATAAGCCGGTAATAAAGCTAAAAAACTCACTTTAAGATGGTTAGCGGTAAAAAAAACATATCCCATTGTTAAAAATATATATACAACCAAGCTCAGGTACTATAGTTTTCGTGTACGTGTGAGCTAGTGTAACTAAAAACTGAAATATATTTTATTTAACTCCAGGCTCAATTACCTTTCGTTTGATACCACACAAGCCATGTTCTAACTAAAACTCTAAGTTTTGAAATCTACCCCCACCCCTTTATTGAAAAAAACTAAAATGTATTTTGTTTAAATCCAGACTTAACCACCTTTCGTTTGATATCACACACGCCATATTTTCACATAAACTCCAGTTTTTGAAATCTACCCCCACCCTTTTATTCGGCTTGCGTTCGGTGGATTGGGTTCATTTTTTTTAAATGGGACCATCTCAAGCCTAGGTACCAAATTTCAGGCAAATCGGGCAAGTGGTTTTTGAGTTAGGTGCGTTGGTCGTTACAGTCGGACATACAGACAGACGGCCAGAAAAAAAATTCAAAATCATCTGAAACGCTCTCGACAAAAAAAAAATTAGCATTGTGAGCTGAAATGAATGATGCATCTGCACAACATGCAAAGTGTTGCAGGAGTTTCCATTATTATATATTTATCTATAGTTAAAGGTACGTGTACGTAAACCACTAAAGCGTGTTTTAAAAAAAATCATTTTCAAAATTTCAAAGAAAACCAAAAGAAAATTTTTCTTTAAATCGACCAAACGAATCTTTTGTTTTCAAGATACGTATTTTAAAAATGTATGTATATACAAAAGATATATAGGCGTGTACCCCTAAAGTGGTAGGAAAATAAACAATAAATAATTAAATCGCCAATAAAAAAACAATTTTTTTTCAAAAAAAAAACAAAGCATCCGTTTACAAGATATTTACAAAAGAAAAATGTACGTGTGTGTAAACCCCTAAAACAATCATCAAAATAATCAAGGAGAAAATTAACACATTCTGGTGTGAAAATTAATACTTATTTACGGTGGGGAAGGGCTTAGATCCCTCAAGATCGATTTAGTTTTTATTACCAACTCTTATAGTTACATACCGCGAAAACGCGAAGACAGGCACTGGCACTCTGAACGCACCCCGACAAACCATATGAAATGGCCAAATGGCCCTCCATATTTTAAACATTGGAATAAAAATAGAAAAATATAACCAAAAAGATTTAATAAACAAAAAATCTTTTTCTTTTCCTTGTTTTTAACTCTGGATTTTTAAAATCTTATTTTTGTTTCCGGGCTAAATTACATTTCTTAAAATTGTGGTGCGTAAAAGTAATGGGTGTTCAACAGAAAAAATTATATTTTATATAAAAAAATTGACCAATTAACCTGTTTTACTACCTGGCCACCCTGTAGAAAGGAATTATGCATACTAATACTTTTATTTAACTGCACTAAACTAAGGTCCCTGCTCGGGCGCCAATTTTGTGAGGGTGTTTGCTCTGGGGGTTTGAATTTATACTAATTTCTAATATTATATTAAAAATATAAAAATCTTATTGAGTTTTTCCCTTACTTTGACGTCCCATTCTGTCAAATTTCCTACAGAAAATTGACAGAAAGAGATGCCTCAAGCGCCACTCTAAAAAATTTTAGGGGCTTAGAGTCCCCTATGCGTCTCGGGAAGCTTTTATACAGTGGAGAAAACAGGTAAAGTATTATTTCAAATTTGAGCTTAATAATAGTTAACACTGTGGTTATAAATAAATTAATTTTTTATTATATAAAAGTGTAGTTTTCTTTTACATCCTAGAATATCACCAAAATATGTAATATACAAAATGCTAACGGTAAGATTCACCCAGTTTAACAGAATAAAGAAAACCAGATCTCGGGTAACTGAAATTATTAAGATACCTTTGATTCTATGCCGGCCAAATATTAAAATTTAAATTAAACCACCCCTGAAAATTATAATAAAAATTATAGTAAAGTAAGTAAGCAACTTGTGGCTAGTTCAGGCAGTGTTTAATTAATAAAATATAAACAAACAAAGCGAAGTTGAAGCAAGCTTAGGTTAAATTTACTCAAAAGCAGATTATTTTATATACGGATAAAAGCAAGAAAAGTGCAAAAGCCAGGCCCCAATGCCTCAGTTATGAAATTTAGTAAAATGCAATCTTATAGTGCTCTAGTTTTCAGTTTTATTTACTTTATAAAATACCCGAGTCAGCTACCTTCTTTCACCAAATTTTATGTAGGTTTGTTCTACAGGGTGAAATGGTTTATGCTTGACCAAAAGACGATAAATTTGTAAAATAACATAAAATATTTAATTTCATTAAAGGAGATAAAACGGACCGGCGACGTGTAATTAATTAAGCGGTCAATACTCCAACCACCCAGAACCCTGAAGAGCTTGTGAGCGAAGAATGAAAACGACCTATTAAATTACAGTTATTATTTTAAGTAAATAATTCAACAAGTAAACCCCGAAGAGCCTGCGAGCCAAGAGTGAACACGACCTATTCAATTACAGTTATTATTTTAAATAATTAATTCAACAAGAAAACGGACCGGAGACGTATAATTAATTAAGTGGTCAACACTCCAACCACCCACAACCCCGAAGAGCCTGTGAGCCAAGAGTGAAAACGACCTATTAAATTACAGTTATTATTTTAAAGCCTTCGAAGAACAATAATATTAATTAGTAGCCCGCAAAATAACACACCTAGTTCCATCAAATTTCGGCATGGATTTTCCCTAAAGTCGTAAATTAATTTAAGAAAAATTTAAGACCGGTTTGATCAGTACAATAAATACAGTTTGATTTTGCAATTTTATAAAAGTTAAGCGGAAACAAATCACAAAAAAAAACTAAAAACGAGAGTACTAAAGGTTATCAAGTGAAATAAAAAAAATATAAAAAATATATTTAACATTGTAAATGGCTTACCTAATGCCGGTTTTCCACCAAACGGAAAAAACAAAACCAAAACATAAACTCGTGTCGAATAAAACCAAACTGAAACTTTTGGCCAACTTTTTCAAGACTGGCGTGTTTTGCGACAGTTGGAGTTTTGTTTTTCGGGTCCCGTTTGGAAGCGGTAACATAAAAAAATAAGAGTTTTGGGTATGTCTTCGATTTGTTTTTGTTTTTCGGAAACACAAACAGAACACAAACTCAACTGTCCGTTTGGTGGAAAACCGGCATAATAAGTCACACACAGCGGCGGATCACAAAATTTTAAACGGTTTGATAAGAAAATAGATTCTAGTTGCTTGTAGCTAGGATCGACGGAAAAAAAGAACCCCTCTTTGGTCGAAAAATACTTTTATAAACTTCTACCGTCCTGCGCACGCATGAATTAATTATCTCCAAATATGGAAAATAGTCATCAATGCGCAGGCATAACGGCCTCCAGTTAATTCCATTTATTACGGCGCATGTCACTATTTTTAGTAGTATGACCATATATGAAAAATGCTTCCGGCGCATGCTTAAAATCCTGCTCTGCATATGGAGCCAGGTGCAGGAAAATTCATAGGGGAGATTCGGGTCAAAGTAACCGATAAGTTAGCTTTACAAGATAAAACTAAATTATATTTTTGAAAGAACAACTGCCTTGGTTAACTAAATGTAAAAAAAAGTAACTTTGTTACACCAGATATAATAATAATAATAATAATAAATAATTTATTCAATAATTAATAATAATCTACTACATGTTTACATAATTTTGAATTAATAGTTAGCTTGTGCGGCGCTAGTTTTAGTAATATATTTATCGTAAGCCAATATAAAAATGAACAAAGTTTATAAAAATGAACAAAGTTTATAAACATATTAAACATACAAATTAAATAAAAAGAAATAAATAAAATCAAAATTTAAACAATAATAATAGACCCCCTCTATGTAATACATTAAACAATTCTTGGGTTGTTCTTTAAGTCAAATAGGGTTTAAATGCGTGAGTCTCGCTTCTAGGTCTTTCCTGAATCCATTCCCTCACCTTAAATCGGAACAGTTTAAAAGAAGTTATTGTTTTTAAGTTTGGAGGAATTTGATTGAATGTCCTAGGACCTAAGAAATAAAAACCTCTTTGTGTAAGAGTCAGATCTGTTTTTGGAATTTTAAATGTAAGATTTTGATTCTACCTAGTTCGATAGTTGTGTTTTACCATATTTTCCGGTTTTAACATAGTAAATTGTTTTGTAACAAGGGCATGACAGTAAAGCTGACATGCGTCCAAAACTCCAGATTCCTCGTATAAAAGTTGAGTTGGATAATAATATTTTTTATTTAAAATTATTGTTAAACCCATTTTTCAACCTTGTCCAACTTATCCAGGTAGTTCTTTGTGACACCTCCCCAAGCTACAATGCCATAGGTGATGTGGCTCTGTACCAGAGCAAAATAAATGGTTTTCAAATGACCCACATCTAGGATTTCCATCATTTTTCGAAATTTTCCCAAAAGAGATCGTATTTTCTTTGTAATGTAATCTACATGCTTATCTCATCTTAGATAGATACGAGCAAACAGAAAAAAAGTAAGAAATAACATACATAAAAAATACATTTTAAGTTAAACGATTTTATTAATTTATTAGTATTATTAAAATAGGACTGAAAAGTAAAAAATAGTTTGTCAGATTTCTGTTTACTATAGTCTAGATTTAACAATAGCTAAAATGGCACATATCTGGTGGTGAAACAATTTTATGACCAAAAACGTTGTCAGGGGGTGGGTGAGCGGTGTAAAAGGGGTAAATTTATAACTTTGGTATTAAATCAGACGAGAATATGCGGTTTTCAGATTTCTGATTTGTCATGGTGACATTATAATTTTATGAAAAAACCTAAAGTGGATAATGAGTGTAAAGGGGGTAAATTCAGAACACTGAAATCCAAACAGATACGAGCAAACAATAATCATACATCCTGCATTTTGTTTCTTTTTAACTAAAAAGTAAAATAAATAAAAAATAATTTTTAAGTTAAACGATTTTATTAAAAAATAGCACTGAAAAGTAAAAAAGAATTCGGCAGATTTCTCTTTGCTATATTCTAAATTTATTAATAGCTACAATGGCACATTATATATTTTTAAGTTCGATATAAGATTGTGGCGTGGTTGTTAAAGATGGTGGCGCACAACGTAACTAAATCGGAAAAAATGGGACAGTGGGTTTTGTTTCAAATAATTTTCACTACCTATGATAATTTTTTTTGGCTCCGTTACAAAACAGCGCTATACAAAATGGCGAGGAATAATATAGCTGCGACAAAATAGCGCTGCGACAAATTAGCGCGGAACAAAATAGCGCGGAATAAAATAGTGTCCGTACAAAATAGCGCTAGTAGAAAATAGCGCTGGCACAAAATAGCGCCGGTAGAAAATAACGCAAAACAAAATAGCGCCGGTACAAAATAGCGGTAGTACAAAATAGCGCATTTTGTAGGGGCGCTGTTTTTTTCCGTGCCATTTTAAAATAGCGCCGGTACAAGATAGCGCTAATAGAAATAACGCATTTTAGGGACAAAGTTTTGTTCCGTGCTTTTTTGTATCTGAGTTTCAAAACCTAGGATAGGAAAGCTGATTTTATCAAAAATAAATTGTTTGAATAATAGATATTTCAACAAAGGTTTTCACCTGACTTAACTTATTTTTTAATAAAACAGCTAAGTCTGTCCTAAGTTTCGTATTAGGGTCAAAATAGAGGTCATCCTAATCTGTACGCTACTTGGAAACCAGTTTGGAACCGAACCGAACCAAATCATACATGATATAGATATAAATACATTTTCTAGTTAATTTCCATAATATATAATAAGTAAGTAAAACAAATAAACAGATAACCTAAAAACAAGAAACAATTAAAACTATTACAATGATAAATTAAGAGCTATGGCTTTCACATGTTTCTGTACATTTATAAATTTTTAGTTTTGTATAAAAAATTTAAATTTTCTTTTTTGCTGAACCCATTTTTGCATTGGGTAATTCATATTTTCGCTCTCCCACTCAATAGCGGTCCTTAAAAAAACTGGTGAAAACATTTTCTTTTTTAAATTGTTCAATCAATTTAAATAAGTTATAAGTGGGTGATAACAATCTAACGATTTTTGAAATGCGTTATGCCACACTTCCAGTGAACTATTCGATTTGGGCAAATCGGTGGTTAACATTCTAGTGAAAATATTCCAAATTTTAATAGAAAAGCGAGGTTCTACGCCCAATATTCTCCTCCCTACATAGTTTGTTTCCCAATATTCCACAATTTGCGTCATTTCCAGTGGAAAACTGAACGTCTCTCTCTGGCACAAATTTTAGTCCTAACAACATTCTTGTATAAAGTATTACAATATCATCTCGACTTCTATATAGGTCGACCATACCCAATTGTTGAATTTTTCTCCATAAATTTTGTGCCAAATGAAAGTGATAACCTACTATATCGACATTATAAAAAGTGTCCTGAATGGCCTTGATTGTGGCCGGTTCAAAGTCAATCAATAATCTTTACCTTTGTTAAGTACCCATAGCTTTGGTATCTTTTATCTTCCAAAAGGATGAACAAAATTATTATACAGCTTTATTCTCCTCCCTACATAGTTTGTTTCTATGGTACACGGTGTCGCTCAACCAGTTTTAAGTTTGGGTAGAAACACCCCAAAAAACAAAAAATTTGGTTTTGTAGGGAAGCTCCCCTGGAACACAAAAACGTAATTTTTAAAATCGCAGCTGATCCTTTTTTCAAGTTTTTTTTGATTATTTCGAAAATTTATAAAGATAATTTTATGATTTTCAAATTACGTAATCTATTTCCATCGTAAACAAATAAAATTGGATTCAAACTATTTTAAAAAAATCTAGTGATAATTCTCAGGCCCGACAACCCCTCTTCACCCGTTCTTCTCCTGGTTCCTAGTCTCCTTTAAACCAAATTTTAAGCCCTATAAGGCGAATTGTTGATAAGTTTGTTTTGTTTCCTTATCTTAAAAATGACTACAAACTATACAGATTAGAAATCAGACTTTAAGATCAAACGCTACAACAGTTCGGATGACAATAGTGTGTTTCATCTTACATGATAAAAACAGACAATAACTAGTGTGCACCATCTTACAAATTTTAAAAACATATAGTTTTTTTTCATTAACATCTTCTAAATAAAGAAAAATAAGATAAAATATAGTTACTGTAATCATCTGAAACACACCAGCAATTGTCCGAAACTCCTAAAATGAATGTTTTGGGTGGTTATATTTTGTTTTGGGCAAGTTTTTAGGTTGCTACCCGCTTGCTAATTGTAATTTAACGAATTTTTTGAGGATTTATTAGTTTGTTTGTCCAGACGTTTTGCCAAAATAGCGTTTTTTTGTTTATTTCGTAAACTATCGAAGACATTTCACGTTTCGGACATTACACATTTTTACACTTGCCTTTTTTGTTATTTTTGAAACTAAGTAGTAATAATACAAAAAAGAGTCCGTCGTATTGCACCCTCAAGTTAAATCTTGTTAGATAGGCCACCAGTAATTCGCGTCGTTTTAAAACCAGGGCACATATTCCGTATACTGTTGAATTCCATAGAGATATCGTCTTTTCTTTCTATTTTTAGCAATTAGTAGGCGACATTACATATTGCTATTAATTTATAAAGTGCACAGAATGTGGGCCCAGACAGGCGTTTCTTATGACGTCTTCCCGGTCAGAGCCGACCGACGCGACGCCCATTACGGATTACGATTATCCCTCTCTGTCTATAAAACATACGGAAATCAAGCAGGCCGGTCGCCTATTTTTTCCCGGGCTGGTTCATGTGAGATGAACATTATCACTTTCAACCCCCTGTGTTTCAAAAACTGGTCATTCAGTTAGGTTGGGCCAATGAAAAGTTTTGATGAGCAAGGTTTAATCTACAACATAGCTTGTTTCTCATTAAAACATTCGCCTAAAATTTACTGAAACACCCTGTAGATAATGTTTTAAAGGTGCAAATCGAAAATAGTAAATAAATCGTAAATATATATAATACTAACATTGCGTATATGTTTGGAAAACCCGTCTAAAGTCTATGCTTCTTGGACATTATCACTTTCAACACCCTGTATTTCAAAAACTGGTGATTAATTTGAGTTGGGCCCATGAGAACTTTTGATAAGAAAGGTTCAGTCTACAACATACCAAAATTTCATGAAGTTTGACGGATTACAGAAATCCCATAAGAGGTGTGCCTGATCCGTTTTGGAAAAATCAAAAAAGCTCGAAAAAAGGATCAACTACGATTTTTAAAATTATGTTTTTGTGTTCTAGGGAAGATTCCCTACAAAACCACATTTTTAATTTTTTGGAGCGCTTCTACCAAAACTTAAAACTGGTTGGACGACACCGTGGGTATACAATTGAGAAAAAAATTGAGAAACTACTTTAAAAGTTCCATCCATGCTCCAGTTTTGAAATTCTAGCTGGTTGTAGAGCATGTATTTGCATGCCAGAGAAATTCTCTTTGAGGGTTTCTTTGGACTCTTTTACAAATTCAAACTTTATGGGTCTACAGTAACGAGTGGAGGAGAGTTTTGAGTTCTCCCAAATAGATATAAATACTGAAGATTCGTCCTGTTCTGGTGTTCGAAAATCTTGATACCTCTGCGTACTCAACCCCCTTATATTGGTATAAAAAAATGAAAAATCTTGTTCTATTTTTTTGATAAGAGTGTCTGACACGTCTCTGCAAATCTTGTCTCAACACTTTTTATTTCAAAATTTTCAAAAAAAATTTTTTTTTATTTGTCAAACACACGTGTTTATTGTATTACAATCTAGTCAGTAAGACTAATTAGCAATTTTGTTTTAACTTAATTTACTAGAAAAGTCAGATTTAAACTTAGGGTTCACTCAACAGTTCTCCCCGCTTTGTTTAGTCTGTAACTCACATTTGTGTTGTGTTTATAGCATTATTTTGTTTTATATAATTCACTTAGTTTACTAGCTCAAACGGCTTCACTCTTTTTAGTCTTCGAACTAGCATAGTATTGTCTAGAAGCTGAATTGCTTCCACATTCACATGCCGATGTAGTCTATCTTCATGGCTTTTTGCGTACTTTTTTATAGTCTCTGCTACAGTTTCGATTTTTAGATCTCGATGAAGGTCACTATTTCGAACGTACCAAGGTGCATTCAGAATGTTTCTTAATACTTTATTTTGAAATCTCTGTAAAACTAAAATTTTTAAGATAAGATTGCATTTTGAAAAACAAGAAAATTAAAATTTGTTATAGAATAAACAATAAACACTAATTAATCTAAAATACTAATATTTGAAATAGAAAGTCTAACTAAACGATACTAAACAATGATTAAAAACTACAAAAACGCCGAGTATATCAAAAAATAAAAACACTAAAATACAACTAGTAGACAAGCAGTTAATTTTTTTTTTAATGTACTCACAGTTTTACTTCTTTGGTTTAGGTTTGACAGGTTTAGCAGTAGACATTGGTGTAACCACTTTGGCAAGTTTGGATTTTTGTTTGTTTTTTCTTCTTTCACGGTTTCTTCTTTGTTAGATTTTCGTGTGAAGGAGCTTACTGGTTTTGGTGTCTCACCCTTTCTAGATTTTGTAGGACAGGTTGCTGGACAACGGTCTTTTTAAATCCTTGTTTTTCTTCGCTTGAGGGGTTTTGATATTCTTTTGGCTTGGAGGAAGTTGAAGGTGCGGGGGCGCTATTTGCCTTACTTATTTGTTCTCTTCGGCTGATCCCACCTCTAATTTTTGATCTTCCAATGTATCCACAGTGTACTGAAATGGTTTTCTAAGGAACTGGAGGATTTTGAACCTCTAACTAAAAAACAAAAGATTGAATTTTTTCGGTCTAAAAATTGTTATGTTTGCGAAAAACCTCTTTCTAAAGATGACATAAAGATCAGAGATCACAACCACCTTACTTCTGAATACCGATGTCCTGCACATAATGAATGTAACTTAAAACTTAAACACTGTTTCTGTTATCTTTCACAATTTAAGTTCATATGATTTCAGTTTAATTATAGAGAGTATAGTATAGTGTAGTACAAAGAAAAGTACATATCGTTTACAAAAATGCTGGCTAATAATTTTATAGATTTCAGATTTATTGATTTGGTTTTTCGATTGATGGTGACTAGCTTATCTATCCTCGTATCATGTTTTTCAGAATATCCTCTTTTTTTAAAAAAATCATAATTTTGAGGAAGATAAGATTAAACTACTAACAAGAAAGGGAGTTTATGATTATATGGATGGGTGTAAAACTAAAAGAAAAGAAGTTACCCGAAAAATATCAGTTTTTTAACACCTTAGAAGGTAAAGAAGTTGATTGATTATGAATATGCACACATTGTATAGAAAAGCTTTAACTGCAAAAACATGAAAGAGTATTTAGAACTTTATTTATGATCTGACATAGTCCTTTTAATGAAGGTATTCCAGCAATTTAGAAAAAGTTGCCATAAAACATGGATCGGATCCTGCAAATTATTATACTCTGCCTGGTTAAACATGGGACTATATGCTTTACAAGACAAATCAAACTTTAGAACTATTAACAGATTACAATATGGTCAATATGGGTATAGCATGGGCCAGTGTTTACCATATGGCGATTTTTAATGGTTGAATGAAAATGAACAAAAAATGTTTAACGTAGATAAAGTTCCAGATAATTCACATATGGGTTACATATTGGAATTTGATTAGGAAATTCCCGCAACCCAAATAAAAAACTTATGGCCACGTTGTTTGATAAAAAAGAGTATGTAACTCACTACATAAATCTAAAACAGGCATTAAAATGTGGTGTGAAACTAAGGCATAACCACAGAATCTTAAGGTTTAAACAATCAGCATGGCTAAAGCCTTCTATTCATTTAAATACTCTATTAAGAATGCGAATTGGAAAAAAAATCTTTTTAAATTAATGAACAACGCCGTTTTCGGCAAAACCATGGAAAATATTTGAAATCACAGTAATCTCAAATTGGTCCGATACTGGCATGAGCGCTATGGGTCTAAAGCTCTGCTATCTCGGCCTGAATTCAAAAACAATATATTCAATGAAGAAAGAAAACGGAAATTTACTTTAAATTTATATTTAACAAATCTATATATGTGGGTATGTGTATTTTGGACATTGCATTGCGTTGCATTATAACTATATGATAACTACTTTTGCAAAAGACTGTTCAATAACATACACAGATACTGATAGTTTAGTATATGAAATAGGAAATTGTGATATATATACGCCGTGACAGTTACAAATTTTTTGATACCTCAGATTACCCTGAAGACAATACATATGATATACCAAGGGGCAATAAAAAAGTTTTAGGTATGATGAAAGATGAAAACAACGGAAATATCAAGACACATTTTGTTGGCTTAAGAGCAAAAATGTATGCTTTTAAAGTTCTTAATTGTGAATCGACTAAAAATATTATAGGATTGCACCATATGTCTGCTGAAACAGTTACCAAAAATATTGTTTGATGATTATGTTAAATGCCTAAATAATTTTAAAGAAAAAGTGGTGATACAAAATCTTATTAGATTTAAATTAGACAAAATAAAATCGGACTAAGTCCATTTGATAGGGTAAAGTTGGTAGAGATGCCTCACCTTTTTTTTTCTTGACCTAGAAATTTTATTTTTTTGAATTTGAATGAAATAAATACGACTGTGTGGGTATCAAACATTATTTATTTATACTATTTAAACAAAATGGCAATAATAAAAAAAATACTGATCAAAATCGCAAAAAAAACATTTTTTTCTAACTTGGCCATCTCTACCTCTAGGGTTAGGTGAGATGCCCCTCATTGGGTGGTAGAGATGGCATATACGTTTTAATATGTAAATATAATATTTATTACTTTCTTTTTGTTATAACCCTACCACAAGGGTCCCAAAAATTTACTACATCCTTCGTGGAACCATCAATGGTAACTCGTAAGTGCGACCTGCTGAATTAGTACCTAATTCGCCTTTCTAAGCAGCCTGGATCGCTACCATTACATTTTCCTCAGTCCATTTGCCTCTTTCACGACAAATTCTTTTATAGAAAGAAGACATGATATCCTAAAAAAAATCAATTGAAAATGTATTGGCCATCTCTACCTACTAGGACTGGGGTATCTCTACCATTTAGTAATAAAAGATGACCCATCGTGCAATTCACAGAAACCAACAGAAACTAATTTTTGAGGTTAGGATATTGTGCTGCAGGTATTTAAGTCTCCACTGGCCTAATTGCGAATAAAATGCTTGAATAGTAATGCCTCGACAAACTAGACATTATTGTAGTAAAAAAATATGCACCTATCTTAAAAAAGTATCATAAAATCTTGTCAAAACTAAAAAATTTTTAAGCCCAATAACACACTCCCGGCATATAATATTAACAGTTTACTAGATAGCGGAGTACTGCACTACCGTACAAATGTTTAATTTCGAATAAAAATTGCTGGCCAACTCTACGAGAGGGGCATCTCTACCCACTTTGCCCTAATAAAAGACCCATATCGAGATTCATATGCAACTCTTCCTTGGGGACACTACTGCATTAAACACAAATAAAAAATAATTAGTATTAAGTTGTGCCTATTTATATTTAGCAACATTTTTACAGTAATAGCTGTAAGAAAATATGTTAATAATATGTTATCTTATAATATTATGTTTTAGTTATACTAGGACTTAGTAACGCCATTAAAATTTGAATTTTTTATCTTTAAGACAATAGGAATAGAGTTTTTTTTGTTTTTTTGTTGGGTATACCTTTTAAATATAATAAATCTTTAACATACAGGGTGGGCAAAAAAATTTTTTTTTTCAAAAAATGCTCTCCTCGCAAAATGATGGGCTCCCAATGGGTTCATCTCTTTCGCCAGTGGTAGCAAACATCTACATGGAGTGGTTCGAGGGCCATGCGATCAACACAGCAAGAGTCAAACCAAAACTATGGCTACGATACATGGATGACACATTTATTATATGGCCGGAAAATGATGACGAACTACAAAATTTTCTACACCATTGAAACGGTATTCGACCAACAATCAAGTGCACCATGGAAATTGAAAAAGATTCGGCCTTACCTTTTTTGGATGTTCTTGTCAAACGATTAGACAGAAACATTCAAACCACTGTATATAGGAAACCTACACACACGGGACAGTACCTAAATTTTAAGTCTAATCATTCTGTTGCAACAAAACAAAGAGTTATAAGAAGTTTGTATTTAAGAGCCGTAAATATTTGTAGTAATAATGAAGAATTAACCACAGAAATTAACAACATTAAAAAGGACTTACAACAGAATGGTTATTCCGAGAAATTAATAAACTCAACGATATTTAAAATTAAAAACAAACTAAATGTACCAAATTCTCAAAATAATAATCCGTTAGGTGTTATTAACATTCCATATGTTCAAGGGATTTCAGAAAACATAAGACGAATAGCTAAACACTATAATATAAAAACAGTATTTTCTTCGGGAAATATGATAAGAAGTTTTGTAACTAAAACAAAACCAGACAATCCCTCAAATAATAAGGAATGTATTTACCAAATCCCGTGTGAGTGTGGTAAATCATATGTAGGTGAAACGAAACGCCCTCTTCAGGTTAGAGTAAATGAACATCTAAAAAGTACCCAATTAGGGGATATTGAAAAATCCGGTTTAGCAGATCATGCTTGGTCAAATGATCACAGGATTCAGTGGTCAGAAGCTAAAGTTTTACATAAGGAGTCGCATTGGCGAAAACGAAAGTTTATTGAAGCTGCGTATATAATGCAGAATAAAGAAGTTTTCAGTCAACCAAGCACGGACATACCAAACATATGGAAACCACTCCTTAAGGAAAACAGGCGTCTTAGGATTAAAAAAGGGGGCGGGCCGTCACACCTGACTGCACACCAAATAGTATACGTAGTAGCCTAGAGACTAGATTGTTTAGTTCACACTTGATAACGGTTAGAGATACTTACTAACCGAAACGTCGTGTTTTAAAATAAATAAAGACAATGGAAGTCCGAAATTTTATTTCTAACCACATTTAATTCCAAACCGGGTTGATGAGGTTGATTGGTTAATTTTTCTTTTGATGGAAAATATAATATAGTTTTGGCAATAATTCTACGTAAAGGGCAACCTGCAGCTATAGGGCGAATGCCTCCATCTTTTTTACTCAACGCACAAAGACAAACACGATATAGAATTGGTCTCACTTTACGAGGAATTTGTCCTTGAAGCATAATGGATGAAATGTGAGCCAGAGAGGAAAGTTAATTGTATGAAAACCAACCAAGTTCCTTAGAAATTAAATCTTTTAAATGACATTATTGTATTTTTAATTTCCTGGCTGAAATGTCTTTAACGTTGTTGTTTTTAAATTCTGGAACCATGCGACCATTTGGATGTTTTTCTTGAAGGGCGTTGAATGTATTTAAATCAGATGGTGCTATTATATCATCTGAACACAGTAAACGAACAGCTCCACTGACATCTCCATCTAACAATTTGGAGTCGACTTTTTTAGCTAAAATTTCATTTTGGGATTTAGGTCTTCTTGAAGATTGAAATTTTTTTGATGTTTTAGGTTAATATGTGGAGATCAACGTTTCCAAGAAACTATTTTCTTCGATTTATTTGGTAGTTTTAGGACGGCATACGGAAAATGAAATAATTGAAACCAGTTATGTGGTGGAATATTTTGGGAGACGCATTTATTTAAAATTGTTGAAATTTCCTCAGCAATGACTTTTCTTGCTCCTCTCTTAATAATGGGAATTTGCGATATTAGATTTGCCAAAAATTTGCTCATAAATGATGGATCTAACGATTGTTCTGACGAAATTTCAAAGTTAATGTGCTGATTCTGAATTCCTATTGCATAAGGAACACTCGATTTCTTTACATGTGTTATTTACTTGAGAAACCTCATCACTATCTGATATAGGAACCTGTTTTGAATTGGTTAACGTTGATACAGACGAATTAAATGACTCACAATGAAATTTTGAAAAATGAATTTTTAGTCCGTATGCATTCTTAAACGACTTTTCACATTAATTACAAAATGAATTAGGAAAGGTTTCTTTTTCTAATTGCAAATCCAATAATAACTCGTAAAGACCGGAATCAGTCATACCGGAGAAATTTAGTTGAATTTTCTTGAAATATTTTTCATTAATTGTAAACGTGGGACTATTTATGTCCAAAACTACATCATTATCTTTTAAAACTTAAATTATAATAAATACAAAAATTTAATTTGTGGATATCAGACATAGCGGTACATTCAAAGTATCCTCCGTATTTGCCATTCTCCAACATTTTTTCACAATAAATTTGATCAGGAGAAAAATCTTTAAATGTAGTCCAATATATATTCAACTGTTTCATTTCTGAGACGAAAGTGATTGTTCTGTGTATTATAGAGATATTTACTAACCGAGCAAAATAAGCAGTTTCCAACAGATTTAATTTTGATTCTTCTAAAATGCCTGGAAATGTGTAAAAATTCTTGACAGATTTGTTAAAAACGTGTAATTTTCAAAAATATTCTTAAATCGGATAATGGCTGCTAAAATGTTATTTTTCTTCTGTAATATGGGGTCCAGGTATACGATGTTTTAGTAAATAGTCAAGGTATCCGAATTTGTAAAGACTGTAAAATGGTAAAAATATAAAATGTTTAGGATTTTTTTTTGTCAGGCTTTGATTTATTTACAGTGAATAGAGCTGATTAATAGTATATTAGATAAAATCAGAATTTGTAGGACTAGACCTTTTGTCTTCAATAGCAATATGATTAAGACTATAGGTAAAAATTGTAAGTGTTGAAAATTGTAAAAATAAAATATTTTTTTACTTATTAGTAGTAGCATTAGGATGGTAAAGGGAATGGATGTAAATACTTTGTATAGCTAGGCCTATACTTTGTGGTAATAGGATTAAGACAATAAGAGTAAAAATATCTCTTCTAAGATAGATATCAGAACAGTATTATACAAGTTTGTTATATCATAATTTACAAGTTAATTCTGTAAAAAAAAACTCTATAAATCAATTTTATAATTAATAATAAGTTATTATGTATTTTATTTTTAAATATTATCCATAATAAAAACAAACAATAGAGACTTAATTAAATACAAAGTAGGAAAAAAAATTCTAATGATATCATGCAGTTGCTTAGGATCAGGCTAAGCACCATTGTAAAAGTAGCTAGGTTAAGTAGTGCAACTACTAAGTGAATCTTTTAAACACATTAAAAATATTAAATATAAAGACAAAAAACTACTGCTAACAAAGTGAAATAAAAAATAAAATATCTTAGATAAATGACATGCTAGGTTAGATCAAGTCTCACTGAAGCAACTTATCTTGCAAATATTTAACAGACATAAACATACGAAATACACAACTATGTCACCCTGGAAAATACAACTGAAGGCACATCCTAAAATGAAATATCAGGATTCATTTGAGATTCTACAAAATTAATGAAATACAAAAATAAACTTTGCTATTTATAAGTCAGATGGTAAATGGGAGGCGCGATGCTCACAATTACTGTTGCAGGAGCAATAATCGTTTCAAAAACAGACAAGACCGTTTTCGTCTTATGGGATTAACATGGGAAAAGTATGCCACAAGGCTATATGCCAGATATTCAATAACAGATTTGTCTTTGTTAGGTCGTCGGACTGAGATACAGAGGTAAGTTAAAAAATTAGGATAAATTTTATTTTCTTTATATTTTCTAAAATCAGCGTTGCGCCCGATTTTCAGTTTTTAAGTTACAATCTTCTTGTATGGCGATCAACGTTCACAAAGCGAACTCAGAATATACAATTTAGTTTTTACAGCAAAATTTTTGCTATAAAAACATTGGTACAACACTGGATTTGCTGGCCTCAGCATGGGTTACCTTTCACCGGTATTTTTTGCCCTAAAAATATTGGAGCAACTAATTTGTATGGAGAAATTGCCATTTTAACGAAAATATCTTTCTTTACAAAGAAAACATATTCACAAAAGAAGTTAAAAGTTTATAATGTGTAATACGTAAAAATTTTCTGAAAAAATCGTAGAATATGAATTTCTATAGCGGAGATCTGGCATACGGTGCAGAACCACTCTGCACTTTCTCCACGGGGGTAAGAGATGGCGTTTTTTCAACAAATGAAAAATCGGGTTAGTTTCACTTTGGTTTTTTTATCCCACCATTTTTGAACATAATTTAACCATCTATCCCCCAGGGTCAGCAACCCGCAAACTAGTTCTAAAAACGTGATTAAAAAAAAACTCTGCAATAAACACCCTTTAGAAATGGATTGTGATAAAATCTAGTAGGCGGGTTCAAAAGCACAGGGTTAGAGCTTTATTTCGAAGTATAAAATCATAACGCTACAGAGTGCCGCATTAGGGGTAGTTCTAGAGAGCTATATTAATGCAACTTTTTTTAAGCCAATTATTTTTTTTTGTTTGCAGCGGGTTTTTTGCATGACCAAGGCCTTAACTGATAGGTGCATCTTATAGCCAGATTAATTCTTTCTCGAAGTATGTGCTCAAAAGTATAGCTGTCTTTAAAATATTCATGCGCTGACAACCACGCGGCACTGCATCATATGCCAAGTCCTGCATAGGTATACTTTTGAAGGCGACGGTTACGGCCGGTCGTTTGAGGACTTACTGATTGTACACTAACCGTTTAGCCCTAGACATTTTGGGCGCTATCAATTAGGGCGCCGGTCATTTTGGCGATGACCTTTTTGGGCGCTGAATGTTTAGGCAATAACCATAAATAACAGAAAGTAATAATACACTCTTTGCGACTACTGTTTTGAGGCCTACTGTTTGGGCGATGACCATTTGGGTGCTGAAAGCAGTTTTTGCGAAAATTGTTTGGGCGCCTGTCGTTTTGGTTTGGATTAGGACACTTACCATTTAGGCGTAGACCATTTGGGCAATAATCAATTGAGCACCTGTCATTTAAACGCTGAACGTTTGCGTTTTAGCGCCCATATGGTCATCGCCCAAAATGTAATTCCTTATTTAAATTTGAAAACCGCGTTTCGCTAGCTGCTGTTTGTAACGTATGATTTTAAAAAATTAATATCTCAAAAACTGTGCGTCCGACGAACTTTGACGTCACTGAAAATCTTATTGAAAACATATCCTTAATCTAACTTTGAAAACCCTGTTTTGCTAGCTGCTGTGGTTCTTGCATTATCATTTTGTTATATATTTGAACACCCTTTAATGTCCCTTTTGAGCCCCTTAACCTCACCAAAATTTTATGGCCTTATTCACGAGTGCTGCAAATAATTTGTGCCAAATTTGATTAACATCGGTTTATAGGTTTTGGAGTTATCGTGTCCCAGACAGACAGACACCATCACAAAAGTTGGTAGTTAAGATTAACTTATTTTTAGTGAAAATAAAAAAAGTTTTTCCTGCGGTATAGATGGCTAAAAATGAATATCGGGAAAAATGCAATTTTTCACACTTGGACGCCACTGTACGCCAATCTCAATAGATAGGTTTTGTTTTTTTTTTCGATTTGTCATTGTGTTGGAGAAGATCTATTCAACAACCACTCATTACCCTGTTCGATTTTTTGCTACCGGTCTTCCGAAATATAAACAAAAAGACCTTATTACAAATGTGTGTTTAACGTTCGTACCAAATTGAGTTTTGGTCCATTTGGTTAGCCTATACGACCATGATACATGATTTATAATGGAAACTTAATTTTACACAAAGGTTTCATTACTAAATTACTCCGGTAAATTAAATTAATTTTATCTGTCTAATAACTGCACATGGTTGATATTCGTCTCCTTTAATTTAACCGTCTTTGCTGAACTCGAAATTCCGGTGGTTGTGTTCGGAATTTGTTACACCCTGTTAAATACAAAGTTCATCTTAAATTCGAACTAACGTTAAAATGCAAAAGACACTAAATCCAAAATTATGAAAACTTGTAGCTTTGCCCCTTTTTTATTTGTCCTTTGTCCATAGTGGACTGGACTTTAAATAGTTCACTGACTTTAAGTTACCATTCCAAAACTATTATTTGCTGAGTATTATTGCATATGCCAATACATTATTTTACGTATATTTTTTAAGATTTAAAACGTAAATTTTAGTAAAAATAAATAAAAATTAATTAATTGAATAAAATACCTCTTCCAAACATAACAATGAAGCTCCTGGTTAGTGATTCCTTGCCATAATTTTTTATTCTGGCAGAAATCTCACCAACCAGTCGCTTAGCTTCTTCACCGAGGGGTCCCAAGGTCTCTACACTAAACGGAACAAAAACAAATTAATCCACCAATAGGGTATTTGACAAATTTTAGAAAAGAGTTTAGAATGATACATAGATCCCTAATTTCGCAAAATTATTAAAATAGTATATTTTATCATGACTACATTTAAAATCAAGTTTTCTAATTTCCGATTTGAATTTGCCGCTAAAACGCTCATTTCAAGCATGGCGTTGCAATGACGTCACAGCGCAGTAAACTCGCGGACAGATACACGGCATTCAAGTGTTTATTTGTTTTTGGTCTGTGTTTTTACTGTTTTTTATGTAAAAAATGTCCTATAAGTGGTGTGTAGTGCCTCAGTGTTCGAATACTATCATAAAACCACCTGAAAAACTATTTATTCATGTGCCTACAGCAGTAAAAGAACGAAAAATGTGGCTAGAACTTGCTCGAAGAGACCCAAGGGCCTTATCTCATACATCTTCACTTTACGTTTGTGATGATCACTTTGATGTGATTATAACCAAATTGTTTCTATTAATTTTTCTCACGTTGTCTATAATATTTATTTCGTAAATGACGATGTTTATTACAAGGGGTGAACAACTATAATAGGCAGAAAGGTGTAAAAATTTTAAGGCGGTGCTAGGCAGTTATTAGGCAGGACTAGGGAGTACCTCTAAATGCAGGATTAGGCAGTGCACATGCAGGCTAAATGTAGGATATGCAAGACTAGGCAGTACCTACGCAGGACTATGCAGTGTAACCTATGCAGTACTTCAAGTATTGCTGGTCATTGTATACTTTTTGCCTACCTGTCCCTTCTCGGTTTATTACATAATTTTTATTTTTGTTTTTTTTATCTGTGAATTAATTTACTATTACAGTTGCTCAATTATATGGAAAACTATATGGAGTACCATCATCATCCATAGGATTGTCGCGAAAACCTATAAGTAGAAAGATACACCACCAATTAATAGACATTAAAAAGCTCACTTCATAATAATTTTGGTGTTTTGAAATTTGTTATGAAGGGTCATAAGAATTATTTGAAACAAAATGTATTTAGAAAATTTTGTTTTAAAAAAGCATTTTTTGATTGTTTATTAATGCTTAAAATAATAATGGTTGGGTATTTAATTGAATCTATTGTAAGTGGCATATTAAACAAAAAAGCAAAACATATAACCTAACCTCAAAATCTAAATGAGTAGGCGAAGAGTATCGTAAAAAAACTTTCAGTTATATACAAAACAACTCATCGAATACTTACATCAACATTTTAACGTTTCTAAATTCCTCAGAACAAAAATCACTGTTGTTGGCAAAGAAGCCTGCCACCATAAAGGAATTCAGCATCGGCTTTGAAGAATCCGTTTTCCATTGAAAATGTTTTTTATAAGCAAAACACAAAATAAAACCTAATTTAGGACGATAATTCGTACTTTGAATTAAAGCAAACATTACCATCCATAAGAAAATAACACAGAAAATAGGTTCGTTCGAGGCGTTTACTGTTTTGTGACGTCACTCGCAGCTGATTGGTAGACGGCCTGTTTTGAATCACGTATGATGAATTTATTTAATTAAAAGAACTATGAATTTGAGAAAAATTTAACAAAAAAGTTTGTTTTTAGCATTCCCAAGACCTAAAGAGATATCCAAAAATAAATATATATTTATTTTTTAATACTGTCAAACACCCTATTCTTTATAGCTAGATCTTTTTTATTGTTCTCCAATAATAGAGGATTCACATGCCTTATTATTAGTTTTAAAAATATAACTGTCTGCTAAAGAGACCCGGCAGGTCACATCCCATAACAATTGTTTGGCCTCTGCTCGCTTTCCATCAGTTCCACGCACCATTCGGTTCTAGCAGATTTGGACTATTTGCTACAACCAAAGATCTGTCTAGAATTATATTTGTAAACCGATGTCGAGAAAACCTAACAGCACAGGCCATGATGACCCAAAATATCAACTAATTATCCGCAAGTGCAAGTATGTTGCTCACGTATATTTGAGGGTGTAGTGCTGAAGTTCTAAGAATGCGTGTGAATTTTTCATAAATACTCTCGACAACTGCTCTTAAGATAAAATAAATTTGTCGCGTTTTTTTGTTATCGTGTGACAGACCGACAAACTCCATCACAAAATTTGCCATTTTTAACCCAAATCACTTATTTTAAGTGGTATTTTTGACAATCTCAATAGCTTTTCGTACTTATGGTATGGATGGCTAGAAACCATTATTATTTTTGACTTTACCATGTAAGGTAATAGCAAAAATTTTTTTCTGAATTTTTTAGTTAATTGATATGTTTGTGTTTTAGGTGTTCCGTAATCAGCGGAACAAATAGTACTACTTTCCCTTTATGACTGACTTTTTAACTGAATAATAGTCGCGTCGGATCGGTACATGTAGCAAACAACAATAATACGACTAGCAGATAATTACACTTTTTTTAAAACAGTGCGGCGCTAGTTGGAAGGTCAGAAATAGCTGGGTAGGATCATATACGTAATTCTTGTACACACTTTCTAAAATCGGGCATTTTAGATTTACTAAACTTTCTTATTTTTTTATTTGAAAGAAACTTCCTGTTCCAATCGCGACATCCCTATAATTAATAGAAAGTATACTAATTCTCTCTGTTATTAGCCGGAACTTCTTGGAAACTTGCAAAGTTAAAAGTTATTTAACTGGAATTTAGCCTTAAAAACCAATTCGAAAATTTTCGGCCAAGAATTTAAGTGGTTTTTGGTTAAACTTAATAAATAAAATAAACGAAGCTTGATAAATCTAAAACCTTCCAACCGCGAATAATTGCATTAAAATTAAATTTAATTAAAAACTAAATAATTTAAACCTTGCAGTATTAAGCCCGTGATGTATACAATATTGAAAACCAAAAAGCCTAAGCAATATCTTGGTTCAAACTGTTTGGTTTTCACTCTGTCCAACGTCGATCACAAGGATACGAATGATCCTCGTCTGGAACACGTCCTGACAATCAGGAACAAGTGATCCAGGCCAATCCATGACCGGTTTCGGCCTTTTGGCGATAGCTCCGTGTAGAGCATAAGTTGTGTGAAACCAACAGAAACAACTACTCCGAGGGAAAATACCCCTACCGGCATTGAATTATACTGATGGTTTGATTAAACTAGTCGTGGATTGGCATGGATCACTTGTTGCTGATTGTCAGGACGTGTTCCAGACGGGGATCATTCGTATCCTTGTGATCGACGTTGGAGAGAGTAAAAACCAAACAGTTTGAACAAGTTCCCAACGAAAGCATCAAACCATCAGTATAATTCAATGCCGGTAGGGGTATTTTCCCTCGGAGTAGTTGTTTCTGTTGGCCTGACACAATCTTGGTTCAAATTAATAATTGTGGACTTTTTTTATATCTTCATTACAAATACCATTTTACGCACTGTAAATATCGCAAGCAACAAAAATATAGCTTTTATATTTTGATAATAGCTGATGTACAAAAAAATATCTGAAGAAACCCCAATTGGAATGGCCCAAGGGAAATAAAAATACGGCTAGTCGTAAACTTATTTCTTTAACACTACTTTACCTCCCTTGAAAATTCGTAAGGGAAAAAAACAATGGAAATTTTGCCAACAGGCCAATTATGAAATAAATTGAATAAACCACGATTCACGCCCTAATTTACCTTCTTTATTTCTTCTTTAGTTTCCAGCATTGGATTTCTCTTGTCACAAAAAAAGTGGGGTATGTTCTCTGGATTCGCGGAAGGGACTCCAAAAATCAAGATGTGTTGCCAAAAAAACACAAAAACGGTGGTGAGGTGACCAAAATGGAAACAAAAATCCCCGCCAGTGATTCCGTTCCAAAATTTAAAATATCAGCGGTTTTAAATACTCCGTCTACCTATAAAAATTCATTCAATTCTAGAATTTTTATTTTATTTAAAAAAAATTTAAAATAACTATAAAAAAAAAACAAAAAAAATGGCATTTTGCCGGTTTTGCAGCAAAAATTTTTCTAAGAATTACCCCGAAAACGCTATACTTAAATAAAACAGTCACACACACAACTAGGAAGGTTTTTCGTACCTTTCATTGTCTTGGTAGCAGACAAATTTTCACGAGAGGTCTGTCCAAGTACCCCTTTTCCGTTTTGAATTGTACGACACGCGGTATTTTGTCCGGACTAGAGTAAACTTTGACCAACCTACCCAAAGACTACGTTAAAGGAGGGAAGATTCTCACATTTGAAGGCGACAAGACTACCAATATCAGGGGGATTGTCTGGGGAATTCCACTTAGCTCTTTGCTGTAAGGTTCGGAGATACTCTGAGCGTGTTCGGAGATACTCTGAGCGTCAGCGCCGCCAAAACTGTTGCTGCATCTGTTGCACCAATTGCCAACGCTTCATATTCACGCTAAGGAGGTCCTTATCTGAAGGGGCTGTAAGGGGCTATAAAGTCATGGAGACATGACCAGGAGTAAAATACTGAAAATCATTAGGAACAGGCCTACTAGAACACAAGGGTCTCGAATTTAAACTGGCTTCAATCAAGCCCTTTAAAGTAAGGTGGATTAAAACATCACTTAATGGCTATTACCTCAGCAGCTGGCCTGCAGTAGGAGGTGAGAAGGTTATTAGCTCGCGTGAAGTTAGTGCCTTTGTCGTTATATAGCGCAGAACAGCGGCCTATTTCTCCAATAAATCTACGCAGGGCAACTAGAAGGTATCAGCCGACAAATCAGATACTGCCTCTAAATGAATTGTTCTAGTGGGAAAGCATAAAAAAATGCACACATTATCTTTATGGCTTTTTACACCACGACGCTTGGCTAGGGATACACCCGGTTCCCACCTACGACTTTCTCGTGGATGCCCGCTCACGCGTCACAAGATCTCAATATGAAATGTTATGACAGTCATAGGACGCGGGCGCGGACACCCACGGAAAGTCTTAGGTGGGAACCGGGTTTTATGAAGAAGAGTCCCACGAAAACCCGGTTTTAGCTGTGAGGCATGAGCTTTTGGAAGTTCACCCATAAAAGGGGCAAAAGGCTAGGGATTAAGTCAAGTACAACGAAAACACATAGAAATCACACTATAGATGGCTCTTTTCGCAGACAACATCCAAAATTGTTGTGCAATAGAGGATTTTAACGAGGACCTTGGTCTCCATGTTCATTGTGGAACTTCTCAGTAAATAAACGGAAAAGACGGTGATCACTTGGCAACTAACAGGTGGTAGACGCTTTTACTCATTGGGCGTCGACCGGTGAGATACCACCATGCCAGAACTGAGTAGCGCTCAGTGGTATTACCACGTTCCGTAACAGCATGATGGCGCCTCCAGGATCAAAATATTCCGGAGGTAAAATACCCAACCACTCGGATCTCCGGGCGTCGGGTGACCCTGGGGGTCCTTCATGCAAAGATATTAAAAGAAGACCAAAAACTCAACTCAGAATTGATTTTAGCAATATAAGAGGATTAAGTACCAACATGAATTCAGTTCACCAACATGAATTCAGTTCACCAACATCTTGAAGAACAAAGACCTGACATTCTTGTTCTCACTGAAACTAAAATCAGTTCTGCAACACCTATTGTGAGCTATCTTTATCCCGGCTATGACCTACACCACCGATTTCGACATAATTTTGGGATCTGTGTGTACATTAAAAATGACCTTTCATGTCATCGAGAGGAGAAGCTAGAACCAGCGAACCTCGATATCATATGGCTAAAATTCACCTCAAAGTCATCGACCAAGTTCATCTGCTGCCTCTACCGACCGCCAAGTAACACCGAGTACCAAAACTTTTTCGCGACATTATCCGAAAACTGTGATAGTATACAGTCTAACTATCCACATGCTGAAATGTTTTTTTTAGGCGATTTCAACGTCCACAATATACCCTGGCTAAAACACCACAACAAAACAGATAATGAAGGCAGGGAAGCAGAAGCTTTTGCCATAAGTTGTGGTCTAACGCAGCTTGTCGATGAACCTACCCGTATCTCAGAAAAGGGGTGAATTTGCAGCGCTTTTAGACTTGTTCCTAACTACAAATCCTGCCTCGTACACAATTCAAGTAGATCCCCCACTTGGTTCATCCGATCATAAACTTATAAGAACACAGTGCGAAATGCTAATACCACCAAGCCAACAATCACTTCCTCGTACAATGTGGCACTATAAATCGGCAAAATGGAATGACCTTAAACAGTTTTACCTGGATTTTCCATGGCAAGAGGTTTGCTTTAAAACAGCTGATCCTACTGTTTGCTGTAATGAAATAACAAAAGTAATTTTATCTGGAATGGATGCATATATCCCACATACAATGAAACGCAGAGCAAATGCAAAACTTTGGTTCAACAGCCAGTGTCAAACGGCTGTACAGAAAAAACACAGAGCATATAACCTTTGGAAATGACAACAAACCGCTCAAAACCACACAGAATTTATAGAAACCAGAAATAGTTGCAAAATTACTATTGACGCCGCCAAAGAAACATACAATCAAAGAATAAAAAACAGGTTGCTGAATTGTCCAAGTAGTTCTAGGTCCTTTTGGTCTCTTGCAAAAGCTGTTGGATCAAACTTCACCAAGTCATCCATACCACCACTTACAGATAAAAATACTCACTTAGCCACAACATCAGAGGAAAAAGCCAATATGCTGGCCAAAATCTTTTCCCACAACTCAAACCTAACAGTGCCAAATGGAAAAACTCCACCGTTCATTGACAGGGTTTCCCACAGTATGCCAGAGGTACCCTTTTGTCACAGAGAAATACGAAAATCCCTTAAAAAGTTGGATACAAACAAAGCAATGGGTCCAGATGGCATTCCCGCGATAGTACTCAAAAATTGTGCCAACGAACTCACCTCAACTTTCGCTAAATTATTCAATTTATCTTACAGGCAAGGAGTATATCCATCATCATGGAAGTCTGCCGCAGTACAACCTATTCCAAAGAAAGAAAAAAAGACAGATCCGTTAAACTATAGACCAATTGCTCTACTTCCGGTGATATCAAAATTAATGGAAAGAGTTGTGAACAATCACCTAACCAAGTACTTAGAAAAGTACAAAATTATCAACGACAAGCAATACGGATTTCGAAAATATAGGTCAACTGGCGATTTACTTACATACGTCACTCACTTATGGCAAAAAGCGATTGAGTTACGGGGCGAAACAAGAACAATTGCCTTAGATATATCTAAAGCATTCGATAAAGTCTGGCATGAAAATCTGCTCAACAAGCTCAAAGCAATGGGATTGTCGCCGAAACTTTGCACCTGGTTTGAAAGTTACCTTAAGGATAGATCCATTTATGTTGCACTGGATGGCCGGAACTCCAACTCTTACCAAATAAATGCTGGTGTGCCACAGGGAGCAATCCTTTCGCCAACACTTTTTCTGATTTACATAAATGACCTCATAGATAAAACAGCAAATCCACTTTATTGCTTTGCGATGATGGCAATGTAGTCTCCTCAGTCATACCACCCACTCAGTGTCTATCCGCACGTGAATTCCATCATCTTAGACTAACTCAAATATCGCAGATAAATAACGACCTGGAGATAATAGAGGACTGGGGCAACAAAAACCTTGTACAGTTCAACGCGCAGAAAACCCAAGCAGCCCTGTTTTCAAAAAAGACCAGCGCTGGTGAGCCAAACATCATGCTATCTGGAAGTGCTGTCACATTGCAGAGCCAGTTGAACATCTTAGGAGTCACTGCAAAGACCAACATGTCTTGGCACCGTCACGTGGCAGATATAGCTAAAAGGGCGTCCCAAAAGCTTGGGGTGCTATTTCGTACAAGACATCTGTATACACCAACCCAACTGCTGACACTCTACAAAGCCCAGATTCGACCAACCAACTATGGAGTACTGCTCACATGTATGGAGTGCGGCACCCAAACATACCTTAATGCTTTTGAACACCGTGCAAAAACGAGCTATCAAGCTGATCAATGACCCCGCACTTACCCGTAGCTTGGATAGTCTCGAACATCGAAGAACTGTGGGCGATCTATCTCTCTTCTACAGGTATTATCACGGAAAATGCTCTGAAGAGATGGCACGTATGATCCCCCCGGGAGTAGCACCTACTAGGCGAACACGTCAAACAGACGGTAACCATCAATTTACTGTCAAAATAGAGGCACCAAGAACCTTATTATATCAGAATTCATATCTCTGGAGAACAGCATTGCTGTGGAATAAACTCCCTGCGACAGTTTTCCCTGCAGATTATAACCTGAACCCTTTCAAAACCAATACACACTAACATTTCCGCGCACTGGCCGCTTCTCGAGCGTGATAGGGATCTCCTTGCGAGTGCGTTTAACCGTAAAAAAAAAACAACATGGGGCGTTAAACCTCATATTCGAAGTCCGTATGACGCAATCGTCCGCCCACCCTGAGGACTGCCTGGGAATCCAAAAAAGGTCTGAACTTGCGAAGGAGTTTTAGAACAAGTTTCACTTGTCTTGGTAGCGAAACAATTTGCACGATAGGTCTGTCCAAGTACACCTTTTTGATTTTGATTTGTACATACCACACGCGGTATTTTGTCTGGACTAGAGTGAACTTTAAGAAACCTGCCTAAATACCACTTTAAAGGGGGGAAGATTCTCACATTTTAAGGCGACAAGACTACCAAGCTCAGGGGAATTGTCTGGGGAATACTACTACTAATAATACTACTACTGCTGTAGGGTTTGGAGATACTCTGAGCGCCAGCGCCGCCAAAAGTGTTGCTGCATCTGTTGCACCAATTATCAACGAGTTATTCGGTTCACATTCACGCTAAGGAGGTCCTCATCTGAAGGGGCTGGAAGTGGCTCTATAGTCATTGAGACATGACTAGGAGTAAAAGACTGAAAATCATTAGGATCAGGGCTACTAAAACACAAGGGTCTAGAATTCAAAATGGCTTCAATCAAGCCCTTGAAAGTAAGGGGCTGCGGGTGGATTAAAACATCACTTGATGGCTATGGCCTCAGCAGCTGGCCTGTAGTAGGAGGTTAGGAGGCTATTAGCTCGCGTGAATTAGTGCCTTTGTCGCTATATAGCGCAGAACAGCGGCCTCTTATAAACCTCCAATAAACCTACGTAGGGCAGCTAGAAGGCATCAGCCGATAAATCAGATACTGCCTCTAAATGAATTGCCTTAGTGGGAAACCATAAAAAATGCACCCATAAGCTTTATGGCTTTTTATACCGCAACGCTTGGCTAGGGTTATGAAGAAGAGTCCCACGAAAACCCGGTTTTTGCTGTGAGACACGAGCTTTTGGAAGTTCACCCATAAAAGGTGCAAAAGGCTTGGGATTCAGTCAAGTACAACGAAAACACTTAGAAATCACAGCATAGGTGGCTCTTGTTACAGACAATATCCAAAATTGTTGTTGTTATGCATGTTGTGCAATAAAGGATTCTAACAACCTGAGTCGCCATGTTCATTGTGGAACTTCTCAATAAGTAAACGGGAAAGACGATGATCACTGGGCAACAACATGGAGCGTTTCACCTCATATTCGAGGTCGGTATGACGCAATCGGCCGCCCACCCTGACGACTCCCGGCGAATCCAAAAAAGGACTCAACTTGCGAAGAGGTTTTAGAACAATTTTCACCACAGCGAAGCGTCTTTAAGTTCTTAGAAAACACTTCTTGTTGAACAATCCGCCCAATAACAACAAGGTCTCAAGTGATATATAGGTACTTATTTTTATCTTCCTAGCCCGCGTGGTTAGCACAGGTGTTGTCTTCGACGAAAAATTTTTTTCGAGACGCCAAAAATGTGTTATTTGGGTGTATTTGGAGCTACCTTAGCAATATCGTCGTGCCGTCTGTCTGTGTAGACTGGTTCTCTAATACTTGTAAAACAAAGCAATTACCAAAAAGCCTAAACAAAGCCTCGGAGCAATGGATGGAAATTATCGAAGACGAAAAAAGCAAAGACAAATGACTATGAATATAGCTACATGGAACGTACAGGGAGTGAATAAAAAGTTGGACATTATTGCAACCGAAGTGCAAAATTGTAAAATCGATATTATTAGACTCACCGAGACAAAAAAGAAAGGAATAGGTACGAATAGTGCCGGCAATTTCGTCCATATATTCACTGAAGTCCCAAAAGAAAGGAGAGCAGACAGAGGGGTATCCTTATTAATAAAGAAAAACCTAAAAAATAAGATTACGGACTACGATTGCATTAGTGAAAACATACTTAGAGTGAACATATGAAGATGCTTGGACATAATTTAAGCATAATAGCAGCCTATGCACCATCAGATGACGAAAGAGTTGCTACAAAACAAATGTTCTTTGACCAACTTGATGAGACTATTACCAAAATCGGTAATACCAGAGAAATTATTATGCTTGGCGATTTTAATAGCCGAACTGGTAGACAAACCCAGAGCAAAGTGATAGGACCATTTGGAGAGGAAGTAACAAATGATAATGGCTTGAAACTGATGCAATTGTGTGAAACCCACAACCTAAAAATAAATATTGGTTTTTTTAAACATAACATCGATATACCTGGATTCAGCCAACAAGAAATCTTAAATCAATCATTGATTATGCTATAGGTGGACAACACTCGCAATTAAAGTGGTATGATGTGCGAGCACTTCGTGGTGTTACCTGTGGATCTGACCACCATCTGGTAAAAGCAAAAATATTATTCCCTTTAAGAAAAACAAATAAGGACGAAAGTATTGGAGAAAATAAAAACCTAGAATGCATCGAAGACAATCAAAAATACAACTTTAGAAGTCTGGAAATCGAAAGTACTCAAAGATTGTATCAGAACCGATTGGATAAAAAATTAATAAACACAGAACACTCATTTGAAAAGATATATACAAACATAATAAAAAGCTTGATGGAAGCAAGCAACAAAGCTGTTGGATACCAAGATACGAGAAATAACAGGAAGATGTGGTGGACGGAGAAAATACAGGAAATGGTCAAAGAGAAAAAACGCACATATTTGAAATGGCTCAGTACTAAACAGCAAAGAGACCGAGAAATCTACAGGCACACCAGAACACAGCTAAGAAATTTGATACGCACAGAGAAAAATGAAATGTTCGAGTGCAAATGCCACGATATAAATACACACGTAGGAGGTAGGCAGAGCTCTGCAGTATGGAAATTCATTTCTACAGTAGAAAACCCAACAAAAGAAAAAGTAAACATCCAGATCATCAAACCAGAACAATGGACGGAACACTACAAGGGACTGCTGCAGGAGACCAGACCCGAATATCTGGCAGCCTCTCCGAGGAGAGACATAGAAGTACATGGAGAGGAAGTAATCATCGAAAAAGAAATGATAAAGAATAGTATTAAAAAGCTTAAATCCGGAAAAACTAGCGGACCTGGAGGAATATTTGCTGAAATGCCCAAATACGGATCAGAGAAACTACTCGAAAATCTCACATATATTATCAATCAATGCATAAACGGATGTCCAGTACCTGATGATCCTCAATACATTAAAAAAGAAACATGCTGGATTGCAACAATTACAGAGGAATTTCAGTAACCCGCGCTGTAAGTAGATTGTACGGTAGGATGGAATGATTTTTATAACAAGAAGAAGAAGAGCAAAGTGGGTTTCGGGCAGGCAGATCTTGTAGGGATAATGTGTTTTGTCTTAAACAAGTAATTGAGAAAAGGAGCGCCAAAAATACCAAAAATGTTACCTTTGTGGACCTACAAAAAGCATATGATACCGTTCCAGTAGAAAAATTACGGACAGTGTTAGAGCAGACTAATATCAATCATACATACATGAAAGCGATAAAAGAAGGGGTCAAAATCTAAAATTAAAATTGGAAATCCACTTTCAAAAGAATTCCTGGTAACAAATGGCTTAAGACAGGGATGTTTTATCTCTCCAACTCTTTTTAAAATATATATTGCAGTAGCTCTAAAAAACTGGAAACGTAAAGTTCACGGCTTCGGAATACAACACACTACAGTTTGCTGACGACCAAATAAAAAGAAGACCTGGAGTATATATATATAACGTGGACAAGACATAGTACTTATGTATTGGAAACGAATCCAGTGAGTTAGAACTAGACAATGAACAAGTAATATCTCAATGTATACTTGGGTGTCACATTTGATAAGACAGGAACCGACTGTAAAGCAAAAAAGGTTATTAGATCTTAACAGTATTTTATGAAGCAGAGAGATAAAAAAGAATGTAAAATTTAACATATATGAAACATTGGTGAAAATCACGCTGTTGTATGGAATCGAGACTAGTCGCGTAACAGAAAAATACAAAACCAAAATGGAAAGTGTCGAAATGGATGCAATAAGAAGATCAATGAGAATATCTAGAACAGATCACATAAGAAATGAGATCAAAAAAGAAAGAATGGGAATCGAGGGAATCGTAACGGATGACATCACTAAAAGGCAACTGATATGGTACGGCCATGTACAACGGATGAACCACGAAAGATTACCAGAGCAGGTCCTAGAATGGCAACCAATAGGGCGCAGAAAAAGAGGGCGTCCTAAACTAGAATGGCAACAGTCAATCTAAAGATCAATGAGGTGTTCTTTAGCACTTAGCACCCTTTAGTAAATACTGATGCAAAAGCTTTGAAAACGACTTTTTTCATACCGCCGAGATAGATTTGTTTGATATAGTTGCCTGAGCGACAATACTTTTTCTTAAACTGCAAAATGACACAACCAAATACGTTATTTTTACATATTAAAAATACAGATTATATTTACTTAAAACTATATTGTTTCGGTGCACGCCTTTCCTCCAAGCCTAAGAATTTTTTAAATATTTTTCACATATTTCAAGAATAAAAAATAACAGTATAAACTACGGCATCATGAGGTCTCGCCCCTTCCCAAGCTACTGTTATACATTAGAGGAGTGGGGAAAAAGGGTTTTACAAAAAAAATAAAATGTGTCACGAATACCCAGCTAATTGTGATTCAAAAATGTGGTATACCTTTTTTTGATAAAATTACATAGTTGAAGTTGAAGAGATACAGGCTGTCAAAGTAACTTCCAAAAATGTATAAAAAATAATATTTAAAAAAAAATGCTTACTTATTCTTTTAAAAAATACAATAACATTTTATTATGTCTCGCTAGAGACTTGTTTTTATTAACAAAAAATATAAGAAAATATCGCGTTTAAAAAAAAAATAGTTTTTTTTGTAAAAATTAACCGACGAATTTTTTTCAAAATAATTTTTATTTCAATTTATTGCTCTTGTTCGAATACACGACTCTACTCAATTTCATATTTTTACTGCGTTTTTTTGCGTTAAGTTATTATCAAAAAAGTTTTAAAAATCGCCAATTTTGATGCTTATATGTATTGTATGTATTGAAAGAGTTTTGACCCATGCCTTTTTTATCAGACATGACCTCCTCTCACCTGTTGACCTATGGCCCACCCTGTATAATATGTTTAAGGTTTTGGGACCATAGTTTTTTTGGAAAGAAAGCCTCTTTATTCGATGCCCGTTGTTATACGTCAAAAAGTCAAACCTTTTTTAAACATAAATCTAATATAATATAAGATAATTCAAATAGGGTGAATCAAACAGACTTTAACTTTATGACCCCTAAAACAAAGTGTTCCAATCTAATGTTTTTAAACAAGCGTTCAATTTGTAATGACCCTATTTAAATAGATTTAGATACGCGGGAGGGTTGATGTGTCTGTAAAACTGCACATAATTTTAAACAGATATTTTCCTAATTGCATGCGCAAAAAAATTGCTATACCCACTTATTTTCATGCGGCAAACTTTGTGCAGAAAAATTGTGGGCCAAAATAACCGGATAATATTTTTTTAATTATAACTTTTGAACTATATATTCTATTTTAATAGGACAAACTACACTTGGCAGCGAATTAATCAGAGTTTCGGCTAAATATATATTTTGTCCGCCATCTCAAAATCCAAAATGGCGGACAAAATTAAAATGTACCCTTTAAAGATGCTGGTTTATTCGTGTGTCGGGAACATATTTTAATATTTTTTTTAATTAGTAAAAAAACTGCATTCTTGCCACGCACAACAAGGTACGAATCAGCATAATTGGTTTAGTGGTTCTAAAAATAATATTTTTGTTTCAACCATTGTTTTGCATATTATACGATTGCCTTGTCAGTCATGTCTGCATTTATGGCGTTATAAATTCATTAACTGAACCGATTTTAATGAAATAAAAAACATCCTGGTTAAAATTGATTTGTTTTTAAAGACCATGATCAAAGTTTATCGCCATCCTAAAATTTAGGATGGTGGACAGAATCATACTTGATTCTTCAAAATGGCGTGTTTATTCTTCTTTTCGTTTTTCAATGTTTTGATAGCTTCTAAATTTTTTTCGCAAATAGCGGTCGTAAAACAAAAATATTTCAAAAATCGTTCTTATGGGATTCCTAAAAATATATTACTTTTATAGAACTTAATCTTACTGCATTAATTGTTATTCAAATGATCATTTTTGCACGTGCGATCTGCAAACTTCGCCTTGATTCATTTTCCTCGCGCGTGGCGCTTGTCAAAAAGCTAAAAACGTGGGTTTTAAAGGATACATGACCAAAATCATAAACCAAAAAAAATCCAACAAAATCGCTTTCCTTTTTAATGGAATATAATATTAATAGTAAATATATTTGCATTAACCTTAGGTATGTTACATACAGTACATCTAGTGCAGGATTTTTTTCTAAATTATTGTAAAAAGGGTCTGGAAGGCAATAAATTGATCTAGCCCAGCCCCTAATTTGATCTAGTCCAGCCCGTATTAATTAATTAATTAAAAAATCATTTAGACAGAAGGGTTTGATGTACTTTTTTGGTTTTTGGTCTGCGATCCCTAGTTTGAAAATTAATTTATATTTGGCTCTTTAGCAAGAGCGAAGTTTTTTATCGACTCGATTGCCCCAAAATCATGACTTTAACTACTAAATTATGATAATGCTCGTTTATTAAAGAGTTACAGGTTTAAAAAATATTGTTTTATAGTCAGGTAACCTTAAATGACGTTAAAAATTCAGAATATATATAAAAAACAATTTTAGTATTTAAAATAAAAACACGAGAAATTTAATTTTTGACACAAATTCTGCATTTTTAAAGCCATTTAAGGTCATGTGACTTAAAAAATATATTTCCTAAAATTATCACCATCACAATGTATAAAACGGAGTAATTATTTTTATGATTTTCGATAACCGCCATGCCATCTTGAAACAGTTGTAAAGAAGGTCTTATGTTAATTCTGGAAAAACTTCGCTCTTACCAAGATGTGTAGGTTTAATGCTTCTACGTCAATTTATTACATTAGACCGAATTCTTTAAAAAAACTTAATGCACCACTCGTGGTGCACTGACACTAGGGACTTTTTGCAATAAAGCCAGGCAGTAATAGCACGTTATAGTGCCGGGCACTATTCTGATAGTCTTCCATTGAAAACTTACAGTCGATCTTTTAAAATTGACATATCAAAGTCGAATTTATAAATCCAGTCATTTATTTTCCATTAATAGAGGCGGCACTATTATAATACACAAAGGCCCAATTTTAAAAGAAGACAGCTGTTCTTATAATGTGAAACTGTCAGAATAGTGCGTGGCTTTATTGCAATAAGTCCCTACTGTTTTGGTGCTGTCAACAAATATCACAAGTATTGCAGTAGTGCAACACGAGCTCGGAGAGCCCATGCCACAGAATGTGAGTTTGTCAGTTGCTCAATAGAAAAAAAAAATCCCAAAATAATTCGTTATATGACAAAATATTATCAGAAGGTTTAGATGTATTTTTGATGTATCATCTAGATAAAAAATACTGATTTTATTAGATAATTTTCGGGATGCTAAGAAGGTAAAGATTGAAATGAAAGAACTTCTTTATCATGACATAAAAATAAAAATTTCATCGACCAGCATTATTTATGTTCATTATGCTTATAATTAAGCCTCCTATGAACGGCGTTTCATCGGATACAGATACAGCACTGTCTAACTTTTAGTTTCTAAATTCTAAAATACCTGAGGCTATCTAACTTCTACTATATAAGTAGGCATATCAAATTCCCTAACTTTAAAATTGACAAAAAATATCTCCGCATGAAAGCATAACACTACACTTTTGCACACTTGTTATGATCAGTATCCGTGACAAATTCTAATAAGATAAAAGTTTACAAAACAAAAATGAAAAGTTTAAACGTAACGCATTGAGAACAAGCAATGCCGTTCAAAGCGAAATGACAGTATAGTAGAATTTTTATGGGCTATTATATTCACTGACATTAATGAGGTACATTTTTCTTATTGTTTATTATATTGATGAAATTTTTACGGCAGGGCATGCATATCCATAAAAATTCTGATATAAAAGAATAAAAAATTGAAAATTAAATTTTTAGCGCAGCTGGTATTCTAGTTAGTCAAACTCTAGGCGACAGGGGTCGTCGGCTTCACATGCAGAAGGTACCAGGTTCGCGTGTTGAACAACGATGCAAACACAAAAAAAAGTCCGCCCTCCCGCTCACTTTCTTTTCAGCGTTCAATCGAATTAACGTGCGATGCGATGCACGCCAAAATATAAGTTGACCTTGAACATCGAGAATATACGCAGGACTAGTCCAGGGAAGGGAAATGAGGCCGCAGACCAGGCAGCGAGGGAAGCGGCATCTGCCGAATTTTTCGGCCCCGAACCAGTTATAACCATATTGAGATCGATGGAGAACAGCTTCCAACAATACTGGATGAATATACCAGAACTGGCTCACTCTAAAGAGTTCATTAAAGAACCTTGTCAGAAGTGGGCCAGGGATATCATTGGACTTACCAGACAGGAGATCCGTATAGTGACTGGACTCTTTACGGGTCACTGTCGACTAAGAGTATGCATGCACAGAATGGGAATAACCAAAGAGACCGAATGTAGACTCTGTATGGAGGATGACGAAACAGTTAGACATGTACTGTGCGAATGTCCGGCTATTGCACGTTTACGTCAAAACATTTTCGGTAAACCTCAGATTGATTCAGAAGATCTGAACAGTGTCTCACCCAAACTGATAGACAATAGACAACTTTATTAATCTTTTCCGCTAAAATAATGTAGATAAGATACGTCAAATACAAAAAATATAACATTAAGTATAAATAATAATAGTGTAAATATTTAAAAAAATAAACACGAAAACACATTTACGAGATTTGTATATATATGTATATAAATATTGAGAACAAAAATTTACCTTCTGTCCAACATGTAGTTTTCAAATTCAATTAAACTATAATAAGTTTCTTCTAATAAAAGATTTTTGATTTCTTTTTTGAATCTTGGCAGCGACGTAGTTTGTTTGATTTTGTTTGGCAACAAGTTAAAGAATTTGCATCCAAGATAATGAGTACTTTTTTTTATATACTCATGGTTGTGTTTATGGATGCTGACGTGGTTACGACTTCTAGTTGGATAGTTGTGATAAGAACTATTTAATGTAAAAATATTTTGGTGTTGAAAAATGAAAATGAGTAGTTTATATACGTAAATACTTGTTATTGTCATAATTTTATTATCCTTAAATGCAGAGCGACAAGTACCGTTGTAAGGTATATTGAAAATTAATCTTATAAGTCTCTTTTGACCTACCAATACTCTTTCCACATCCTGAGCACTACCCCATACTGAAACACCATAGGCTAGAGCCGAGAATGCATTAGCATAATACACAGTAATGAGATTTTTTATACTGAGAGAGTTTTTAAGTGACTTGATCATGAAGTAGCATGTATTAAGTTTTGAGCATACACTACTTATGTGTAAACTCCACTCGAAATGAGTATCGACAATGGTTCCCAAAAATTTTGAGCTAGCGCTAACTGGCAAAGGGATGTCATTAAAGATTATATGAGGTCGGTAGGTTTACGGGACTTTGTTTTAAATTCCATAAAGACAGTTTTAGAGACATTTATAATCAGATTGTTTTGCTTGCACCAGTTCGAAAATTCATTTAGGGTTAAGTTGATTTTTTCATGAAGAAAATTTGTGTCTTTTGCGGATACAACGATGGACGTATCATCGGCGAACATAAACACAAGTCCCCACGTGATATATTCGGGAAGATCGTTAATAAACAGCAAAAATATTAAAGGTGCAAGCACACTGCCTTGGGGCGTGCCTATGTTTGATTCTGTAGATTCTGAATATGTGCTTCCTATTTTGATTTTAAATTTTCTATCTGTAAGAAAAGATTTAATGCAGTTATTAAGGGGGTTTTGGATACCTAGTTTTTCGAGTTTTTTATATACAAAGTTAGGGTCTATGGTATCAAAAGCACGGGTTAGATCAAACAATAGTGCAACAACTCTATCGCCTTGGTCTAGTTTGTTGTAGATCTGTTGAACAAAGTCAATGCTGGCTGTTTCGGTAGAGTGCAGTTCTCTGAAACCGTGTTGGCTTGGAGTTAAGATCTGATATTTTTTAAGAAATTGATTTATTTGGTTGCATAGAACTTTTTCAAAGACCTTAGAGAAACTGTTCAACAAAGAAATCGGACGATAGTTCTCCACCGACAAAGGGTCGCCCTTTTATAGATAGGTAAGATATTAGCTTCTTTTGGGTGAGAAGGGTAGGTACCTTCAGATATAGATAGATTTATCAGAAAAGTAAGGCAAGTTATCATTTTTAAAGAAGCATTTTTCAGTAGGGATATGGGTATTTCATCGGGTCCCGCCGATTTTTTGTTTGGCAAGCATTTCAGTGCGAGTTTAACATCATGTGTAGTAACTTCGGTAAAAGTAAATGATTTGTGATTTTTCTTAGTCGTTGTGCAATCAGCGGACAAGCTGCCCTGGAAATGAGATTGGAGCTTGTCAGCAACAACAGAGGACAAATAACTGCTAATGTTGTTAGCGATCTCCATAGTATTAGTTATAATTACATTATTGCTATCCCGGATTTGATCTATAGAGTGTGAGGTTTTAGATTTTTTTCCACTTAGATTATTAATAATACTCCATGTAGTTTTTATTTTATTTTTTGAGTTATTAATTTTTTCGTTGAAGTATTTTTCTTTTTCATTTTTTATTTTAAGGTCAATTTCTTTTTTCCGACTTTTGTAAAGAATTTTAAGTTGTGAATTACCAGTGCGTTTTTGTAGCCAGTGTAGATTTTTTAGTTCCTCCATTTCCTTTAGCAGATTGTTGGAAAGTATAATTTTTTTATTTTGAGAGGGCTTTTTGTTATTTAAGTTTTTAACTGGGCAACTTACTTGAAAACTCCAGATAACGCTTTCGAAGAAATGCTCAAAATTTTTGTTTATGTCAGTATTTGTAAATTCAATAGTTTGTTGATCAAACCAGAAATAAAAATTATTTATAGTGCTACTATTAACAACCCTAATTTGTCTCATGCTCCCTTCAAGGGACAAGTCGACTATGGAGGAAGACTCAGGGTGTGATGTAGTGACATAGTCAATGCCAGAGGTACTGGTAGTATTATTATTATAGCTAACCTTTTTGGAGGATTAGGCATACAGTGGTGAGAAACCACTCAAAAGTGAGCCACAATAGACCCACTAGTGGTGGCAGTGGAAGGGCTGCAAGGCCCACTCACATATGAATCATCATCACCCCCGTTACAAATTACCTGAGGCTATCTAACTTCTACTATATAAGTACGCATATCAAATTCCCTAACTTTAAAATTGACAAAAAAATCTCTACATGAAAACATAGCACTACACTTTTGCACACTTGTTATTATCGGTATCCGTGACAAATTTTAATAAGATAAAAGTTTACAAAATAGTCTATGGACAAATCGGCCTTTAAGGGAGTTTCGTGTGCAAGTCGTGCTAACTTTTTGCCGATAAGCCAAGTTTGTTAAGGGACTCCATAGATCAGGTTTTGACTTGTTGTCATTCTGGTATGGTATGGCCCCCACCACTTTTTTTTTGCACGATACTTTTTAAAACGATGTATCTTTCTTAGAAATAGTCGTAGAAGGTTGCAAAAAATGGCAAATGAATCAGTAAACATCGCAATAAAATAACTTTCTATTATATTTTTCAAAATTTTGCTTCGTTTTTTTAGAAAAAAAAAGAATTTTCACTTTTTTTTTGTATAGCTAGTAAAGTTTAACCTACATTCTTAATAACACCAAAGCAAAATTAAAAAACAAAGTTTAAATAAAAGTTATAGAATGAACATTTTTCTTTAATTTGGTGTATATAAGTCTTATATAGATGTATATTTTATATTTATTTCAATAAAAAAACATTTGTTGTCACCAAAACGACTACCGAAGGTGTATTACCGTACGCGGTTTTACGCAGCTGAGTCGTCTAGTAAAACAGGTGATTTCTATTATTATTGTTATCGTTGTTTGATGGACATTATCAAACAACGTTGTTATTGTTATTTTTGAAAGTGACTATCAATAGACGAAAGTTTTTACAATATAGTGCAGGTGCTAGAGGTAGTTGAGTATGCAAAATATGAGGACCGCAATTTGACAATGGATCCTAGCTGAGAATAGGTCACAGACTACTGATTTGGATGTTGCCGGGCAAGTTTTTGGTCCAATATTTTTTATCCCCCCTCCTTATATAGTCGTGTTCGAATTTCTAAAAATGTGACTAAGTTGACGCCCTAAGACACCATGACACAGAAATGGATCAAAAATGTGTAAAATCCAATTTAAAAATAAAATTATATTAGTTTTTTAAATTTTAGCTGGAAAATCCCCCAAAACCCCCCTGACTCCCCAAATCCTAAAATTTTTAGATTTTTTTCAAATTTTCTTAAAAACTAAGCTTACAGTGGGGTACGACTAATAACAAACTCTCCAGCGGCGTCCGTTTATTGAGGTAGTGTAAATAAATTTAAAAAAGAAACATGTTTATTACAGGTTATACCCGATTTTCTTAAAAACCGAACTGTATATCAAAAAATTAATTACACACTTTGTTATAGATAATAAAATTGCCTTTTAAATGATGTATAATAAGGTAATGGTAGTTTTATCTATAACAACTTAGAGGCGTCCGTAAATAAAATCAATTTTGAAAAATCACTAAATTTATCAATTTTTTGCAAGTTTTATCCAATTTTCTCAAAAATTAAGCTTTTTGGAAAAAAAATTATTTTACCGTTTATTGTAGAAAATAAAATTTCCTTTTTAACAATGTATTAGTCAGTGGGGACAGGCTAATGACAAACTCTCCAGCGGCGTCCGTTTATTAAGAAAATATAAAAAAATTAAAGAAACCACATAGGTTTTACCCGATTATCTTAAAAACCAAGCTCTCTATCAAAAATTGTGACCTATAGTCGATTGTAGACAATAAAATTTCCTTTTCAACGTGTATAATAGTGTAAGATTTATCTTCAGATTAAAACTTCACAGGCCTGTGCAACTAAAATCAATTTTTACAAATCACCAAACAAATTAATTCTGTTACAAGTTTTTTCCAATTTTCTCAGAACTTACTTTATTGTAGGAAATAAAATTTTATTTTTAACAATGTGTAAGTCAGTGTGGTTTAATTAATGACAAACCCTTCAGCGACGTCCGTATATGGGGGTCAATTAAAAAATAAAATAAATAAAATCATTTTTGTCACATGTTTCATGTTTTTTTTTCGAATATTAAAAAAAATACATTTTTTAAAAAGTATTTTTTTAATATATTTTAAATCAAGTAATTTAACCTTTGTTGTATTAAAATCGGATAAAAAATAAAAAAGATACAATTTGTTTTTAAATATGCTTTTCCGCCATATTGAATCCGCAATGACAATAAGTCAAAACCTGATCTGCTAGGTATGTTAAACAAATTTAAGTTACTTTCAAAAGGTTCTTATGGTTTTCATTAAAAGCATAATTTTTAAATATACCCTAAAGACCCCTATTTTTTCCAGTTATTTGGAAATAACTTAAAAACTAATTAATGCATTGGAACACTTGAACCAGATTTGAATAAATAATCAAAATAGCTATCTTTTTTAAAAAAAACTTTTTTTTCTAGCTCTAATAGTTTTAGAAATAAAATAAAAAAAATTAAAAAATTTTACCTTTTTTTTATTTTTTTTTATTTTTTTGACAAATAGAAAAAAATACATATTTTCTGACCAATACATTTTTAAGTAAATTACAAAGTAAGTAGTTTAAACTATGTTCCATGAAAATCGGATAAGAAATAAAAAAGTTACAATTTTTTTAAAGATACGCCTTTCCGCCATTTTGAATCCGCCATATCTTTCAAATAACGCATTTACCAGAATTGCAACATATGGGACGCCCTTAACAAAGTTAGCTTATCGGCAGAAAGTTGGCATTACTTGCACAGGAAACTTGATTTGTCCATAGACTAAAACTTAAAAATGAAAGGTTTAAACGTAACGCATCGAGAACAAGCAATCAACTCTGCCGTTCAAAGCGAAATGGCAGTATAGTAGAATTTTTGTGGATTATTATATTCACTGATATTAATTAGGTACATTTTTCTTATTGTTTATTATATTGATGAAATTTTTACGTCAGGGCATGCATATCCATAAAAATTCTAATATAAGAGAATAAAAAATTAAAAATTAAATTATTAGCGCAGCTGGTATTCTAGTTAGTCAAACTCTAGGTGGCAGGGTAGTGCCGTGGGATGGTCGTCGGTTTCACAGGCAGAAGGTACCAGGTTCGCGTTTTGAACAACGATACAAAAACAAAAAAAAAGTCTGCCCTGCCGCTCACTCCTTTTCAAAAATATAAGTTGACCTTAAACATCGAGAATATACTAGTCCAGAAGCCGACACGCCGCCAGCCGAGGCACCAGAAATAAGCCAGAAGCCTATATAATCGGTATCAGGATGAAGCCAGAATAAATCTGCTACAGTCACCTCACGACGACCACGCTGTTGCGTTGAAAAAGAAAGAAGTTTATAACCAAGTTCTGCTGAGCCGATAGCGATGTTAGATAGATGCAAGTCTAACATGTAGCAGGACCACCTTTCGGAGGGAGTGTAAAGGCGTGGGTCCACTGTGTATACTTGCTATGCAGTATAAAGATCCCTGCTCTCGACAAAAAGGTGCCAGGCAAAAATTAAACTCCATTTTTTAGTATGAGACGGCTATACGTGCATGCTGGCGCGATTTTTAAAACCTAAGCAGACTGGAATATATAAAAATAACTAAAATTAAAACCAAATTAAACCAAATTACTTTTTAATGGATTTTAATTATTTGCATTCAAGCCGTTTTACTCTTGTGCCTGCAAATTTACAGATATATTTTCTTGAAAGCTAAATCGACGGCAAAGTGGCCAAACATCACATGCCTCGAATTCACGTTGAAACTGATTGGAGCGTATAGGGTCTATATCCTAAAGAGAGGCTTCTCGCATTTGGCTGGCATCCAAACCGTATTCCTGCAATGCTGGATTCCTTTCTTTGGTCGGTAATAAGTTACCAGAGATTTTCAAATTGCTCCAGATTTGTTTGAATTCCAAATGATTAACGACGCCGTGGTTTTTGGCCTGTTGTCGAAACTGTGCCAAACTTAGAGATTTATAGAATGGCGCAATGTTTCACTGACCGGTGCACTTTTCCGGTAACTTACATTGCATTGCATGGATGAAAAGTTTTCTATACTTGTCCTCAATAATGTTGTGGCCAAGCACTAAATTATATTTTATGTTCGAGAGAGAAAACTGGTTAATTCCTTACGTAGTTGAAAAGATAAGCCTGCAGCGTATCAATTTTTAAGTAGTGTGCGGTTGTAGTAGTGGTAGATTACGCAAAAATCGGCCTTGTTGCGCTAACTGCACACACATATCAGAGTACAAGTTCAAAAGATCCGAGACAAATTTTAATAAACAGGTATGATTAAGGTGCCCAAATATGGAAAAATGCAGTAACTAGCAAATGGTGACAATTAATAATAAATTATTTTATATTTTGCACCCTAATTTAACGTAAAAAGCCGTATCTATAGTAAGTATATTTTGTAAATTTTCGGTAAAACACTTTTACTTAATAATATTTTACTGAACATTTCTAAACCTTTAGAAACTAAAAAAATAATAAAACTTGAATTGTAATAAGATAACTATAAAAAAAGTTAGTAGAATCAATGGTTTTCATAAGAAAGCTGAAATCCAAATTTTGGATCCCCCTTTAGAAAACTACATATGCAACTTAATCACATTGAAATTGCATTTGGGAGTTAATGGGATCAAGTACTAAAAAACTATCAAAAAATTAAAAAAATCCGTAACATATGAGCAACGACTCTAATATGGTTTTCAAAAGAATAACCTAATACCCTCGACTTCTGAACCCTACGGGTAGACGCGGCATGGGCCTTAATTGCCATTATATTGTCACAGAGAAAAATGGACCTAGAGGTCTTTAGTTTGGGAGCGTAGAAAATTATCGGAAATGGGGGAAGTTTGATACATATATTTCGTTTATAATTATACAGCTTATAAATCGACAGAAATTATAGCTTACGCTAACCTACCCAAAAAAATATGGAAAACCATAAAAACGGCCATTAGGGCCTTACTGTGAATTACGCCGGGTAGGACTAGGGGGACGCAGTACACAGGACCACAGGTTCAGGGTTAAAAAAAGAGACGACGTCCAGAAACTGGTTACGTAGCTCAGCAGGACGTCCAGAAACTGGTTACGAACGTTTAGTTAAGAAGTGGACCCCGGGTACTGGTCAGTTGTATGGTGTGTTACATCGCCTTTTATATTAAATTATTGCAAATTCAGCAATTTTGCTAGTGACGATGGTTTTCGATAGGTACCACAATTATTATTTCCAATATCTTGGTATTTTCTTATAATAGATGCACGCCTTTAATTTATATGGATCCCAATAATTAAAGTAATCGAAGTGCATCTATTTTATTTAGATAAGTGCATCACTTTGGGATGGTTTAATTATAATTATTACCTCTGTGTGACACGCCCCCCGCTCGAAAAGCGTTGGCCCTCCAGCGCTAACCCACAGTTACAAAGCAAAAAATCTTCTAATCCTATTTTTTAAAGTTACCCTATATACATAGTATTTCTGCGAATTCCACATGAAAACCTGAACAATGGACATCTTGCATGGCGTTCCGGATCCTATGTCTATGGATGTTAGATTTATTTGCGCAAATATCTTAGGGATTCCGGTGGTGATCTCCTCTCCATCATGATGCCGGGTCCCTGTTGCTTATTGTGCTAAAATTAAAAAAATATATTCGGCAGTTTAATGATCATCGAACTTATAGTAACTTAATATCTAAAATCTATGAGTTTGCAAAATGTGTTCGTTTATACACTATACCTAGGTAAAATAGTTAATTTCGTCTCCACGCGTAGTATCGAGTTGTAAAAAAAGTCTTTTCTTTTAATTTTTTTTTAACTCATATAACTTGTTCGTTGTTGGAGAAAAAATGCCGCTGACTACCCCTTATTGTAAATACTAATATTTATTATTTATCCTTTCGTTTCTATATTTACAATAGTCTTTTAATTTTGATTAAAAGTCAATATTTCCATGTATTTATATATTTTTTTTTCTCTTCCTTTTTTACAGTTCCAGACCGGACCTCAAAGTGTTTCAACCGAGAGGTTGTAAAGGTAGTGCAGGCGGTAACCGCTGTGCCAGAGGTTAGTAAAAGTTATTTTTACTACTTATTTTATGCCCTAAAATATGTTAATACGATTATTTTCCCATTTTCTCCCCTTTCTATATTTTCTTTTTTTTTAATTTAAGCTTTTATATATATATATATATATATATATATATATATATATACTCGGCGTTGTCACCTCGGCGTTAAGGATATGACGACCTGACCTCACCCATTTCTAGTGGTGTTAGACCATGTATAGGTTCATATATGACATGAGGGGAAGTTCCTTTACCAGAATTTCAAAAGAGGGGTAAATAATTTTTTTTCAAATATTTGATAAATACGTGGCATACGTTCGGACCTCAGACCGATATACAACCTTTGGATATGTGCTATTTCCTGCCACCTCAGGCACTGTTGCCGGTTTTATTAAGGTGATAACGTATGGCGTAAGTCTATAAACAACAATAGCTTTATCTAACTAAATTTAAATATTAAATATAAGGTAACAACGTTTTACTTTTATTTAGGGACACTTTAGGAAATATTACAACTTTAAAAGGTTGCAAAAGTTTGTAAGAAAAGATTAATGGTGACAACGTACTGTCTTTATATAAAAAACCGAACATTTATACTTTCATTATAGAAAAACTTGCTCTTATTTTTTTTTGGAAAACACATTTTGAGGTTTTGTGATCTCAGAAAAGTTGCATAGCTTGAAAGTCCTAAATACAATTTTTGTTGAAAAATGGTTTACTTACTGTCAAAAATTCTACACATAGATCCGATAAACATTAATAGGAAATTGTCAAAAATACACTCTATGGAATGCAAAAAAAATTAATACATTATCTTAATTTATATATTTTTGGGTTTGCAATGTTTATGACATGATCGATATGACAGAATTTTTCAAAAATTATTTATCTGTAACAATAAATTTAATAAAAAAGAAATTGTGATAATTAGTTAAGCCGTTTAAAACAGGATAACCATATACAGGAATGATGTGTTTGCCCACGCCACAGCCCAACGCGAATATTATTAATCTAATAATAACCACCAGCAATCACAATGCTCAAATGTTGACGTGATGTCACAATTTGTAAATGACATTCTTTATCAAAAAAGTTTCACGGGCGAATCCTTAGAGGTAAAGTAGCTTGGGGACGCGTTTCGGCTCCCTATAGCCTCCCAATAGCCTAAGCCCTGGATGTTTTTAAATTTGAAGGAATTTCACGAGGTAAAAAGTCTTAACAAAAAAGTTTTACGGGCAAGTCCTCAGAGGTAAAGGTAACTCGGGGAAGCGTTTCGGCCTCATTAGGCCTCATTCAGCCCGAGCATAACCATTAATTGAAATGATCATGTCGATATCTGAAAAAGAAATAGGAAATATGGTGTTTACTGAGGAGAGACCAACTGTCAATTTGCAACTTTGACATTCTTTATTATTTATTTTCCAAGTAAGTCATATCAAAATTATAATATCTTTATGTTTAATTTAGCACTGTGCCTAAGAGTCGTTTGCAGCCGTAATAGCCAAGTTTACAAAAACATTTCCAAACTAGTGAGAATCTTTCATTTTAAAATTTGTATTGGAGAACTTGGCTTTACTTTTATCTCAATTCTTTTAACGGAATACCACTCTCAGTTTTGTCATATTTCCTATCAGTCTGCCATAGCTCAGCTCTCTAGCGCCTCTGGAAGTGGGCAGTGTTACTTTTACATAACTTTACATGTATGGGGGAGAGGAGTGAATTAGATTTTTCGGGTTTTTTCATTGATTACATAATTCTTTATGTCAAAAACAAATTATGAAACGTCAATAAACATTAAATTATCCAAAAATTATAACAGGTGTGACACATGCAAATAACATAATAAGGTCTCGTCTCACCACATAATACACAAACAAAACTATTTTCTAAATATCTGCTAAACTAAGTAAATTTTTGACTTGCGGATTTCAATAATATCTTAACTGAGTATCGCTTGACAACTTCAAGTAAAAATATTAATGGGTTCATATCTGAATTTTTTAAGAAATTTAAGTTTTTTGGTTTGGTAATTTTAAAAAATTTCCTCGAAAAAATTTTAATTTAAAGAAAAAAAAATAATATTTGCATTTTTTAGGGTTTTCTTAATAAGTCAAATAAATAATATGAGTCCGTTTAGTTACTACGTAGAAGTAATTATTTTTTAAATAAAAAGTGACATTTTCATTCTATTCAAGTGTGGAAGTGAGAAAGAGGTAGTGAGAGGTCCAAATTATGCAGAATTTTTCAAGGATTACGAATTTGGTAACATTTGTGTATGTTTATCATAGAGTTTTGTCATAAAATTCAATTTTTATAGTTGTAGTTGTTATTACTGCCCCCTAGCCGGGAGCTACAGGAACAAATATATTTTAGGTAAATTCACAACGCCCGATTTTGTTATAAATTTTTTTTTCCTGAAGTCGTAGCTGTACTAGTATCTGAGATAATTCCGGCTGCCATGCTTAATGGGACACCCTGTATATTTTTTACTAATGTATATCTGACAATGTTTAAATTTCCAATTACACACTAGAGGCGTCCGAAAAAGGCGACAATTTTTTAGGATTACAAATATTCCCAATGTAAGGATGCCGGTGGAGAGTAACTGTCAATTAAATCCGTTTTAGTTATAGATTTTTAAAATTATAATTTAAATTCCTACAATAAAGTTTTAAACACATTTGATGTAGAAAGCTTATTTGTTGATAAAATCATATGAAACCTAATAATTTCGGTTTATTATAAAAATATCTTTAATTTTTGTACGACCCTGGAGTATCAACTTTAGATTTAACACTACTATATATAATATACCGATCAAAATAAAAAAATATTTTCTAAAAAAAATGTTTTCAATATTGTCCTCTTAAATGATTTTTTAGAAAACTGAATCATAACAAAAACATTTCATGTAAAAAAAAGCCAAGTACGCGAAAGTGGTATTCCGTAAAAAGAATTGAGATAAAAGTAAAGCCAAGTTCTCCAATACAAATTTCAAAATGAATGGTTCTTATTAGTTTGGAAATGTTTTTTTAAACTTTGCTATTCCAGCCAAACTTCTTTACATTCAATTTAGCACTGTGCCTAAGGGTCATTTGCAGCCGTAATAGCCAAGTTTAGAAAAACATTTCGAAACTAGTAAGAACCATTCATTTTAAAATATGTATTGGAAAACTTGGCTTTACATTTATCTCAATTCTTTTTAGGGAATACCACTTTCGCGTACTTGGATTTTTTTACATGAAATGTTTTTGTTATGATTTCACTCCTTTTTTAAAGGATTTGGATAATATTTAAGTTTTAAAGTAGTAAAATATTAGAAATATTGTTCAAAAGTATTGCAATGCCTTATTAAAAATGTTGAGGTTTTTTTTATTTTCCTATGGTTTTATCATAGTTCCTATCAGCCTTCTAAAGCTCAGCTCTCTAGTGTCCCTGGAAGTAGGCAAAGTTAATTTTACATAACTTTACATTCATAGGGGAGGAACGTAAATTAAAATTTTGGTGTTTTTAAATTTTTTCCTATAGTCTTCTAAAGCTCAGCTCTCTAGCGTTTCTAGAAGTGGACAATGCTAATTTACATAACTTTACATTTATAGGGGAGGGAAGTTAATTAAACTTTGGGGTTTTTTAATTTTCTTTTATAGTTTTATCATAGTTCCTATCAGCTTTCCAAAGCTCAGTTCTCGAGCGTTTCTGGAAGTGGGCAATGTCACTTTTACACACTTTTACATTTATAGGGGAGGGAAGTAAATTAGAATTTTACGGTGTTTTAATTTTTTTCTATAGTCTTATCATAGTTACTATCGGCCTTCCAAAGCTCAGCTCTCTAGCGTGTCCGGAAGTGGGCAATGTTACTTTTACATTACTTTACATTTATAGGGGACGAAAGTAAATTATAATTTTGAGGTTTTTAATTTTTTTTCTATAGTTTTATCATAGTTCCTATCAGTCTGCCATTTCTGGAAGTGGGCAATGTTACTTTTACATAACTTTACATGTGTGGGGAAGGGGAGTAAATTAGAATTTTGGGGTTTTTTGATTTTTTCCAGGGCTTTGGTCATAATTTCTATAAGTCTGCCAAATTTCAGCTTTGTAGCATGTCTAGAAGTACAGTAGAATATTGATGATCTATACATGAGTAAGTGAGTGAGTGAGTGAGTGGCAATTTCGACGTTTTTTGAAATTTCGTAACTACTTTACTACTTTATGGAATATCATGAAACTTGGAGGGGTTGTTAACTCCATGAAGGTCTACGACTGTGCAAAGTTTGAGATTCGTAGCTCATTCCGAAGTAGAGTTTTAAATAGGTCAAATATCGGCTGAAATGTTTCAAGAAAAGATGGTATACGGCGCGCGAACCTAATAAACGAAACCTATAAAAATAATACTTGTTTTTTTTTTCTGATTTTTAAAAATGGCCAATGAAGTCTTAGGTACTTCGTTTTTAGAAAATTAGATAAAACCTAATTATTTCAGTTGATTTTGCATATAATATAGAAATACATATATGTGGGTAGACCTAAAACTTTATGATTTGTATCTTACCAAGAATATTACCCATGCAACTGATTAATAATTTTTGTAGAATATTTATCTATCTTTATTTCATGTCATTTCAATCATTCTCAAAAATGAGTAACTTTTAATTTAAAGGCCACCAAAAAAACAAATTGGACAAATTCCAAAATGAAAAAATGGTTAATATCATACCTCGAACCTTGTTTTTAGTCTAACAAAAAACACAGTTTAGCATTTTCGTATAAAATTTTGTTTCAAACTTTGTACAAAAACCAAATTATTTAAAAAAAAGATAATTCGTGCGCCATTTTTTTAAAATAGAGGCGAGAGCAGGCATCGCTCTATAATTGTGCCAAGCTTCGGACCTTTTGCACCAAAAAGTCATATTATATGGTTAAACTACTTAACTAATTTCAAGTCTTGCCCATAGGAAAGTGTCTGAATAGCTGTCGCAAAAATTTATTATATTACAAAATCAATCAAGTCAAGTTAAATAAAACCGTTAAAAACTACCAGCCAGAATAAGCAAAAAAATGTAAGAAGACTAGCAAAATTAGTCAAATTATTTCAATAAAATAAAAATACAATAATAATCCTTTACAAAGCCCCTCTTAAAATATCAGACCCAGGCACTCGTTTCTGAGAATTCTATTAGATATTCCAAGGGTAAAAAAAGCAGGTACAAATTACATATAACAAAGAAACCCGTAGCGTCTAAAATCTAATCTGCAATGTTGCCAAATTTCTGAGGCCACTGCGACGCGGTTTTAATACGCAGAATACGTTTTATACCACCGAGGTGACTCAGTAGACCGTTTAGTTACAGTAAAAGCGACGCTAGCGCCACCGGTAGATACGTGAACTACACGGCCAAAAAGTAGCTATATATACCATTTTGTGAACAAAATTTTGCACACAGCTTGCTGAGTGTGTTAGGAATCGTCCCTGAAATTTTTATTGAAAAACGTTGTCACCTCAAAAAAGTGAGGTACTAAAGTTATATATGAGGTGACACCGTAGTTTATATACTTTGTTTTGAGGTGGCTAAGTACCCTTTATCAATATATATATATATATATATATATATCTATATATATATATATATATATATATAATATATTTTTTATTTTTTTTCTCTATTTCAGGATACTTCTGTTGTGACCGTATGGGCGAGGACGGAGTGGCCCCCACAGACGCCGCCCGGTGCTTCCTACGTTGGCAGAGGAGTAATCCGGGGAACGTGGTGTGAGCTTTATTTAATGTGTCGGCCCCGGCGACCGCTTATATTTGTTTATTATTAAAAAATCAAAAAAAAAATTATCCCCTGTGTTTTCTTTATAATACCCTGATTTGTTTAAAAGCCTCTTATTTAAAGTACCTATTTAGGTTTAACAAACTTTAAGGCAAACTTTAACCCAGGAAAATATGAAATGTACAACATTAACCTAAAAAACTCATAGTAATAGAAAAAAATACTCACTTTTAATTTCGCCATTGTAGTAGACGGGAATCCTCTCTCCTGGTGTGTGGTTCTTGATGGCATAGCTACTGTGGTCTCGCGTTGGTACAAAAACACTCACGTACCTTTTGGTTAAAACCTACTTAATCCAGTCTCAACCGCAGATAGGAAATATTTTCGTACATTCTTGCCCTTCGTTGCTTGAGCGGAGGGTATTACTTTTCATTTTCGTCCTGGAGGGAGAGCGTGCAGGGTACTATTTTGTTGAGCAAGCCATCCAAGTTTCTCAAATGTTAAGTTGGTGTTATGTTTGATTCTTTGGTCGTTAGGTTACCGCTTTCTTTATTCACCTTTTCTTTGGATTGCATATATTTTTTCTTGAAATAAAATTTCGGACTTCCATTGTCTTTATTTATTTTAAACACGACGTTTCGGTTAGTAAGTATCTCTAACCGTTATCAAGTGTAAGCTAAACAATCTAGTCCCTAGGCTGCTACTTATACTACTTGGTGTGCAGTCAGGTGTGATGGCCCGCCCCCTTTTTAAGCCTAAGACGCCTGTTTTCCTTAAGGAGTGGTTTCCATATGTTTGGTATGTCCGTGCTTGGTTGACTGAAAACTTCTTTATTCTGCATTATAAAAGCAGCCTTAATAAACTTTCGTTTTCGCCAATGCGACTCCTTATGTAAAACTTTAGCTTCTGACCACTGAATCTTTCAATTTCCCCTAATTGGGTACTTTTTAGATGTTCATTTACTCTAACCTGAAGGGGGCGTTTCGTTTCACCTACATATGATTTACCACACTCACACGGGATTTGGTAAATATATATATATATATATTTATCGGTTTCACAACGTTCTACGTCTTCCGATACCCAATCTCCACTCGTTTCTGTTTGCCCATAATTCATCATCTAGGCCTCTTATTCTTATTTCACTATCTATTCCTTCTCTCCAGCTTCTCCTTGGTCTTCCTCGTTTTCTTCGGCCAGTTGGTTTCCATTGTAATATTTGTTTAGGTAGTCTTCCATCATCCATTCTTTGTACATGTCCGTACCACACCAGTTGTTTTGTTCTTATATCATCCACTAGAGTACGTTCACCCACTGTCATAATTTCTCTTATTCTTTGATTGGTAACTCTTTCTCTTTTTGATTTCCCTGCTGCTCTTCTCCAATAGTCCATCTCCGTAGCGGAAAGCATTTTTTCTGTTCTATCTTTGATTGGCCACACCTCTGAGCCGTATGTAATAATACTCTTTACAATTGTGGTATATATAAGCTTTTTGTTATGTTTTGATATACTTTGGTCCCAAATTATTCCATTTAATAAAGTTATTGCTCTTCTTCCTTGTACGTTTCTATCTTTTATAGCTTTGTCTAGTGTTCCGTCAGCTGTAATTTTCAGACCCAAGTATTTATACTCATCACAGGACTGAATTCGCTGCCCAGTATTTAAGATTAGATCCTGTTTCGTCCCACCAATACACATATACTCTGTCTTATTGATATTAACCTCTAGTCCCCACTTATTGTACTCTTCTATTAGTTTTCGTGTCATATATTCGAGGTCGTCATAATCCTGAGCCACCACTATCTGATCATCGGCGAAACATAAAGTATACAAGGTGGTTTCATTCAACGGAATTCCCATGTTTTGGCATTTTCTCTTCCAGACTTTAAGGACCTGTTCCAAATATATCTTGAAGAGCGTAGGCGAGATACAGCAACCTTGTTTAAGACCTTTATTTACTTGAAAGCCTTTGGTTAGTTTTGCTTTTATTTTAACTTTTGCCTTACTATTGCGGTATAACTCTTTGGTAAATACATTCCTTATTATTTGAGGGATTGTCTGGTTTTGTTTTAGTTACAAAACTTCTTATCGTATTTCCCGAAGAAAATACTGTTTTTATATTATAGTGTTTAGCTATTCGTCTTATGTTTTCTGAAATCCCTTGAACATATCGAATGTTAACAACACCCAATGGATTATTATTTTGAGAATTTACTACATTTGGTTTATTTTTAATTTTAGAGATCGTTGAGCTTATGAATTTCTCGGAATAACCATTGTAAGTTGTTGTTGTAAGTCCTTTTTAATGTTGTTAATTTCTGTGGTTAATTCTTCATTATTACTACAAATATTAACGGCTCTTAAATACAAACTTCTTATAACTCCTTGTTTTGTTGCAACAGAATGATTAGACTTAAAATTTAGGTACTGTCCCGTGTGTGTAGGTTTCCTATATACAGTGGTTTGAATGTTTCTGTCTAATCGTTTGACAAGAACATCCAAAAAAGGTAAGGCCGAATCTTTTTCAATTTCCATGGTGCACTTGAATGTTGGTCGAATACTGTTTCAATGGTGTAGAAAATTTTGTAGTTCGTCATCATTTTCCGGCCATATAATCAGGTTAGAGTAAATGAACATCTAAAAAGTACCCAATTAGGGGATATTGAAAAATCCGGTTTAGCAGATCATGCATGGTCAAATGATCACAGGATTCAGTGGTCAGAAGCTAAAGTTTTACATAAGGAGTCGTATTGGCGAAAACGAAAGTTTATTGAAGCTGCGTTTATAATGCAGAATAAAGAAGTTTTCAGTCAACCAAGCACGGACATACCAAACATATGGAAACCACTCCTTAATGGAAACAGGCGTCTTAGGATTAAAAAGGGGGCGGGCCATCACACCTGACTGCACACCAAGTAGTATAAGTAGTAGCCTATAGACTAGATTGTTTAGTTTACACTTGATAACGGTTAGAGTAACTTACTAACCGAAACGTCGTGTTTAAAATAAATAAAGACAATGGAAGTCCGAAATTTTATTTCTACACAATCATTGTCTACGAGTTTCAAACAAAGAGTTGAAGAACGGTACGGACCCGGAATCAACAATCTGTTCAGAGGCTACGAGAAGACCAAACTTAAAGTGATAAAGGAAGAAGAACACATTTCATTCTTGTGCGAGGCGCGCGACAGTGGTGTCATTCCGGTTGGTTTCCGCCTAAAAGCCAACTTTCCGGGAGTGAGAAGGAAGAAGATCTTAGAGAGGACCAGCCAAGCACTAATCCGATGGAGAAGCGTTTTGACGAAATTAGACGACACACATGGGAGGAAGACTATAAACCGATACTGAGTAAAATTGACAGTACGTGCAACAGAGAACGACAGAAGATAAGATCAACTCACCGAGAAAAACTTAAGAAACTACGGACACGTGCTCAAGATAGAACAGACTCAACAACACCAAGCACTTTAATGAACATCACGAAGAGGACTCTGAGCACCAACGAAGAATTGGTACTCAGTAAGGGACTTAAGTTCGCCATTGCACCGGCACAGACACCGACACTGGAAATTATTGCGGCAATAGAGACCGTTAGTCTACCTCAACCCGAAGCTGATGAGTTTCGCCATAAAGTAAGATCAACGTTGGACAGAAAGAAGCAACAAAAGACAATCATCACCAGTCAAGAACAACGGGCAATCAAGAACCTGCAGGCTGGCAAATCAATCAAGATTCTACCGGCCGACAAAGGAAACGCGATGGTGATCATGGATGTCGAGACTTACGACAAAAAGATCCAAGAAGTCCTGGAGAAAGGAGACTACAAGCAACTACCCAAAGATACAACCATCACCATAGAAGGACGCATCTACAGGACTTTGAAGAAGTATGCTGAAAATATCCTGGACGCTGTTAGATCCCGCCTGACTCCACACCACAGTAAGGCACCGCATTTTTATGGATTACCAAAGATCCATAAGAAGGATATACCACTGCGACCAATTACCAGCTCCTGGGACTCACCGACCAGCACTTTGTCGAGGTTTTTGTTGGATATAATTCAACCACTACAGGGTAACTCCGAATCTTTTGTCAACAACTCGGAACATTTTGTCGAGGGTTTAAAAGGTATCGAATTAGATGCCGGCGATAGATTTGTAAGTTTTGATGTAGAAAGTCTCTACACCAACGTGCCAATAAATGAGTCACTCAGTATCATCAAAAAAAATTACATACTGATGATACACTTCACGAGAGAACAACGCTATCGGTGGAGGGGGTGATGGATCTTTTGGAGCTCTGTCTCCGTAACTCTTACTTTCAAGTGAAAGATAAGTTTACGCGCAAAATGATGGACTCCCAATGGGTTCATCTCTTTCGCCAGTGGTAGCAAACATCTACATGGAGTGGTTCGAAGACCATGCGATCAACACAGCAAGACTCAAACCAAAACTATGGCTACGATACATGGATGACACATTTATTATATGGCCGGAAAATGATGACGAACTACAAAATTATCCACACTATTTAAACGGTATTCGACCAACAATCAAGTGCACCATGGAAATTGAAAAAGATTCGGCCTTACCTTTTTTGGATGTTCTTGTCAAACGATTAGACAGAAACATTCAAACTACTGTATATAGGAAACCTACACACACGGGACAGTACCTAAATTTTAAGTCTAATCATTCTGTTGCTGCAAAACAAGGAGTTATAAGAAGTTTGTATTTAAGAGCCGTAAATATTTGTAGTAATAATGAAGAATTAACCACAGAAATTAACAACATTAAAAAGGACTTACAACAGAATGGTTATTCCGAGAAATTAATAAACTCAACGATATTTAAAATTAAAAACAAACTAAATGTACCAAATTCTTAAAATAATAATCCGTTAGGTGTTATTAACATTCCATATGTTCAAGGTATTTCAGAAAACATAAGACGAATAGCTAAACACTATAATATAAAAACAGTATTTTCTTCGGGAAATACGATAAGAAGTTTTGTAACTAAAACAAAACCAGACAATCCCTCAAATAATAAGGAATGTATTTACCAAATCCCGTGTGAGTGTGGTAAATCATATGTAGGTGAAACGAAACGCCCTCTTCAGGTTAGAGTAAATGAACATCTAAAAAGTACCCAATTAGGGGATATTGAAAAATCCGGTTTAGCAGATCATGCTTGGTCAAATGATCACAGGATTCAGTGGTCAGAAGCTAAAGTTTTACATAAGGAGTCGCATTGGCGAAAACGAAAGTTTATTGAAGCTGCGTATATAATGCAGAATAAAGAAGTTTTCAGTCAACCAAGCACGGACATACCAAACATATGGAAACCACTCTTTAAGGAAAACAGGCGTCTTAGGATTAAAAAAGGGGGCGGGCCATCACACCTGACTGCACACCAAGTAGTATAAGTAGTAGCCTATAGACTAGATTGTTTAGTTTACACTTGATAACGGTTAGAGTAACTTACTAACCGAAACGTCGTGTTTAAAATAAATAAAGACAATGGAAGTCCGAAATTTTATTTCTACACAATCATTGTCTACGAGTTTCAAACAAAGAGTTGAAGAACGGTACGGACCCGGAATCAACAATCTGTTCAGGGGCTACGAGAAGACCAAACTTAAAGTGATAAAGGAAGAAGAACACATTTCATTCTTGTGCGAGGCGCGCGACAGTGGTGTCATTCCGGTTGGTTTCCGCCTAAAAGCCAACTTTCCGGGAGTGAGAAGGAAGAAGATCTTAGAGAGGACCAGCCAAGCACTAATCCGATGGAGAAGCGTTTTGACGAAATTAGACGACACACATGGGAGGAAGACTACAAACCGATACTGAGTAAAATTGACAGTACGTGCAACAGAGAACGACAGAAGATAAGATCAACTCACCGAGAAAAACTTAAGAAACTACGGACACGTGCTCAAGATAGAACAGACTTAACAACACCAAGCACTTTAATGAACATCACGAAGAGGACTCTGAGCACCAACGAAGAATTGGTACTCAGTAAGGGACTTAAGTTCGCCATTGCACCGGCACAGACACCGACACTGGAAATTATTGCGGCAATAGAGACCGTTAGTCTACCTCAACCCGAAGCTGATGAGTTTCGCCATAAAGTAAGATCAACGTTGGACAGAAAGAAGCAACAAAAGACAATCATCACCAGTCAAGAACAACGGGCAATCAAGAACCTGCAGGCTGGCAAATCAATCAAGATTCTACCGGCCGACAAAGGAAACGCGATGGTGATCATGGATGTCGAGACTTACGACAAAAAGATCCAAGAAGTCCTGGAGAAAGGAGACTACAAGCAACTACCCAAAGATACAACCACCACCATAGAAGGACGCATCTACAGGACTTTGAAGAAGTATGCTGAAAATATCCTGGACGCTGTTAGATCCCGCCTGACTCCACACCACAGTAAGGCACCGCATTTTTATGGATTACCAAAGATCCATAAGAAGGATATACCACTGCGACCAATTACCAGCTCCTGGGACTCACCGACCAGCACTTTGTCGAGGTTTTTGTTGGATATAATTCAACCACTACAGGGTAACTCCGAATCTTTTGTCAAAAACTCGGAACATTTTGTCGAGGGTTTAAAAGGTATCGAATTAGATGCCGGCGATAGATTTGTAAGTTTTGATGTAGAAAGTCTCTACACCAACGTGCCAATAAATGAGTCACTCAGTATCATCAAAAAAAAATTACATACTGATGATACACTTCACGAGAGAACAACGCTATCGGTGGAGGGGGTGATGGATCTTTTGGAGCTCTGTCTCCGTAACTCTTACTTTCAAGTGAAAGATAAGTTTACGCGCAAAATGATGGACTCCCAATGGGTTCATCTCTTTCGCCAGTGGTAGCAAACATCTACATGGAGTGGTTCGAAGACCATGCGATCAACACAGCAAGAGTCAAACCAAAACTATGGCTACGATACATGGATGACACATTTATTATATGGCCGGAAAATGATACGAACTACAAAATTATCTACACTATTTAAACGGTATTCGACCAACAATCAAGTGCACCATGGAAATTGAAAAAGATTCGGCCTTACCTTTTTTGGATGTTCTTGTCAAACGATTAGACAGAAACATTCAAACTACTGTATATAGGAAACCTACACACACGGGACAGTACCTAAATTTTAAGTCTAATCATTCTGTTGCAACAAAACAAGGAGTTATAAGAAGTTTGTATTTAAGAGCCGTAAATATTTGTAGTAATAATGAAGAATTAACCACAGAAATTAACAACATTAAAAAGGACTTACAACAAAATGGTTATTCCGAGAAATTAATAAACTCAACGATATTTAAAATTAAAAACAAACTAAATGTACCAAATTCTCAAAATAATGATCCGTTAGGTGTTATTAACATTCCATATGTTCAAGGGATTTCAGAAAACATAAGACGAATAGCTAAACACTATAATATAAAAACAGTATTTTCTTCGGGAAATACGATAAGAAGTTTTGTAACTAAAACAAAACCAGACAATCCCTCAAATAATAAGGAATGTATTTACCAGATTCCGTGTGAGTGTGGTAAATCATATGTAGGTGAAACGAAACGTTCTCTTCAGGTTAAAGTAAATGAACATCTAAAAAGTACCCAATTAGGGGATATTGAAAAATCCGGTTTAGCAGATCATGCATGGTCAAATGATCACGGGATTCAGTGGTCAGAAGCTAAAGTTTTGCATAAGGAGTCGCATTGGCAAAAACGAAAGTTTATTAAAGCTGCGTTTATAACGCAGAATAAAGAAGTTTTCAGTCAACCATGCACCGACATACCAAACATATGGAAACCACTCCTTAAGGAAAACAGGCGTCTTAGGAAGAAAAAGGGGGCGGGCCATCACACATGACTGCACACCAAGTAGTATAAGTAGTAGCCTAGAGACTAGATTGTTTAGTTTACACTTGATAACGGTTAGAGATACTTACTAACCGAAACGTCGTGTTTAAAATAAATAAAGACAATGGAAGTCCGAAATTTTATTTCTACACAATCATTGTCTACAAGTTTCAAACAAAGATATTTTTTCTTTTTCCGTAGTAACCATAGTGTTACATGGCTAGTATTAAAAGCCCAAATAGGATAAGACATGTCATTGATAATGCTGTTATATGTCTTATTTCTTTATTAGGGACTATTTCTTGTGCCCTCGCTTGTTGGAATGGGACCAGCCACTGTGGTCTTTGTTGACTGAATATTATGTAGAAAATAGCTGCAGTTAATAGTGAGTTCCAAATTACCATTATTCCGTGATCTTCTAGGTGTCAAGTTATATCTTTCCTTGGTATGTTTTAGGCTGTTTTGACCAATTCTAGTAGTTCTTTTAATCTTGCGTTACTTGACGTTAGGTTGAAGTGGGGTGTGGTAATCGTCCAGTTGGTATTTAGACATTCTGTGAGATTTTCGAATTTTGGGGCTACGTGATTTATTGTTGGGTTTAAGACGAATGATTGTAAGTGTGTTTATTTTATATTTCAAGTAACTGCTGCTCTGTGTTTCTACACGGAAACGTAGTCGGTATTATCAGCTCCTGGTCTAATTGTAGCTTGCACCAACATGGTATCTTTAATTTTAGTGCTCCTGGTTGCGAAAAAGCGGTTTGAGGGAGATTTGTAGTTTTGTTAGGGCATATTATCTGCATCCCTTTTTTTGGATGAGTTAAAACATGTGTCTCCTCTCCTATTTCCGTAACAATGAGTAAGTTGGAATCGTGACATCTCATTGGACAATGGGTAATAAGTTCCTTTATTGATGATCTCACTAGTAATTTTTTTGCGCAGGCTGGGCCTTGGATATTGTCTCCTGAAAATCTTGGTAAATAACATAGTTTATTTTCGTATGGTTTGCATAAATGAAGTCTGTTATCTGTCTTGTATTTTTTGTTTAAGTAGAACTGACTGCCATGTATACAGTGTTCTGTTCGATTGCTCATGTTTCGTTATTCCATGAGAATGGGTTTGTTATTAGTTCAAACACTTGCCAGTTATGACCTCTCTGTGTAATTGGTATTTTTATGTGAATATGTAATGTATTATGGTCTGAGAAGCTGTATTCACAGATTGGTAACTCATAGTATTTGGAGATGTCTGCTGCTTTTATACATAGCTGCTGGTTATAAAAAACTTTTTTTTATAAATATTATTACTCTCCTGTTCATTATAAAATATTGCTAAAAAAGAAACACAAATAAAATTTCAAAATTAAAAAATTCAACAAATTCAAAAAATATAAATTTTCATCACAGTTTTTATACATAGTAAAAAATATTTATTATAACAAGTCCAAATGTTTAAACATAAGATTAAATCAAATTTTGATTTTGAAAGCTGTTGCTTCACGTTTACATAAATCTGAAACAATACAGTCGAAATAAAAGATACTAACATTTTAAATAAAATAAATAATGCCCGAGAGAAATCCATGACAAAACTATTAATTTAACATAATTTTTGTAAACTCCTCTATTGTATAAGGCTCAATTTCACAAATTAGAGTAAAGCAAGCTTTTTTAAATATTTTGAAACTGTTTATTTCTTTAATATTTTGCAAGAGTTTGTTAAAAAAATTTATTGAGGCATAGTCTGGTCCTTTTTTAGTGGAGGTTAGCCTATGAAGAGGGTAGTTTAAGAGAAGTAATTTATTTGTTTATGCCACGTACGACATATCCTGCAAAATATTTGACGACATCGTCCTGATATGTGGTCAAACCACTGCGAAATGCGGTATCTAGAATTAAACAATCATCAACTTTTTGTTTAATGTTCTCTAAATATTTTTCAGCTTTTTCCAGTTCCTCTTGTGTTTCTTCTAAATAATTTTATTTATCTGTTGTTAGCAACAGATTGTCTAAATCAACAGCCTTTGCACTGGCAGACGCTTTCACTTGGCAATGTACTAATAATATTTTGTAATAAGCCTCGAATTGTCGGGCCGATGGGTTGTTGTTGAAGCCCCCCTTGCTTCCTGGGACAGTTTGTAAGTCAGGACATACTTCATCTTTTTTCCATTCACATGTAAAATATATATTTTTTTTACACTTGTAATTCAAATAAGAATCGCTAAAAAGCCAGTTTTTCTTGCTGAAAATACAATAGGTCTAACATTCATGGTAAGAATCTGTCAATTTCCTCGAATTTTTGGAAAAATAACCTCTGTTTTTGGAGAGAAAGGTCTTTTTTAAGGATTTTTGGCCCAGTAGTTCCTTGAGTTTAGAATATTAAATGTATCAATAAATTTTGAAATAAAATTTGACGTGCCTTCTGATTCTGCAAAAAGTGGATCTTTTAAATTTTCCTTAAGAACGTGATAGCGTCGCTGACACTTTTGCTTAAGGTTTGTGTGGCAAGTTTAACTTTTATTTTTTCTTTTACACAATAAATATGACGTTTTCGCAATTTTGTGGCGGCATGCAACCCCTCTGTACTCTGTTTTCTTCGGCGCACACATAAGTCCCACTGAATAGCCGTTTGATATTTATCCCTGATTCCAGTCATAGAACCCAATATGTTTCTTAGTAATTTAATCATGTGACTGATATTTAAGATTAACAATACTGGTTTTTTTGTCACAGGGTGAGGGAAATCTGTTTTCAGATTATTCATATCATCAAAATTAGCATCCAATACTTCAGCTGTAGCAAGATTAACAGGGGCTCCATCAAATGTTATGGATGAAATGGTCACACCTGTTCTTCCATTATCGTGTATGGTTTCTAGACATGATCTTATTCACGCGTCGTTGACACAAGTCAACAAGAAAACCAAGAGCTCCCTGGCTTCCGCAACATTGCATAACAGCAGCTGAGATCCCTATTTGCTTCTTAATTTAATCGCAGTTAGCGCCTTATTGGTAAATCCAGGACTGCCATGAATGATCCTGAACCACTTAAATACGGTAGACAAGTTTGGTTAAGAATTATTAAATGTCTACCTCACATAATTGTAAGCTTTTGGAGAGTAAAACGATAGGGTTAGCCCAAAAGATCTAAGCGTTTCATTGTATTTTTGTTTACTGGGTCCTTGGAGAACTCTTTTAAATAAATTCTTGGGAATTTCTGACAAGGAAGCCTAAAAGAAAATACAATAATATTTAAAAGACACGCACATACATACATATGTATGTTTGTTTATACAGTGTAAAGGCTGTTCTAAATTAAGTGCCCACTCTTGTAAACTTTTTTATTATTATAACGTGGAAATAGACAATGCACCCTAAGCAATTTATTTTTATCTTCTAGCCCGCGTAGCAATGGCTAGAGAAGGTATTATTTTCGAAGAAATTTTTTGAGATAACGCTGAAAATGTGTCATTTGGGTGTATTTTGACCTACCTTAGCAATATCGTCGTGATGTCTGTCTGTGTGTGTATTATTTCTGTACGTAACACGAAAGCTTCTAAACCGCTGAACCGATTTTAGGTAAAATAGTTTTCGACACTATAACGAGCTGATTAGATTTTTGACAATTAAAAAATTTTAAAAATGCTTACTTTTTAATGGAGCGTCTATCAAAATGCGGTTTTCGTCCTGTAGTGGATCTCAATTTGCTCAATAACTTGTGTTATTACTAAAAACTTTGTAAGAGCTTTAATTTCGGATATATTTATAAAAAACTGTTTTCAAGGTATCAGATCCATCATGGATCCATTTATTTTTTAACAACTAAAAAATAAAAAACTAAAATTAGTCCATATTAACTTTTATAGAACCTACAAAAAAATTGTGGAAGTATGTTTGAAGTATTTTTTATTTAATTTTCAAAAAAGTTGCCATATTAGTTGCAGTACAGCCAGGCAATAATTGTGCCGGGCACTATTCTGACAGATTTCCATTGAAAACTGACAGTTGATCATTCAAAATTGGCATACCAAGGTCGAATTTATAGATACAGTCGTTTATTTTGCTTTAATGATAGCGGCACTATTAATTCTGGCTCTTATAATACAATGTGAATGGCCGGAATTCTAAATTATATTTAACATTACATATATCGGGTGGACCAAAAAAAACCGGACAATTTTATTTTACATATTATATATTATTATAACTTTTAAACTATATACTCAATTTTGATGAAACAGACTGCACTTTGCAGATAATTAATTACAGTTTTGACTTAATGTATTTTTTGTCTGTTCTCAAAATCCAAGATGGCGGACGAAATTAAAATATACCCTAAAATAAAGTTGCTCGTTTATTCTTGTGTTGCGAACATGCTTTAATTAGTTTTTAAATTAGGAAAAAAACCAAATTCTTACCACGCACAACAAGGTACGAATCAGAAAAATCGGTTCACTGGTTCTAAAAAAATATTTTTGTTTCAACCGTTGTTTTGCATATTTTACGATTGCTTTGCCTGATTTTAATAAAATGAAAAACGTCCTAGTTAAAATTGATTTCTTTTCAAAGATCATGATTGCCAATCCTGTCTATATATTTTTTTTTATAAATTCGTTATTACTAAACCCATTTTAGTAAAATAAAAAAAATCATGGCGATAATTGATTGTTCTTTAAAGATTATAATCAAAATTTTCCGCCATCCTAGAATTTCAGATGTTGGACAGAATCATACGTGATTCTTCAAATTAAATGGGCACAGGCAAGCCACGCTGAGGAACGAAATGCCTTTTTCCGAAACACCGGTGTCCGTGGTTGACTATACCTCTATGAAGTTGCCTGTTATACATTGTTTTCGGTTCCGAACCGACACCGTGGAGACACAATAATTGTACCGGGCACTATTCTGATAGTTTTCCATTGAAAACTGACAGTTGATCTTTCAAAATTGGCATACCAAAGTTGAATTTATACATACATTCGTTTATTTTGCTTTAATAATAGCGGCACTATTAATTCTGGCTCTTATAATACACAAAGGTCTTATTTTGAACGAAGACGGCTGTTCTAATAATGCGAAACCGTCAGAATAGTGCCCGGCACTATTACTGCCTAGCTTTATTGCAATAAGTCCCTATTGGTAATATGACCATCCATAGAACGCCGGTGTCCGTGGTTGACTATACCTCTATGAAGTTATTGTTTTCGGTTCCGAACCGATACCGTGGAGACGGTGATAGCATGGTCTTGTTGAACTGTGACGAAATGTCGTTCTTCCTTATAGACCGGTGGACGTTTTCGTCCCACCATGGACTTAGTTTCCTTGGTTCGCTGTCGTTTCACTTGTAGAATGAAAAATAGGTTTCACCTATTTTTTTATTCTTTTTGATTTACCTTATTTCATCCTGTTGTATTAATTCCACCTCGGACGTGACTGATGAACAGGATAAGGAATATGGGGATCCTTTTCTAAAATCAAATATAATTTGCCTACCCACTATTTAATGCATATTTTTATTACTTTTTCAACGGTATAGCATAGAAAAGTATGTACTTAGGTATTACAGTCATATTATAAGTAGAATTTTTGGAAAAAAAGCCTATTCTATTATCTTTTTTTTTAAAGAAACTTAAGGACACCCAAATAACCATTACTATAGATACAAATAATAAGAATATAACATTTTACACAATACAGTTTTTTGTTAGATGTTACAAATATCAACAATAAATAGTGCCACTAGCATTTTTTTATCAACGATTTTCCAAAAATTAAAAAAATATATATTGAACAGTCGATCTTTGCATAATAAATGATTCATAAATACCTGTAAATCTATCATTTATTTCTGACGGTCTTAAGGTCTCTTCACTAAAAAAAAGAGTGAAAATAATTTTTTTGCATGCTAAGTGCAGTGGATGTATATTATACCTTGCAGGTAATATTTTCTTTCTTTGAACAAGTGTATTCTTCAACTATTCTATTTTTGGGTAGACTACAAGTTATGCTAGTCAGACATTTCGGAGCTAAAAATGTTCAATGTTGTTATGTCAGAATTTCGTAAGGTATTATTTAGTTAAGCAATGATGAACTAAACGTTTAAAACATTATATCATTTACAAAAATTCTTCAAAACATTAAGCTCTGAAGCTCGAATAGTATAATATCATAGCTACTGTATATTGGTGTAAAAAATTAGAAGATAATTTAAACACTTCAGCAACCCAAAGAACCTATTAAAATGTTATGAGTTTATATCTTAGAGTTCTTACTCGGAGATTTATATGATCATGTACCTCTCTAACATTTTGACTGACCTATTTAAAAATAAATGGATCCATGAAAGATCCGATACCTTCCTAGCTTATTAGCACACTCCACGTTATATTAGCCTTGAAAACAGTTTTTTGTAAATATCTCAAAAACTAAACTCTTGCAAAGTTTTTCGTTATTACACAAATTGTTAAGAAAAATGTTGCCTACTACGCATATTGCTGCGATGCTCCGCTAAAAAGTTAGCATTTTTTAAATGTTTTAACTGCCAAAAAACTGTCACTATCCTTAATGGATTTTAACCAAAATCTAATCAGCTCGTCAAACACTATTCTACCTGAAAATTGTATTTAAATCCGTTCAGCGCTGTAGGAGCTATCGTATTACGGACAGAAATAAAATACATTTCTGATTAAGAAACTTTAAGCCTTGAATGATTTTTTTATAATGTGTGAAAAATGATTATTAAATTTTAGATTTGACTGAAAGAAAACTGCCAAATCCTTAACTTTATTTGCACGATTTAGATCAACATCAAAAATTTTATAACTATGTAGGATCGGGCTGGTTTTTCTTTCTTGTAAATGTCACAACTGAACAATGTTTATGTTTAGGAACATGTTATTATCTAAAAACCATTTGCTTACTTTGTCGATATCACATTGAAGCAAATAACAATCTAACTCTAGGAAGTTTAAAGTCGTCTGCAAACAGTTGTCCTGTGGAGTCTGACAGGCTTCTGGCAGCGAGTTAATGAGGCATAAAAAGAACAAAGGGCCTAAATTGCCCTAAGGTTGCAATGAAGGTCTTTGATTCACAGGTGCCCACTGGACTCTGTTGTAAAGGTACGACTTAAAAAAATAATAAACTTCCTCTGTTACACCCAATTCCACAAGTTTACAATGTAACAACCCATGATCGACCTTGTCAAATGCCTTCTCACAATCTGTGTACTCAACATTCAATTTATTTTTATTTAAAATTGCTTTAGCTGCAGATCTTGTTATGACTGACAAATTTGTTATAGTGGATTTATCTTTCATGAACCTACGTTGAAAGTTTGAAAGTTTAGGTTTTACAAAATTATATAAGTCATCACACAAAATAGTTTAATTTTTTTTTATTAGAACATTAATGAAGCTAATTGGCCTGTAATTTTTAACTTGATTTTTATTGCCACTCTTAAAAATAGGCGTTATTTGTCCCAATTTTAGGGCTTTCGGAAAATGTTTATTTTTTATGGCAAGATTAAAAATATGTTTTAATGGTGAAGCAATAAACTCGGCTACAGCTTGATAAATGTAGGCCGGTATATTATCGGGACCAGTTGATTTTTTTGGTTTTAGTTTTTTATGCTATTTATAACATGACTTTCGGTTATTAAAGAAAATTTAAAGAAGTTACCGTTGAAATCAGGAGGTCTATTTTGAATAATTGTAGGTTTTTGATACACAGACTGGAAATACTGTGCAAAATCATTCGCAATGTCTTTTGAGCTTGTAAATAAACCTTTATCATTTGTAATCTCTGCTGGTATTCCACTTTTTTTGCTTGCTACGTAAAAAATTCCAAAAGTAAGAAGGATCTGAGTTGAAATTGTTCTCAATATTTATCTGATATGCTTTAAATTCGTTTCAGGTTGGAAGTTTTATGCTACTCCTTAAGTTGTTGAAATACTGACATAAAGGTAGACTTGACTGTTTTTTGGAGATTTTACGATGTAGCCTGGTATCTTCTTCAATTTTACGTACGAAATCGATGAAATACTACAGAGGAAATCTACGTTTCTTACTAGTTTTTTATTTGTTGTTTAGGCTCAGACATGTCTAAGAAGCCACACATACAATCATGAAAATATTTTAAACTTACATCCAGATTGGTTGTTGTACAGTTCTGCCCAATTATGGTTTTTGATGAGATCATATAACAGATAAAAATGTCCCTTAGAATAATTATATACATACTTTTTTTGATGTGAAAGTATCAGACGGCTTTCTCAATGGTATTTGAAATACTAGTGCTGGATGGTATGGATCCTCATCAACAAGAGTGGATGCAGGTCTTGTAGTATGTGAAATTTCTATGTTGAATATTAGCAGGTCCAAACACCTATCTACAAATTTTTAATACTGTTCAGTTGCTGTAAATTATGAAAATTAATAAATTCTCCTAATCCAGTATTTTCATCATTATCACAAATATTAAAAAGTGGAAGGCTAGAATCTCCTCATTTTAATGTTTTGTTTTGATTATTTGGTAAAGTACTTTCAAATTGGTTAAAATAGCTAATATAATCATCTATACATGAATTAGGTTTAAAATACACTACAGATACAATACCAAACATGTTTTAAAACTTTAACTTTACAAATAAACATTCTACGTTAAAAATCATTTTTGGTTTCTATGAGTTCATATGCAAGCTTCTTATTAAAAGCGACTAGAATACCACCTCCTCGTAGCCGATGTATTTCTGTCCTTTCTGATCACTGTATATCGATCATTGAACAGTTCTTCTGAATAGATACTATCACATAGCCAAGTGTCTGTTAATGCTATTATGTCGTATTCTTCAGAAAGCAAGCTTGTATAAAAGGTTGCTATTATAGTCTGGAGGCCACGGACATTCTGGTAATAAACTTGACCATACTTCCTTCTATTAGTAGGATTTTTTAGTTCCCCGAGAAACTGTCTCCTCTCTCTGCGACAGTTTCCTCCTCTTGGAGAAGGAAAGGAAATATGGCCCAGAAGTGCCCTTTTGGCCATATTTCCTGCATATAATGCAGGTCACAAGTCACCTCTGGAAAATTTGTAGCCAGCATGTTTTGAAGATCTGCAGGCTTTGTATTTGGGTCTGGTCTTGTCACATGGAGCGAGACAACTTTGGGGACTGTTCGTAAGGTAGTTGAAACTTCCATTCTCATTTCCACCAACCATGCACCTCTTCGCCTTCTTGTTCGGTAAGTCTCCCATGATCCTTCGTCATTGTTTTGCACTGACCCTAATTGCTAGATATTTTGCAGTATATTGCGCGACTGGGCCTCTAGGACGGCCGTATTTACCATTTTCAAATTTACCCCGAACTACATATTTGTTGTTTTTGTTTATAATTTCTGTTTTCGAGGTTATGGTCGCCGGTGCTGTCAAATTTTGTGCGGTTGGCCTGGCAGACGGGGCGGCCAATTTTGATGCAACTGATGATCACGGTCCCTAGAGTAGACCGGTCGTGACTGATGATTCGTGTTTATTTTTGTTGGCCAGGGCTGTGGTTTGGCAACGTTGTTTGGAGCCGATGTTTTCCTTTCTCGTTCTTGATTGTAATGACAGGAACTGGTGACGTCACAGACGGTAATTTTCGGATATCAGCTGATGGACTGCTTAGTTTACCGTATTTCTCTTTAAAAATCGACATTATGGCTTTCTGTAGATCTACAGTATGTTCTAAGGATGCCATTAACTTCTTAGATATGTCATATTCAGGTTGGAGACACTACACTTCTTTTTCAAGTAGGTTTTTATTGGCGTTCGCGCCATTTTTCTGCACCATTGATTCGGCTAGCTGAGCTATCATGTTTTCCAAGGCATCAATTTTTGCCTGGAATTCTGTTGGTATTGCTTTTTCATACTTGCGTACATCCTTGGATGTGCCCACTTGCGATTTAAGGCTGATAATTTCCGCATCTTGCAGTAAGAGCGGCGCTTACGGCTGTGTTTACATCTGTGTCGTGGGTGACCTTGGCACAGGTTGCACAATTAACAATATTTTTCTGCCACATGACTGTTAGGCCGGTAATACGTAACGCACACGCTTTACACCCGATGCACTTTATCACAATTTACTCCATATTTGATTTGCAGTATTTGCACTTTTTATCTTCCGCGTCAAAAGGGTTGCCATTTCTCGACACCATGTTGTATATTAAAGATCATTTGTGTAATAGTTAAATCAAAATTTGTTAAACTTAGATTAAAGTTTATAAATTTATAAAAATATAAGGATTAAAAAAAATTGTTTTATTCCAAGATATTATATAAGTACATAACTTTAAATGCTACTACATAAATCGTGCCACATAACACATACACTAAATTACAGGACTTATGAACAAACTCTCTATGATTGCGGGAAAGTGACCTTTTTGAATCAAAATGAGTGAGGGTAAAATTGCACGGTCATAGAAAAAACTGTCTATCGTGACGCTACTGAACTCTCTCGATTTTTACGAAAGACTATCCGTCAAGACGAGTTACTCATGAAATGTTGTTTTCTCATCGATTTTTCTGGTTCTTTTGCACAAAAAACAATTTCGCACCTTACTAAAGTACTTTCTATTAACCTTGTTTTAGAAAGCTTTTAGGATTTTTTTTGAAAAATCATGCATGAAAATCAAAAAAAATCCATTACGTACTTCAGCAACCTTGCACACCACCGAACACCAATTGTTCCTGTCAAAAATTACAAGCAGGTTGGATCAACTCAAAATATGGCAGGTGGATTAAAATTAGCCACTTGCTTTTCTTTAGCAGTTGTGCTGTCAGTGTGAAAGAGATAAAAGTACCCAGATATTCTCTAGGTTGTTATTAGCATGCAACAATCAGTCCATCTTTTCCCATTTCACAACTCCAGGAATTTCTGTCTATTGTTTAATTGTATAAGAAATACCTCCACATAGAAACCAAATTACATAGGGTCAACAAAAAATGCCTTGTCTTTCCGTCTCTAAGGCCCTTTCAGGGCCTTATACAACTCAATGCCTAATACACATTCGCAAAACATGCCTATAATTATGTAAGTAGTAAGAATGTATCACAAATGAGTTTATTATAACAACACAAACACATAAGAGCGTATTTGCTAAAAAAAACAAAGCTAGAAAATCGTCTGCCTAATGCACAGATTAATATTATATTATTTAGTCACGACTGTCATTTGAGGCGATGCCATAGCGGGAGCTTTTAATTATTTTCAGCAGATTAAACCGGCAAAATATTATCAGATGCACAAAGATAATAGCCAAAGAGAATGCAACTTCAAAGAAATTGTCCCTTAAGATTTAATTAAAGTATATATTAAGGCTAACGGCACCGACTTAGTAAAAAAGAACTTCTTTTCTTTTATTTCAATTTCGTAAGTCGTTTTTAGCAATTCTGCCTAACTAAAACACACACTACTTCTTAAATATTCTGTCAATTATTAAGTTTTGGCAAGGGAATAGGAAAATGTTAAAAAACTTTTTAAATAAACATTTTTTTCTACAATTTGTACTTTCGACATTTTGTGTTTTGACGTTTCGTTCGTTGCACATGGTCTCTTCAATCTGCCTACCAGTTTTAGTGAAATTAGTAATTTTTTTTTACGTACAGGGCTGCACACTCAGATCACAACTTGGCTTAGTGGTCATACATGAAGGCAAAATAACACCTTGATCAATATTTTCTAAAATAAATATTTTCTAAATGTATCTACTGTGTAAGTTTAATTTTAATAGGACAACTTTTTGGCTTCAAGTTTACTGTTTAAGAGTTATATAAAAAAAATTGCTCACACTAAATCCAAGATACAAGGCGAACCCTAACACGGTATATAAAATTGCTTTCACACCACTTTTATAACACAAAATCCTCTGATGATTATATCTATATGCTACAAAGCAGCACTTTCTAGGTAGCTTTTCTGGGTCTTGAACGATGTGATAGTCCCATCACATGCTTTAGCCAATGGCAAGCTTTAAATTGGCTCCGAGCCGTCACATGCTATGCGAAAAGACCTCCATTGCGCAAGCTTCTCCTACGATCCGACCGCGGAACATTCAGTCGGTACGGGGCAGAAGAAGAGATTTCACTTCAGACGCGTAAAATTCACTAACTCTGAAGGCGACTTTGCCATTGGTCGAGTCATTTCGCTAAACACGCGACCGCTCAGAGTTTGCTATTAACCCAGAGTAGCTACCCTAGATAGCGCGCATGAAAATAGCACTCTACAAAATTTTGTAGTTATCTACAATTTAAGTTCAGTTTTAGCAATTTGTGGCGTAATGAAATCTGAATGGCCTTCAAAATTTACCAGTGTGTGTAGGTTGCTAAAGAACAGAATGTCTGTTTTTAAATTCTGAGGCATTGTTTTCAATGCATATTACTTATTTTTATAAAAAAAACTATAAAATTTTCTTCGTAAGTATAATTCTAATAGGACAAATTTTTAGCTTATAGTTTACTGTTTAAGAGTTATATTTTAAAATGTTGCGCGCACTAAATCCAAGATATCAGGCGAACCATAACCTGTAATATAAAATCGCTGTCACACCACCTTTATAAGACAAAATTATCTGATGACTATTATATCTATGCGCTTTCTGAATTGCGCGCATAAAAATAGCACTGTACAAAATTTTGTAGTTATCTACAAGTTAAGTTCAGTTTAAGCAATTTGTGGCTTAATTAAATCTGAATAGTTTTCAAAATTTACCAGTGTGTACGTTGCTAAAGAACAGAATGGTTTTTTACTCCTGAGGCATTGTTTTCAATGCATGTTACTTATTTTTATAAAAAACTATAAAAGTGTAGCCAAAAGTTTACTGTTTAAGTTAATATAATTGAGTTATATAAAAAAAATTGCGCACACTAAATCCAAGATATAAGGTGAACCCTAACACGGTATATAAAATCGCTTTCACATCATCATCTATATGCTACAAAGCAGCGCTTCCTGTATAGCGCGCATGAAAATAGCACTCGACAAAATTGTGTAGTTATCTGCAATTTAAGTTCTGTTTAAGCAATTTGTGGCTTAATCAAATCTGAATGGCTTTCAAAATTTACCACTGTGTACGTTGCGAAAAAACAGAATAATATATGTTTTTAACTCCTGAGGTATTGTTTTCAATTTATGTTACTTCTTTTTATAAATAAATAGATCCATGACGGATTTGATACCTTCCTAGCCCATTAGCACACTTCATGCTATGTCAGCCTTAAAAACAGTTTTTTGTAAATATCTCAGAAACGAAAGCTCCTACGAAGTTTTTGATTATATCAGAAATTATTGAAAAATGTAGTCTACTACATTCCGTAAACCGCATGTTGATGCCATGCTTATTTAAAAAGTTATTACAGTTTCTAATTTTAAACTGTCATTAACATCATCAATGGATTTTAACCAAAATCTAATCAGCACGTTACAGTATCGAACACTTTTTTTCATGAAAATCTCATGAAAATCGGTTAAGCGGTTTAGGAGCTACCGTGTTACGGACAAACATACATACACACATACAGACAAACATCACGACTTGCTAACATAAGTCAAAATACACCCAAATAACATATTTTGAGCGTTATCTCAAAAAATTTTATTCCTCAAAAATAATACTTACCTCCTCTAGTCATTGCTGCGCGGGCTAGGAAGGTAAAAAGCTATATGGGAACTGTGGCCGACTGGCTTAGCGCGTTGGTTCGTTCATATGGCTGCAGTGCTTGCTATATAACTGGACCGACCGCGCATAGGCTGGGCGCACTGCGTATCTTGTAAGTTCAAATAAGGCATATCCCGGCAAAAATTTGGCTAAAAAGACTGGGCGATTGATCCTAGCTATGGATAAAAAGTCCCAGAATAAAAAAAAATATGTAAAATATATAATAAATATATATAAATTTTCTTGACTTTGCAATGACTTTTACCTTATTAGCCCGCGTAGCAATGGCTAGAAAAGGTATTATTTTCGACGAAATTTTTTCCAGATAACGCCATACGTAACGTTATTTCGGTGTATTATGACCTATCTTAGCAATATCGTCATAATGTCTATCGGTGTGTGTATGTGTATATTATTTCTGTCCGTAACACGATAGCTTCTAAACTGCTAAACCGTTTTTGATAAAATTTTCAGGTAAAATAATGTTCGACACTCTAACGAGCTGATTTTTGTTTTGGTCAAAATCCATTAATGCTAATGACAGTTTTTTGACAAATAAAAAATTTAAACAATGCTAACTTTTTAACTGAGCATCATATTAATATGCGGTTTTCGGAATATAGTAGATTACATTTTGCTCAATAATTTGTGTTATAACCAAAAACTTTGTAGGAGCACTAGTTTTTGAAATATTTACAAAAAACTGATTGTAAGGCTGATATATCGTGGCTTCACTTGAAGTGTGCTAATAGTCTAGCTAGGAAGATATCTGATCTGTCAGGATCCATTTATTTTCTTATCTTGCCTTTCTTTAGGCTTTTTCCCAAGAAAAATATGTAAGGTATAAAGGCTGATAGCAACTGCAGATCAGTGAAAGGCCTGACCTTCTTTATCAGCATCCCAAAAATAAGCACTCAGGAAAAAAGCACACACCGAAAAAATCGAAATTAAAAAAAGCGCGCAGCGCAAATACTTACAGGAACAACACCAAAATGAAAAATTGGTCTGTTTATTTTGACCAGAGCTACTTACTTATATGTCTTTCCATGCACCGAATTTTGCACGTAGACCCCACAATTTCGAGTAAATTGCTAAAAACTTGATCAACATATTGTAATACTATAGCCAATATTACTGGTGAAAATAACATAAATGGTACATTTTTAAAGCCAACAAATAAATTATTTACATTAGACTAAATGCTACCTGCAATTAAAAGAAAGAAACACTATTTGAATTAACATTAATTACCAAAAAAATTGTAATTGCAATTTTTAGCGTTTTTTTTGTGTTTGCGCGAAAAATTGCAACGTTTTTATAAATTTTTTATGCTCGAATTTTGGTGTCCAGTCAGGCCGATCAAATGTACAGACCACTATTTGATATTTTGTTAGTTTTCATGGATTTTTAACATTTTTATATACTTCTCTTGTTGTAGGCCACTGCTTAACCATTGCCCCCCTCCCCCAGACTTTTATTCTAGAGCCGCCGTTGGTTCCGATTACCTGTATTGTCTATATCCAAGTAATATGTTTTCCACAAATTGAACCTGATCTCAGCTTGTGAATTATGGTGATACAAATTCTAAAGAAATAAACATAAAAGTGATGACGAAAACTATTATTACAATTGAGATAAATAATAATCATAAGAAAAACATTTGATGTAAAAGAAAGCCAAGTACGCGAAAATGGCATTCCGTAAAAACAATTGAAATAAAAGTAGAGCCAAGTTCTCCAATACAAATTTCAAAATGAAGGGTTCTTACTAGTTTGGAAATGTTTTTTTAAAGTTTGCTATTACAGCCAAACTTCTTTATGTTCAATTTAGCACTGTGCCTAGGAGTCATTTACAGTTGTAATAGCCAAGTTTAGAAAAACATTTCCAAACTAGTAAGAACCTTTCATTTTTTCTATAGCTTTATCATAGTTACTATCGGCCTTCCAAAGCTCAATTCTCTAGCATGTCTGGAAGTGGGCAATGTTACTGTTACTTAACTTTACATTTATAGGGGAGGGAAGCAAATTAGAATTTTGGGTTGTTTTAATTTTTCCTATAGTTTTATCATAGTTCCTATCAGTCTGCCAAAGCTCAACTCTCTAGCATTTCTGGAAGTGGGCAATGTTATTTTTACATAACTTTACATGTATAGGGGAGGGGAGTAAATTAGAATTTTCGGTTTTTTCGTAATTTCTATCAGTCTGCCAAATTTCAGCTTTGTAGCATGTCTGGAAGTACAGTAGAATTTTGATGATCTATACAGTCGACCCTCTTCAACTCGAATCTCTATAACTCGAACCCCTCTATAACTGGAACCTTTTAAGCGGTCCCTGCACGTATTACATTTATTTTAACCTATGTAACTCGAGTTTCTATAACTCGAACTCTCCATAACTCGAACTGTTTTGGTTGTCCCTTCAGGTTCGAGTTATAGAGGTTCGACTGTACATGAGTGAGTGGCACTTTCGACGTTTTTTGAAATTTCGTAACTACTTTACTACTTCATGGAAGTCCATAAAACTTGGAGGGGTTGTTTACTCCATGAAGATCAACGACTGTGCAAAGCTTGACATTCGTAGCTCATTCCTACGTAGAGTTTTAGATAGGTCAAATATCGGCTGAAATGTTTCAAGAAAAGATGGTAAGGCAGCGCGAACTTGGCGAGGCACTGCCGTGCCCTCAGATTTTGTGCCTAAGTTCCACTGTCTCTTTCTTATGTTTTCTACCCGAGAAGGTAAGAAGCAATGTTTTACACATTTCTACTGTATACAGTAAGTACCAAAAGCGTGAAAATACTGACTTTTTAAAACAGCTTTACAGTTTCAAGAAAAAAATTCGATGTTGTTTAACAAGCGAGTCATAAAAATACGATACTATAAACAGAATTAATATTTTTATAAAAGAAACTCTGTAATGTTTGGCAATTTTTGCTTATCTAAGCCTGTATAAGTATCTTTTATAAAGCGGTCCCTATACCCAACTTTAATAATGTTATTGTCTTTGAGAAAAAAATTACATTTAATGTGATGGATTCTTGGATGTAAACAAACACTTTTGGATAAAGGGTGCTCAAACTACTCATTTATCACTAAGCTTAAGATATCATTTGTGGCCACATTTAGCAAAAGTTTTGGTTCAAATAAGCACCAGAAATTAGTTTTTTACGAGGGCTGTATTTTCTATTTTGCATATAGGAACATAGAGCGCGACACTGATCGAATGTCGTTAGTAAAACTTAACGTTAATCTTTACCTAACCTAAATTCAAGTCAGTGCGATACATAAAGTTTTATAGCTACCGTGAATTTTTTAAGTTAGGAAATCAGTCGAAAAATGGAATTAAAAGAACATTTTCGGGCTATAATTTTTTTCAACTTTCAAAGAAAATTATCTCAACAAGAATACCTTGTCTAGTTGATTTCTATTTTCGATAGTAAAGCACCACATCTGTCGACAGTTTCTCGTTGGTATGAAGAATTCAAGTGTAAACGCATTAGTCTCAGCGACGATCCAAGGCCACGTGCACCAAAAAACGGCTGTCACCCAGGAAAACATCGATGCTTTGCGCATGTTCATCACAAAGATCGACATGTGACATATCGCGAGATTAATTTAATAATTAATTAAATTTTGCATGTAGAATTAGGGGTAAAAAAATGAAATTCCCACTGGATACCGCATCTGTTACCCGAAGAACAGAAAGAAGCTAGAGTCAATTGGTGTCTTTCTCTCTAGACCGCTTTAAGGAAACTCGTAAAACGTGTACTTCTTTGTAATTGGTGACTAATCGTGGATTTACTCATATAAACCCGCAGTCGTCTGTTTGGGTGTTCCAAGATGAAAAAAAGCCAATAAAAGTCATCCGTTCCTGAAGAGAATCCAAAAAAAAAGTCGCGCAAGAGCAGGTCATGTAGCAACAATTTCTCCGAAACATCAAAGGACTGGTTCTGCCGACTGGTACATCACCATTTGTTTGTCGAAATTCGTCGCTGACCTTCGAAAAACGAACCCCAAAAGACGAATCTTCCTCCACCAGGACAAAGCTTGCACAAAGCAAAAAAATTTTTACCCAACAAAACGTCGGATTGTTGGACTATCTTCCATACGGTTACAACGATTTCTATACTTTTCCGAAAATCAAGAACGGACTGCGTAGCAAAGATTTATTACGCCTTCAAGAATGCAATTTTGACAGAATCAACAAACGCGTGGAATTACAGCTTTGACAACTGGTTTGAGCGCATGCAAAAGTGCATTAATTTTCATGGAGAGTTCCTTCATAAACAATAGAGTCTTGAAAAGTTATATACTGTTTTATTCCAGCTGTATATGCAAAACTTAAAAGACAACCTTCGTACTTGTTCTTCATAATTTTACAGACACTATGAATTTCAGTTATTATTTTTGTTTTAAATTGAAAACTAATATGTCGTTTTTACCATTAGTGACCACTTTGACCCATTTGTGAACACTTACATCGCCATTTGTGGCGGTCCCTATACCCAACTTTAATTGTCTTTAAGATAAAATTATGTTTAATGTAATGGTTTCTTAGCTGTTAACCAATAGATATAATGGTGCTAATAAAATAAAAAATAAATGAAAAAAACACCCAACTGCTAAATCTACTTGTATCTAAAATACGCACGTCACAAAATTGATAGGAATACCTATAATGTACGACATGCTTCAACTTTTAGTTTTGATGCCCAAGTTTACTCGAAATACAGTTTTGTATTTTCATGAATCAGGTTATTGGGTAATTTTGTACTCAACTGCGACTAGTAGGTGCAAGTAGATTTAGCAGTTAGGTGTTTTTTTATTATTGTTTTTTCAACTTTTAGGTTTAATTCTTATTCAGCCATTCAACTAAATCAAGGTACCTAAATCATGCATATATGCAAACATTGAGCTATGACCAAAGGGTAGATAGGTGCTGCTCTAGGGAACCTTTTGGATGATTCAACTTTTCGTATTTCCATCTCGTTACGCTTAGGCAAACCTTTGTGCGAGATACACGAGTGCACTTGCGTCAAAACCGTAGACATTTATGGGCACCACGCCCTAAGCTGCTACAAAAGTGCCGGTCGGTCGTTTGTCTCGCCACGGGCTGCTCAACAACATTATCAGGACATGACAAAACATCAATAAAATCAGCAGAAGCTGCCCGTAACAGATAAAAACAAAAGCAAAAAAATAAGAAGAGCTGGAAGCCAAAGGGTACATTTTTGTACCCTTCAGCGTCGAAACATTGGGACCCTGAGATGAAGAAGCGAAATCTTTTGTTCAAAAATTATCAAAACTATTAAACCATAAAAATGCAAATTGCTTCATTAAGCAACAAATAGGTCTTGCGATTCGACGCGGCAACGCAGCTTCCATTCTTGGAACAATCCCCACTTTGTCCCATTTGTGGCCACTTACATCGCCTTTTGTGGCCACTCTTTATTTGAAATACTACAGGGTCAGATATACGTTAATTTAATTGGCGCCAGATGACACGTATATCCGTACATACTTTTTCTTTCACTTATAGCCAGTGGCGACACTGGTGTAAAACTTTCGGGTGCAAACCTAAAAAAAAATTACGGTCTACTATTATCTACTATTATTGTTTTTATAAACAAATAATATTTGTATCATACCTAGTTTTTATATTTCACAAACACGTTTTATATTGAAAATGAAGGCATCTATCTTTTTTTAAATTAAATTCTTCAATAACCAACTTTGGACTGAACTTTGGAATTTCTTGAATTGCAATGTTGCGAGGACAGTTAATCTATTTTCATCCATTTTGCTTCTAAGGAAAATTTTAATTCTCTTTAGGGTAGAGAACGTTCTACTTCTTCAATTGGTATAGACATCGTAACCGCCGCTTCTAGCACGCAAATGTATCAGTATTAGAAACTTGTCTCAGTGCACTAATTTAAGGTGCACATGAGCTAAAAGCCAACGGTAACCGTTGACGCAGGTGGCATCACGGGGGTTCGGGCGGCATTGATCGCCTCAATTGATTCACAAGTGTACTGTAAAATTCTAGGGAGATGACGTCCTCTCTTTCTATATTTCGTAATGAAAATGCGGCCTACACAACCATCGCATGTTCATTTGAACATAAATACAAACACATACATACCGGGTATTAATTTCTAGTTAGTATTCAAGTCTTTGGTGAATTCTTTTTGAGGTTTATTGATACTTTATTATGGCTGCTGTAGTTTTTCCAGATTTCTTTTTTGCTAAAACCCTTTTCTCCCCACACTTCAAACTAGAAAATATATAAACAACAAATGAAATTAAAGAAAGAAAAATAAGAAAAAAGTTTTCTGCTTCGGCCGGGGATCGAACCCGGGACCTCTTGCTATCTAGGCAAACATTCTACCACTGTTTGCCTAGATAGCAAGAGGTCCCGGGTTTGATCCCCGGCCGAAGCAGAAAACTTTTTTCTTATTTTTCTTTCTTTAATTTCATTTGTTGTTTATAGTTTTAGGTCCTTGCATTACTTGCAATTTGGTATGAGAAAATATATATTTTGAAAAAAAGGGGGCGTTGACCCTCATGTTATACGAACTTTTTTTCTTATTTCGGCCTCCTGTATCATCCATTTAAATATTGTGAATCATATCTTTTAAACACTGTATATTAATAATTCCTGAATTCGGCACCCCTAGAAGTCAATTTAGCCCCTTTAGAGCTTCAATTTGAAGTCCCTGAAAGGGAGCCCGGTTCGGCAGCGCTTTGGGAAGGGTCCTGTTTCCTCTAACTCTTTACAGAAGCGCTATTAGTGTAGGCAAATAAGAAATTTAGCGCCCCATAACCTACTTCCCTTTCCCCATGAAAATTAAAAGTAGATTTGTGCGCATTTTCTTTGAAATAAAAAACACATTTAAGTGGAAGGAGGGACCAAGAAGTCAGCAAAAAAAAAAAAAAAAATATATATATATATATATATATATATATATATATATATATATATATATATATATATATATATATATATATATATAAAATAAATCTTTGCCAATAAAATAAGCCGCAGATGAAAATTATTAAAAAGTAGGGTCAAGTGGTCACGGTAGTCCTGAAGAGTCCGCAGGTTTTACTTTTGTGACTGAAAAAACTGCCAACATATGTGAATTCTGGACACCCTCCTGAACATATATCTACTAATTTTGAAATCGAGCCTGCTTCTTTTCGCATTTTTTGTGTGTTTTTATATATTTTTTAGCATAGGGCTATATAAATAAAGATTCTTTTATATTTTATTTTATTAAACAGTATAACATAAATTCATAAATAATTTTATTTTATTAAAATTATAATTCTATTTTTTGTTTTTCTTTTCTGTAGAAATATCAAAATAACCAACAAATATTGACCCGCCTCTGTTTAGCATCGATGATAATTCTGTTACAGCCTTTAAAAGATTTTGAGCATATTGAGGATTCTCAATTGAGTTCAGTTTATACCTATTCCAAATGATCGAAAATTCTCGGTGGACAGATTCCCATGCCTGCTCCGACCAACGTGCTAGTCCGTATAGCAGAAGCATGAAAAAATAGGTGAAACCTATAATAGGTTTCTATTATTTCATTATTTTTTATTTACCTTATATCTTGTAGTTAGTTTGATCTACCTTGTGTCAGGCAAGCCACGCTGAGGATGGAAATGCCTTTTTCCGGAAACACCAGTGTCAGTGGTTGACTATACCCCTATGAAGTTGCCTTTTATACTTTGATACTTTGATATGTGTGTTCTACACTATAACGAACTGATTAGATTTGGGTCAAAATCCATTAACGCTAATGACAGTTTTCTGACAGTTAAAAAATTGAAAATATGCTAACTTTTTAATGGAACATCGCATCAATATGCGGTTTTCGGAATGTATACTCCATACCATTATTTTTGGGATAACTTTTTACGATTTTTTTTCGCTGGCCTATAATATTTGTTATGGTAACAGCTGATTACTATCTAAAAGTTATCTCAAAAATTATGGAATCAACTATAGTAGAACATATATTTTTTAATAATCTGTGTTATAACCAAAAACTTCAGGAGCTTTTGTTACTCAGATATTTACAAAAAACTGTTTTCAAGACTGATATAGCATGGAGTGTAGGTAATAAGCTGGAAAGCTGTCAGTTTCTTTATGAGTCCATTTATTTTTCTAAATACAGCTTACGATAAACCAGTTTATTCGCTTGAAAAGAGCTCGTATTAAGGCTGAGGCTGAGGCTTGTACCTTGTCAAAGGTATCTCCTATCTCCTATATTATAAGGCGTCAGCTTGTTTAGATGGGAATTAAATTTGTTGCGAACGCTGACACATGCCTGTTTCATGTTGGAAAATTAGGAGTTTATCTTAATATAATGTTAAATATAACTAGAATAGGTACATATAATACCCAAGTAGGCCAGTCATTAAAGCGAAAAAAAGACCCCCATCTTTCAAAAGTGCAGTCGCGATTTTGACATATGTTGTTCACATTTAAGTCCTAAAAAATAATTTTGTTTTCGACCTGGGGGGGGGGGCGCCATCTTTGATTTAGTGTGCACGAAAAGCAAGCGCGGCTTTGAGGGGGGTAACGTGGTAATTACCCCCTTGAACAAAAATATGCACTTTTTGTTATGGATTAAAGGGAAAATAGGCGAATTACCCCCCCCCTTGAAAAAAAATTATATTACAAATAATTTTTTCGTCGACTATTACTTCCCCTCCCCAAGATTTTTACCCAGCTAGACGAAAATGTTTTTTTTTTCAATTACTTGGTCCCTGTACATTTTAGAAAAAAAAGTTTTAGGCTAGATTTGAAGACTTTTCTACAAAAACGCTTTTGTGCGTTCTTTTTGTCAGACGAATGGTTTTTGAGTTATGACGCTAAAAAATTCGCCGCCATTTTGGATTTTGAACAGCTTTTTTATTTAGTGGCTTTTACCTACTTATTTTTGAGAAAATCTGTAACATAAAATAAAGACGAACTAATAGCCCATAAAATTAGACATCACTGAGTTTTCTGGTTAGTACCCTTGCTGAGATACGAACATTAAAGTGTTAGCAGTACATCCGTTTCCAAAGTAATGCGAAATAATTCAGTTTTATGTCATTTTCTCAAAAGGTAAGCATTTCACAGAAAGTGTGTAATCAACAATTAGAGAAAAATAAATTATCTTTTAAGCGATGTATTATTGAAGTGTGCAAATTCCGCGGTTACCACTAAATTGGCATCCATAATTTGGGGTTATATTTTAAGATCACGAAAAAAAATTATGTTTTTTTAGGTTTTATTCAGTTTTCAAAAAAGCTAAGCATTTTAGGGAAAAATGTTAAATTACCTTTTTCAGATAAAAAAAATGTTATTTTAACCGGCGTATCACAAAGTTGTGTTAAAGCTATTATTGAAACTCCAGGAGCATCCGCATGGTTATTTTTTTTATAAATTTTTTAATTTTTTTTTATTTGTTTTGGTAAGTTAAGCTTTCTAAAAAATATTGTTTAAATTATCTTATAAACAATATGTATTTAGTATTTTTATCATTGTTGTTGCTCCGACTTCAATTTTTTTTATATCTTTGCCTTTCAGATGATTTTAAAACTTTTTTGTTGCGCCGCCTGTCTGTATGTCTGTAACGACCAACGCGCATAACTCAAAAACCGCTTGCCCGATTTTAATGAAATTTGGTACCAAGGCTGGGTCTTTAATAACGAATAAAATCCACCAATCAGAAGCCAAATAAAAGGGTGGGGGTAGATTACTGTGAGATAAGAACATGTCTATAAAATATTAATTTAAACAGAGTTTGGCTTATTAGCTAGAATGTAAATCAAACTTTAGGATTATCAGCAACGCCACTGACTTGGTTCTTCCAGGCTCTTCAAAGAGCAGATAAGGGATTATTTAGGTCTAACCTATCGTTCATAAAAATCCAAACTTTGAGGAGACAAGTCGGTAGTCACATTCTAAGTTTGGTTGAACTTAAACTAAAACCTCTAAACTAATTATCAGTAAAGAAACATAATATTTTTCTATTTGAAGAATATTTTGCGGTTTGTTATTTTGGTAAGTTAAAGTATTTATTTTAATATTTTTGGTCTTGTTTGTTTTCTATGTCATAAGAAAAGTAAATTGCAACAGAGTTTTATTTTGTATTCATCAAAGTTTGTAACGTTTAAAACTGTTTTATATTTATTTTATACACACAAGAGATCCACTACGGTACCCTCGTTTAAGGGTTTGATTTAAAATAAAATCGTACCCGACAAGTTGTGTAAATAAAACCTTGCTAAGAATTTTGTAAAATATTTTTTTTTTTTAATAATTTTTTTTTTAAATTTCTAATTTTTATGCTAATTATAATTTGTTCATTAATTTATTTTTAATGATTTATTATCTATCACTTTGTTTTTATTAATTAAATTTATTTTTAAATCAATGTTAAAACTACAAGACAAGTAAACCCTATACCAGGAAAAACTGAACTTCTTCAAAACTTGGAGGGCCCAAAGTTGTGCTACCCCCTGGTCCAAATTAAATTTTTTTTATTTTTAGATATTCTAGAGGTTATTTTGATAGGAGTAATTTTAATACGCGTATTTTTTTAATAAATATGAATGGCCAATATTACAATTTTGGGTATAAAGAATGAGATCGGAACGCTGGTAAAGTTTGTATCCCCAAATCCATGTGATTTCTCCTCAGAGATTAATGCTCGTGATTTTTTGGAGCATTTTGAAAGATGTGCAGGCCCAAAGTTGTTAAACAGAAAAAGAAAAATTAATCTCTTTTAGCACTTATCTAGTAAACGTGGCTTTTATTTGTTTTCAAAAATATAAAAAAAAGCAGAAAATCAAAATAAAAATTGGAAAGATTTTAGAAAAATTTGGCTCAGTTTTTTTACAAACATAAATTAAAAATTTATTATATACAAAGCAAAAAGAAAATGAAGATATTAAACAATATCATTTTAGATTAACAAATATTTGTGACGAATATGACAAATCACTTTTTTAAATTTTTTGGAATATTTTAAAAGTGGTTTGCATAATGATCTACTGATTATATTTTGCGAAAGTTTTTTTCGACGGATCCAGACGATCTTTTGAATTTAATAAATTGCTTGAGAGTACTACAAAGTTTAATAGCACATTAGTTATTAAATTTTTGTTTATATTTTTTGCTGTACAAAGTATATATTTATAAAGGTATATCAAGCAGACACTTTTAAAATGTACAATTTTATATTTTTTTTGTAAATTAATATTACTATTTTTTTAAATTATCTAAGGATAAATTTTCGATTACAATACATTGATTAATTTTTTATATTTTAAGAAATGCGTTTTTGTTATCATGTTAAAAAATGGGCACGCATCTCTTATTTAAATTTTCCAGCAACTCTAAACCACCAAATATTGAGTTACCCTTTGTAAAAATTAAAAAAAGTACTAAAAAAATTATTTTTTAATATTTAGAAGCACATTTAAAAAAATAATTAGTATAGAAACACTTAAAGCTCTAATATGTTTTAGTTATTTGATGTAATTTTTGTAAATATTTATTATGCAAAAAAGAAACCCACTTCTAACTTTAAAAGTCAGTAAGACAATGATATTTCGAAAATTCGAAAAACTTATATTTAACGAAAAACAAAATTGGTATTGGAATAAAAAGGAAAAGAAATGAATTTGAGTTTAGTTATAATAATTACATCGTCAGTTTATGAAAAACCAAGTACAAGGGTATTGCATAATATTCTTTTGTTAGCCACAAAATACTTTCGATAGCCACCTGAATAAATTATACTTTCGTGTTCTAGTAATTAAACTAGTGCCAAAATAAGAAGTTTTGCCGTAACTAATTATGCTTCCGTGAAATAAGCCACAAAGGTTGAGTTAAATAAAGTGAATAGTTATGTCCCAAAAACAGTTTTATAACATTTTTGATTTTTTTAAAACAGTAAAAAAAGTTAATAAGAAACTGCAGCACCGCAGGCAATACATTTCTTAAAAAACTTAAAATAATAAAATTGTGTTTTTAAAAATATTTCGTTTTTCAAAATTAAGGATTTTTGAAAAATTGGCAAATAATATCACAGATCCTTTAATTAAATTAGTAAGATTTTATTTTATACGGGCGCACAAAAAACTTTTGAAAGTTGTGATATAAAAAAAATATTATGTTGTTTTTGAAATAAAAAATCATTTCAAATAGCAATATAGGTACATTTTTTAAAATTAAATCCCCAGACAATTTATTTCTAAAGGAAAACATTTTTTTAAGTATAAAAACGCGATTTCGTGGAAAATCACAGAGTGTTTTTTTTTTTAAATTTTAAAATCGGGACATTTAAAAGAAATCATGATTTTTATTGACGCAAAGATCGGCAAAGGTGAGTTAGAAATGTAACTAACGGAAAATATATATTTGTTTTAAAAAAAGATTGATGCAATAAGTTGCAAATAAATATTTCAGCCTAATGAAATAAAATCAGTCAGTCAATGAATGTCGCAAAAAATAGGGTATAGTGTAGCTTAAAGTTATTTCCAAATAATATTGCTAGTATTGGCAAAAATCGACAATAAATAAGTATATGTAATATGAAATAAGTCATATTTTTATCCATAAAAAATAATTCTAATAATTTTTCGTAGAAAAAAATTGCATAAAAATGACTTACATCGGTATCTCCAAGAAAACTTAAATTCTTTCGATCGATAATGCATACAGGATTCAAGTGTAATGTAGAGCTTCAACATAATTTTTATCCACTTATTTTCACAATTTTTTTGAAATTTTTAAAATTTATTTTAGCACAATCATTAGTTTATTTTTTTTTAGTTTAGCACTTTTTATAATTATGGAGTTGGCACAACCGGACGATTTACGTTTTATTTTATTTTTTTCAAAAACCGACGCGACGAACCTTTGTTGCCAACTTTTTGGTAGAATACACTTAATAGCTAAACATCTGAACGGACGAATAGCGACCAAAAATTGAACCTACTTAAATCACAAACAAATACTGGGTTTAACAAGAACAACGATATACAGGTCGAGTTAAAAAAAGTAAAAAAAAATTGCTATTTTATGAAAATTAAAAAGCTGAATATACAAAAAGCAGTAAGTTATAAAACGTTTTACGCATGCCTCAATAAAGCATATCTCTTAGCAGGGCTATCAAAACGGACGGGCCACGATCCTCCACTATGTTGACGTCACATCCGGGGCTGATTTTTTTTTTGATGGTTGAGTCACGACACAGCTGATTGTCTTTAAAATATTGAAGTTGGAATGACGGTTCAAGAATATTTGATTTTGTTAAAAATAAAGCCGGTTTTAAGATTGTTGTTACTATATTCTTGAAGAACAATTTTTTTTAAATGTATAGTAATCCTTAATTTTTTAGAGCCGCTTCATAAGCTCACACTAAAATTAAATTTAAAATAGAAGCGAATGTGACAAACACAGATGACAAAGTCAAATACATGTCTAATTTAACAGTTGGCATGCGGTACATGGCGGGTAATTTGAATTCAAAATAAGGAATGCTAAATTTTGAAGATTTTAACCTTTTAATCTTCTTGCATCCTTACAAAAGTTTGGTGGAAGATGGGGATGGGATCTGAGAATATTTCACTGAAATTTCGCCGAAATATGTAGTGCCATTTTGAAAATATCATAAAAAAACCTCTGACCTCCCATAAGACCCAATGTAAAAATCAGCCCCGGGAGAAGAGCTGATTTTTTCAGGGTCGTGGCCTCTATTTTTGTGTTGGCCTTGCTCTTAGCAATAAAAAAACAACTTTTTTTTCGTGTTCTCGTACATTATTTAGCATACCAGAATGAGCAGTGGCCAGTATTTAATTTGGTTAGCTGACATGAAAAAAAGTATAGCACAGCGCATTGACCCTTCAACTTCACTCGTAGCTAATCTAAAAGCAAACAACTAATCAATGTACAATTTTTTTTTGTTGTTTTATATAAAATTTATTATTTAGCATAAAATAAAACAATTTGGAATATTTCGCTAGCTGAACCCTGTATTTAGCAAAACTCATTAAATAAAAAACGCTGAATTTGCAGTTTGATATACATATACAAATTGCGTTTCTTTCTTATCGTACTTACTTCTATAGAAATGAGAAGCTCACAGAACAACAGAGCTTTGGTCTGAAATTATAACTAAATTAATGTTTATTTATAAAAAGATAATTTTATACTTTGTCTCTAAATGTTTAAAGGCACTAAAAGATAGCTAAGATTTTTTTAGATATTTTCCACATATTTCCTGAATACAAACATAAAATAGCATAAAATACGGCCTCATGGGGTCTCGGGCCTCCCCCAAACTGCCTTGGGCCCACCCCGAAACTTTTTTCTATATACGCCAGTGGCATGCATGATTGTATTTTGGCGGGGATACGGTAATATAAAACTTTGGAGAAAACTTTTTGTTCCTTCGAAGGTAAAAATACAAGATTGACTTTTTCCTGCCAGATATATGGTGAAAAAAATAAAACTAGCTATATAGCGGTAGCAAACGATTTTGCTAATTATCTACTTAAATAGTCTTAGGTAATGAGATAAAATATTTATTTGGTTAAATATGTATATTAAATATTTTGAAAATATGAGACAGATATTTTTGTTGGAAAATATAAATCACGTTTTGCTTATAATTTTGTGAAAATAAGCAACAAGTGATATTTGGAAAATTAGTTTTTAAATACTCTGTTGGCAAGACCCAAATTAATTATTTTGAAAAGGAATATTTGAATAAATTTATTTTAGTTATTATGTATTCGTATTATTCAGGACATATTTATTTTAATCAAAATGTATTTTTTGCAAATGCAAATAGTTTAATATTTTGCTAATTTTATACTAGGTAATTTTATAATTAAAACTTAAATACATTTTTACCTTCCTAGTCCGCGCAGCAATGGTTAGAGAAGGTATTATTTTCGATGAAATTAAAAAAAAAAGATAACGCCTCAAATGTATTATTTGGATGTATTTTGACCTACCCTAGTGTCGTAATGTCTGTCTGTGTGTGCGTGTGTGTATGTAACTCTGTCCTTAACACGATAGCTCCTAAACTGCCCAAACGATTTTCATGAAATTTTTAGGTAAAATAGTATTCGAAACTGTAACGAGCTGATTAGATTTTGGTCGAAATTCATCAATGCTAGTTTTTTGACAGTTAAAAGTTTAAAAAATGCAAACGTTTTCACGGAGCGTTGCATCAATATGCGATTTTCGGAATATTGTAGCGCACATTTTTTTTTTTAATTTGTGTTATAACACAAACTGTTTTTAAGGTTCATATAGCATGGAGTTTACTTGGAGTATGCTAATAGGTTAGGAAGGTATCAGATCCGTCATGGATCCATTTATTTTTAATATTGTAAAGACAACCTCCCAAGCATATTTAGGTTTTCATTTCATCTCTCATATTTTGAAAACAAACATCGATATAAGCTCAGAACTAATGCCTCGCTTTTGTTACATGTCACTGGTATGCAACTTACGAAACCACAAACACCGAGCCTAAAACGCACTCCCAGCCTTCAATGTCAGTACCACATCAAAGATGAATGGTTCCAGTCGCCGACAAATTGGTTGGGGGAATATGTCAGAAAGATAAATGTACTGCCAACTGTGCCACTGTACAAAACCAGCTTGAAAAAACGAAAAGCGCAAAACATGGTTTTGCAGAGATAAGAAAGTGGTTCCGCCTTCCTCCAAAATGGTAAACATTTGGTTGCTGCCTACCACACAGCAGGTGATTGATGTGCGAAAAACTACTAAAAAGTAAAGAGTGGAAGTTGTTATGGTTCAGCGTGGGGATACATCAAGTAGAGAGAGGATTTTCCCTTCAAAGTGATTAGGCATGAAAAACTGTGAGATAAGAAAATGTTGTCTATAAAATGTTATTTTTTCTCTGTTTTCGTTTCGGTGTTCTTGTTTGTTTAGCTCATTAGTTAGAATGTAAATTAAACGTTATAATAGTAACGCCACTGAGTTGGTTCCTCCAAGCTCTTCGAAGAAGTTTTGTTGAATTTAAACTAAAGCCTCTACACTAATTATCAGTAAACAAAAAAGATATTTCTATTTGAATAGTATTTTGCAGTTTGTTATTCTGGTAAGTTAAAGTATTTATTTTAATATTTTGGGTCTTGTTTGTTTTCTAGGTCATAAGAAAAGTAAATAGCAACAGAGTTTTATTTTGTATTCATTAAAGTTTGTAACGTTTTTAAAACTGTGTTATATTTATTTTATACACACAAGAGATCCACTACGGTACCCCCCGTTTAAGGTTTCGATTTAAAACAAAATCGTACCCGACAATATAAAAAAATATATTTTGAATTTTATCAAGGGTAGGGAACGCCTTTCCGCCTACATTATATGCATGCTACTGAAATTTTAGTACCCGTGAATAAATTAAACAATTTTTTGTTGTTAAATTATAGGTGTCCATAAAAAAAATATAAGAGAAACAAAACCTTTTCATACCCACCTAGCCACGAAAAAGTTTTATTTACATTAGTTTTAGATTCAACAAAAAACAAATTAAATTAGATTTGAATTTTACCCTGTCAAATAATTTGATACTTTATAATTTACTCTAAGAAAAGGGTTGACGAATGATATTCCAATATCAAATATGGAATGTTTAGAGAACATGATATGGATTTTCCATTATCAGTATATGCTTTTGAAATATCACTCTCCAATATATTGCATATGACATATCAGGAATTTTCATTTATTCCTGCGATAAGCTTTCGAGAGACTTCAACCTCAAATACCATATCGATTGTTTGATATACTAGTAAATTAATGACCGTCCGTAGTCTCCCCTAAATACTACTATCTGAATATGCTTGGGAGGTTGGAGTAAATGATTTCTCGTGGCTGCGACAAAAGGGATTTTCAATATACAGTTGTCTACAATTATCTAGCTAAGTTGGAATCATCTCGAAACTCTTTTATTATTAATTTAACGAAAAAATTATTTTTTCATAAAAACTTCTGCATGCATGTTGTAAAACCTAAAATACAATCATCAGATTTCAAATGTTTTACTTCTGTCAAAAAAAAAAATATTTTTTACAATAAAATCGATGTTTTGGATATTTCCAGAGGAGATAGGAAAAACTGTACCCCCTTTGCGATGTTTAAATTTTAAGAGAAGCCCCAAGGTCAAAACCGCATCTTGATATAGCAGTCTATTTTTAAGCTACAAGGCGTTTTTTATTTGATTTTTAAAATCAGAGTAAAATTTCTTTTAGAATGACACACTCAATATTTAGTTTTTTAAATTTTTTGTTGTTTTTATTTTTTTTTTGTTTTTTTTTCAATATTTTTTTAATTTTTAAATATTTTTTAACCTGATAATTTAAAACATTTTTAACCTAGTCATCAAATTGAATTATAAAATAAAAACAAAAAATATTTAAAAAAACAAAAATAAAATAAAATATTGAGAGTGATACGTCACTTTGAAGGATATGTTACACTGATTTGAAAAATCGATTAAAAAGAGGGTAGTTCCATAAAAAAATACCAGCTTTATGCAATATCTCAAAAACCAAAACACATAGATAAAAACCATTAAATCTGTCAATTGTTCAAGAAAGGTTCTATAAGAAAGCTCTTTAAAAAAATCATTAATATAAAAGTTATAGTAAATGGGTATAATTGCAGATTAACGGTTAAATCTAAAAAAAATTAACCAAAATTTTTACTTCTGATCAATTTTTATAGAACTAAAAAGTACCGAATTTTTGTTGGGTCACCAAGTTTCTAACATAAGATAGTAGCCCCTACTATAACTGTTAGTTGAGTTCTTTAATATAGACCAGTCAAATTACACTTTGAGCGTACAAAAATATTAACAGGACTTGCAGCATTGGAAATTGTAGAGCGGCGAAAAACGAAGTAAAAAAAAATGCGTTATCAGGGGCGTTGCGGGTTAGGTTTGGGGGGGTAAAAAGGGGCAGGGAATCGTATTATTGCGATTTCCGGCGAAAGTTAACGTCGGAGAAAAAAGTAACATATAGAAAAGTTATAGGCCATAAAAATATCTAAAAGTTTTGTAAATGTCATTTTTTACATAACCTCAAAATGTTGGAGAAAAATAAAAAAACCGTAACTTTTTTTATTTTTTGTTTTTTATTTTTGCCAAAATAATGTCAGTTTAACAAAACTTGGTAAAAGTAGAGTACTTTGGGTCCTAAATGTCTACAATATTTAACAAATAAAAAATTTAAGAAGTTTCTAAGATATTTGTTTTTTTTTTCCGCTCAATAACACTTTTTTTTTAAATGAAATTTCTCCATCAGAAAATTATCGTATCTAATTCTGCTGGTACTCAGTTTTTGGCACTGAGATATACTTTTTGGCGAAATAAAAAAAACATAATTGTCGTAAAAACATGTCCGAAAAAGGAAAAGACTAAAAAAAAATTGTTACAGTATTTTTCTTAGTAATTGTAGTTATTTTATAACTTTTAAAATATTTTTTTAAAACTGACTATATTACTTAATTCAACAGAAAGAAGGCTATTATTCTGGCAAAAAAAATTAGGCTACCTGCCTTGCTTTTGAAATATTAATATGCATTATGACAAAAATTACCGGTTTTTTAAATTTTTCTCGAACATTTTGAGGTTATTTAAAAAATGAAAATTACAAAAGTTTTAGACATTTTTATGTCATATGACTTTTCTGTAAGTCATTTTTTCTCCGACATCCACTTTTTCCGGAAATCGCAATAATAAGATTCCCTGCCCTTTTTTACCCCCCCCCCCCAAACCTACAAACCTAACCCGCAACACCCCTGCTCAAGCATTAATTTTTTTTTAACTTCGTTTTTCGCCAGTCTACAAGTACCAATGCTCAAAGTCCTAGTAATAATTTTCTTTTTGTTTACCTTAAAATATGGTAATTCCACTGGCCTAATACCTACTCATATTTTTTAAAATAGGGGTATAGGTTATTCATTCGTTTGTTGGTAAACAATGTAGCTTTTCCGCTGTTGCCGCCTCCTCTGCCTCTGTCAAATTTTATAAATAATAAGTATGGTTCAACTTCTTACCTTCTTACCTTACCAAAATATATAGTGCTTTGAGTTGGTTAGGCTATTCAAACGGTGCGATAATTTTTCATGCGCTTATTAGCCCGCGTCGCGTCGTTTTATGCTGTGTATTTCTTATTACATCCTGCGATAAAAACTCATTTAGACAACATAATTTATGAACGGTCCCTTTTCCCACATTTTTTTCAGGACGTGGCAACAGGTGTATGACATCATATTACGGATTTCGTGTTAGCAGGGCCGGGTTTCAGCTACTTGGACTATACCCCAGGTAAAAAGGGAATCCTTTTTCCTATTGTAGAGGACGATTAACTATTAGTCATTATTCCGACAGTTTTAACCGGTATTAAGGATATTCTATTTTATTATTTTAAAATGCGGCTTTTGTGTTTGTCTGTTTGGAGCTATAAATAGATAACTTTAGATACCAGTATGTTTTTATCTATTTTCTGATCTTTTTATTTTATAAAAGAAGACAACTGTGTAAACCCTAAAAATAAAAATTATCTCATATTGTGCAAGCAACCCTTGTCCAGGCGACTCCTTTTATACTACCAATTACATTTTACCGATTTTCTCAAAACTACAAAAATCGAGTTACCCAACTATTGCATTCAGCCCACGATATCAACCTTGAAAACAGGTTTTTGTAAATATCTCCGAAATGAAAGCTCCTACGAACTTTTCGGTTATAACATAGTTTTTTTCAAAAAACGCGCGCTACCATACGCCGAAAATCGCATATTGATGCGACGCTTCGTTAAAAAATAAGCATTGATTAATTTTAACTAAAATCTAATCAGCTCGTTGCTGTATCGAGTGCTATTTTACCTGAAAATTTCATGTAATCGGTTAAGCGGAGCTATCGCGTTACAGACAGATATACATACATACACCCATAATACAGACAGACATCACGAGGATTTTGCTAGGGTAGGTCAAAATAGACCCAAATAACACATTTTCGGCGTTATCTCAAAAAAAAAATTTTTCTCGAAAGCAATACTTTCGCTAGCCGTCGCTGTGCGGGCTAGGAAGGTAAAAAGGGGGCGGGCCGACTGCACACCAAGTAGTATACGTAGTAGCCTTTAGACTGGATTGTTTAGTTTACACTTGAAAACGGTTAGACATACTTACTTACTGAAACGTCTTGTTTAAAATAAATCAACACAACAAGTACGCGAAAATGGCATTTCGTAAAAAGAGTTGAGATAAAAGTAAGGCCAAGTTCTCCAATACAAATTTCATAATGAAAGATTTTTAGTAGTTGGAAATGTTTGGAACTTCTTTATGTTCAATTTAGCACTGTTCCTAAGAGTCATTTACAGCCGTAATAGTTTAGAAAAAACATTTCCAAATAGTTTCTTACTTTCATTTTGAAATTTGTATTGGAGAACTTGACTTTACTTTTATCTCAATTCTTTTTACGGAATGCCGCGTACTTGGCTTTTTTTACTTGAAATGTTTTTGTTATAATTTCACTCCTGTTTTAAAGGAATTGGATAATATTTAATTTTTAAAGTAGTAAAATATGCGGAATATTGTTCAAAACTTTTGCAATGCCTTACTTAAAATTTTGAGGTTTTTAAATTTTTTCCCACGGTTTTATCATAGTTGCTATCAGCCTTCCAAAGTTCAGCTCTCTAGCGTTTCTGAAAGGGGACAATGTTACTTTTACATAACTTTACATGTATAGGGGAGGGAAGTAAATTAAAGTGTTTTTAAATTTTTTCCTATAGTTTTATCATAGTTCCTATCAGTCTTCCAATGCTCAGCCCTCTTGTGTTTCTGGAAGTGGGTAATGTTACTTTTACCCTCTAATAAGAATTCGTAAGGATAAATTTCCATGGTTTACAATAAATTTTAAGTAAACTCTCATAATTTGGGGAACAGATGGTGCTGTACTTCTGTACAGGTTGTCAACTCTGAGTTAATTGTTGGTATTAGATATTAAATTAAAGCGGTAAGCAAATTTTATTTTGATTTAGTATCATTTGTGGAATGCTGTGGTAGAATGTGTTTGGGTTAAAACTATATATATTTGTCATTGTTATAATAAAAAATCAAGGCGTCTATACCACAACCTCAAAAATATTTTGTTTTACACTATGGCACAAAAAATCAAAGATAATAGAGGCGGAAACGTTATTTTGGGAACGGTCATTTCGGGAACGTTCTCAGATATGACGAACGTAAGTAAGCCTTATTTTGTCACAAGTATTTATTTAACTTTACTTGAAAGTTTATAGTAAATATAGGAATTTAATTTTGACAAACTTCTACATATCGGATAAACTTCAAAAAAAATATGTTAATTTATAAAAATATCATAAAAGTTTGATAATATTTTAAATGTATTTTCTTTTTTAATTTTAAAATGATATAAATATATAATGAATAAAGGGTATTTTGATTTAGAAAGATGTATTAATTTAATAAAAGTGCAAAATAATCACTTTTATTATTTTGACCACAAAATAGTAATTTAGGGAACGCTAATAAATAAACATAAACATAAAAAATAAAAAAAATAAATAAAATAAATAGCTTGAAACTTCGAAACTTGAAAATATCTTAAATTGTTGAGACAAAAATAAACAGCAACAAAAATTACATCTAAACCCACTGGGTAATTTCTCTCACTAATTATTACAATCCATATCAAGTTTTGCTAAATTAATGTAATTATAGTACTTTTAAAGAAAGTTTTGTATTATTCTAAAATTTGGGCCTTAAATATTAACAAAATATTACTCTAAATTCAATGAATGAAAAAATTTAATGAAATATTATAATGAGATCAGATTTGGTTAGTGGTGATGTTTTTTCCGATGGCTTGAGACTGGCTTTCTAAGACTTGAAACAGATTGAATACAAATCGAAACGTTGGTGTCTGCCAATCTCTATACCCAATAAAATCCAGTAAAATTATTTTTAAAGTTTAAACAAATGTTCTCCAAATGAGCATAGTCTATTATTTTTGTCGATAATTTTGAAAAATATGTGTTCAATGCTCTGCCGAACCGAACCGAACCGAACCGAACCGAACCGAACCGAACCGGTTCTAAATTAATCAATGAGGAGTTGACCCAATATTTAAGCGTAAAAAATCTTTTGTAAAGGAAAGTAAAACTTTTAATAATTTGCAAAATGAAATTTTCCACCGCGATGATTTTCACCCATATGTACAGCGCAAACGTTATAGAATCTTATTTCCATTTTTTTAATTTTAAATAAATTTACGAGTGTAAATTGTCTTTCCCTCTACTGAGGCAAAGGAAAAAGCTGCTGCTGCTCAATTTAAAACATATACCCTAATAACTAGAATTCGTTTCATGTCCTTTAAGAGAATAAAAGTACACTTTTGAGCAACAGCAAAAATCAAGTAAGTAAGTATACAACACACGAACTTTTCAAGGAGACATACGCTCATTCTAAAACATTTTTCGTCTGGGATTAAAAATGAGCCATTTCATTCTTTAGATTTTTAATGTACTTGTCCGACATCATATAATGATTTCACAAAAAAAAATTGAGTATATCTAAGAATTTCCCACTCACCATCAACTCAGAGGCGCAACTAGCCAGGCGATTTTGGGGGAGCTTGTGCCTAAGGCTTAACAAACCTTAAGATAAAGGAGAGATCTTCAATATCAAAAAGGTACAAAAAAAAATGACTATGCTGGCGAAAATTTTGAAAAATTAATTATTTTTCGGAAAAGTCGCGGAAATTTTTTTGTAGTTATAACAAAAAAATTTCTGCAAAAAAAAGTTTTTTTGGGCAAAATGGCGCCACAGAAGAAAATGTTTGCAATATAAAAGAAACTACTGGAAAATTGCAGGCAAAAATGTTCGCGTTGTTGAAAACATTTTGTAGATATGACAAAAATAATGGCACCGCGAGTGAAAATTTGAGAAAAATCAAGTATATTTTAAAGAAACTGGCGCCACAGGAAAATGTTTGTTAAAAAAAAACAAAATAGGGGCAATTTCAGAAAAATAAAATAATTTGAATAAAAAAAACCGCCGCAAGCTAAACATTTTTTTAAAAAAAGGTATCAAATTAAAAAGTTTTGCTTAGGATTACACTAAATAAAAAAAAGGAAAAATATCAAATTAAATTGGCGATGCTCACTAAAACTGTCCACTTGTTGCTGTTTTTTACGCCGATGTTGCTTCGACGACGGTCGGATGGCAAAGGGACCCCGTGTGTGGTGGGGAACGCACGTGTCAAGCCAAAGTGAGCAAAAAAACACGCGACCAATAAAAATAAAATATATGTGGGCACCAATTCTTGAATTGGTAAAATCAATCATAAACAAGTTTTGTGTAGATTCAAAAGAGCCGATTCGGAAATTTTTTATGGTAAATAATAATAGTAATAAATAAAATATGCTCATTCCGTTTGGGAAGACCAAGTTTGAGCTTGAGGGGGCTAAGCACTTTTTTTCCAAGTCCGTTCGTCATCCATGTTCGGTTAGCTGAGTGGTTAGCTTAGTTAAATTTTATAACCAAAATTTCTTCGGCTTAAATGTTTATAGAAAATAAATACACTGGATGTAAAAGAATTATTTATATTAAGCATAAATTTTAATGCAATTTATTATCCCAAAAATATGTGGATATTTGTCCTATCTACTTTATTTAGTACACAATGGTTGCATATTCAAAACTGTCAGTTGATCTGATCAGAGCCGATATTTTTTCTATAAGGGCGAGCTTTACAAAACACTTTGAAACCACAGGGGCAAAGGTGTGCGTGAAAGGAACCTTGTGGGGCTGGACTTTGACAAAAATTTTAACCAATCCCATCAAATTACGAAATAATCGTGAAATTCCAGGTCCGGGTTTTAAACCCGAAAATCTAGATAAAAAAAGTCATGAAAGAGCTCTATTTTACATCCGCAAGAGTTCCTTTTATTGGTCTCACGCATAATTTAATTCCCTACCTACATATTAAAGAGAGATAACCGAAATAAGGATACTACATGCAGACAAAGATCTACGTCACGCGGGTCACCTAATTTGGCGAAATGAATTGGTCCGCGAACGCCGGAAGACAGGAAAGCGGCGTCAAAGTGTCGCGTTCGGTACAGATCGGAATCGCGAACAATCGCGAATGAGTATGTGGAATCATAGGTATCGCATCGCCTATTATTTATTGCCTAACTCTGGGTCTTGCCGAAAAATTAGGACCGATTTTAGAGATATGTTGGCCCAGGGGACTCGTAATGATGAAAGGGGAGGAATGTTTATTTTTTACGTCTATTTCGTAATATACAAGAAACATTTGCCTAAACTGTTGATATGATAAACTTACTTACATTTAAGGAGCTCAAGAGCGGACATTCGAGAAACACCTGCGGGGCATACGTGTGGGACGAGGTAAAAAAAAGTGTCGAGAAGGCGGCGTTTACCGCCCCCTCAACCTCCCTAACGTGCCACCAACACCTTATGTTCTCAGGTCCTGGCCGCGATAAACTTACACCCAGGCTAGCGCGAAAGGACATCATTTAACCCTCCCAGTATTCGTTCGATCGCAGTTCAGTACGGTTATATTGCATCGTACCTGCATGATAGTACTAACGAGGTCAAAGTCGAAGTTTGTTTTGTTTACAATAAACCTCGCGCGCGAAATACCTGTGTTAAAAATCTATATACAATGTGTATTATAAATAATATATCATGTTTAAAAGCAAAAAAAGTGTACCATCACCTGTGAAACTTGTTTTAAAAATTAGCGAAAAGCCCAAACAAAATCAAGAAAAAATGGATAATGCCGAATTATTTCAGGATAGCCATGCTAGAACACAAAATGAAGAAGTTTTATATAGCGAATGGAAAAAATCCCAAAACGAAAAAAATTCACTTAGTGTACAAGTGGATTATCTCCGAAGTCAAGTGGAAAGTATGCAAAGAAAATTTGCAGATTTAGAGACAAAAGTCACTAAAAAAGAAGAGTCTGACATGGACTACATTACTGATGAGGACGATCTGGCAAGAGAAACTGAGTGGATCAGACAAAAAGGCAAAGGTTGGAAAAAACGTCGAATGGATACTTCACTCTCACCACCACAACAAAGCTCGGGCACTGGAGAGCCCTCCAATAAAACACAAAATGAAGAACTCCCAACTAAGGTTAAAAAAGCTCCATTACCTCCACCGATTATGGTAAATGGCGTAAATAATTTTAATGATATTTATGAAAAGTTAAATATCATACAAGGAGTTAAAATAAAAGTTTTAAATAACGAAAATATTAAAATAAATGTACAAGACGCAGACAGCTATCGGCTGGTTACTAAAATGCTTAACGAAATAAAGCATCAATGGCACTCATACGAAAACAAACAAATAAGGCCAATTAGAGTAATAGCGAATAGGCTACACTTCTCATGTGACCCACAAAAATTGTAGCTGATCTACAAGAAAAAGGTTTTAAGGCACTGGAGGCCAGCAACAAACTTAAATGGAGAACAAGACAACCTCTTAACATGTTTATGCTCACATTTAGCCACGATGAAGATATCAACAAAATTTTTGAAATTTCCAGTATCCTTGGGATTGAAGTGGAAATAAAAGCACTAAAAACCTCAAAGTTAGTCCCTCAATGCAAAAGATGCCAATCTTATGGACACACGCAAAAATATTGCGCTAAAGAACCACGTTGCGTGAAATGCACGGGAAAACATCTTACTGTAGAATGCCCCAAACCAAAAGAATCTGAGCCAAAATGCATCCACTGTGGAGGCAAGCATCCTGCTAACAGAGGATGCCTTGATACAAAAATTGAAAAATAAACCTAAGAAACCGAATCTCATACCAAACGTGAGTACAAATAGACAAAACCAACAGACAAGAAACACAGTCACACAAAACTCTGTGACAAGGACATACAGCCAAGTAGCAGCAACAGCTACCATACCTGATATTAATATCAGTAGTCAAAATACTATGGAACAAACACTACAATTAATTTTGGAGAAATTGAACAAACTTGATGAGCGATTAACTAAACTAGAAAGTAGCAATAACGGAGCTACCAATATGCCTCAAAATGTGCAGTAATCTTAGAATCCTAGCTTGGAATGCCAATGGTCTCTTGCAACATCAGCAAGACTTGCAAGTTATTCTAGACATAGAAAAAATTGACGTCTGTCTTGTGTCAGAAACGCATTTCACTAACCAGTCTCACATTAAATTTAAAGGTTATAAAGTGTATCATACAACTCACCCTAGCAATACTGCACATGGGGGAAGTGCTGTAATAATTAAAGAAAATATATCACACTATGAGGAGATGGGATATAAAACCATAGAGATTCAAGCTACATTAGTAAGTGTAAAAACCAAAACATATACATTAGTCATAAATGCTGTCTATATACCACCAAGGCACTTACTAAAGAAAAATCAATATCTTAATTTTCTCAGAAAATTAGGAAACCGTTTTATAATTGGAGGTGACTTTAATGCAAAAAATACCTACTGGGGATCTAGACTGACGAATTCTAAAGGAAAAGAACTTTTGCAAGCTATTAGTGAATATCAATGTGGGCCGATATCAACTGGTAAGCCCACATACTATCCAACAGATCCAGGAAAAATTCCAGATCTAATTGATTTTTTTATAGTAAAAAATATATCTTTAAGTTTTGTAGATATAGAAGAAAGTTTTGATTTACACTCAGATCATTCACCTATTATTCTAACTCTTAGTAAAAACATAATAAAGAAAGAAGCAAATATCTCACTAGTTAATAAACTGACTGACTGGATTAGTTTTAAACAAAGTCTGTCAGAAAAAATAAACCTATCAGTACCATTGCAAACGCCAGAACAAATCGATAAAGAAGTTGATTATTTTGTTACAAATATTCAACAAGCAGCTTGGGAAAACAGTCCAAAACCAAAGAGAATTTTTAAGGGAAAAAACTATCCAAAGGAAATTAGAGACCTTATATTGGAAAAAAGGAAACTAAGAAGAAAGTGGCAACAAAGCCGTGATCCTCGGGACAAAACAAATCTCAACAACATGACGCAGCGCATTAGGCGAGAAATTCTAGTAATAAACAATGAATCTATTAACCATTTTCTTAATGAACTTACAGATGATAAAAATACCGACTATTCCCTTTGGAAAGCAACCAAAGATTTTAAAAGACCAATTATCCAAATTCCACCCATACGAAAATCTAACAACCAGTGGGCAAGGAGTAACGAAGAAAAAGCAGATATTTTTGCAAGTCATTTAAAAAAAACATTTCAACCCCACGAAGCACCAGATGAACACTTTCATTTAAATGAACCCCATCAAATCGAGGACCATATTAAGCTTACATCACCAAAAGAAATATTAACAGAAATCAAAAATATTAATTCAAAAAAAGCCCCAGGGTATGATCTTATTAACGGGGTAGTCATAAAACAACTCCCCAGAAAAGCTATCGTAAAACTATGCAACCTAATTAATGCGTCTTTTAGGCTTAGGTATGTACCTAAACTGTGGAAAGTTGCAGAAGTTATCATGATTCCAAAACCGGTAAAACCACTCCATGACGTGTCATCTTACAGGCCAATATCTTTGCTGCCAATTATATCCAAGCTCTATGAAAAATTATTGCTTAAAAGAATAAAACCCATCATAGAAAGACAAGAAATTATTCCATCTCATCAATTTGGTTTTCGAGACAAGCATTCCACGATAGATCAAGTACACAGAATTACTAATATAATAGAAAAAGCACTAGAAGAGGGAAAAGTTTGTTCTGCAGTTTTTCTAGATGTAGCACAAGCATTTGACAAAGTGTGGCATGAAGGCCTTAATTTTAAACTAAAAAGGTTTCTGCCAAAACAATATTCGGATATTTTGGAATCATACATATCTGATAGACATTTTAGAGTAAAACAGGAAGACTCATACTCAAATTTAAGAGAAATTCAAGCAGGCGTGCCCCAGGGTAGCGTACTAGGCCCTTATCTATACTTATTATTCACTTGTGATATCCCAAAGCCAGAAAATTGTCACTTAGCAACATTTGCCGAAGATACTGGTTTATTGACGGTAGAAAAATCTATTGAAAAATGCATAGAAAAACTTCAGGATGCAGTCACCCAAATTCACAGTTGGACCACAAAGTGGCGAATAAAATTAAATGAAACCAAATCAATTCAAATCAATGTTGATTTTACAAACAAAAATATAAATCACATACAAATAACAATTAACAACATTCCAGTACCATATTCGAATCAGGCAAAATATCTAGGTATGACACTTGATGCCAAATTGCGCTGGAAAGCACATGTTAAGAAAAAAAAAGAAGAACTTGAGATAAGGTATAGAAAAATGAACTGGCTAATTGGAAGGAAGTCCAATTTAACAATTCATAATAAGTTACTGCTTTATAGACAAATACTGAAACCAGTATGGACATATGGTATTCAACTATGGGGTTGTGCTAAAGAGAGTAACATTCTAGTTGTACAGAGATTTCAAAATAAAGTATTAAGAAACATTGTGAATGCACCTTGGTACGTTCGAAATAGTGACCTTCATCGAGATCTAAAAATCGAAACTGTAGCAGAGACTATAAAAAAGTACGCAAAAAGCCATGAAGATAGACTCCATCGGCATGTGAATGTGGAAGCAATTCAGCTTCTAGACAATACTATGCTAGTTCGACGACTAAAAAGAGTGAAGCCGTTTGAGCTAGTAAACTAAGTGAATTACACATAAAACAAAATAATGCTATAAACACAACACAATTGTGAGTTACAGACTAAACAAAGCGGGGAGAACTGTTGAGTGAACCCTAAGTTTAAATCTGACTTTTCTAGTAAATTAAGTTAAAACAAAATTGCTAATTAGTCTTACTGACTAGATTGTAATAAAAAAAACACAGTGTGTTTGACAAATAAAAAAGAATAAAAATTAACCCTTTCGTACGTCTCCCCCGCATTGTCTAGCGTGCAGGCACGTCTCGCGGCGCTTTCTTTGACGATGCTTACCTACATTTACCTGGCAATATTATATTTTATATTATATTTTCGGGCATCAGAGAAGCGGTCCACTCGGATCTGTTTAGTTCGATACCAGTAGTTAGTACAATGAATAGAGGAGTTTTACCCTACAAAAGGTCCGGGAGTTCTCAATTTTGTTTGTGATTTTTTAAAATTGGTTAAATTTACGGGCGCCTCTGAATTTATAACCATGAAACCAATCCGACTTTCTTGTACAGCATTTTAAAGGAAATTTTATTTGCTACAATAATGTATAACATATTTTGTTCTATAAACCTTGGTTTAAAAAAAATCGAATAAATCATGGAAAAAACATGGATATTTTTTTACTTTTTTAAATTACTTCAATTAACGGACGCCGCTGAAGAATTTATAAATAGTTGACCCTCATCGAGTTGTACCTTTTTCAAAACGAAATTTCATTGTCTACAATAAAGTATATTACACATTTTTCTCTTAGAAGCGTATTTTTTGAGAAAATTTGAGAAAACCTGAATATATTAGATTTTGGGGGGTCTGGGGGTGTTTATTGAAGAGGTGGTTAGTTTAAGGAGGTGTTTGACCCCTAAGCTCTCTTACCTTTTTGTGCGTCACTAAATTTACACGAAAAAATAAAAATAAATAAAAAACAAAAAAAAAAAGCACTAAATTTAAAAAAAATGATTATTTTCTAACTTACTTAGTTTAAGTTAAAAGTTACTCCCATTCCGTTACAATATTTAAAAATACATTTAAAGAATGGATTTTGTAGCTGATAAAATTCTCTACAAGATATGTTCTTCGAACTTTTACCCTAGAACGAAGTATTTCAGAGCTTATGCCGTCTAAAGTCGGAAAAATCTGAAAATTTGCCTAAGCACGTGATTTTAGTCATTTTTGGAAATTATCTAGCTCCGTTACTACTGCTCGCAGAACAACCATGGTACCACTCTTTTTGTGATTTAGTGTACTGGAACGACACTAAAGGCAAAAAACTAAAAAAAGTGCCAATTTTTGATGGTTTTTAGCTATATATACTATAAGTAGTTTGAGCTATGGTGATCCTAATTTTTTCGAGAAAAAAAAAGTTGCTCCGATTTCAAAAATTTTTATATATCTTTGCGTTTCAGATGATTTTGAAACTTTTTTGTTTTGCTGTCTGTCTGTCTGTCTGTCTGTCTGTAACGACCAACCCGCATAACTCAAAAACCGCTTGTCCGATTTTAATGAAATTTGGTACCTAAGTTGGGTCTTGGGCCGTGATGGTCCCATTTAAAAATGAACAAAATCCACGGAACACAAACCAAATAAAAGGGTGGGGGTAGATTCCAAAAATTAGAGTTTATGTGAAAATATGGCGTGTGTGATATCAAACGAAAGGTAATTAAGTCTGGAGTTAAAAAAAATGAATTTTAGTTTATTTTTAAAAACAGGGTGGGGGTAGATGTCAAAAATTAGAGTTTAAGTGAAAATATGGCCTGTGTGATATCAAACGAAAGGTAATTGAGTCTGGAGTTAAACAAAATACATTTTAGTTTTTTTTAAAAAGGAGGGGGTAGATTAAAAAAATTTGAGTTTAAGTCAAAACATGGCTTGTGTGGTATCAAACGAAAGGTAATTGAGTCTGGAGTTGAATAAAATATATTTCAGTTTTTGATTATATTAGCTCACACTATAACTATATAATAGATTGGCAGAGTATTTCAAGATGGCGGAGGGAGCACAGGGGTGGGGGTGACGAAAACTTTTAACTACCCTCCTGAGCTTAACAACATATCCAAAATTCAGAACTACCGGACCTTTTGTAGAGTAACCCCCCTATTTTGGCCTCTATTCATTGAACTAAGTGTACTTATTCGTTTATTGATTGTATTTGGGTAGTAACTTTGATTATATAACAGTCGTGTAAACATTGGTAGTAAGTATGGATGAACGAAGAAAAGGCAAAAAATTCGACTTAATGCGAAGAGGAAAAAAAAAGGCCCAAAAAAAGTGGTAAGTGCAAACATAAATTTTGCTTAGGCAGTAGGCGATAATTAGATATTTTGAACGATAGTTTTTTGCCTCTTTTCTTTTTTTAAAACTATGTTTAATATGTATAATATGGAAGCGTACTCCTTTTATTTTAGGGTCCTGGTACGATGCCAACTCTAACTGTACCGAAGGGTCCCAAGGTTTCTTCAACTTGTGTTAACCGGAAACACAGTGAGGCCAGAGGTATTTATAAGGTTAGTCATATAGGTAGTCAAATATATTTTAACTTTTTTATAAAATAGGGATAATTCATGGTGGGGACATTAAAGAAACTAATTTTAGCTTTTAAGGGGGGTGAGTTCGGTTCGGTTCAGGAAAGAGGGCAGTAGAAGACTCAGATTTTTTTTTAGATTTAATAATAATTAAAGGTAATATATTTAAAATCTTCTGATTTTTGTTTTGATACCTTTAGATCTGTAAATTTTTACCCTCCGAATACCTGCATCGGGCCAGAAAAGGCAAAGTAAGTCGACAGAAAAAATTCCATGACACACTCAACATGAGGGGTAGAGGGGGTGTTTTTTGACAGAATATAAACTACTTATGTCTGTAAAACTTAATGAACCGAACCGCACCTCAGCGAATAAAAACGTATTTTTGACCCTCATTTTAGGGACTAGAAACTCATTTTTATCTCTTATTTCAGAGAATAAAAATTTTAGTCCACGAGAGTCAAGAAAGTAGTACAGGTTTTAGATCAAGGGATAAACGTGCCACTTTTTTCCCGGAGGCGAAAAGTTTGTAGTTTGACAAGCTAGAGGGGGCAATTCGCCGCGTGATTAAAAATAAAAAGAACAATTTTATCACAGGGTTTATGCGATTTTTCGCACTTTTTGACTTTTTTCCGAGTTTTCTCTATTTTTTAGGAGGTTCTCGGTTTTCACGTTTTTATTAGAAATTTAATTTTTTTATTTCTTTATATGTCACTTTTAATCCCTATTATTACTTTTCATGCCTAAAGTGTGAAAAATAAAATTTAGGCCACTATAGTTAAGACTGTTTTTTTTCTTCGCTTTTTAACCCCAACGTAAATTTTTTTTTTAAATAATTTTATTGTAAGCTGATTCTTTACTAATTTTCGCAGACCACAATAAAAGTTACTCAAATACGGAAAGCGTTATACAAAATGAAACAGAAGAAAGCCAAGTAAGTAAGCCAAAATGTGCGTAATAAAATGTTTTGAGTTTAGGTCAAGAGTGGTTACCTTAGGTTAGAAACGCTTTGACATCTGGTAGAAAAACATTTAGTAGAATACATTTGGTAGAAAATATATTTGGTAAAAAAATGTTTGATAGAAAATGCATTTGGTAGAATAACACTTGATAGAAAATAAGTTTGGTAGAAATAACATTTGTTAGAAAAACATTTGGTAAAAAAACATTTAATGGAAAATAGATTTGGTAGAAAAACCTTTGATAGAAAGAGACTTGGTAAAAAACATTTAAAAAGTACATATTAGGTCAGGATAGGTTTGGTTAGATTATTAAATATTTTCATACCCAATGTCTTTTCTGGCTGTTCTGCCAATTGTACTTTCTATCAAATGGTATTCTAGAAAATGTGTTTTCTGTGATAGGTTTTTTTGCCAATTGTACTTTCTACCAAATGTACTTTACCAAAAATATTTTTTACCATTTAAATGTGTTTTCTATGAAATGTTTGTATACCAAATGTTTTTCTAGCAAATTTTTTTTCTTTAAAATATTTTTCTACCAAATGTATTTAAAATAGAAAATCGTTATACAGGACTCCATAGGACTTCCACAGGATTGCCACAGGACTATACAGGACCCCGAGGGTACTGGCGCCTAAGGGGTGCCCTAAGCATGATTAAGTAGGGAGGCCGGCAAAGGCAAATCAACTCTCTAAGAAAAACGAGAGTTAAGACGTTTTTTTTTGTTGGTCGCGAATTTTTTTATGGGCGTCTGTCAGTCAGGACTATACAGGACATTACAAGCCCAAAAATTTATTAAAGTCCCGTAGGAAAGTGTACAAATTTGATTCAGCTGATCACCCCTCGGTTTTTATAAAAAAACAAATTATATTAATAACACGCCGTAGATAGATTGACAATTCACATACAACATATTTGAACTTATATATACACAGTAACAAAAATATTAAAAGATGGCTAAATAAAGTGAAAATACGACAGTGTTAAAAAGTGCCATTTTCCGTACCAAACTCATCCAAAAAAAGTCAGTATTTTCCGCATGCGAGTGTAAAATAGTTATTTACCTAACAAGTGCGGAAAGTGACCCTTTTCCGCACGTACGGCAGTTACACGAACGACGCGAAGCGGAGTTCGGAAAGGCCGTTAAGGGCGGAAAAGACACTTTCCGCGCGTGTTAGGTACAATATTTTTCCTACTTGCGTAAAAAACTTCTTCCTACATAATGTATTTTGTATTTTTATTGACAAATTATGTTTTCGTTTTAGTTTTAAAATTAAAAGTTCATTACTATAATTATTTTATTTTTATTTGCTTTCATAAAATCACCAAAAAAGGTAGCGTGCGTAAAAAAAAATTTACGCACGCTACCTTTTTTGGTGATTTTATGAAATAATTCTAAATTGATATTCAGGCACTCTATTATTTTGGTGTCATTTTGACATTAATTAGTGACAAGCTATTTTTTCGGATTGTGTTATTGTTGTTACTATGGGATTATTAGTATTCGTTCGATCGCAGTTCAGTACGGTTATATTGCATCGTACCTGCATGATAGTACTAACGAGGTCAAAGTTGAAGTTTGTTTTGTTTACAATAAACCTCGCGCGCGAAATACCTTTGTTAAAAATCTATATACAATGTGTATTATAAATAATATATCATGTTTAAAAGCAAAAAAAGTGTACCATCACCTGTGAAACTTGTTTTAAAAATTAGCGAAAAGCCCAAACAAAATCAAGAAAAAATGGATAATGCCGAATTATTTCAGGATAGCCATGCTAGAACACAAAATGAAGAAGTTTTATATAGCGAATGGAAAAAATCCCAAAACGAAAAAAATTCACTTAGTGTACAAGTGGATTGTCTCCGAAGTCAACTGGAAAGTATGCAAAGAAAATTTGCAGATTTAGAGACAAAAGTCACTAAAAAAGAAGAGTCTGACATGGACTACATTACTGATGAGGACGATCTGGCAAGAGAAACTGAGTGGATCAGACAAAAAGGAAAAGGTTGGAAAAAACGTCGAATGGATACTTCACTCTCACCACCACAACAAAGCTCGGGCACTGGAGAGCCCTCCAATAAAACACAAAATGAAGAACCCCCAACTAAGGTTAAAAAAGCTCCATTACCTCCACCGATTATGGTAAATGGCGTAAATAATTTTAATGATATTTATGAAAAGTTAAATATCATACAAGGAGTTAAAATAAAAGTTTTAAATAACGAAAATATTAAAATAAATGTACAAGACGCAGACAGCTATCGGCTGGTTACTAAAATGCTTAATGAAATAAAGCATCAATGGCACTCATACGAAAACAAACAAATAAGGCCAATTAGAGTAATAGCGAATAGGCTACACTTCTCATGTGAACCACAAAAAATTGTAGCTGATCTACAAAAAAAAGGTTTTAAGGCACTGGAGGCCAGCAACAAACTTAAATGGAGAACAAGACAACCTCTTAACATGTTTATGCTCACATTTAGCCACGATAAAGATATCAACAAAATTTTTGAAATTTCCAGTATCCTTGGGATTGAAGTGGAAATAAAAGCACTAAAAACCTCAAAGTTAGTCCCTCAATGCAAAAGATGCCAATCTTATGGACACACGCAAAAATATTGCGCTAAAGAACCACGTTGCGTAAAATGCACGGGGAAACATCTTACTGTAGAATGCCCCAAACCAAAAGAATCTGAGCCAAAATGCATCCACTGTGGAGGCAAGCATCCTGCTAACTACAGAGGATGCCTTGTTGCTAAGGAAATACAAAAATTGAAAAATAAACCTAAGAAACCGAATCTCATACCAAACGTGAGTACAAATAGACAAAACCAACAGACAAGAAACACAGTCACACAAAACTCTGTGACAAGGACATACAGCCAAGTAGCAGCAACAGCTACTATACCTGATATTAATATCAGTAGTCAAAATACTATGGAACAAACACTACAATTAATTTTGGAGAAATTGAAAAAACTTGATGAGCGATTAACTAAACTAGAAAGTAGCAATAACGGAGCTACCAATATGCCTCAAAATGGTCAGTAATCTTAGAATCCTAGCTTGGAATGCCAATGGTCTCTTGCAACATCAGCAAGACTTGCAAGTTATTCTAGACATAGAAAAAAATTGACGTCTGTCTTGTGTCAGAAACGCATTTCACTAACCAGTCTCACATTAAATTTAAAGGTTATAAAGTATATCATACAACTCACCCTAGCAATACTGCACATGGGGGAAGTGCTGTAATAATTAAAGAAAATATATCACACTATGAGGAGATGGGATATAAAACCATAGAGATTCAAGCTACATTAGTAAGTGTAAAAACCAAAACATATACATTAGTCATAAGTGCTGTCTATATACCACCAAGGCACTTACTAAAGAAAAATCAATATCTTAATTTTCTCAGAAAATGGCAACAAAGCCGTGATCCTCGGGACAAAACAAATCTCAACAACATGACGCAGCGCATTAGGCGAGAAATTCTAGTAATAAAAAATGAATCTATTAACCATTTTCTTAATGAACTTACAGATGATAAAAATACCGAATATTCCCTTTGGAAAGCAACCAAAGATTTTAAAAGACCAATTATCCAAATTCCACCCATACGAAAATCTAACAACCAGTGGGCAAGGAGTAACGAAGAAAAAGCAGATATTTTTGCAAGTCATTTAGAAAAAACATTTCAGCCCCACGAAGCACCAGATGAACACTTTCATTTAAATGAACCCCATCAAATCGAGGACCATATTAAGCTTACATCACCAAAAGAAATATTAACAGAAATCAAAAATATTAATTCGAAAAAAGCCCCAGGGTATGATCTTATTAACGGGGTAGTCATAAAACAACTCCCCAGAAAAGCTATCGTAAAACTATGCAACCTAATTAATGCGTCTTTTAGGCTTAGGTATGTACCTAAACTGTGGAAAGTTGCAGAAGTTATCATGATTCCAAAACCGGGAAAACCACTCCACGACGTGTCATCTTACAGGCGAATATCTTTGCTGTCAATTATATCCAAGCTCTATGAAAAATTATTGCTTAAAAGAATAAAACCCATCATAGAAAGACAAGAAATTATTCCATCTCATCAATTTGGTTTTCGAGACAAGCATTCCACGATAGATCAAGTACACAGAATTACTAATATAATAGAAAAAGCACTAGAAGAGGGAAAAGTTTGTTCTGCAGTTTTTCTAGATGTAGCACAAGCATTTGACAAAGTGTGGCATGAAGGCCTTAATTTTAAACTAAAAAGGTTTCTGCCAAAACAGTATTCGGATATTTTGGAATCATACATATCTGATAGACATTTTAGAGTAAAACAGGAAGACTCATACTCAAATTTAAGAGAAATTCAAGCAGGCGTGCCCCAGGGTAGCGTACTAGGCCCTTATCTATACTTATTATTCACTTGTGATATCCCAAAGCCAGAAAATTGTCACTTAGCAACATTTGCCGATGATACTGGTTTATTGACGGTAGAAAAATCTATTGAAAAATGCATAGAAAAACTTCAGGATGCAGTCACCCAAATTCACAGTTGGACCACAAAGTGGCGAATAAAATTAAATGAAAGCAAATCAATTCATGTTGATTTTACAAACAAAAATATAAATCACATACAAATAACAATTAACAACATTCCAGTACCATATTCGAATCAGGCAAAATATCTAGGTATGACACTTGATGCCAAATTGCGCTGGAAAGCACATGTTAAGAAAAAAAAAGAAGAACTTGAGATAAGGTATAGAAAAATGAACTGGCTAATTGGAAGGAAGTCCAATTTAACAATTCATAATAAGTTACTGCTTTATAGACAAATACTGAAACCAGTATGGACATATGGTATTCAACTATGGGGTTGTGCTAAAGAGAGTAACATTCTAGTTGTACAGAGATTTCAAAATAAAGTATTAAGAAACATTGTGAATGCACCTTGGTACGTTCGAAATAGTGACCTTCATCGAGATCTAAAAATCGAAACTGTAGCAGAGACTATAAAAAGTACGCAAAAAGTCATGAAGATAGACTCCATTGGCATGTGAATGTGGAAGCAATTCAGCTTCTAGACAATACTATGCTAGTTCGACGACTAAAAAGAGTGAAGCCGTTTGAGCTAGTAAACTAAGTGAATTACACATAAAACAAAATAATGCTATAAACACAACACAATTGTGAGTTACAGACTAAACAAAGCGGGGAGAACTGTTGAGTGAACCCTAAGTTTAAATCTGACTTTTCTAGTAAATTAAGTTAAAACAAAATTGCTAATTAGTCTTACTGACTAGATTGTAATAAAAAAAACACAGTGTGTTTGACAAATAAAAATAAAAAAACTATGGGATTAAAAATACAAACATTGCAGCAAGTGTCATTTCAGCGTTATTTTCGGTTTATCTACAAAGTTTTCTTTAAAATGGATTTCGACGACAGCGATATTGAACTTCCAGACAGTATTGTGAATGACGCAGCATCGGCGAGGAAGGAATTAGTTCCAGAAAAGTCCCGTCCGAGATACGAAAAAGAGTACCACGCTTTTGAAGATTGGTTAAAAGCAAAGAACACTTCATCGCTAAAAGAAGAGGTATTTTTGGCGTATTTTTCTTATTTGTCAAAGAGTTTCGTGCCTAGCACGTTATGGTCAAAATTTACAATGCTTAAAATGTGTATAAGACTACGAAAAAATATAGATATTGGGCGATATTATGACTTAATATCATTTATTAAACGAAAAAATGTCGGTTTTAAACCAAAAAAGTCTCAAGTACTGCAAAAAAATGAGACCGATAAATTTTTGAAAGACGCTCCCGATGAGATTTATTTAATGAAAAAGGTGGCCACAATATTCGGCATTGCAGGAGCCTGCCGAAGAGCGGAGTTAGCGAATTTACAAGTATCCGACATCAAAGAGAAAGGCGACATCCTGGTGGTAACAATTTCAAACACTAAGAACCATACTTCAAGGAGTTTTGTGGTCTGCGATCCCAACAAAGACGATATAAGCTATATCAACATCTACAAAAAATACAAAAATTTGCGACCACCTGATACACCGCACCAACGGTTCTTTGTTTCCTACCATACCGGTAAATGCTCGAATGGTATAAACACATTTGGCAAGATCCCCGGTAACATCGCCGGGTTTCCTAAGCTGCCAAATCCGGAAACTTATACGGGCCATTGTTTCCGACGATCTTCTGCCACAATGTTGGCCAATGCCGGAGCAAATATAACCAATTTGAAGCGACATGGTGGGTGGAAGAGTGCGTCAGTAACCGAATCCTATGTGGAAGAATCCGAGGAAAACAAGAAAAAACGCAAATTTTGCAGAAAAAAAGTGACACAAATCAGGAGACAGGAGAACGCCAACCATCCACCTCAGTACTACCCTCCACCTCAGAACTACCATCCACCATAGCACTTCGATCCACATCAGTGCAAAGAAGCACGAATGCAGAAGCAACGACAGTGTTTCCATCAATGACGACGACTAATACATCGATACAATCTGAAAACCTAACAAAAGTGGCGGCGTCAGCATTAACATTACAAAATGCGACGCATTGCACGTTTAATTTTCACATTATGCGTTAAACTTTTTTAATTTTTCGAGTAGTTTTTAGTTTTTTTTTCACTGTTTCCGTTACAAATAAAAATATAAAACAAAAAAAAGTCTAAATTTACTTTAATATGCAAAGCGTGCGTAAAAGTATTTTTTACGCACGGCGTGCGGAAAGTTCAACTTTCCGCACGCAAATGCGTGCGTAAAAGTGCACTTTTACGCACGCCTATGCCCCTATCAAAGGAAGAGAGGATACGAACATTTTATAAATTGTAAGCGTTTTAAACGTCCCAGATGCCATTTTATTTTAACAATTTTTTTCATTATTTAGAAGAATATCACCAGTAAGACTGAAATTCTTCCCCGTTTAAAACAAAGATCTATTTCCTATAAAAAAAATTATTATAAAATTGTCGCTTTGTGACTATATTTAAGCATAATTTTATCTAATTTTTGACATTTTGTTTAAACTTAAAAATAATTCTGGTCGTAGACAAAAGATTACTTTCAATAATTAAGGAAAGTTTTTGTAAAAATCTGTAGCCGTCTTGGAGAAAACCGTGTATTTCTAAACCACCACAAATTACATTTACACTAGAATATCGGCGCAACTCTGACCCTTAGAAATCTGTGCCATTATATTGATCTAAAAAAATGTCAAAAGGGTGGATGGAATTATGTATATTCAATTAATGTTAAATAAGCAGTGATTTTTAGACAGGTAATTAAGGTATTTTTATAGGTATTTTGTGGCACCCCTGTACATATTCAGGAAATAGCGTCCAGTAAACAATGTTGGTCTCACTGTTTAAAATTACACATAGAAACCTCAAACACGGGTTAAGCCTTATAGAAACAGCTCTTTTTCGAACATTTTGTTCGATTTCTGGCTCATTCTCTAGGAGTTAACAATGTTAAGGTGAAAATGTTTAATTAACGTCCTCCTGTATAAAATATATAAATTAAAAAAAAACACCGGTACTTATACACGTGCAAATGTTTATATTTTCTTCCAATCACTTACACGTAATTTGTTTGTTTATAGTCCGCCCTATTTTTTAGTGTGTAAAGTAAAGACGAAAACGTGCCACTTTCCATACCAAACAACTCAATTCAAAAACAGTATAAAGTATATGAGAATGTCAAATATAATTTACCATTTTGATTTGGTAAAACCTCTATCAAGGGGTGAAAGGGACTAAAAATTTTAAATGCTGCCTCGGGCGCCAAAAATGCTAGCTGCGGCTCTGATGGTCCGGTGTCGTAAAAAAACCGAAAAGACAAGGATATTGCTATTGTTTTAAAAATAATTCTTAGCGACCAGACAAAAGCGGCAATTGTAGGTCTTGTAAGGGTTTAACAATACACGTTTTCCTACCAGATGACCTGCAATTTTTTGTATTTTTATTTTTTATTTATTTAGAGGAATGTCCTTTGTAGGCCCGAAATTCTTTTCCGATTGAATCAGATAACAATTTCCTATTAAAAAAATGATATGAAAATGATCGATTTTTGACTATAAATAAGCATAATTCATGCTATTTTGGAGAAATTTTTTTAACTAAAAAATAGTTTTGGGCCTGTAACAAAGATCACTTTAAACGATAAAAAAAAGTTTTTGTTAAAACCTTTAGCCGTCTTCAAGAAAAGCGTGTATTTCCAAACCCTTACATTAGCACGAAAATATCGGCGCGAGTCGGCCCCTTAATGTGTTTTTCTTAATAAATGCGTTGCGAACGGAGGTGCCGGGGGGGGGGGGGGGTTGAAAAATCCTGAATTTTTGCGTTACGTAATTTAAGAATGAGCCCTAAATGAAATAGTAGTTTACTGAACAAATGCGAAAAGTGGCAGTTTTACACACGCATTTAATCGACCAGCAATCAGATGTAAAAAAGTCACTTTGCGCGCGTACTAGTTATACTTTTTTTTATACAGGTGAGAAGAAAAACTTAAAAGTTTACATGATTTCATTTTTATTAAACTTTGACATGGTAGTGTGTTGACTGGCTTATTTTTACTTCTTTGCTATAAGAACGCGCATTTGCGCTAGTAAAAAATAGCTAATTACCTACCTAAGAAGTACGGAAAATATTACTTTTCCACGAATGTCCAAACGACGCGCACCATCCGCACGAGTTAGGTAGGTGCAATATTTTTCCAACGAAGCGTACGAAAATATCAAACCTATTTTTTTTTTGTTTAATTTTTAAGTAAAAAAATATAGTCAAAACTACGAAATGTGTTTTATTTAGAACAAAATTAGCACCGGCATGAAAAAATTTAACTTTTTTTTATTTAAAATGACGAATATCAGTGGCGCAACCAGGAATGTGTCATAGGGGGGGGCGAGGCCTCTTGGGGGGGGGGGGTAGAAAATATGTAAAAAAATCTAAGGCTTGGGGGGGGGGGCGGGCCCCGAGGCCTTGGTGCGACCATGCGAATATTAATAAGAGTATCATAGAAAAGTGCCATTGCTCAAATTGGTTATGAGGATTTCTTACGGGATCTGAATCGAATTAAGTCTCAATCGCATTTCTTGACGTTTTAAAGACACAAAAAAATCAAAACAGGTTGGTAATTTTAGCATTGAAATTAGTGCGGAAAAAGCTATTTTCCGCACGCGCGTAGAAAAACCACTTTATGTGCTTTTTTACAGGTAAAATCAAAGTCCATTTCTGAAACCTACTCTTTCATTTATTCGTTGCATGGTTCAAGAGCAAAAAATAATTTTTACATTGACTCGGTCGCACTGTGTTCTTTGAAATATTTATAGTTATTTCATCTGGTACTAGCTTAAAAATAACTGGCTTTGCTGATTAGACCGACCTGCACGTATCGTAGCGCTAAAGAAACTCATATATTCTCATAGAATATGTGTGCCAAATATCATTGAAATCGCTTAAGTAGTTTCTGAGATTAGCGGTAACAAAAAAGCCCTGTATGATATGAACCTTATCTGTATTGATTGATAGATTTATGATGATGATAACCTGTCATTGTATCCTTTAGCTAACATATATAATATACGTCGAATTTCCAAGGCGGCTAAATTTTCTAGTTCTACCATTGAATAGATTTGATACAGGATAAAAATATCTCTTGTTTTGTTATTATTATTGGGATATATTTCTCCTCAGTAATTCTTTTTGAAAATTCAAAAATCTTATTATTATACAATTTTGAAATCCATGGTTTGTGAAAGCCCTCAATAAATAAGTATATAGGGAACCCGCGGTTACCGTCCAGGTTGCCCCCCTGTAAATATATGAGAGCCCTGCGAAAATATATTTGAGTTATATGTTGAATTGATTGGTTCTTTTAACATAAACTCGCTTGTTTTCTCAGCTTAGATATTGTCATATTGTCCTTTGGTGTGACCATACCTAGTTTTTCTGTGGTTTGAGTAAATTCGTGATTTTTTTAAAGTTATGGATGCTCGACGCAAGAAAAAAGGTCGCAAAAAAGGAAAGGTATGTATCCATTCTACGCAAACATGTTTGTAGAGAGGATTAATATGTACAGGATGTTTTACCATATTTTAATAAGAAAATATTTCTGTTATTAATAAATATAGAAATAAATCATAAATATAGAAGCAATAAAATTGTTCTTTAGATGGTGTAAATTTCAACTATTGTTCCAAATATCAAATTTTGACAGCAACTTTCTTAACTTATATAAAGCATATTAGGTATATTATTTAATTTGTCAATTGGGCTTTCCCTTCTGATTCCATTTTAAACTTTTTTATGAAGGTGACCGCAAAGTTTTTTTTGTTTATAAATTGAACTTGAACATAGGTATCAAATGTGCACTTTTTATCAAACCTGACAGATCAGGGATAAAAAGGAAAAATCAGGGATGAAACGCAACAGGTCAGAGATAAAAAGTAAAAAAACTGTAAAAACAAAAAAAAGCTCTGAAAAAAAATCCAAAATTGATACGAACTGTTCGCCTTAGCCAAGATTTGGGAAAATCCACTTTCTAGAAGCATTTTATATTACTTTTTGGCAAATGGGCAATTCCCCCTATTTTGACCCCGCTGAATTCGAATATCCCTGTTGCCAACTCGAAATATTGACAGGGGCTGAGATATTCAAGATGGCGGCCAAACTGGCGGCGGAATTTTAAATTGCCGCTAGAAATTGTCACAAGTGTACATTCAAAATATATATTTGTATAATTAAAAAATAATAACATATTTTTTTTTTAAATGGCTGCAAAAACCTCCAAAAACCCCCCCAGAGCGCTCAAAATCTGAAAGTTTGAGGTTTTTTCAAATTTTCCTAAAAACTAAGCTTTCAAGAGAAAAATGTATAATATACTTTATTGTAGACAATAAAATTTCCTTTTCAACATGCTATAAGTTAATAAAGTTAAACTAATAACAAGCTCTCCAGCGGCGTCCGTTAATTGAAGTAATTAAAAAAAACACACTATGTTTTTTCCAAGATTTATTTAATTTTTTTTAAAACTAATATCTACAGAAAACCATATATTACATTTTGGTATACTCAATATAATTTCCTTCAAAATGACGTATAACATGATTAAATCGGTTTTATAAATAAAACTGCAGGGGCATCCGTAAATTAAATTAATTTTGAAAAAACAGAAAATAAACCATTTTTGTTACAGGTTTTATCTAATTTTCTCAAAAACTAAGCTTAACATGAAAAAACTTGTTCTACACTTTTTTGTAGACAGGGAAATTCCTTTTTTAAAAGTGTAAAACTCGGTGGAGTTTGACTTATAGCAAACTCTCCAGCGACGTCCGTCAATGGGGGTGATTTCAACAAATCATTAAAAAAAACATGTTTTTCATACGTTTTATTCAAGTTTCTTAAAAACCAAGCTGTTTATCGAAAAATGTGTTCTATACTTCGTCATAGCCAATAAAATTTTCTTTCATGGTGTATAACAAAGTGGAAGTTATTTTATATTTACCGGTCCAGTGGTGTTCTTAATTTAAAGAAATTATTTAAGATCAATCCAAACTAATCAATTTTGTGTCTTATTAGCTTTTCGCTGGATAATAAAGAGCGGCGGATAAAAGGTCGAAAGTACAAAAGGTTGAAAGTACAAAAGGTCGAAAAAATAAGGTATAAAGTACAAAAGGTCGAAAATACAAAAGGTCGAAATTACAAAAAGTCGAAAGTACAAAAGATCAAAAAACAAAAGGTCGAAAATTCAAAAGGTCGAAAGTATGAGTACCTAATTATGATTATGCCCCCCCCCCCAAACCGTTGCATAAGATTCACCACTTTATTTTTAGTTCCATATGCTTAAAAAAATAACCAAAAACACCTGTGTCAAAGTTACTACTGTTACTTTCTGCACAAAAATATTGCTTAGGGGGGGCCATGGCCCCTATGCCCCCTCCCCTTATAACCCCCGTGTTTTTTTGCTTTAAAGAACTTATTTAGATAAATCAAAATATCTAATCAAAAAACAGTTTATTTTAATTTGGAAACATTTTATTTTAGTAGGTATAAATTCCGAACCTTTTTGAAGTATTTATCATAACATTAACCTCACATTTAAAAAGAAATTGTCTTATCCTCAATAAAGAATCAAGGCACATTTTTTTCTGAAAATCTTAGTTAGAAAACATATTTAAATATGCAAGAGAAACTGATTATTTCAGTTATTTTTGAAAATAAGTTTATATTAGTACGCCCCTGAAGCCTTAAATATGGCAACAACCCGACATTTTAATAAAGTTTTTAAAAGAAAATGTTATGTTCTACAATAAAGTATACTACATATTTTTTCCTAAAAAGTGTAGTTTTTGAGAAAATTTTGAAAAACCTATAATAAACATGTTTTTTCTAAATAATCCCAATTTACGTACGCTACTGAAGAGCTACTTGCTTTTCCTAACCATATTGACCAATACATCGTTTTGGAATTTTATTCTCCACAAAAAACTGTTCTCTGCAATTTTTGATAAAAAGGTTAGTTTTCGAGAAAATTGCATAAAACTGAAAAAAAAAACAGGTTTTTGGTGGTTTGGGGGGGATTTTCTCCGTCCCTGTCGATTTTTCGAGTTGGCGACAGAGATATTCGGATTCAGCGGTGTCAAATTAGGGGGAAATGGTCTGTTGCCAAAAAGTAATATGATTTGCTTCTAGACCGAAAACGGAAAGCCTTTTAAAATAATATGCTCTGACTACTAGGATAGAAAGTGCCACTTTATTCTTTTGCTAAAATACTATTTTTCTTATTAGAAAATATATGATTGATATATGATATATAAATATATGTACAGTAAAAAACCTTTTTCGCTGTTCTGTGCTGGTTTTTATGATTTCATACATCAACTGTCAAAAAGTTACCTCAAAAATGATTAAATTAACTTTAGGTACTAGATGAATCGACTTCAACTTCAAGCAAACGCAGCTACAGTGACCTCGAGGATAGGACTCATGAGGTGAATGTAAATACATTCATATTTTTTAATGAATGCTGTAGTGAGGCAAAAAAATTTCTTATATTTTTGACATGACAAAGCTGCTATAATTTATTTTCTGATTTGCTGTATTAGTGTTTCCGTTTAGTTTTGGTGTAATAGTAGTACTTATTTATTTTTTAGGGGCTGCAAAAGGCAATTGTTAGTAAAAAACAGAAGTGCGAAGATAAACCTATTTAGGTACAGGATATAATTCTTTTGGTTACTCTAAATATGTAGCAAACTTATTTTTTTTTAGAATATGCCATCGCAAGAAGAAGGAGTTAAAGAAATTTAGAACAAGTTACAGAAATTAAAGTGACAAGGGAAAATATTTATGAGAATTATCAAAAGGTACAAAGATGTAGGGTTAGTGTCTTATCCCGGCCTTCCCTGCGTTTGGCTTATTTAAAGTTTATTATTTGCAACTCTTTATATGTAGCAAACTTGGTATTTTTAGGATAAGTTATCGCAAGATAATATCAAGAAAAATTTATTGGATAAAGAAGAACAAGATAAAGTAAATTCAGAAAAAGTTAAAGAAATTGAAGTAGCAAGTAAAAATAATTATGAGAATAATCAAAAGGTACAGAGATGAAGGGTTAGTGGCTTGTCCCGACCTTTCCTGCGTTTGGCTTAGTTGAAGTTTATTATTCGCAACTCTTTATATGTAGCAAACTTGGTATTTTTAGGATAAGTTATTGCAAGATAATATCAAGAAAAATTTATTGGATAAAGAAGAAGAGGATAAAGAAAATTTAAAAAAAGTTAAAACGTTGGAAGTGACAGAAGGAAATAGTTTTAAGGATAATCAAAAGGTACAGAGATGTAGTATTAGTATCTTATTTTGGGTGTCCAGGCCTTCCCTGCGCGCGCTTGGCTTTTTAAATATCTCCTTTGTATAATTATAAATGTAGAAAATCCACAATACCTAATAAAAATTAGAGTGTACCTTTAATTTATATTAGCAGCGATTGACATATTACATTTTGGCAATAAAATTTTAAGATTTAGGAAAACTACTTAGTCAATGGGTATAATTAAAACAAAACGATTGAGTAAAATATATTAGATCACCCTTTACTAAAAAATAAACAAAATATATTTTAGGAACTACCAAATCTTGACGGCTGGCGAATAGTCGACATTGAATAAAATGCAATATGTGCAATGACACATATTCTGTTTATTCATGCCTAGGTGATCCGAACAATGATGCTGTTTTGTGTGCCACGATGATTGGCTCCGGATTTACAGGTGTGAAAAATTTTCTGGGAACACTGGATATTCCACCCATGAGTCTTGAAAAATATCAGAAATCACAAGAAACAGTTTTTGATGCCCTGCACGTAACTGCTATGGAAAGTATGAAAGAGGCAGCGGAAGAAGAAAGAAAATTGGCCATTGCTGCTGGAGAAGTGGATGGAGACGGCAATGGTCTCATAACAGTGAAAGCTGATGGCAGTTGGCCTAAAAGGTCATACAAAAATGCATACAACGCTCTATCGGGTACAGCTGCCATAATCGGACAAAGAACTAAGTCTTATTCATAGCTGTAAAAAATAAATTTTGCACTATTTGCAAATTTGTCGAAAGTAATGGAAAAGACCCAAATCCCCATAAATGCTACAAAAATTTTACAGGCTTTTCTATGAGCATGGAGGGAGAAATCTTAAAAGAATGATTCTGCAGTAGTGTGAAAATGTATGGCCTTGTGTACCACAAACTAATTGCTGACGGAGATAGCAATACTTACAAAAAAAATTATAGATGCCAAGCCTTACAAAAATGTTACTGTTGAAGCTCGAATGCAAAAACCATTTGCTTAGAAATTATCTAAGAAAAATTAGAGATCTTTCTAAAGATACGAAAGCAGGACCTTTGATATTGCAAAAGATGATTGATGTAAGTAGGCTTTCTCTCCTGCAAATACAAAAATAAATATAAATGTATCCATGACGGATTTGATACCGGCCTAGCCCATTAGCACACTATTGAACTCCACGCTACATCAGGTATGAAAACAGTTTTTTGTAAATAGCTCAGAACTGAAAGCTCCTACGAAGTTTTTGCTTATAACACAAACTATTGCGAAAAATGTGTTCTACTATAATTCGAATTTTAATGCGATGGTTAAAAAATTACCATTTTATCAATTTTTCAACTGATAAAAAACTGTCATTAGCATTAATGGAATTTGACAAAAATCAATCAAAAAAACTAATCAGCTCATTACAGTGTCAGAACACTATTTTTAAAGAAAATCTTAAAAATTGTTCCTGCGGTTCCGGAGCTATCGTGGGCCGGACAGATACACACACACACACACACACACACACAAAAACGCATACACACCCGGACAAGACCTCACGACGAGATTCCTAATATTATAGGTATATACTACACATAAATAACACATTTTCGACGGTGTCTCATTTTGTTTTATCGATAACAATACCCTCACCTGCGCGGGCTGGAAAGGTTTGTTGTTGTCTTTGTTTCTAGAACGTTTAAACATTTGGGCAAGCAATAGTGATTAACTAATCAAGTACTGGAGGGCGAGTTTATAATTTAATGATTAACTAGTGGCGCGCTGAAGGGCGTGCTTCAGATAAAAATGCAGAGTTTATGAAGTTAAATATAGAAAAGAAGGAGACTTGGATCTTCAAAGCAAAGCAAAACTTTTAAAAGATGACATTGACAATTCATTAAGTCACGTGTTTGGCGAACACAAAGAATGCCAAAAACTGAGATATTTTTGTGAGAAAGAATATGTTACTAAGGGGACCCCATTTCATGATTTAAAAAATACAGGTGATGTTATTATCAGAACTGTAGCAAGGTTTTCTGGCGCCCATGGCAAACTATAAAATTAGTGCCCCCTGATAGATGTTTTTTAAATTTTAAATTATTTTTTCCACCGATTGCGAAACATTTGAATTAGGGAGGAATATATCGATAGCTAGATATCAATTTTTGCATTATAAAAAAACTTTTTTTCATAGTTTTCAGGGTACTGGGACGATTTGCCACCGGGCCAACTCGCCGCCGTAATGTTATTTCGCAATTTTGTTTTAAACGGTTGCTTAACTTCGTATATAACTTTATTATTTATTTTTGGTCTTGAGAATTGGTACGGCGGTGAATCGGTTCAGTAGCGAGTTAGCCTGGCAGCAATTTGGGTCGGCGGCGACTCGACCGTGGTAAGAGGGCCGCGGCGGGGAATTTTCCTATACCCTGACCAGGAGGTGTATTCTGTGTGTAAAAACTGAGTATGGTTTCGAATTTGAGCCGGGGGAGAAATTTAAAACAAACAAATTTCACTTCGTGAGCTTCATTTAAATTTTTAAAAAATCCAGGGACAAATTTTGCCTTGTCCTTCTCCTTTATTTAAATCTTTTTATGTAGTAGTAGGTTGCTTTTACAAATTTAAAAAAAAAGTAACCTGGAAAGATGTGAAAAATTTATAATCTACCAACTTACTTAACATGCCTTGAACATGTTCTTGATTTAGATTCGTGAAAAGAATTTGTCTAGTGTGTTAGCTCCCGCTAAATTTCGCGGTTGTTTGTAAATTTTAAAAACCACACAATTGGATGACGGACAGAGTGCATTTTTTGCGCATTTGGACATGCGCACCAAGAATCGGTGAGATCTTTTTTCGACCGCCTCGAGAAAATGGCGTGTTAATTTCTTTCTCTAACTATTTCAAATTTCTACACTTAAAAGTGCTCGATTTTGGTGTACTGAAGCATAGAACTAGAAACTTCAGCCCTTCAGCTACGTGGTCCCATCATTAGATCAAGACAGGGGCCCCTTGGAACGTGGAGAAATTGGCTGCAAACTGGTGAGTGCTTTGTTTCTGATTTCCGTTGTGTGGTACCAATAGTTAACCTATGGACCTTAATTATTTCGTGATTTCATATCAATATATTTATGTTTGTTCGCGCTATCATTAATTAAAATACATAATAGTCCATTGCAGTATCGTTTTTCTAACTGCGGGCAAACAAAAGTGCTCCTTCGACCCGAATTATTTAAAATTTACTCCATACGACGGTATTAATAAGTCGGCCATTTTCACGCCGAGATCATACGGCCTTGAATTTTTCCAATCGTATTGAACCGAGAGAGAGTGTCGCTCGACCTTCGGTTGTCCGGCGCAATTCACCTGTTTTCGGTCCGCTGCTATGGTAACGTAGGGTCTACCGCGTGGTCATTCAGTAAACAAATCGAGAAGCAATCAAAACAAACAAGCACGAGTTTTATGATTAGGTGTGTTCCATATCATTTCGATATTTAAAACAATTTTCATCAATTGCGATAAATTAGTGCATATTTTCGACAATTCGTCATTTTTCTATTTCAGAAGCATTAATTTAGCGTTAATTGTATATTTACCGACATTTCTGTGATTAGGTGTGTTCCATATCATTTCGATATTTAAAACAATTTTCATCAGTTGCGATAAATTAGTGCATATTTTCGACAATTCGTCATTTTTCTATTTCAGAAGCATTAATTTAGCGTTAATTGTATATTTACCGACAATTTCGTCATTTCAAAGGTAAAATCATGTCTATCAAAAAAGCCGTGCAAAAACGCAAGGTTTTTTTATCTGCGATCACCGAGTGTTATGTGTTTTCACAACCGCGGCACCGGACGAAAAAGCGAGAAACGAGTTTCAAGTGAGGTATTCCGACTTGGATGAAACTTTCGATAAATGCATGTTGGCACATAATGATGTCATTATGTTGATAGACGACTCGGACGACGAGGAGTTTAAAACTCAAGATGCGATCCTTTCAGAAGCTCGTAAATATTTTTATGCGTGTAAGGGGGTTTACTCTAAAATATTTCCGGTTGAGGCCCCATCCTTTTCGGGATCATATGTTCGACAAAACGAAACTCCAAAACTCAAAGAGTTAGGTATTTCTATATTTCGAGGTGATAAAAAATTATGGCCAAGCTTTTTCGATCTTTTTAATAACATTATAGATCAAAATCAAAGTCTAAGTAACGTTCGAAAACTTCAATATTTATTTTCATATCTTGAGGATGAGCCTTTAAAATGGATATCAGGGATTAGCTTATCTGATCAAAATTATAAAATTGCTTACGACAAATTAGTCAATAGATATCAAAACAAGCGAGACCTCGCAAATGATGCTTTAAGCACAATTATGAACTCTACCTTAAAAAGCGAGTCAGCTAAAGAATTGCGTAATTTAATTGACACCTTTTCAGAATCCCTAGAAACTTTAAAATCACTTAGCTTTGACGTTGACAGTTGGGACTTTATTATTTTTTTCATTTTGTTAGAAAAATTTGATATTCCGACGCGTTCAAATTTCGAAATGAGTCACGCCAATACTAATAGCGAAATTCCCACTTTTTAGTCACTTTCAATTTTTAGAAAAAAGATGTAAAGTTTTGGAATCACTTCCTCAATCAACAGCACCCAAAAAGGTGCCTACCTATCAAAAATCAAATTCTATGCAAAATCAGTTTGGCCAAAAGCCTACCTATCAAAATTCAAATTCTATGCAAAATCAGTTTGGGCAAAAGCCTACCTATAAATCATCCAATTCGCCTTTCATAGGACTGGCTGGCACCTCAACTAATTCAAGTACGGGAATAAAATGTTTCCGGTGTAATCAAGGTCACGTGCTTTCGAAATGTCAAACATTTCTTGACCTCTCACCTATCGATCGCCTATCTTTCGTCAAGCAGAAAAAATTATGTCTAGCGTGTTTTCATCCCTTGCATGGGGTAGATACGTGCAAATCAAAATATTCATGCAGGACTTGCAATAGTAAAAGGCACCACACTTTAACTCATATCTTAGAAACTAATCAAGAGTCTGGAAGCCAAGATACTAGTCCTGTCATTCACACACCACCTGTCAATAATCTTCATGTGTCATTAAATACCTCAGGACCTTCAGATACCTTTCCTTTATGCACCGCCATAATAGATGTTATGGACGGTTGCGGAAATTTTCAACCTGTAAGGGCACTGCTTGATTCTGGATCACAGACAGGATTCATCAGTGAAAAGTGTATTCAGCGTCTTAATCTTCCTAGGCGAAGTTACACCACTGAAATATTCGGATTAAATCAAATGTCTTCTTTTACTTCCAAAGGGCTCGTTCAATGTCACATAAAGCCACAAGGACAGGTCACTCCTTTACTTAATTTCGAAGCAATTGTCGTTCCACAACTATGTTCCAATATGCCTTTATTCACTTTGAACGATAATCAGTGGAAACACTTGGAAAACCTTAAACTTGCCGACCCATCTTATTTCAAATCTAGACCTGTAGACCTAGTTATTGGTTGCGAGCTATTCGCACAGATATTCAAGGAGGGCAGGGTTCTTGGACAAATAGGGCAACCTTCAGCCCTTGAAACCATCTTTGGCTGGGTCGTCATGGGAAAAGTGGACGAAGTAGGTAGTCTAACGGAACGAACCAGTTGTTTTTTAACGAGTCATTCACCTCCGTTAGAGGTCATTATCCCTAGGTTTTGGGAAATCGAACATTTGCCTAAAAAACAAATCTTATCAAAGGAAGAAAAACAAGCGGAATCAATTTTTACTGCGAGTGTCGTACGACAACCGAGCGGTAGATTCATGGAAGATCTTCCGTTTAAAGATAAAATAAACCCTGACCTAGGAAATACTTATCCGCAAGCTTATCGTAGATTTTTACTTCTAGAAAATAGATTAATCAAAAATCCTGATCTGTACACTGCCTATTCAAGTTTCATGCAAGACTATATCGATTCTAATCATATGAGTTTAGTTTTATCTAGTCAACCAAAAGTCGACGTATCATGTTTTTTAGCACATCATTGCGTACTAAAGCCGGAAAGCTTAAGTACAAAATTAAGGGTAGTCTGGGATTGTTCGGCAGTCACCCCAAAGAATATTAGTCTCAATGACACGTTGTTATCTGGACCAAAACTTCAAAAGAATATTGCTTCTTTACTCCTTACGTTTCGTCTTAATCCTATTGCCTACATTGCTGATATCAAACAGATGTTCCGTCAAGTCCTTATCAATCCTTATCACCGTCCTTATCAAAGGATATTGTGGAGGTTTTCTCCACAGGACCAACTTTCAGTGTGGGAACTTTCTATCGTCACTTTTGGCATGACATGCTCACCTTTTGTAGCCATGCGTACCTTAAATGAGCTGGCAGAGAGAGAAAAGGAACGTTTTCCTATGGCTAGTACTGTTCTAAAAACGTCAATTTACATCGACGATGTCTTGGGAACTAGCCCTTCGCTTTCTGAAGCTCTTTCCCTTCAAACGGAACTCAATGATTTGTTGAAGTCGGGATGATTTGAACTTAAAAAATGGGCAAGCAATTGTCCTGATTTATTGGCAACTTTGCCAGAATCCGATCGTCAAATGCCTCTCTCTATTGACAAGGAGGAACCCCACTTTATCAAAGTTTTAGGACTTCAGTGGCATCCAAAAAACGACATTTTTTCTTATCAATGCCGAATGAAGGACAAACCCCCAACCAAACGTTCTATTTTATCTATCATAGGAACAATCTTCGATCCCTTAGGTTTTCTTTGTCCCTTGTTGCTACAAGCAAAATTTATTTTGCAACAGTTGTGGATATCGAAAATAGGCTGGGACGAAGAACCAGATTCTTCTATAATCGACTCTTGGAACTAACTTCGTTCTGAATCCCGGTTCTTTCCAATTTTCAATTACCCCGACAAATCAAACTGTCTAAAATCAATACCTGTCAAATCATCGGCTTCTGTGACGCTTCAATTCGAGGCTACGCAGGCGTCGTATATTTCCGTGTAGAAGAGGAAAACAATATATCGGTTTCTCTCATATCTGCAAAATCTAGGGTCGCGCCTATAAAGTCACAAACTTTGGCTAGGCTAGAACTCCTAGGCGCATTTCTTTTAAGCGAATTAATTGACTTCGTCTTATCTAGCTATGAAGGAAAAATAACTTTTACAAATATCGTTACTTTCTGCGATTCGCAAGTCGTATTACACTGGCTTTCATCCCCTCCTAATCGCTGGCAAACCTTTGTTGGAAATCGAGTCAGTAGAATCCAAGAAATCATTCCTTCAAACTCATGGCGCTACATTCCTTCTGCTTTAAATGCAGCCGATATTGCGTCACGAGGGGCCACCCCTTCACAGCTCATGTCACATGACATGTGGTGGAACGCACCGTCGTTTTTGTGGTCTCCCGAAAACGAATGGCCCGATTTTCATAAATCAAAAATGCCGATTGATTTCGGAGATAATAATCTGGAGGAAAAGCCAAAGGTCTGTTGCAATGCGATAATTGACGTTAACTTCTTAGATCAGCTTCTTATCAAATATTCATCTATATCAAAAATTCAACGTATCATTTGTTATGTCCTTCGAATAGTTAACCTTTTTCAAAACCATTCCTATCAAAAGTCCACTAAGCCGCCGGACCAAAAAGTTATTTTTGAGAATATTGTTTTTCCTACCACCGGTGAGATGCAAAGTGCGTTATACCTTCTTATCAAACGCCAAGGTTCTTGTTTTTCTGAGCTTTTTTCCTCGTTATCTAAGGATAAACCAATACCGAAACCTTTTCGAAAACTTTCACCTTTTCTTGATGAAAATAATATTATTAGAGTCGGTGGCAGATTACAAAATTCTGACCTTTTGTCTTATTCTTACTTTCGAGTAACCATCGTTTAACTACTCTTCTTATCGAGTCCGCTCATCGACAATACCTTCATCCTGGGTTTAAAACATTACATAATCTGCTTTTACAGCAATTTTGGATATTATCTGCCAGACGGGCAATTCAAAGAACCATATCCAAATGCTTGCAATGTTTTAGAATCAACCCTAAACCCTATAGACCGCCCATAATGAGTTCACTTTCCGCTCATCGAATCAATCAACTTAAATCTTTTTCGAGTGTAGCTATCGACTTTTGTGGACCTTTCTTTGTGATTCCTCATCGTTACCGTGGTTGTAAAGCTTTCAAATCGTATGTCTGTGTGTTTGTCTGTACGGCCACACATTGCGTGCATTTGGAATTAACCATGGAACTGTCCACCGAAGGGTTTGTAGGTGCATTCCATCGATTCATTTCCAGACGTGGAAGCGTGACGCAATGCTGGTCAGATCAAGGCAGTAATTTTATAGGGTTTCTTAACCAATTACTTGATTACGCAAGAAGTGCGTCCACCAGACTTTCTATTCGTTGGCATCTGGGACCCCCTCTCAGTCCACATTTCAATGGCCTGGCAGAAGCTGGCGTCAAAAGTTTTAAAACTCACTTTGTTCGAGTTGTCGGCGACCAGAAGTTGTCCATCATGGAAATGTCCACCCTTACCTGTCGCATAGAAGCTGTACTTAATAGTCGCCCTTTATCTCCTGCCTCTGCAGACCCACACGATCTTCAACCTCTTACACCTGGGCATTTTTTGACACATGAACCCCTTAATTCAGAAATTCCGGAGTCAGATTTGTCCGAGGTTCCCCTAAATCGGCTCTCGAGATGGCAACTAATCCAAAAACTACATAATGATTTTTGGAAGAGGTATTCTGTAGAGTATTTGCATATGCTACAACAGCGACACAAGTGGGCTGATTCGTCCCCAAATATCAAATTAAATGATTTGGTTATCATAACGAGTGATCACATTCAGTCACCTTTGAAATGGCCAGTCGGTCCGGTCATCGAACTGCATCCCGACGGAGACGGTCAGGTGCGTGTTGCGACGGTACAAACGGCTACCGGTGTTTACAAGCGGCCAGTTGTAAAACTGTGTCTCTTGCCGAATTAAAAGTAATTTTAATTTTTTCTACCTATTGAAGTCAATGTTAGCTCCCGCTAAATTTCGCGGTTGTTTATATATTTTTAAAACCACACAATTGTATGAAGGACAGAGTGCATTTCGCGCATTTGGACATGCGCACCAACAACCAGAGAGATCCTTTGTCAATCGCCTCAAGAAATGGCGTGTTAATTTCGTTCTCCAACTATTTCAAATTTCTACACCTGAAAGTGCTCGATTTTGGTGTACTGAAGCATAGAACTAGAAACTTCAGCCCTTCAACTACGTGGTGACTTCATTAGATCCAGAAAGGGGCCCCTTGGAAGTGGATAAATTGGCTGCAAACTGGTGAGTGCCTTTGTTTCTGATTGCCGTTGTGTGGCAGCAACAATTAACCTATGGACGTTTGATTATTTCGTTATTTCATATCAATATATTTATGTTTGTTCGCGCTTCATTTAATTAAAATATTTATAGTCCATTGCAGTTATCGTTTTTCTAACCGCGGGCTAAAATAAGTGTTCCTTTCGAGCCGAATTATTTTAAATTAAATCCATACGACGGTATTAAAAATCGACCATTATTTTCACGCCGAAAACAAGGCGGCCTTGAATTTTTCCCATCGTATTGAAACGAGAGAAAGGCGTTCGCACCGAAGGTCGGTGTGGTGTCGGCGCAGTACCTGTTTTCGCGTACCGCGTGGTATAAACAAAATCGAGAAGGAATCAAAACAAAACAAACAACATTTCCCATTTTTGTGTTAGGTGTGTTCCATATCATTTCGATATTTAAAACAATTTTCATCAATTGCGATAAATTAGTGCATATTTTCGACAATTCGTCATTTTTCTATTTCAGAAGCATTAATTTAGCGTTAATTGTATATTTACCGACAATTTCGTCATTTCAAAGGTAAAATCATGTCTGTCAAAAAAGCCGTGCAAAAACGCAAGGGTTTTTTATCTGCGATCACCGAGTGTTATGTGTGTTCGCAGACCGCGGCAAAGGACGAAAAAGCGAGAAACGAGTTTCAAGTGAGGTATTCCGATTTGGATGAAACCTTCGATAAATGCATGCTGGCACATAATGACGTCATTATGTTGATAGACGACACGGACGACGAGGAGTTTAAAACGCAGGATGCGATCCTTTCAGAAGCTCGTAAATATTTTTATGCGTGTAAGGGGGTTTACTCTAAAATATTTCCGGTTGAGGCCCCATCCTTTTCGGGATCATATGTTCGACAAAACGAAACTCCAAAACTCAAAGAGTTAGGTATTCCCATATTCCGAGGTGATAAAAAATTATGACCAAGCTTTTTCGCTCTTTTTAATAACATTATAGATCAAAATCAAAGTCTAAGTAACGTCCGAAAACTTCAATATTTATTTTCATATCTCGAGGATTAGCCTTTAAAATTGATATCAGGGATTAGCTTATCTGATCAAAATTATAAAATTGCTTACGACAAATTAGTCAATAGATATCAAAACAAGCGAGACCTCGCAAATGATGCTTTAAGCACAATTATGAACTCCACCTTAAAAAACGAGTCAGCTAAAGAATTGCGTAATTTAATTGACACCTTTTCTGAATCCCTAGAAATTTTAAAATCACTTAGCTTTGACGTTGACAGTTGGGACTTTATTATTTTTTTCATTTTGTTAGAAAAATTGGATATTCCGACGCGTTCAAATTTCGAAATGAGTCACGCCAATACTAATACCGAAATTCCCACTTTTCAGTCACTTTTTCAATTTCTAGAAAAAAGATGTAAAGTTTTGGAATCACTTCCTCAATCAACAGCACCCAAAAAGGTGCCTACCTATCAAAAATCAAATTCTATGCAAAATCAGTTTGGGCAAAAGCCTAACTATCAAAATTCAAATTCTATGAAAAATCAGTTTGGGCAAAAGCCTACCTATAAATCATCCAATTCGCCTTTTATAGGACTGGCTGGCACCTCAACTAATTCAAGTACGGGAATAAAATGTTTCCGGTGTAATCAAGGTCACGTACTTTCGAAATGTCAAACATTTCTTGATCTCTCACCTATCGATCGCCTATCTTTCGTCAAGCAGAAAAAATTATGTCTAGCGTGTTTTCATCCCTTGCATGGGGTAGATACGTGCAAATCAAAATATTCATGCAGGACTTGCAATAGTAAAAGGCACCACACTTTAACTCATATCTTAGAAACTAATCAAGAGTCTGGAAGCCAAGATACTAGCCCTGTCATTCACACACCACCTGTCAATAATCTTCATGTGTCATTAAATACCTCAGGACCTTCAGGTACCTTTTTCTTATGCACCGCCATAATAGATGTTATGGACGGTTGCGAAAATTTTCAACCTGTAAGGGCACTGCTTGATTCTGGATCACAGACAGGATTCATCAGTAAAAAGTGTATTCAGCGTCTTAATCTTCCTAGGCGAAGTTACACCACTGAAATATTCGGTTTAAATCAGATGTCTTCTTTTACTTCCAAAGGGCTCGTTCAATGTCACATTAAGCCACAAGGACAGGTCACTCCTTTACTTAATTTCGAAGCAATTGTCGTTCCACAATTATGTTCCAATATGCCTACATTCACTTTGAACGATAATCAGTGGAAACACTTGGAAAACCTTAAGCTTGCCGACCCATCTTATTTCAAATCTAGACCTGTGGACCTAGTTATTGGTTGCGAGCTATTCGCACAGATATTCAAGGAGGGCAGGGTTCTTGGACAAATAGGGCAACCTTCAGCCCTTGAAACTATCTTTGGCTGGGTCGTCATGGGAAAGGTTGACGAAGTAGGTAGTCTTACGGAACGAACCAGTTGTTTTTTAACGAGTCATTCACCTCCTTTAGAGGTCATTCTCCCTAGGTTTTGGGAAATCGAACATTTGCCTAAAAAACAAATCTTATCAAAGGAAGAAAAACAAGCAGAATCAATCTTTACTGCGAGTGTAGTACGGCAACCGAGCGGTAGATTCATGGTAGATCTTCCGTTTAAAGATAAAATAAACCCTGACCTAGGAAATACTTATCCGCAAGCTTATCGTAAATTTTTACTTCTAGAAAATAGATTACTCAAAAATCCTGATCTGTACACTGCCTATTCAAGTTTCATGCAAGACTATATCGATTCTAATCATATGAGCCTAGTTTTATATAGTCAACCAAAAGTCGACGTAACATGTTTTTTAGCACATCATTGCGTATTAAAGCCGGAAAGCTTAAGTACAAAATTAAGGGTAGTCTGGGATTGTTCGGCAGTCACCACAAAAAATATTAGTCTCAATGACACGTTGTTATCCGGACCCAAACTTCAAAAGGATATTGCTTCTTTACTCCTTACGTTTCGTCTTAATCCTATTGCCTACATTGCTGATATCAAACAGATGTTCCGTCAAGTCCTTATCAATCCTTATCACCGTCCTTATCAAAGGATATTGTGGAGGTTTTCTCCACATGACCTACTTTCAGTGTGGGAACTTTCTACTGTCACTTTTGGCATGACATGCTCACCTTTTCTAGCCATGCGTACCTTAAATGAGCTGGCAGAGAGAGAAAAGGAACGTTTTACTATGGCGAGTACTGTTCTAAAAACGTCAATCTATATCGACGATATCTTGGGAACTAGCCCTTCGCTTTCTGAAGCTCTTTCCCTTCAAACGGAACTCAATGATTTGTTGAAGTCGGGAGGATTTGAACTTAAAAAATGGGCAAGCAATTGTCCCGAGTTATTGGCAACATTGCCAGAATCCGATCGTCAAATGCCTCTCTCTTTTGACAAGGAGGAACCCCACTTTATCAAAGTTTTAGGACTTCAATGGCATCCAAAAAACGATATTTTTTCTTATCAATGCCGAATGAAGGACAAACCCCCAACCAAACGTTCTATTTTATCTATCATAGGAACAGTCTTCGATCCCTTAGGTTTTCTTTGTCCCTTGTTGCTACAAGCATTATTTTGCAACAGTTGTGGATATCGAAAATAGGCTGGGACGAAGAACCAGATTCTTCTAGCATCGACTCTTGGAACAAACTTCGTTCTGAATTCCCGCTTCTTTCCAATTTTCAATTACCCCGACAAATCAAACTGTCAAAAACCAATACCTGCCAAATCATCGGCTTCTGTGACGCTTCAATTCGAGGCTGCGCAGGCGTCGTATATTTCCGTGTAGAAGAGGAAAATAATATATCTGTTTCTCTCATATCTGCAAAATCTAGGGTCGCGCCTATAAAGTCACAAACTTTGGCTAGGCTAGAACTCCTAGGTGCATTTTTTTTAAGCGAATTAATTGACCTCGTTTTATCTAGCTATGAAGGAAAAATAACTTTTACAAATATCGTTACTTTCTGCGATTCGCAAGTCGTATTGCACTTGCTTTCATCCCCTCCTAATCGCTGGCAAACCTTTGTTGGAAATCGAGTCAGTAGAATCCAAGAAATCATTCCCTCAAACTCGTGGCGCTACATTCCTTCTGCTTTAAATGCAGCCGATATTGCGTCACGAAGGGCCACCCCTTCACAGCTCATGTCACATGACATGTGGTGGAACGCACCGTCGTTTTTGTGGTCTCCCGAAAACGAATGGCCCTATTTTCATAAATCAAAAATGCCGATTGATTTCGGAGATATTAATCTGGAGGAAAAGCCAAAGGTCTGTTGCAATGCGATAATTGACGTTAACTTCTTAGATCAGCTTCTTATCAAATATTCATCTATATCAAAAATTCAAAGTTTTATTTGTTATGTCCTTCGAATAGTTAACCTTTTTCAAAACCATTCCTATCAAAAACCCTCTAAGCCGCCGGACCAAAAAGTTATTTTTGAGAATATTGTTTTTCCTACCACCGGTGAGATGCAAAGTGCGTTATACCTTCTTATCAAACGCGTTCAAGGTTCTTGTTTTTCAGAGCTTTTTTCCGCATTATCTAAGGATAAACCAATACCGAAACCTTTTCGAAAACTTTCACCTTTTCTTGATGAAAATAATATCATTAGAGTCGGTGGCAGATTACAAAAATTTGACCTTTTGTCTTATTCTGCAAAACACCCCATCTTACTTTCGAGTAACTACTCTTCTTATCGAGTCCGCTCATCGACAATACCTTCATCCTGGGTTTAAAACATTACATAATCTGCTTTTACAGCAATTTTGGATATTATCTGCCAGACGGGCAATTCAAAGAACCATATCCAAGTGCTTGCAATGTTTTAGAATCAACCCTAAACCCTATAGACCGCCCATAATGAGTTCACTTCCCGCTCATCAAATCAATCAACTTAAACCTTTTTCGAGTGTAGCTATCGACTTTTGTGGACCTTTCTTTGTGATTCCTCATCGTTACCGTGGTTGTAAAGCTTTCAAATCGTATGTCTGTGTGTTTGTCTGTACGGCCACACATTGCGTGCATTTGGAATTAACCATGGAACTGTCCTCCGAAGGGTTCGTAGGTGCATTCCATCGATTCATTTCCAGACGTGGAAGCGTGACGCAATGCTGGTCAGATCAAGGCAGTAATTTTATAGGGTTTCGTAACCAATTACTTGATTACGCAAGAAGTGCTGCCACCAGACTTTCTATTCGTTGGCATCTGGGACCTCCTCTCAGTCCACATTTCAATGGCCTGGCAGAAGCTGGCATCAAAAGTTTTAAAACTCACTTTGTTCGAGTTGTCGGCGACCAGAAGTTGTCTATCATGGAGATGTCCACCCTTACCTGTGGCATAGAAGCCGTACTTAATAGTCGCCCTTTATCTCCTGCCTCTTCAGACCCACACGATCTTCAACCTCTTACCCCTGGGCATTTTTTGACACTTGAACCCCTTAACTCAGAAATTCCGGAGTCAGATTTGTCCGAGGTTCCCCTAAATCGGCTCTCGAGATGGCAACTAATCCAAAAACTACATAATGATTTTTGGAAACGGTATTCTATAGAGTATTTGCATATGCTACAACAGCGACAAAAGTGGGCTGATTCGTCCCCAAATATCAAATTAAATGATTTGGTTATCATAACAAGTGATCACATTCAATCACCTTTGAAATGGCCGGTCGGTCGGTCGGGTCATCGAACTGCATCCCGGCGGGGACGGTCAGGTGCGTGTTGCGACGGTACAAACGGTTACCGGTGTTTATAAGCGGCCAGTTGTAAAACTGTGCCTCTTGCCAAATTAAAAGTAATTTTAATTTTTCTACCTATTACCGGGTATTACAATAGGTTTTTCGTTATTTTTTTTGTTTGTTTGTTTTGCCTTTTTCGGGATTTCGTTATCTCTAAATAAACTTACGATACTTATCTGTTTTCATTCATTTATATTTATCGGTCGATCCTTTTTCTTATATCTATATCTGTCCGGTTGAGATTCTAAAATTGTGTGTTTTGGAGGGCAGTTATGTTAGCTCCCGCTAAATTTCGCGGTTGTTTATATATTTTTAAAACCACACAATTGTATGAAGGACAGAGTGCATTTCGCGCATTTGGACATGCGCACCAACAACCAGAGAGATCCTTTGTCAATCGCCTCGAGAAATGGCGTGTTAATTTCGTTCTCCAACTATTTCAAATTTCTACACCTGAAAGTGCTCGATTTTGGTGTACTGAAGCATAGAACTAGAAACTTCAGCCCTTCAGCTACATGGTGACTTCATTAGATCCAGAAATGGGTCCCTTGGAAGTAGATAAATTGGCTGCAAACTGGTGAGTGCCTTTGTTTCTGATTGCCGTTGTGTGGCACCAACAATTAACCTATGGACGTTTGATTATTTCGTAATTTCATATCAATATATTTATGTTTGTTCGCGCTTCATTTAATTAAAATATTTACAGTCCATTGCAGTTATCGTTTTTCTAACCGCGGGCTAACAGTCAATTATTGCAATAGGTAATTCTTTATTATTATTATTATTATTTTAATTTTGTTTGTTTGTTTTGACTTTTTCGGGCTTTCGTTATCTCTAAATAAACTTACGCTACTTAACTGTTTTTCATTCATTTATATTTATCGGTCGATCATTTTTCTTATATCTATATCTGTCCGGCTGATATTCTAAAATTGTGTGTTTTGGAGGGCAGTTATGTTAGCTCCCGCTAAATTTCGCGGTTGTTTGTAAATTTTAAAAACCACACAATTGGATGACGGACAGAGTGCATTTTTCGCGCATTTGGACATGCGCACCAAGAATCGGTGAGATATTTTTTCGACCGCCTCGAGAAAATGGCGTGTTAATTTCTTTCTCCAACTATTTCAAATTTCTACACTTAAAAGTGCTCGATTTTGGTGTACTGAAGCATAGAACTAGAAACTTCAGCCCTTCAGCTACGTGGTGCCATCATTAGATCAAGACAGGGGCCCATTGCAACGTGGAGAAATTGGCTGCAAACTGGTGAGTGCTTTGTTTCTGATTTCCGTTGTGTGGTACCAACAATTAACCTATAGACCTTAATTATTTCGTGATTTCATATCAATATATTTATGTTTGTTCGCGCTTTCATTAATTAAAATATATACAGTCCATTGCAGTATCGTTTTTCTAACTGCGGGCAAACATAGTGTACTACGTTTATTGTTTATGTTAATATTTATGTTTTTCTATAAATAAAAACCATGCGTGGTACTACCAAATACAGGGGCAACTTAACATAAGTAAAAAAAGTATATGCTACTTTGTAATTTGGACTCCAGAGGGATTAAAGTATACTAAAATTTTAAAAGATGACAATTTTTGGCAGGAAACAAAACAAAAATTAGATCTTTTTTATTTTAACTGTATCCTTCCAGAACTTGTCGATCCACGAAAACGTAGGAATATGTTAGTGATAAATTACAATGTTAAACAAAAAAAAGAACTTGAATAAAGTGAATTTGTTTATCATACATATTAATTGAAAATTAATATTAATTCCATAAAATTTTATTATGTTTAAATATTTTTTTATTAAACAGCGTGTTTTTTTAAAGGTAACAGCTGCTTTTATTTGAAATTTTTGTAGCACGTACCCCCTTTTGAAGTGTAAAACTTACCTATATATTTTGAATAGGAAAAGTGAGTTCTTTCGAAAGTAGCTTGAATGTGTTTATAACCGTGTAAAAATCCATCGATTCGTTTTTGGGATACTTGCCTCCATAGTTACAATGTAGCGATAAGAAAACGTTTTTTACATAAATTTCTGGGAATTTTCTTTGAATTCCTGAAATACGTGAATTGTCTTTTAAATAAAGAAATATTTTACAGTTTTTATTCTCATTTATTTTATATTTATTTTATCGGTCCTTGTTTAATTTGGAAATTTGGATGCAAATATTTCAAAAACGAAATTTCTACATTTCTTTATTTACAATATAGAGGTAAAGTTTAATCCTCGAAGAGGATGCGAGCTACAAAAACTTTAAGATAGTCAAAAAGTGTCGCCCTCATAAAGAAAATCGAAGTGTTCAATGGCTTTTTTAAAAACGTATGATAAGTACCCGAAAATATTGAAAAATAAACATAGAGTGCCAAATCCAAAAGAAAGTTTTTTCAAAAAACTTATGATCTAGCTCAAAGATGAGCTGGCTAATCAAAATGCGAGTATCAAGTTTTGTCGTAAAACTTGAGCCTTGCCTGGTTTTCCTCGGTCTCCTCTAAAAGTATCCAAACCCAATTAAAAGTCACCAATTTAAATCACCCTGTACATAAATTAACTGAACAAATCAAACTCAAAATCCTCCATTTTGCGTAGACTAGTAAAAAATTAGCTTACGTTACCCGCATGCCGTCAATACAAGCAAAATCAGGTATAACTTTAAAAATCCTACCGGCAGTTTTGCAGTTGTAAAACAAAAACTTGACAGTTTTCACCTATTTCGGCCAACGTATTAAATATTTGAATAAATGTATAGCTTATGTTGCCGCCGATACCAAAAAAATCACGTATTGGCTATGAAAATCGAATCAGTAGTTTTTTAGTTATAAGAAATAACCACATATATACACCAAACCCAACATACCTCGTTTTGTCGCTTCGCGTAGTCGGGCAATAATTACCTACAAACTTCAACGTAATTTAAGCCAAAGTTTGAATCGGTTTCAAACCTATTAAATCGCGAAAATGCTTTAAATATAAAATTTAATATTTCTTTTAAATATCAAAACTTATTTCTACAAAATAAAAGGGAACTATAAAATAATTAAAATTTACGGAAGCCGTTAAATCTGTGGAGGCGGTGCGGTGTTATATGGCCAGAAAAATATTAAATATTGTTGGCAAAAATCTCATTGTAAGGGTTTTGAAATACTACTTTCTTGAGCAGAGTTTTACAAATTTAATAAAAAACTTTTTTGAATTTTTAAGAAGAGACTTAATGCACGGCGCATTTAAAACCTCATTGCGATAGGTGAAACGGTTCTAGAGAAAATAATGTATTAAAAATGACTCAAAATTAGGAAATTTAGGGACGTTTTTTGAGGATTGAGGTTTAATTTTCATCAATAAGAATTTAAATGCGTGCTAAAGAATTCTTTTCTTTACTAATTGCCAGAAGTTTTATCAAAAAATATTAAATACTTTTCCCATAAAAGTGGTATTTCAAAACCCTTACAAGCTCATTATATGCCAAACGTAGAGCTCCCTCTTAAATTCTTAGAGATGGTAGACAAGTGGAGGTCCGAATGAAGTTCCGTGAAGTCCCCAGACGACAAGCGGAAAAAATATTTTTAGAAACAACTTATAGAGACGAAAGTGATAGATTTGTAGTTTCTTACCCTTTTGTTCAGACAAGCCAACCGTTCTTATAGTAGGGATTCAGCTTTAAAAAACTTTTTACCTCTTGAACGAAGATTATTGAAAAATCCAGCTAACACACCAGGCGATTGTCGCTTTCTTAATGATGGCTTACGTCCTAAGTTGCAAGCAGATATTTGCATACTGTTATTATTTGTTAGACTTGGTCGTTATGTCCTTACAACTGACATCTGTAAAATGTTCCGACAAATCTTAGTAAATCCAAATCAAATCCAAATCAAATCCACTATCAACACATTCTTTCGGGCTTTAAACCAGATGAAACAATTCAAGATTTAGCATTATGTACCGTAACTTATGGTTTACCTTGTAGTCCCTATCTTGCCATTCAAGGTTTATTAAATTTAGCTGAGCTAGAAAAATCTCGAAGCTACGGAACTTATCTTATCGCACCCCTATGTAGACGACGTTTGAGACATGCATCCTACAATTGAAGGAGCGAAACGTCTCCAAAATGATTTAGTTTGACTTCTTGCAAAACGAGAATTTGATGATCCCAGACCACTACCCATCTTACCTTTGCAATTAAAATATTTTACTTGATGTTGATTGATCCGATCAATCAATGAAGGTTCTAGGTCTAGAAGACGCCAGCCGAAGAGTTGAAGGGGTTCAATGTTAAAAATTTGACTATGCAGGAGTTTATGGTTTTCCATTATGGTCAGTACCAAATGATTTAGTTTAATTTTTCCTCAAATGTATCTAATTTAATCATGGGGTCATCTCCGATTTTTTGCGAGTCGACTGATACAAAATTTGCACGACTCCGAGGGTTTTCACACCCTTAATTCGAAACAAACATGCCTGGTAATACCGCTGGTACATTTTTGACACTCTAACTCTGCTTTCACAATTATTTTGCAATAATCACCGTCACTAGCTAATTAGATTTTCATCAAAATCCATTAACGCCAATGACAATTTTTGTCAGAGAAAGGTGAAAAATGCTACTTTTTTAACGAAGCATTGAATCAGTATGCGATTTTTGGAGTATAGTAAAACACATTTGTCCTGATAATTTATAACCAAACAATCCGTAGTTTCTAAGGTATTTACAAAAAACATCTATTAAAGCCGGTAAAGTCGCATGTAGTGGCCAAGAAATCAAACACAAAAAAATATGAAGAGTGAAAGGAATGCTTTGTCTTTATACCTTTTAGTGTTGAGATGTTTGGTCCTTCGGGTGATGAAGCTTAAAAGCTAATTTTTGATATAAGTTAAAAAAATTAAAGTAAATTGACTAAAAGCTTCATCAACCAGACGACTAGCCTAGTAAAATAAAGAGATGCAATGCTACGCCGATCGTAGGCATCGTACCGCAAGAACCCTGTCTGAAAGAAGTTTTTTTGTTTTTTATACATTGTTTTTTATTATTATTATAGTTACTTTTTAAGTATTATACTGATTTATATTACGTTTTTTAAACCTAATTTGCAACATCATTAAAATAAAATTTAAAGCTGATATAGCGTGGACTTTACTTAGAGTGTATTTATGTATTTATTTTACAATATTGTTTTTTCTATGTAGTGGTGTTTATTAAAAATGATAAAATATCACAAGTTTTCAATATTCAAAATATTTATTTTGTAAAACAAGGCTAGAAACAAAGTACGTTTTGACTTTAAAGTGACAGTTTTAAATATGCTCCAAAAACTCTCAAAAAATCGGTCCGTAGTAGTTGTTAACTACTACCATAACGGCTTTTAAAGTTGTCAATTTCCTAAGCATTCCAAAACCTTTCTAATAGCTCCTTAAAACAAACTAATAATTTATTTTAAAAAAATTTGCTTACGCAGTAAAAGCAAAAACAGGAACTTAAAAAGCCTTTCTGATGGTTCATCTACGATTCAGAAAACACTTTAAACCAACAAGCGCCTTTACTTCTTGCGTTTCCGTTTGCATTGCTTTTTTTTGGCTTTTTTTCCTATCCGAGCACTAACATTACATGATTTTGCGCTTAGCTATAGCCTCAAATTTTCCAGTACTAAGTTAAGTTTTTGTATGCAATAGCTTTTTATTTAAACACCTTGAAAATCTTGTATTTATCAAATCGATGGATTTTGCAAAATTTAGAAGTTGAGATGTTGATTTTTGAGGTCGATACATTGGTTGGCTTTGGCCACAAGGTTAATTTTACTATAAAATCAAAGCTACAGTAGACTCGCGCTAGTGTAAACACGAAAAATATCTGCACGTTCATACCATGGAGACCGTTTACACTATGGAAGGTCTATTCTAGAACCGGAATATTATTGGTAAGATATAATAAATCCATACCTATCAACTTTTAAATGTAACTATTCTTATAATTTAGAGCAAATCTATAAGTTTCTGCTGAAAATGGCAATTTAAAGTATCGACAAATACTACAATTATGAATTTTTATGAAACTTCAAAATTTACATATCATTAGGTAAAATGCGATGTTATTTTATTTTTAATCCGAACTTATCTAGCTGACCAATGAGTGGCTACTGCTCGGTCTAATTTAACCACTTTAAGTGATTCCAAAACATACTTTACTGCACCTTTTTTAGGTGTCTTCATTTCGTTCTCAGATTCGCCTCCCAAACTTACCTCTGGAAGCAAAGATTAAAAACTTCTTGGTTTTTACCATTTTACAAAGCAAAACATGAAATGGTAATGGAATTTACCACAAAAAATGAATTAAAACTAAGTAATTCTCGGTAATTCCCCTAAATTATACCATTTGATTAACACCTCTTTTCCGTTCCGAGACTCGTTACTCTTTATACTACTATTGATCTTTACTGTTCACACTACTGGGAGGTTCACACAAGCGTGTGTTCACACCAGCGCGAGTCTACTGTATATTTATTTATTTATTTATTTATTTATTTATTTATTTATTTATTTATTTATTTATTTATTTATTTATTTATTTATTTATTTATTTATTTATTTATTTATTTATTTATTTATTTATTTATTTATTTATTTATTTATTTATTTATTTATTTATTTATTTATTTATTTATTTATTTATTTATTTATTTATTTATTTATTTATTTATTTATTTATTTATTTATTTATTTATTTATTTATTTATTTATTTATTTATTTATTTATTTATTTATTTATTTATAGGTGAACATCAGGAATACAAACATGTTTAAACCCAAAAGAAGTATCCACAAAATTACATTGAATGTAACATAACATATGTAAATTCATGATCTATGTAGGTTCTACAAAAAAAAATAAAAAATCAATAATTTCTTAATCTACACTCAAAATCAAAATAAAACAAATTAAACTTAGAGTCTTGGATTGCTATGGACGTTATTCCGGACTAAAAACTTGACATTTTTCTTAAAAGTAGTTAACGACATATTATAGAAATCCAGTGATTTATAATAAATATTGCTGACACTGGCTATTCTACACAGGGGCGAATTTTGTGAGCAATTAGTTTTTCTGAAGGGCACAAAAAAAGCTTCAGTTGCTCGAAAGTTAACTCTAGGCACATTAAGTGAAAGAAGAGATAAAATGGCGGGAGCGTTATAAATTGAATTCAGAATTCTATATAAAAACATTAAATCATTTAGTGTTCTTCTAGCAGACAGCGACAGAATGCCAAAGTGAAGTCGAGCTCTATCGAGGTTACCATCTTGAAATTGAAAATTACTTTTATAGGAAAGGAACCTTATAAATTTGTTTTGAATTTTTTCAAGTCGGTCAACATAAACATCATATTAAGGATTCCAAATGACACTGCCAAAATTAAGTTTGCCTAATACAAAAGCGTAGTACAGGCAAATTATTGCTTTACTATTGGTAAAATCGGCACACTGCCTAAAGATATACCCCATCAACCTAGATGCATCCGAAGCTATGGCGTCTATATGTATGTTGATCATTAATTTTGAATCAATTATAATTCCCAAATCGCGAATATAATCAACTTTAGGCAGTGTTGTATTATCTATTTTGTAATTAAATTTAAAAACTTGCTTGTTCCTTGTAAATGTTATTGATTGACATTTTTTTATGTTTAAAACAAGCTATTTTCTTTACAAAATGTTTCTAGTCTATTAAGATCGTTTTGAAGCTTTAAGCAGTCTTCAATTTTTTCAATTTTTGTGTAAAATTTTAAATCGTCAGTAAATTTTAAAAACTCCGAGTACTCAAAGCAGGATTTTATTTTATTTATGTAAATTACAAATAGGAGGGGGCCCAAATGGGATCCCTGTGGGACGCCGGAGGTGGGGGTAAAGGTCTCCGATTGGAATCCCTGAAGTGATACATACACACTCCGATCCATAGATGAATGACAGAGATAGACCAGACACTTCCACGGTGGGAGTTGTATTACTAAACTGGCGCAGTATACCGGGGTGTCCTGCACGAATCAGCGCCTCTCCAACTTTGTGCTCCGTAGTAAACATTTACAGGGGGATTTGAAACAATATAACGCTTGCGCAGTTCGTCTCTAAGCTACAGGATGGCTTTTCAAATTATTGTATACCGGATGCTCATAGCCATCAATGAAATCGTTCTCCAATCAAGCTACATCTTATAATATATTGTTTTGAACAGTTTTTATCAAATTAAATTTTAACACCAAAAAACTCATTCTACTCGTCAAGTACATAGTTTTAAATTTAAACGATGCGCGCTAAAAAGAATGAGTTATTTTGTGTCAAAGCTCAATTTGCTTAAAAAGACTCTATAATCACCAATCAATAAGAAGCTTACTCAAAAAATGTTTAAATTAATGACTACTAACAATAAAAAAAAGGAAAGTTAAATTTTTATTCAATCTATAACGTTTAAAAGTTTGTTTCCCATTCATTTAGGTACATAAATTTCCTTGAGAGGCTAATTTTCTAGTTAAAAAAGACTGGGCTCTTTGACGAATGTTATGCAGTAAATTCATTTTTATTAGTGCATAGAAAATATTTACATATTCTACATTAACTTAAATTAATAATGTATACTTTTAAAATGCTTTATACATAATAATATTGCAAATATAGGTTATGTTTCTATAAACGGGAACTTTTTTAATTGTTTTTTCATGAAAAATAATGGATTTGGAAAATTTTGTTAGTATTAGCTAGGTGATGTATGAATGTATTTAAATTTTTAAACATTATATAAATTTACACTCTTAACCTATATTAACTAGGCCTAACGTAAGCCTTTTAAAGTAAAGTGAATATTACCGGTTATTTATTTAATTAAACAGGGTCCGGCATAATGATCTCCCACATTTTGCACTGCCCCTGTGCCTGAATCACTGAAGAGAGGGGAAGCTTAGCATAGTCGGTTGGTAGCTCGCGGCTTGCCATTTCCTTGCCATCGTGCCTTCGTTATCGAGACTTTAATCAAAAGTAGGTAACGAATCTGTGATTACGACACAAAGAACTTTTCATACTCACTTCGCACTTGGTAGATATGCTTTAGTTCCAAATACTTTGGGAATATCTGAACACTATTCCCAAACCATTAACCAAGAAATTACAGGAATATCGCTTTAGAGTTACTGGACGACTGAAACTTTCAGAAATCAGCTTCGACTGTGTACCGAAAAAAATGGCCGCCACATGGACTCTGTAATTTTCAAAACTTAATAAAAACAACTCTCGAAGACGAAAAAAGCAAAGACAAAGGACACCTATGAATATAGCTACATGGAACGTACAGGGAGTGAATCATAAATTGGACATTATTGCAACCGAAGTGCAGAATTGTAAGATCGATATCATTGCACTAACTGAGACAAAAAAGAAAGGAACAGGTACGAATAGTGTCGGTAATTTTGTCCATATATTCACTGGAGTCCCAAAAGAAAGAAGAGCAGCCAGAAGTTAATAAAGAAGAATCTAAAGAATAAAATTACAGACTACGATTGCATTAGTGAAAACATACTTCGAGTGAACATGAAGATGCTTGGACATAATATAAGCATAACCTACGCACCATCAGATGACGAAAGAGTAGCTACAAAACAAATGTCCTTGACCAACTTGATGAGACTATCACAAAAATCGGTAATACCAGAGAAATAATTATGCTTGGCGATTTTAATAGCCGAACTGGTAGGCGAACCCAGAGCAAAGTGATAGGACCATTTGGAGAGGAAGTAACAAATGATAATGGCTTAAGACTGATGCAATTGTGTGAAACCCACAACCTAAAAATAAATAATGATTTTTTTAAACATATAAGGATATTCATCGATATACCTGGACTCAGCCAACAAGAAATCTTAAATCAATCATTGATGTGCGAGCACTTCGTGGTGTTACCTGTGGATCTAACCTCCATCTGGTAAAGGCAAAAATATTATTTAGAGAGAAAATGAAAACCTAGAATGCATCGAAGACAATCAAAAATACAACTTTAGAAGTCTAGAAATCGAAAGTACTCAAAGATTGTATCAGAGCCGATTAGATGAAAAATTAATAAACACAAATCACTCATTTGAAGAGATATATACAAACAGAATTAAAAGCTTGAAGGAAGCAAGCAACAAAGCTGTTGGATACCAAGATAATAGAAATAACAGGAAGATGTGGTGGACGGACAAAATACAAGAAATGGTCAAAGAGAAAAAACGCACATACTTGAAATGGCTCAGTACTAAAGAGCAAAGAGACCTAGAAATCTACAGGGAAACCAGACGACAGCTAAGAAATTTGATACGCACAGAAAAAAATGAAATGTTCGAGCGCAAGTGCCACGACATAAATACACACGTAGGAGGTAGGCAGAGTTCTGAAGTATGGAAATTCACTTCTACAGTAAAAAACCCAACAAAAGAAAAAGTAAACATTCAGATAATCAAACCAGAACAATGGACAGAACACAACAAGGGACTGCTGCAGGAGACGAGACCCGAATATATGGCAGCCTCTCCGAGGAGAGACATAGAAGTACATGGAGAGGAAGTAATTATCGAAAAAGAAATGATAAAGAATAATATTAAAAAGCTTAAATCCGGAAAAGCTAGCGGACCTGGGGGAATATATGCTGAAATGCTCAAATATGGATCAGAGAAACTACTCGAAAATCTCACATGTATTATCAATCAATGCATAAACGGACATCCAGTACCTAATGATTGGAAAATTGCATTTATATCCTCAATACATAAAAAAGGAAATAAGCTGGATTGCAACAATTACAGAGGAATTTCAGTAACCAGTACTCTAAGTAGATTGTACGGTAGGATTCTTAGAGATCTAATAGAGAATGATTTTCATGAACAAGAAGAAGAAGAGCAAAGTGGGTTTCGCGCAGGCAGATCTTGTAGTGATAATGTTTTTTGTCTTAAACAAGTAATTGAGAAAAGGAGCGCCAGAAATATAGAGACTCATGTTACCTTTGTGGACCTACAGTAGAAAAATTATGGACAGTGTTAGAGCAAACTAATATCAATCATACATATATAAAAGCGATAAAAGAACTATACAAAGGGTCAAAATCTAAAATTAAAATTGGAAATCGACTTTCAAAAGAATTCCTGGTAACAAAAGGCTTAAGACAGGGATGTTCTATCTCTCCAACTCTTTTTAAAATATATATCGCAGTAGCTCTAAAAAACTGGAAACGTAAAGTGCACGACATGGGAATACAACTGAACGACCGATTTACCATATACACACCACAGTTTGCTGGCGACCAAGTAATTGTGGCTGATGATAAAGGAGACATGGAGTATATGATGAGAAAGTTAACAGAAGAATACCAAAAGTGGGGATTAACAGTGAACGTGTTACTTATGTATTGGAAACGAATCCAGTGAGTTAGTACTAGAAAATGGACAAACAATATCTCCATGCAATGAGTATGTATACTTGGGTGTCACCTTTGATAAGACAGGAACAGACTGTAAAGAATTGGAAAAAATAATAGCAAAAGCAAAAAAGGTAGGTATTCGTGGGTAGAGGACAGACCAAAAAGAAACTAAGGTACCTTTGGCATCGTTTCGGATTTAATTAATCCTTTTTTAAAGGATTTTATAAATAATAGTTTTAACCTTACGTCCTTTTGAACAGATACAACATAGCTCTTATAATCTGATTGAATCATATTTTTAGATTGTGCCCTTAGAATTATACAGGCGCCATTTTTTATAAATTTTATGTTTTTGTTTAAATATTTTAATTGTATTGGATCTGTAGAAAGTTGGAAAATGTTTGTATTTACTAAACATGTTGCTCAATAAGATTATTAATTTTAAGATAAAAAATGTCCACCATACTATCTGGCGATTTGTTTCCAAACTCAGCAGCCCAGTCAATAACGGCAAGTTCATTTTTAATTTCGATATAATCGCCTTTCTTGAAACCAAAGTATGTATCCTTGTTGAATGATAAACCTTTGTTAAAAGTGACCTCATAAAGAAATTGGATGCCTTTTTCCGGAACAAGTAGGCTACTGCAATTCGTAAGATTGGACACATTCTCTTTGTTAAAGTATACTAGGTCTAGTAGCTTACTATCGCAGTTAAGAACAGTGTTAGATTGCATAAAGTTGTGATACGATAAATTTGTAATCAGTTGAGAAAATTGATTATCTACATTATATGCATCTAAATATAAATTATTTGAAACTTGCATCCATTTAGTTGTAGAGAAATTAAAGTCACCACATATCAAAACTGTTGTTTTTTCTTTTAAATCTAAATCAGCTAATTTTGAAAAAAACATGGCATATGCCTCTTTGTTGCCTGGTGGCAAATAAACACAGCAAAGTAACAGCAAATTACCTTCACTTAATTCTACTGACAACCAAATATCCTCCGCATCGCTCTGTCGCTGCGGCATCAAAAACGCACTGAATTTGTTTTTTATCGCTATCAAAACACCACCCCCATCCAGTTTAATGCTAGCAGTGCTTTCCCTATCTCTTGGAAATATAGAATATTCGTTAAGATCGACGACTTCGTGATCCATTATGGATTTATTTAACCAAGTTTCTGAGATACACAGAATGTCCAGGCTATTAGCTAATAAATTTTGTTTAAAAATATTAAGTTTAGTTCTCAAACCCTGGACATTCTGATACATCACGTGAAGAGCCATTTTTATGTAAAAAAAATATATATGTAAATATAAACGGTTTTACCTTAAATCCAGCTTTTAAAGCTTACCAAAATCATCGATGGTTTGAATGTGTAAGATTTTAGACTTTTCGGCCCTACGTGCAAGAACATTTCCATTCTGAACCCAGACAAATTTATAATTCTTTTCCTTTGCAGCTTCGCGACTTTGCTTTAAAAGTAATTTTGTTTGGGGTAAAAGATGCTCATTGACGTAAAAACGCTCAGAAATACCGGCCAGTTTAAAACCATTTTTGTTTTCTTTTTGCTTTCTAGCAATTTTCGCTGCATTCAGGAGTCCATCTCTTTGAATTTTTGAAATAAATTTAACAACAATATTTCTTGGTTTTTCGTCCACTTGAGTTGGCACTCTAAAAACAGTATCTATCATGCTATCTTTGATTTCGAATTTTAAATGATTTGCTATATTTATAGCTACAGACATTAAGTTTTCATTCGGTTTCTCAGGCACGTCCTGAATCTCGACGTTTTTGCATCTCATGCTCTCTTCCATGTGAGTAAGTTTCTTGGATAAGGTGTCGACATTTTGCTTCAATCTGAAGTTTTCTGTTTGCAACTTTTCAGTCAGCTTAAAGTATTCGTTAAGTTTGGAGAGCTTATTTTCAAAATCGGAGATTTTTTCTGAGCAGAAAGTAACCGTTTCCCTTAGTTCTTGCATTTCTTGTTGTAATTCAAGCTTCATATTGCGCATAAACTCCATAACATCAGTGTCATCCGCGACCGGGCTCGCCCTGACCCGGTCCTGCTGCCCTCGGCAGGTCCTGCATACCCAGCGCATTCCTGGCGATGCTTCAAACGCCGCGGCCTGCTCCTTCGATACATCGGAGCACGTGCCGTTTGTGTGGTAGTGGGAGTCGCAGTCACCTTGGCATCGAATGCCCGGCGAGGAAAATTAAATTATTACACTTTACAATAATAAGCAAAGCACTAGATTTTTGCCGTACAATATGCACAAAACTTGAACAATACCGCACTTGACAATTATTTCACTCAATAATCGTAGGAGAATTCAAATTTTGGAGAGAGCAGACAAGAACGATGTTCACACTCGCAGACTCGTGCGTTTTGTTGTATATTAAAAACCATTTAAAAATGTTTTGGTTCTGCGGTGCTTATTTTAGGAGGCATGTCCTAGCAAAATGGCCATTGCTGATTCCTTATGATTTAACAAGATCTGACAAACTAATTCTATGGCTATTTGGCAAAAGTTGATAACTCACTTTTTTGCATTTTTGAGATGTGTAACGTGTCCTTTTTACTCTTAGATTATACGTTACATATTTGATTTTATGTTTGGATTAGTAATACTAAAATAAATCGGGATAATTTATGTAAAAGCTTAGCAAATATTTCGAGAACCTTACCTTAGCGTCTTATTGTGGGGTTAACCAAACCAAGAAAATCCTAGAAATCCTTGACAAATTACTGTCTTTATATTTAAAATAAAATTTGGGAAATTCTGTTGCCAATGAACCGCAAATAATAGAGCACAAAGCATCCCGAGTGCACCATTTGGCGTTGCTGCTAGGTATTTTATTGCGGTTTTTGTATGTTACGACAGCGAAAACTTCGTAAATTATTAGTGTTGGCGGCTGGCATGGCGTACTAATTAATGCGGAAACCCGTATAAAGATTTTGACAGTTCTTATAAATGCGAATAAGGGTAATATATATTTACTTTTATTTGTTTTCTTTGATGTTTTTGTTAAATTTACATGTAGGTTATGCATGTCAATTTGGTTTTAATGTACAAGTTCAATTCAAAGATATTTTTTTGTCACTGAATTCATTTTATTACACGCATTATAGGCTGCAGCCAAGCGAAAACAAAAACTAGCAAATTACAAAATAAATCCAATACTTTAACACTTTTATTCAGTGCAGCTACCTTTACGTACTTGATGTTTGTTCCAGCCACTATTGACCAAACAGTATCCAGAAAAAAAAAGAAACAAACTATTCTCTGATCTAAGTATTCTAAAAATGGAAAAGAAATGAGCATATAGACAATGAGAATTTTAAGCAAGCCTATATAAAACTAGATCGCAATTTATAGAAGAGATGTCCGCACGAAACCTTAATACAAACAGGCTGCTTGGCCGGTCGTTATTAAACACTTTATATTAATCGGTTACTCCAGAAACCACAGTCTACAAAAATATATATTTTTGAATTACTTTGTTTTGCTTTGCCTATGGGCCATATGGGCATTTTTCTCGAAAGTGTACATTTTCAAGAATAAAAAAGTTGAAATTTTACCTAAAGAACACCTGTTTTAAAACCACACCAACTAAAAGTTCTTTTTGCAGTGGTGGCAATATTCAAAAATGTGGGGCTGGTAGAAATAGGCAAAATTGAGGCAGAAACAAAAAAACATGGGAATAATGTCAATCCTGTATCCAAACTTTCTGTTCTTGTTTTTATATTTGGGATTAGTTTATCTGGATTAGAGTAGTCAAATATATATTTTTTAATAACTTTGCAAAAAAAATTCAAAACAAACACAAAAATACCGGTTTGTCTGAAGTTATGTAGTTTTCAAGCAGTAAAAAATTCAAAATTAAAATAAATCAATCTTTACTTTCGAACTGTGTCAAAATCTTTATGAAAATGTATACTACAAATGGTATTCGACATGCAAAAAAGATAAACCTTTCAGAATATCTACTTATTTATTCAAAGAAATTATGAAAAATAGTGTAATTTCAACAAAACTGGAGTGGGACAGCATTGATAGATCAGGACAGGATTGACTTATTTTCACAAAAAATGGTACAAAATGAACTAAATTTACCATAGCATTGCTTCGTCCCGGCGTTTAGTTTTAAGATATAAAATTTAGAGACATTTATCTAAATTAGAATGCTTTTTATTTTCTTTTTTTTGCTAGAGTTATGCTCAAACTTTATACTTAAAGTTACTTTTATTTCTTGGTTTAACCTAATTTAGTTACTAAGATATGCCTTGCCTACAAAAAGGGTAAAAATTTGAATTTGCGCGGTGAATTATATGCTCAAGAATGCATTGACTTTACTTTATTATTTTTGCTTTTTCTACCTTGAGTATATCCATTTTCCATCCTTTTTTTAATTTAAGTTTTTTTCCTAATTTTATACATACCTTTTTACTGCTATATTGCTACATACAGCAGTGCTCCAAAGTCCGTCTTGCTATACGGATCTCATGCGAATATTTGGGGTACTCTCCATACCAGTGATATATATTGATCGCCAAGTGAAATCACATGCGTGTTTTTTAAGACCACGGTCGTGTATAAACATTTTATGGATTGCTTTGATGTGCTACTGCTACTACTTTGATTGGAATTATTTGGATTCGACTGTGCAGTTGTCCATGTACCAAGTTCCTTTCATCCAAGGGTAAGTCAAAGTGTTTTTGAGCTGCGTTTCTTTACATTTTTTACTTATTCCCTATGCTACTATTCCTAACTAAAAACACAAAAGTGTAACCTAAGAGTGGGAACTATTGGACTGGAGATCCCTATTGCTACAGTTCGGTTGGTTTGTTGACTTTTTCATGCGAAAGACGTCTCGACCGACCAAGCATCTTCTTTTAAAAATAATTTTTATTTATTTTTAAAGAAACTTTTGAACAAAACATTGTTAAAACATTAAAAAGAAATCATATTTCGTGATAACAAACTTACTTAACTTGAATAAAAACTTTGTTTAAACTTTAAAATACTTGCTAAAATAAATATATAAATTTAAATAACATGTTTAAGCGCATATCTGTAAGGGGCTCATCCTAAGTTTGTACTATGTCATCTTTGCACTTTCGGGCCAGTCAAATTTATTTCCGCCAATATTATATAAAAATTTTATTGTGTAGTTCAAATTGTCGTTAACGACTTCAGTGATTTCTCCCACAAAATCGCAGTGGAGCAATCCGTGTTACATGATACCTAAAAATACAAAATATTGTACTTTTTTTCTGCAAAAAATGTAATTTCTTTAAGTTTTTTATGAATTAATTTAATTTTAAGTCTAAATTAATTAATTGGAAAAATAATTTTTTTCAACGAGCGTGCGAAAAATGTCATATGTGTCGAAAATTAAACTTTGCGAAGTTTTTCCGCACACAAATATCATTTTGATTATAAAATATGGCGGTTGGTGTAAATAATCAGTTCAGTTATTGCATAGTGCCAAGCATTTTACGTTTACAATTAATTATAATATAAATAAGTAAATACCGTAAGATTTGAAATAAGAACTATTTTTCCTAAATGCTTGACAGAACTGCTTGCAGAAAAATCGGTTTTCTGCATTTGTTAGGGAAATAGCTATTTTACCTATCTTTTTCTCGTTTTTCCTTTTCCTCAAATATTTATTTCTCTTCCTTCTTTGTTTTTTTCGTAAAAGTAAAGAGAGTTAGGGGGTTCTGCGTTCAAAAAAATCGGTTTTCTGCACTTGATGATGATGATAATGATTCATATGTGAGTGGGCCTTGCAGCCCTTCCACTGCGACCACCAGTGGGTCTATTGTGGCTCACTATTGAGTGGTTTCTCACCACTGTATGCCTAATCCTCCAAAAAGGCCAGCTATCAGTTTGGGTGAGACACTGTTCAGATCTTCTGAGTCGATCTGAGGTTTACCGAAAGCATTCTGACGTAAACGTGCAATAGCCGGATATTCGCACAGTACATGTCTGACTGTTTCATCATCCTCCATACAGAGTCTACATTCGGTCTCTTCTGTTAGTCCCATTCTGTGCATGGGCACTCTCAGTCGACAGTGACCCGTATAAAGACCAGTCACTATACGTATCTCCTGTCTGGTAAGTCCAATAATGTTCCTGGCTCTGTTTCTACAAGTATTGTTGGAAGCTATTCTCCATCCATTTTAATATGGTTGATTTAGCAGCATTGTATGATATCCCCAGGGCTGGCTCGGGGCCGAAAAACTCGGCAGATGCCGCTTCCCTCGCTGCTAGGTCTGCGGCCTCATTTCTCTCGTGCCCAGAATGCCCTGGTATCCATACTAATGATATATTGTTAGCGCTACCAAGCGCATTCAGCGAATCTTTACAGCTCCTCAGGGTTCTCGATGAGACCGTATAGGAATCAAGCGCTCTTAAGGCTGCTTGACTGTCGGAGAAGATTTTTATTGTCCTGTTGGTCCATTCGTGGTCAGTAATCCACCGGGCACACAGTTCAATGGCTACGAGTTCGGCCTGAAATATAGTAGCCAATTGGCCAAGACTATGTTAAATCTAGACTTTTTCTTGAATACTAACAACTCCAGATCCAACGCCCGTAGGCATTTTGGATCCGTCGGTATACCAGAAGCTATCGTTATTTGAAAAATTGGTCCTGTTCTTTAACCAGTCCTCCCTCTCCGGGAGGATAATGTTGTATAGCTTTCTGCTGTACACCGTGTTGGGCATGATGTCGGATATCATTCCTAGAGTTGCATCCAACTCTTGTTCCCTTATTAGGGATGTTGATATCACTTTGTTTGCCCTGCCATCCTGGTGGTTGGCTCTTATTCTGTATGTTGCTCTTCGTGCCTCCGCCTCTAAGAAAATGTGAAGCGGAGGTAAGTTTACTAAGCATTCAAGCGCAGTCGATGGGCTAGAGCTCATTGCACCACATATGGCAAGACTGGCTTGTCGTTGTAAGCTGGTTAGTTTGGCCCTTGAGGTTCTTTGATGTCCCTTCTCGAACCAGACTATTGCGCCATACGCAATCATTGGTCTGATGACTGTTATATACAGCTAATACATTTGTTTGGGGCTAGTGCCCCAGGTTTTTCCGCAAATTCTTTTGCACGTCCATAAGGACAGTGTGGCTTTGCGGGTTACTTTTTCCATATGGGCATTCCAGGTAAGAGTTTTATCTAGAGTGACCCCTAGGTATTTCCCCTCTGATGCAAATGGAATTATTTCACCGTTAAGCTCCGGAGGAGTCAGGAAATCAAGCTTCCTTTTACGGGTGAACGGTATAATTACTGTTTTGCTGGGATTTACAGACATCTGTTCCCTGTCACACCAGTCTTTGACCGTGTTTATTACTTCTTGATTCTTTCCAGAGAATTCACTCTCTGGAATGTCTCTAATGATTGCTCCTACGTCATCTGCGTATCCCAATACCTCTACATCCAGCGATTCCCAGATGGCAAGAAGATCATCGACTAGTAGAGACCACAGGAGGGGAGACAAAACTCCTCCTTGTGGACAGCCTCTAGCAGCTCTGAAGCTTACCATCTCATCGTTAAGAGTTGTTTCAATCACTCGATTCTCGAGTGTGCACCTGATGAATCCCGTGACGGTAGATTCGATTCCTCGGGCGTACGCTGATTCAAATAGGGAATTGGGTAGTGCATTGTTAAATGCTCCTTCTATATCAAGAAAAACATCTACTGCGATGCCTTTTGCATCGATGGTTTCCTTGATTTTTCCAACAAGGTTGTTTAAAGCTAGTTCTGTTGACTTCCCTGCTTGGTATGCATATTGGTTTGCATTGAGCGGGTGGGCCATTAAGGCGCCACCTCTGATATGTGCGTCTATTATCTTTTCCAAGCCTTTCAACAGAAATGAGGTAAGGCTTATGGGTCGAAGCGATTTTGGAGTATTATCTGCCCGACCCGCCTTAGGTATGTAAACTACCTTAACTTTAGTCCAGCTGGTTGGAATATAATTCCATGCTAGGCTGGCTATATACAGTTTCACCAGGCAAGGTACTAGCACTTTCAGGCCTTTTTGTACTAGCACTGGAAGAATACCATCTAGGCCCGGTGATTTGTATGGTTCAAAAGACGTGAACGCCATTTTGATCGTATTTGAATTGATAATTTCTTTTGCAATTTTCCAATCCGCCTGTTTTGGGCGATGTCCATGGGTCAATTGCTCAGGAATATTCCCGTTTTCAAGGAGTGTGCCTCCAGGGATTCCCTTTAAGATTTTGTGAAGGTGCCATCAGAGAGCTTTATTGTGCCAAGTTTGTTTGCTGGCTCTTTAGACAGAATTTTATGGATTCGAGTTGTGTCCGGAAGCTTTGTGAGCCCATAACAGAACCTCCTCCATGACTCTCTTTTGGCACTTCTGATTTGTTTGTTATATTCGTTGAGGGAGGCACGGTAGCTTTCCCAGTTGCCCGTCTCCTTTGCCCGATTAAATAGGCGTCTAACCTTTTTTCTTTTTTTGAACAAAGAATTGTTCCACCAAGACATACCGCGATTATCAGTTTTGGTTTTAAGAGGGGAATTTTCGTGATACGCGGTTATAATAGCCTCCCTTAGTTGTTCAGAGGCCATTTCTATTTTATCACGATTCCACACGTCGGTCATTGCTGAGTTTAGCTTTTCTTGGAGGGATCTGACATATCCACTCCAATCTGTGCTTTTTGGGTCTCTGTATTTAATTGTTTTTGTAGATCCCATACCGACGGTGAATTGTATATGACTGTGGTCTGGAAGAGAGGGCTCATCTGTAACCCTCCAGTCAGTGATCTTATTGGTAATTAGTTTTGTGCTTATTGTTAGATCTAGTACCTCTGCCCTATTTTGACCGACAAAGGTTGGTTTGGAGCCAACATTATTTACAAAAAGCCCCTCCCCTATAATGTAGTGGAACAGATGCTTACCCCTTCTGTTGAAGTCTGTGCTGCCCCACACTGTGTGGTGCGCGTTCGCATCACAGCCCAGGATGAGCTGTACGTTCCTCTCTTTACAGTATGCAATCAGGTTAGCTGCCTCTGCAGTGGGAGGCAGTGGTGCTTTTCTGTCACCCGGAAAATTTGCTGAGCAGACGACTAGTTCTGTCATGCCTTGCTCACCGGGGACGATTAATCGTAGCGCTACTAGGTCATCGGTACAGAAATCTGAGAGGACAAAGTAGTTAATATCTTTTCTTATAAGAATAGATGCTCGTGGTCTAATACCTGAGTTATGTGTGATGATGTTACCAAGAGTTCGGCTAAGTCCAGCTACTTGGTTCGTACTTGATAGCCACGGTTCTTGCAACAGGGCAATGTCCAGCCTCTGCTGCTTGAAAACTCTACCAAGAGTGTACGTTGCTGTCTTGGTATGGCGTAGATTTACTTGTATCAAGTGCAAGCCTTGATGTTCTCGTTGTTGTGCGCCTGCCATGATCCAAACAACTTTTGGTTTTGTATGTTCTGAGTTCGGGCATTCATATTGGAGCCCTTGTCAGTGGTGTCACCGTCGCTTTTGAGCAGTTGATTTTTCCACTCAAGAACTGGTGATGGAGCTGGAGTTGGTATGACCTCCAGCTCCATAGGGGCCTCTTCGGCACACCTTTGTTGGCTGGATCTTGCAGGCCTATTCGGCACTGCTTCTCCTTCGGAGTTTTTCCTCCTCCGTGAGGGTTAATGAGTGATTGGCCCGCCCCAGAATCCATGGGGCCAGCGGCAGCAACCAGGGCTTTAACCCGGTCTGAACTACCGGTGAGATTAGTACTCACCTGGGGTACAAAAAGATTTTTATCACTCATGATAGCCAGTCGGCTAGCCAGCATTTTATCCCTACTGCCAGGTCCCCCCAACCCCAGGCGTCTTTGGTTAGGTGATATCAAGTCCATAAAAGGCGCTTAATATCACCGACATCCAGTGGTGCCGGATGGCCATAAATGGCCACCACTCGAGGAGGCAGACGCAGCAGAAGTTGGATTCCCACCCTCTTAATCGATTTAGAAATCAACTAAAAATCAACTAAAAATCAATCAGAGCATGGCAATATCAACGACCCACACCACTAACTGCACTTGTTAGGAAAATAGCTATTTTACCAATCTCTTTCTCGTTTTTGCTTTTGCTCATATCTTTCTTTTCTGTATTTGTTTTTTATTAAAGTAGAAGCGGTTTTGGGAATTCCATAGAGAATTATCTATTTTCCTTTCCATAGTTGGAACTGCTATCTGCTTACCTTGTAGAAATTTCCCAGCATGATACCTACATAAAAAAAATAAATGTTGCAAACTTTATTATAATCTGCAAAACAGGATATTATTTAATCTTACTATTTTTGTGGTTTTGTTGAAATTACCGATTTTTATCATTTGTTTTGTTGTGTTAATATTTTTCTAATTATTTTTTCTTTCTTTCCTCCAATGTTTAAATCAATCCTTGTACATTGACCCTTTCCACAAATTTTTTTAAAGAACCATTTATTTTTCTACAAAAAATACGTGTGCTTTACTAGTTTTTGTCAATTCTGTCCCACACTGTCAATCATGTCTCAACTAAAAATGGCAAAATTGGGAGAGAAATGACAGGGACAGGGTTGATGTTTTGTAGTTATTTTAATTCTCCAAGTAAAATGAGACCATGTATCTTAATAAAACACGTTTTTCCAACAACGGCTTTACTTACCTTTTCATAAAAATTGTATTAAACACCAATAAAATTTGACACAAAAAGTGTACTGCACCGACAGAATTGACGTGTAATTATTTTTTTATAGTTTTTTTTTTACTTTTGCCAGCAAAAATTACCATAGATTTCTAAACAACAACCTCCTGTTTTGTTTTTATTTGACAAACTTAACTCAAAATAATTTGTTGTTAATTAATTAAGTATATTAAAGCCATCAATACATGACCAAGCGACTTAAAGCAAGTGGGGACAGGATTGACACAAAACTAAGCGGACAACATATCTCGCACTTTTCTAAAAATATATATCTTTGGATTTGACTTTTTGTTAAAAAAAATTGTAATAAACAAGACAAAGAAGTAAAATTAATAAAAATGTTAGCGACAAAATTGGTTTAACACCTTTTTATTTAGGAATAAACTTAAAATTTCAATTTGAGGACACGTGACAGGATTGACATTTTTGATTTTACCTGCTAATTTTATCAAGATTAGCTGACTTTTTGCTTTGCAAAAAAAGCGTCTTTCGGAAATTTTGTGTAAATTTAGAATTGAATCAAATTTTATGAAAAATAATTATTCTTGTATCCAAAAAAGTCAGAAAACCGAAAATGTACACTTTTCAGAGAAATGTCCTTAAATAATTAGAGGTTAATATTATACCGTTTTATTGCCAAGAGAACCTGGTGTTTTCAATAATGTACAATGTTTTTACGCTCAGCCTATCATGTTATACACGATAAAAATTTTTGTCTACAATGAAAACACGTTTTTGTCTTGAATAAATTGTTTTACCTTAAAACAATTTGTTTTGAATTAAAATATTTCTTTTTAGTTTAACGCAGCGTTTAATCTTGAAATGAGACTTAATTTTTCTTCTTTAATTGTTTTGTTTCAGTATACTTCATTTTGTAACAAAGCAGTTATCTTCATATACGTAATATTTTGCTTCCAGATAAAACGGTGCCCTAGATTAATTCAGTTCCAATTTATAACAAAACAATTTCTGTTTCACATTAAAATAAACAGGCAAGACATTTTTTATGGTATATCAAGAAACTATTCTCTTGGTGAATAGGACAAATTATTTTACTTACAATTTGCTTTGATCTAAGATAATTTTTTTTATCGTGTACTAAGGCCAAAATGTTTAAACTTGGTGAAAAAAGTCCACAAAATCCGAAAATCAAAAAAAAAACCACCCAAAATATTTAAAAGTCACATTATTTTTAATAAATCAAACAAGTTTTCGTGGCTAATCGGGTAAAAAATTTGATTTTTAAATTCACGGGTACTAAATTTTACGTTTGTTATTATTTTTAATCTCACAACAGCGCGAAGCGTGGGATCGAATTTATAATTTCTTATTATTATATTTTTTTTGATCAAAGCTATAAAATTTTGCAAAAATATATCTTTATCAATTTGTAAAAAAGGTTTATACCTGTAAAGAGGTCTTTCAAGCTTAATCAGAATTTGCCCATGCCTATTTTATTACGTTAATTTTAAAATAGTTCGTTGTATTATATTGTGCATGAAAATTTTCCAGATTAGTTAATTATGAAAGCCGAATAAAATCTGCTTAAAATTTAAGTATCTAGGCATGAAATCTTGCTGCAATTTCATTAAGAAACAAATCAAAACTAAAAGCGCTAGGTTTTGGAAAAGAAAATCAAAAACGGCTAGATAATAAACGAAATGAGATTTCTTTCGTTGTTTCTCAAATGTTTATAGACGGTTATTTTGTTATAGCTGTAGTTAAAATTTTAGGTAGTAAAGACATATTGGAAGAAAGCCAGGTGATAATAGTGCAATGCAATTTTTTATTTACTAATATTACAGTCCTGCATTGTCAGACGGCAGCTGATCTATCATTTATCAGGCTCTTATTTGCTATAAAAGAACCTAATTAAATATTGTCGTCTTTAATAAATATAAACAAATGACTTATTTTTGAATTTAACTTTGTTATGTCAATTTGGAAAGATCAACAAACTGTCAATAGGCAACATGAATATGTCAAAATACTGCCTGACAATATTACTGCCTAGCGTTATCTCACTAAATCTTTAATAACGATAAATTTTTATTGCAAAAAGCACTTTAGGGCGCAAAAGTCAACGTTTACGAAATATTATTTTATGTGTAACTAGCCCGCGTAACAATGGCTAGAGAAGGTATTAGTTTCGACTAGTGTTCTAAAATTTCCAAAAATATATTTTCGGAAATCTTTCCTGAAACATTGGAAATATATGGAAATATTGGAAATATATGAAATATTAAAAAATAAGAAAAAAGGAAATATTTATTTATAAAATCAAAACAACACACCGGAAGACGCAGAAGGCTTATACCTGAACACAAATCAGGAGTTATTCTGCAAACAAATATACAGAAATAAGGTTAAATTTGTTCAACAAAAACCTTATTCAAACAAGTTTCGTGGCTAATCGGGCAAAAAGGATTTTTTTTTGTTTCCCTTATATTTTTCCGTGGGTAGCCTGAAACCTTAACCTCACGGGGGTCCAAGATCTAATGGACACCTAATAAGTGTTGACAGTTAACCGTTTCGTCCTTATGGGACATTAGATCTTGGACCCCCGTGAGGTTAAGCTTTCAGGCTACCCACGGAAAAATATAAGGGAAACAAAAAAACTCCTTTTTGCCCGATTAGCCACGAAACTTGTTTGATTTTTAAATTCACGGGTACGAAATGCCACGTTTGTTAATATTATTTGGCTTAAAAATTCCGTTGATTGACGCTCACTGTCTTGAAGACGGGTAAAAATGCAATCTGTGTTGATCCGGCCTGAAAGACAAAGAGCTGTCGTAGGTCACGGACTATAGTTGTTTTCTTTTATTTGCATTCGATCTTTTCATTGATCGATATTGTATAGCAGTGTTTTCGGCTGCTTTTAGTTTTTTGTTTCTCTCGTATCTCGGTAGATGGCGCCTCTTGCTATAGTTCGCTCACTAATTACATTTAATTAGAGACAAAACCGTCTGATTAACTTAGCAAGATTTGTCACATTGACCAGCAGTGTTCTGAGGAGTCCCATAAGGACGAAACGGTTAACTGTCAACACTTATTAGGTGTCCATTAGATCTTGGACCCCCGTGAGGTTAAGCTTTCAGGCTACCCACGGAAAAATATAAGGGAAACAAAAAAAACTCCTTTTTGCCCGATTAGCCACGAAACTTGTTTGATTTTTAAATTCACGGGTACGAAATTCCACGTTTAAAAACCTTATTCTTGACACACTACATTATTCACTAGTCTAGCAAGAGGCATATCTTCATCGCTGTCATCAGCATCACACTCAATAACATCGTCTTGCCAGTCTACTCCCTCAAGATCTTCAATAGTATGGGAAACAAAAATTGTTCTATATTAAGTTTAATGCTTATAAGGGCCTATCCTTAAATTACGTAATGCTCAAGGGGGGGTTTTGGCCTTGCGTTACACTCCCCACATAGCGCAAATCAAAACAACGTTAAAAACACGCACGTTTTTAGGTTTAATAGGTCGCTTTTTAACGTTATTTTTAAAACCACGTTAAATTCACACCGAAATAACGTGGTTTTGAAATTAAAGTAAAAAAAACGAATTATTAAACTTAAAAAAGTGTTTTAATTTTTCTTTCTTTTAAAAAAAAAATTCTTGAAAATGCGTTAAGTGGGGGTCGAAAATCCTGAATTTTTGCGTTGCGAAATTTAAGAACGCTCCCTAAGGTTACAAAATATAAAAGATAATATTTTTTTAAATATTCCCAATATTTCCGAGACATCTTTGGAAATTTCCAATATTTCCATTTCCTTGGTGGGTGTATTATTTCTGTCCGTAACACAATAACTTTTTAGGTAAAATAGTGAAAAAAGTTTTGTGCTCAAAGAAGTTTTATTCTATCTGTTGTTTCTTTCAAAAGTTTAAAGCCTAAATTAAGCGCTCCAGGTGTGTTTGCAGATATAAATGATGAACGACTTGCTCCCACTGTTTAAAAACAGTGAGAGCAAGTTTGTTTTGTTTTGAGATTCAAACCTAACGCAGAGTAATAAAATTTGCACCCTCGCCAAAAATTGTTTTGTACTTAATATGTTGTATGTAGGTTTTTGACAATTTCAAAACGCAATTTAAAAGGTACTTAAAAAGTTTTGACACGATTTTTAACCAAACAAATTAAAGCATCTGTTAGAGTGTCAAGCACTTCAATATCATGAAGACTTTGTAAGGTATAACTTTTTAAATTAGCACCACTTTTTTTGTCGAACCTTGATGGTTTTTTCCGACTCAAAAAAACGATAAACCGATTTTAATTCTTTCTTTTAAATTTTATAGCTTAATAAGGTTTACTAGATTAGTTAGGTATTACTAAGTTTGCTCTTTTATCTGTTGTTTCGAGACATAAAGCAGAAACGAAAAAAAAATTAAAATACTATTTTTTTAAAACACAAGAACGGTTTGCTCGACTTTGCAGTATCTGGGGAATTTTGGAATTTTTTTAAAGAAATTGTTTCGAACTGACTCTGTCAAGTAGGTAATCGAAAACAAAAATAATTTAAAACTTTCTGAGAAATATGTCATTTAAAGTTTTTCGGCTGAACGCTAATATCTCGAAAACCGCCAAACCGATCTATAGTTAGTATTCGTTTTTTTATAAAATGAGTTTTACTATGACTTTGGTAACACCAAGGTAGAGCGGAGGTATCTTAAAAAATCTATTAAAAAAATATTCTGCTATCATTATTTTTACAATTAATACTTTGTTTGGCTCACTCGCTGGCACCATTTATGTAGGGAAATAGCACAAATACTTGCAGTGGTGAGAAAAAAAGCGGGAGGTGGGCGGCATATTCTTTGTCTTGCTCCACGCGGCTACTAGTCTAGCGACGGCTCTGTAGCTACGCCGCACAGTGCGGACAAAAATAGGGTTTTTGGACAATATTCTATATCTTTGCTGTTTTTCAAAAAAGTTAATTTTTTTATAGGGTATGTGATAAAGTGGGGTCCTAAGGTTAAAATAAGTAGAACGTTTTAATATAAATATATGTCATTTTTTTTTTAAATATTAGAAAAATAAATTAATGTACGTTAAGTTTAACCTACAGTAATGTTAAAAATAAAAATCAATTTACTTTTGTGTTAGAAATTAAACTAAAATTATATTTTTTATTCGGATTCATGGGCGTAGTTAGGAAGGATTGAGGCGGTCCCTCCCAGAAAAATTTTTACCGTGCACACACATTGCACCCTCCGTTTCTTTGTTCCTAAAGATGATTCTAAGAAAGCCGTTTTAGGCCGTCCACGACTTGGTCCGGGCACGGCCTGTGTTTCCGAGTCTGAATTTTTTGAAAAAATTTTATGTAGCTATAGTTCGCCGAGTGCTCAAAAGATACTTTAGTCACTACACACAAATTATTTTTCAAGAAAAACAGATTTCCCATTTTTACTTTTTATCTTTGAACGTTACTTTTTATCCACGGGATAAAGAGTGATACTTTATTCCTAAAATTTGTGATTTTTTTTTTCCTGATTTGGTAACCGTGACTCTTTCGCCGACACTAAGGCCGCCATTTCGGAACGCCTAATTGCACGGGTCATCGGCCACCTTTGGAACCCCAGACCGGGTATTTTTTTTTATCCGGTCCTTTTGTCCCTTAGAATGGCCTACCGACTGAAGGAGTGTGTAACAAAGTCCGCCTTCACGAGATATCCGACCTCATCCGGCCTGGTTACCGGCGTGAATGAAGGGGTAGGACAATATTACATTTTACACTCCCCAGGAATCCTATAAATGTCTGCCGCACCCGACCTCGGCAACCGACGGGGATCGAACCCGCCACTGTAGCAAGCGAGATTCCTTAACTCACTCGTGTTCAATGCGCGAACGCACTGAGCCACCACGGCTACTTTAAAATTTGTGATAAAAAGCGCACATTTGACACCTAACAAAATCCGCGCTTTTGATCTCTAAAGTGCAAAAAAACTATTTTTTTTTAAATATTCGCACACACAAACATAAGAATAATTTTCCGCATATATATTTTAAGACTGATAGCAGTATTTTTATAATTTTATTGACTACTCAAATTATTGTTTTTGTGCATTCCCATCGACAAAAAAATGCCAATTCGATATGCGATTCTAAAATATTTAATTTTCCATTTTGCTCACAGTACTATAAGTACCATAAATATTTTGGTAATTTTTTTAAAATTTATTATCACCTATATAACCACTCGCCATCATCGAATAATAAGCCTCATATCCTCTCTAGATTTAGTGACATTTTGACACCTTGCTATCGCCATTTTTGATACTGATGAGAGCTGTCACAATTTTATATTTTTCCAAATGGCGGCAAGACTGGTTTTAAGGGTATACCTAAACAGAAAAAGATGTGAGGCCTCTCAACCGTGGTGGCAACCAATGTATCGTAAATTATTAGGATTGAAATATATTATTTAAAAAAATACAGCACTGTTAGTAGCAGCCAGTAGCAAAAAATATTTATGCTACCTTTTTGCCAATTCATTGGACTAATATTTAGGATATAGACCTTGCGAATCTTTGCAATTTTTTATAACCTTAATAAAATTTTAAAAATATTTTTTTTGTATAACAGTTTTAATTTAATTATTTTAAAAGCGAGACGTCAATTTGACAAAATTTTATTTAAACAAATAGCGTATATATATATATATATATATATATATATATATATATCAGTGTAATACTTAAAGAAAAAGTTTTTTATATTTAAATGCAGAACCAGTAAAATTAATTTTCTGATAGGTATTTTATACGATTTTTTTGTACCTATTTTAAAATAACGACTTTAAATAATTATTTTGTTCACTTTCGCAAGTTTGACTAAAAAATAGGTTATGATTACAGATAAACTGGACATTTATCTATACTTTTGCAATATTAAAACTTTTAAAATGTAAACTCAGTTTTTCGAATATTGCCCACAGGAGTCCGCACTGTACGCCGATGGACAGAAAAAACTTTTAAGTTGCATAATCAGATTAGACATAACTACGAAATAATGTTTTTAGGTTAATTCATTTTATTGGACAAAAAGAACAGATTTGTCAGCAGGGCAAAAAAAGCTTGCACATATAAAAATTACTGTTCTTAATTATCTGTGTAATTTACGCTTTCTCAATACTCTTTGTGTAGCTTTTTCAAATCATAGAGTAGTAATAAAACGACTACTGGGTTTAATTCAACAATATCTGTCAGATAGATGCATACTAAGTTTCTAATTAATGCCTTCTCCTATAAATTGCTGTCAAATGCAAATGCCACACGAGGGGCACCTCGGCCGAGACATGCAGTGGTCAAGCCGTGTTTTCGGCTGTATGTCCAGAGTTCAAACTTATTTTTTAAAACTAATAATAATTTTTGTTTTTATCTCTTCACTACAGCCATGGGCGCACCCAGAGTGGATTTTTTAGGTATTTTCCACCGTTTTCTAAAATTCATGAAATAAAGAGTGCTTTACTTTGAAAATGTGATCAAGATGCCCTGTGTTTTTGGATAAAACGAAGCAACATTACGTGCAAAAAAAAATCACTTTGCGTACTTGTTAGAATTATTATTATCCTATTATTGGTTTAACTATTTGACAATATTGGCCTAATTTAAATTGACCAACGACTGGCGGAGCAAATCCACAACACTAAACATTAAATGTAGTTTGAGTCTTTTACCTAGGTACACCTAATATTATTATTATTCGTTTCGTGAAGTTTTTTCACGCACGCTGTTTCGGTTTTTAGTGTCATCAAACATCACAAACTGACAATGATGAAACAAAAATATTGTCAGTTTACCTTTTTTCAACGGTCGCTATGACAAGAGAGTAAAAGACGGAAACTTTTTAAAGGGGCAGCATTCAAAATTTATTAAGCAAAATAGAAATATAATTTAATATTTCCGCACATTTGTGAAAAAGAATTGTACCTAACTTATTTGGAAGGCATATTTTCCGCACTTACGGCTTGCCTGTTCTCTGCTGGAGAAGTCCGGTCGTTCGCGTAAACGCCGAGTGCGCAAAGTAGTACCTTCCGCACTTATTAGGTAAATAAATATTCTTATCAAAATAGCTACCTACTAAGCAAAAATTAATTTTAGTAGGAAAAACAATAAACTTAAAGTTACTTGAAAAAAACTCTTTTTAAAAACTACCAGATAAGTACCAAAAAACGTAGTTCTTGTCTTATTTATACTTTAGCAATAATCCCTAAACTAACTTGATGACGTTGATTAATCAGACGTAATATTTTTAATGTATACAGTGATATACAGAATGCAAGAAAATTAATGTTTCTTTGGCTGAAACTAATTACTGGTGGTTATTATTTTAGTGTAGCTTGATGCCATTAGGGTAGGAGTAAGGTGTGTTGGAGAGGTAGTACTTTTACCTTGGATTGACCGAACATCGGTTCTCATAACTACCAGGGTTATGTGATGCGTTTTTTTTTCATACTAAAGATCAGCTTCTCTTCTCAACCAAGATCGTACGGCGTGGTGAAGAGCCACATCCTTTAAGAGGTGGTCCTGTTAACGTAGAACAGTATGGATTCAGACTGGACAAGTCGATAAAAAATCTCTGGTGTGGGGAGGAGAGCAGCAAAAACCAGTAACAAAATAAATCGTAAATAAAATTAGTTTCGCGCGGCTTATTATTGGAAAACATAAATATGGCTAGAATAGTTATGATACTGCGATGCGGAAAGCAACGAAAAACTACTGGAATATAATTTCCTAGTACGATCAACATGGCTAAAAACAATGAAAAAATGGGCCTTAGTCCCCAGCAGACCGTAAGTGGTACGAGAGTGCTAAGAATCCCCGGGCTAGCCATACGACTTAGTACATGGGACGTTAAAGGTTTGATTTAACCAGGCAAACTAGAGAACACAATTCAAAAATGAACAGATAATAATAAACATCTTGGGAATTTCAGAAACCAGTTGGCCTGGATCAGACAAACACATAATCGACAATAAGATCGTGTATTTATCTGGAAACCAGGATGGTAAACATAAGTATGGGGTAGCCATTATTTTGGATAAAGACTTGAGTTGTGTGGTCGAGGCAATCCAACCAATCTCCGAGGGAGTAATAGCACTAACACTTAAAATATTAACTTCAAAATTAAACTTAATCCAAGTATATGCGCCCACCACAAAGGGGTCAGTGAGGACATTAAAATAAGGTTGGCAGTGGTACAATACGGAACCCAGTGGGGAAATTGGGTCTGGGAGATCGAAACGAGTGTATGGGGATTGACTTCTAGAATTCTGACAAATTGCCCAAAAGAAAGCTACATGCTTGGAAATCTCCAGCAGATAGCCACAATACCAAAATAATCCCAAATCAAATAGACTACATCCTCATTAGAGAAAGAAATCAAAATGCGGTCAAGTCAGTTAAGGTTTTTCCCGGCGCAGATGTAGGGTCAGACAACAATCTATTAATTTCCAGTATCCAAATAAAATTAAAGGGAACTAATAACCCACAAGAGTTAACACTAGGAAACTTAAAGATGAAACCATCAAAGAAAGTGTTCAACAAGCAATCCACTACAACCTTTCGAACGTCAGAAAGGCAATCCTTACAAATCTGCATTATTTCCCTGTATCAAGAAATACTCTATATCTAACACACTACTAAAGACCCGCTAGGAAGACAAACAAAGAATGAATTACGCAGGAAATACTTCTAATGGACCAACAAAGAAAGCACAAAAACAAGAACGGAACAAAATACAATTTTTAGAGGAAGATTAGAGCAAAAATAAGAGAAGCCAAGGAACAATTCTACTAAGAAAAAGTAGAGAAATAGAAGAACTTTAAAACAAATTTGACCTGTATAACTTACATAAAAAGGTAAAAGAATTAGCAGGACTCAAAAAAGGAAAGACCACTACAAATCTTTCAGTCAAGAACGGGAAAACATGTAGGGTGGGTGGTGTAGAAAGAAGAACTTTTCGACGATGTGAGAAAACAATTCAACAAACCTTCGAAGCGAGAGCAGAACCAGAAAACAGTGGCCCAGAAATTACGAAAGACAAAATTACCCGCACATTAAACAACATGAGCAATGAAAAAATCCCCTGCTTCTCTTATGATATTCCTATTGATATTCTTAAGCTGATATATGATCAGGATTTGGACGCCTTGGTGAGATTCTTACACGATATCTATAAGTCCGGAAAATTACTTTCATCAGGTTTTATCTATTATCCGAAGAAATTAGCCTAATGTCTCACATGTTAAAACTACTGTTGAAAGTTATACTAAACCGCATTCACCAAAAGCTTGATTTTGACATAAGTGAGCCAAAGGATTTCATAATTGATTAGGTACAAGAGAAGCACTATTCGTATTTAATGTGCTCTAGATGTTAACGAAGACATATACGCCTGTTTTGTAGACTATAAAAAGGCGTTTAACAAAGACCAGCTAATGGAAGTATTACATTGTAAAAACTTAGATATCCACGATCTGTAGATTATCTCATACCTCCATTGAAACCGGGGACCCAATTCTTGAAAAAAATCCGCATACGGATTTGGCGAAACGTGTACGGATATTCAACATTCGAATTCTTGAAAGCTCGTATATGAGTTTTTCGTTCGGAATAAGAGTCAAGTGATAAAACCCACTCGAATCCTAATGTTCGCATACGAATCTAAGTGATCTAGCCTAATATTTTTGTTTGTTTTAATAAATTTTTTGGTGTGTGCTTAATTTTTTGGTGTGTGCTGAATTTTGCGCGATTTGGCAAGCGTCATGGCCATAAAAGGGCTTGAGGATGCAAAGAGGTGGAAGGGGGATTTAGCCTCTTGTGACACTCAATGTTTTTCTTAATTTGTGTTTTCTTGAAAATGCGTTACGACTGGGGGAAAGAAATCAAAAATCCTTAACTTTTGTGTTAATAATAATTTATGAATTTTTTTGTGATTTTACCGTTTTTTTAACAGCTACTTATAACTAAAAATGAAAAATAGTTTTAAAAAGTTAAAACTTTGTAACATATTTTCAAGAAAAAATATATAAAAGGATCATTAAGTGTAACGCAGGGGTAACCCACTACCCCTCCAGGAGCGTTTTCGGGAGGAGGGGGGATTAAAAAGGTTCAATCAAAATTTAAGTATTGTGCGATTTTTTTGTCTTATTTTGCCTAATTTTTGGATAATACCTATAAGGGCACAACTACGTTTCATGTAGGAAAATAATAAATACCCTGCATGTAAGGGCCTGTCCTTAAATTACGTAACACTCTAGAGGGGGGGGGTTTGGCCTTGCGTTACACTCAATGTTTTTTTAATTGGTTTTTTCTTGAAAGTTCGTTACGAGGGGGGTTCAAAAATCCAGAATTTTTGCGTGACGTAATTTAAGGAAATTCCCTTAAATAACAAACCTAATCTTATACTTCGACCAGTTTCCCTATTTTTTTTTACTTTTTCTATGTTGGCCAAAAATAAATATTAAATATGAAAACATTATTTTTCTTTATTTATATTTCAAAGTACATAATAAGTACTTATACTGTCAAGTGCATTAAAAGACGCGATGCAATATGACTACAGTGTGAGAACAAGCCAGTTGGAATAAAGTCGCTAGTCGGCTAAATTTAAGTTTTTTGAAAAAATCCAAACACATGTCAACTGAGATTTTTAACCAACAATATTTTTTACAGATTTTTTTCTTGGACAAACCCCCAGAAAGTGGTCCACTAGCAAACAACTTTTAATTAAGATGGAATGACTCCACTTAAGGCACCTTGTTAAAAAGGTTATCAAATATTTAAAAAAATATAATATAATATAATTTCATTAAAAAAATAGGTGGTGGACCCCTGAAAAGAGGTCCAATAATACCAACTTTTTTTGCAACTGGTAGACGCCACTTGTAGCACTTTGATCAAAAACTAATAAAAAATATTTTTTTCTTTAATATTTGACAGATGTCGAAAAAAAAAGTGAACCATAATTTTTCTTTTTCGATAGACTTTCCAACAAGGTGCCACAAGTTGTATGTTGTTCGACCCCTTTCTGCGGGTCTGTCCAAAACAAAATTCATCAAAAATATGGCTCATTAAAAATCTCCGTAGGCATGTTTTTGGATCAATCCAAAAAAATTTAATTTAACCCGCTAGCAAATGTATTCCAACTGGCTTGTTCTCATTGTATAAGCTTTAATGTAAAATTATATACTCTTATTACAATAAAAACTACAATAAATTTTATTTTATTTATAAATCATTTAAAAAAGTTCTCTCAATCATCTCAGAAATGACCTTCATTGAGTGGACCACAGCAGACCTCACTGGATTCATATTACTGGCAGGATTTTTATATATGTCCTCGTTTCTAAGTTTTTAAAAACAAAGACATCTACAAAAATAATGTACATACTGATCATGTGAAAGCCGCTTTAGTCTCCAACAGTTTTTAATTTTTTGGAGTTAATTGACAGGCAGAGACATAAGATGAAAACATTATTTAAATTTAAACAAAGAAATGGTTTTTTGAACAAAGTTTACTGATTTGGTAACAATTTTTACTTGAAATGTTTATTATGCTTATCGGCCTAAAAGGCAAAACTGTTCTTCTGGATTTTAGGTTTTAGAAGCAGAACTTTTTATGAAGAATAACTTTTTTCCTAAAGTTAATAGTAAACAAGTTTTCCATATGGTTCCAACTTAGACTACACATACTTTTTTTTTTTTATTTGTCAAACACACTGTGTTTTTTTTTATTACAATCTAGTCAGTAAGACTAATTAGCAATTTTGTTTTAACTTAATTTACTAGAAAAGTCAGATTTAAACTTAGGGTTTACTCAACAGTTCTCCCCGCTTTGTTTAGTCTGTAACTCACAATTGTGTTGTGTTTATAGCATTATTTTGTTTTATGTGTAATTCATTTAGTTTACTAGCTCAAACGGCTTCATTCTTTTTAGTCTTCGAACTAGCATAGTATTGTCTAGAAGCTGAATTGCTTCCACATTCACATGCCGATGGAGTCTATCTTCATGGCTTTTTGCGTACTTTTTTATAGTCTCTGCTACAGTTTCGATGAAGGTTACTATTTCGAACGTACCAAGGTGCATTCACAATGTTTCTTAATACTTTATTTTGAAATCTCTGTACCCCATAGTTGAATACCATATGTCCATACTGGTTTCAGTATTTGTCTATAAAGCAGTAACTTATTATGAATTGTTAAATTGGACTTCCTTCCAATTAGCCAGTTCATTTTTCTATACCTTATCTCAAGTTCTTCTTTTTTTTTCTTAACATGTGCTTTCCAGCGCAATTTGGCATCAAGTGTCATACCTAGATATTTTGCCTGATTCGAATATGGTACTGGAATGTTGTTAATTGTTATTTGTATGTGATTTATATTTTTGTTTGTAAAATCAACATGAATTGATTTGGTTTCATTTAATTTTATTCGCCACTTTGTGGTCCAACTGTGAACTTGGGTGACTGCATCCTGAAGTTTTTCTATGCATTTTTCAATAGATTTTTCTACCGTCAATAAACCAGTATCATCGGCAAATGTTGCTAAGTGACAATTTTCTGGCTTTGGGATATCACAAGTGAATAATAAGTATAGATAAGGGCCTAGTACGCTACCCTGGGGCACGCCTGCTTGAATTTCTCTTAAAATTGAGTATGAGTCTTCCTGTTTTACTCTAAAATGTCTATCAGATATGTATGATTCCAAAATATCCGAATATTGTTTTGGCAGAAACCGTTTTAGTTTAAAATTAAGGCCTTCATGCCACACTTTGTCAAATGCTTGTGCTACATCTAGAAAAACTGCAGAACAAACTTTTCCCTCTTCTAGTGCTTTTTCTATTATATTAGTAATTCTGTGTACTTGATCTATCGTGGAATGCTTGTCTCGAAAACCAAATTGATGAGATGGAATAATTTCTTGTCTTTCTATGATGGGTTTTATTCTTTTAAGCAATAATATTTCATAGAGCTTGGATATAATTGGCAGCAAAGATATTGGCCTGTAAGATGACACGTCATGGAGTGGTTTTCCCGGTTTTGGAATCATGATAACTTCTGCAACTTTCCACAGTTTAGGTACATACCTAAGCCTAAAAGACGCATTAATTAGTTGCATAGTTTTACAATAGCTTTTCTGGGGAGTTGTTTTATGACTACCCCGTTAATAAGATCATACCCTGGGGCTTTTTTCGAATTAATATTTTTGATTTCTGTTAATATTTCTTTTGGTGATGTAAGCTTAATATGGTCCTCGATTTGATGGGGTTCATTTAAATGAAAGTGTTCATCTGGTGCTTCGTGGGGCTGAAATGTTTTTTCTAAATGACTTGCAAAAATATCTGCTTTTTCTTCGTTACTCCTTGCCCACTGGTTGTTAGATTTTCGTATGGGTGGAATTTGGATAATTGGTTTTTTAAAATCTTTGGTTGCTTTCCAAAGGGAATAGTCGGTATTTTTATCATCTGTAAGTTCATTAAGAAAATGGTTAATAGATTCATTTTTTATTACTAGAATTTCTCGCCTAATGCGCTGCGTCATGTTGTTGAGATTTGTTTTGTCCCGAGGATCACGGCTTTGCTGCCACTTTCTTCTTAGTTTCCTTTTTTCCAATATAAGTTCTCTAATTTCCTTTGGATAGTTTTTTCCCTTAAAAATTCTCTTTGGTTTTGGACTGTTTTCCCAAGCTGCTTGTTGAATATTTGTAACAAAATATTCAACTTCTTTATCGATTTGTTCTGGCGTTTGCAATGGTACTGATAGGTTTATTTTTTCTGACAGACTTTGTTTAAAACTAATCCAGTCAGTCAGTTTATTAACTAGTGAGATATTTGCTTCTTTCTTTATTATGTTTTTACTAAGAGTTAGAATAATAGGTGAATGATCTGAGTGTAAATCAAAACTTTCTTCTATATCTACAAAACTTAAAGATATATTTTTTACTATAAAAAAATCAATTAGATCTGGAATTTTTCCTGGATCTGTTGGATAGTATGTGGGCTTACCAGTTGATATCGGCTCACATTGATATTCACTAATAGCTTGCAAAAGTTCTTTTCCTTTAGAATTCGTCAGTCTAGATCCCCAGTAGGTATTTTTTGCATTAAAGTCACCTCCAATTATAAAACGGTTTCCTAATTTTCTGAGTAAATTAAGATATTGATTTTTCTTTAGTAAGTGCCTTGGTGGTACATAGACAGCACTTATGACTAATTTATATGTTTTGGTTTTTACACTTACTAATGTAGCTTGAATCTCTATGGTTTTATATCCCATCTCCTCATAGTGTGATATATTTTCTTTAATTATTACAGCACTTCCCCCATATGCAGTATTGCTAGGGTGAGTTGTATGATACACTTTATAACCTTTAAATTTAATGTGAGACTGGTTAGTGAAATGCGTTTCTGACAGAAGACAGACGTCAATTTTTTCTATGTCTAGAATAACTTGCAAGTCTTGCTGATGTTGCAAGAGACCATTGGCATTTCACGCTAGGATTCGAAGATTACTGACCATTTTGGGGCATATTGGTAGCTCCGTTATTGCTACTTTCTAGTTTAGTTAATCGCTCATCAAGTTTGTTCAATTTCTCCAAAATTAATTGTAGTGTTTGTTCCATAGTATTTTGACTACTGATATTAATATCAGGTATAGTAGCTGTTGCTGCTACTTGGCTGTATGTCCTTGTCACAGAGTTTTGTGTGACTGTGTTTCTTGTCTGTTGGTTTTGTCTATTTGTACTCACGTTTGGTATGAGATTCGGTTTCTTAGGTTTATTTTTCAATTTTTGTATTTCCTTAGCAACAAGGCATCCTCTGTAGTTAGCAGGATGCTTGCTTGCTTAGTGCTTTTATTTCCACTTCAATCCCAAGGATACTGGAAATTTCAAAAATTTTGTTGATATCTTCATCGTGGCTAAATGTGAGCATAAACATGTTAAGAGGTTGTTTTGTTCTCCATTTAAGTTTGTTGCTGGCCTCCAGTGCCTTAAAACCTTTTTTTTGTAGATCAGCTACAATTTTTTGTGGGTCACATGAGAGGTGTAGCCTATTCGCTATTACTCTAATTGGCCTTATTTGTTTGTTTTCGTATGAGTGCCATTGATGCTTTATTTCATTAAGCATTTTAGTAACCAGCCGATAGCTGTCTGCGTCTTGTACATTTATTTTAATATTTTCGTTATTTAAAACTTTTATTTTAACTCCTTGTATGATATTTAACTTTTCATAAATATCATTAAAATTATTTACGCCATTTACCATAATCGGTGGAGGTAATGGAGCTTTTTTAACCTTAGTTGGGGGTTCTTCATTTTATGTTTTATTGAAGGGCTCTCCAGTGCCCGAGCTTTATTGTGGTGGTGAGAGTGAAGTATCCATTCGACGTTTTTTCCAACCTTTTCCTTTTTGTCTGATCCACTCAGTTTCTCTTGCCAGATCGTCCTCATCAGTAATGTAGTCCATGTCAGACTCTTCTTTTTTAGTGACTTTTGTCTCTAAATCTGCAAATTTTCTTTGCATACTTTCCAGTTGACTTCGGAGATAATCCACTTGTACACTAAGTGAATTTTTTTCGTTTTGGGATTTTTTCCAGTCGCTATATAAAACTTCTTCATTTTGTGTTCTAGCATGGCTATCCTGAAATAATTCGGCATTATCCATTTTTTCTTGATTTTGTTTGGGCTTTTCGCTAATTTTTAAAACAAGTTTCACAGGTGATGGTACACTTTTTTTGCTTTTAAACATGATATATTATTTATAATACACATTGTATATAGATTTTTAACACAGGTTTTTTGCGCGCGAGGTTTATTGTAAACAAAACAAACTTCGACTTTGACCTCGTTAGTACTATCATGCAGGTACGCTGCAATATAACCTTACTGAACTGCGATCGAACGAATACTGACTACACATACTAGACATACTTTAGAAGATCAAAAGTTTTTTTTCTTAAACACCAATGCAATAATGCAAAAACTCAAAATTATAAAGAACGAAAAATTATTTAAAAAAATACTATACTTTGACATTAACGACATATATATGTAGTTAAGGTTTTACCAAATTATACATATGTTGTTTTGGTGACTCAATTGGGAGAGCGTTTGCGTACAAAGCAAAAGGTTTCAGGTTTGATCCCTGGCCAAATCACAGAAATTTTTTTTTATAATTTTTTGTTCTTTAACTTCACTTGTTCTTTATAAAAAAGTTTGTAGTGGTACCTTTTTTTTTAAGTCACTATATAAAAAATGTACATAGATAGTTTAAATTTAAACACGCTTAACATATAGGTATAATACACTAAAAACTATTTTATATTTTTCATATTTTAAATCACAAAAATTAGGTAACCATTAGAATAGGACATGGAAAGTATAAAATACCAACGCTTTGCTCTAGTTTAAAATCATAAAAAGTAGGAACAATTATATTAGAGGTCAGTCACCCACCTGTTTAATGTTTTCTTAAAATTCCCATAACTCATTTAAAACGTTCAGAATTCCAGCGATGTTTATAAACTGTCAAAGAAAAACTAGCCTAAAAATAAATGGATTCGCCATCTAGCCTGGCTTGCACGCTACGTAGCATAAAAAAATGCTTTAACCAGACAAAATATCTCATAGACCAAATTTAATTAAAATCGGTAAGGTAGTGTCTGAGATTAGCGGTAACAAAAAAAGTACTCTTCCTTGTGCTTTTGCGGAACAACACTCTGTTATTTTGCAGTTTACAAATATGATACAAAAGTCACATTAAAAAAGTGGGCAAGTCTAAATAGTAAGTAGAAAATATTTTAAATTATTCTAATTTTAAATCACAAAAAGTAGGCACGTAAAAATTAGAGAGTTTTTTTTTCGCTTATTTATTTATTTTTTTAAACCTACGAGAAAACAGAAACTTTTTGTAAAATTTTTTTAATATGCCACTTGGCAGGTAGGAAAACTTTTTTGAGGCAAAAAGAAACCGGAAAAGAACTTTTGTCGTGTGCGAAAAAGTATCACTTTCCGCACCGCACTTTGTCTTTTAGTCAAGTTGGTCATGAACTTCATTCCAGCTTTTAAATGTTGATTTTGAGTGAAAATGTTGAAATATAGACCCAACTTGGAAGTTTTTAAGTAAGTACCTTAATATCTATATGTGGAGTAAGTTTTTAAAATTCCTTGGTCGACCTGTAAAGTTAATGTTTCTGTCCTATTAACGTAAATAGCCATTACTGCTTTTCCGAATCACTATCAGAGTAAGTAGTACTCTCACTCATATAAATAATTAGAGGATCAACTGTACGAGTAAATTGCCTATATTTATTCTCAATTTTTATTATGTGTTTAAGGCATTTTTCCCAATATTTATTTATATGTTTTTCACTTTCACGTATTAAATTAATCACAGAGTCACTAAATTTTGGATTTGAATTATGTTTTTTTACATACCACTTCCAATTCTTCCACATCTGTTCTATGGGGTTCAGTTCACAATAATAGGGTGGTAGTCGAACCACTTCATGTCCTTTTTTATGAGCAAAACTATTAATGAAATATTGTGGCTTAAAATTTTGGGCTTTGACTAATTCTATTAGATTCCTTTTCAGTTTTACGTTTTCCGGAATGCTAATATTTTTTTCACTTAAAAATTTAATTATATCTGCCTTTTTCGTTGATGTATTTGGGATTTGAAATAATAATCGCGAATGGTATGAGGCGTTATCCATCACTATTACACTGTTTCCTGGTAGATTCGGTAAAATGACACTGCAAAACCATTCTTCAAAAATTTTTGAATTCATATCGCAGTGGTAATCAGCGCTAGACTTGCCTATATTCTTAGCGGACAGTTTTAAACAATTTGCGACAAATCCTTTTTCATTTCCAGCGTGAACAATGATAATACGTTTACCTCGTGAGCTTGGCACATTTAGACTGGTCTCTAAATTTGAATCCGTCCAACGTGCAACAGATAGAGAGAGGTCTTTAGAAAATATAGGATTTTTTCGTAAAATATACCGATAAAGAAATTCATTTGGAATAAACTTAAAAAACAACGGAATAAAACACAAAGAAATATCGATTGGATATGGTAATTTAATTTCATTAAAAAAATTAAAATTTTATTTAAACTTTTTATTGACAAAAGATTACCTAACAACGTAATAACAAGAGCAAAATCTCACTCCAGAAAAAATTCGCAGATATTATCTTTTGTTCCTTATATAATGTTAGGCAGATTATACAATATTTTGGTTAGATTTTTTATTAGAAATATGCAGAAATATATTTGAAAAACTCTAATATACTATTATATATGCTTTATATCATAAATACCAATCCCAAGAATCCATTCAGATATTTCTAAAAATTTTTACGTTAAATTAATATTTTGGCACTTAACGAAATTTTTTTTGAATTGTTTCTATGTTTAATAGATAGTACCTATTGCAGTGTTGTTTTAAAAATAAGTGGGTATTAAATATTAAGCTGCTTTCCTCTATAGTATTTTTGGAATCACCGTATTTTTGATAAAGAATAACCGGGGAACAATGATGAACATAATATATAATAGACTATCCAGCCAAATCTTTGTTGATAGGTATTAGTGAACTGTACTGTATTTCTAAGCTATTTAAACAAAAATATCTTACCATATTTTCAGACGTCGTGTGTATCGTACCAAGTTTCATCAAGGTACACGATGTTCTTGTTTTCCTCTCGTAGTTTTTCAATTTTGTCTACATATTCCTGGCGTAATTTAACCAACCTAGGAGATTCCATAATATGCATGCGACCGTGAAGTTTCTTATACTGAAATCCCATTTGCCGTAATAATTTACTTAATGTGGAAGGGGATTTATATGTATACGAAATTTGTTTTTCTTTAATTTCTTTTAATAATTCCTCGATAGTAGGGCTCTTATTGGCTGCGTATAAATTGTAAATCAGTGTACGTATTTCGTTCACCGTACCAGCTGATATATTGGTTACTCCTCTACTATTTCTTGTTTTTCGGGTTTTGGCATATCCTCTTGTTATTATTCTAGATATGGTTCTGTGGCTTGCCCCTGTAATATGCGTAATACGTTCGTATATTCTGGAACGATTTCCGTAATTTTCTACTGAGAGTTACGTATACATATCAAGAATAATATCTTGAGTTTTCCTCGTACAATGTGTTTTTAAAAGTTTTGCCTTGCCCTTTGGATATTTTTTTTTAGGGTTAACGTTTGGTTCCTGTAAAACCGCAGACTCTAATGGTACCACCACTTCTTCTCCTCCTTGCTCCTCAAATGGTCTCCTAAAATTTGAGTGTGGTGTTTCAAATGGCCGCCAACACGCCATTATTAATATCACTTATTAGGTCCTCACTTATAAAAATAAACTACAAAATGTACAGGTTTATAATTGTTATTATTCACAATAATAATGAAAATGTCACAATAATAATAATCTGAATTTAAATTCAAACAATATAAACACTAACCGCTAACCGCTAACAATTTTAAACTGAGTTTAACCCTGTATTAAATAATTCAGGTAGTACCTTTCGAAAGCCTTTGTTATATTTCGAGAAGGGATTTGGTACTTATAGAATCGAATAAGGTATGTTCGAAGCTTAAACTTTAAAGAATGAAGTATACCTAGCCGTGCTTAAAACACAGAAATTCTTCCCAAAATTTGAAAATAAATTTTCAATTTTTGCATAGACTCCTGGAAACCCCTAAATGGTTATTATGATTAGGGTGGCACGCGCCAGAAAGGACCAATCGCATCACCATAATTTTTTGTTTTAAAATATACTTGCTTTAACTTGTCCTAGAAATGCCAATAAATTAGATTTTTTAGCATCTGGCTAAAGAACAATCTTTCAGAATTTTTGAAATTATTTTATCTATATATTCAGCTTTCCCAAAACTCATTTTAATTTTTTAAACCAACTTAACTTAAACACTTCACTACAACCCTTTGTCAATATAACACAATAGCGACTTATTAACAACAAGTGAAATTAAAGAAAAAAAATAAGAAAAAAGTTTTTTTGTCTTCGGCCGGGACTCGAACCCGTAACCTCTTGCTCTGTACACAAACATTATAAGCATTGAACTACCGAAGACCACACATAAATTTTCGGTTCAGTTAGACTTATTGAAATAAAGCCATGCAATGACACTATTATTGCAGTAGTTTGACAGACTTACATTGCAGGCTAACAGTTGATCTTTTAAAATTAATATACCAAAGTCGTATTTAAAACCAAGTCGTTTATTTATCTATAATTTTTATTTGGGTTCGCTATGTTGTAAATAAAATCCTTATTAAATCCAATGACACATAAAGGAAGTCTTGCAATCGGCGGTAATCGGCGCATGCATGCATGCTATATTCAAACTTATTTCAATAGCAGATATATTGTGGACTCGATTATTGTAGAAAAACAAAGTAGGAAGCATTTCCTTTTCTCGGAAAAAAATTAAAAAAACCAGATTTTACTCAAAATTCTAAGTTAAGTGTCCACCATTGCTTACTTTGTGATTATTAATGATAGAAATTGGCAGGCTAGTAGAGTTTTTGACGCCCTTTATGATGGTAAAGGCAAACGAACATCGAGTGTTGCGTTTTGTATATTTTGCAATTTTGTTAAAATTGAATACCCTGTATTTTATAAGTTTTTTTGGCAGGTCTTTTAATTCTCAACAAAAAAAGATATTCCAGATATTCTAAACACTAAGTTTTTTAAAACATGTAAAATGGTGTCTAAAATAGGCAATTATACAAGTGAAAAAATTAAAATGCTAAAATGTTGGTAAAATTTGTAAGATTGCCTATAGCAATTAATAAAGTTTGATATACTAGCATATTCAGGAGGCTTTGAATAAACTTTTGTATTTTCACCAGGACGGCACACCAGCGCATAACCACAGGGGCTCTTATGAACTCCTAATGGTCGGGTAGTCAAATTGGAAATATTCAATTTTTGGGAGATTTTGATATAATTTGGCATGCTGTTTAAGGACTCCCTACGAAGTTAGGAAAAAACAGTGATTTGCTCGGCGTCGCATTATAGGTAGCGTCGCGACGCCCTAAAGGTGAAGATTGATAGTAACCTACTTTTACTCAAATATCTCAAAAACGATAATTTGTAGGACAATTTTGTTTTCAGTTTTATGCAGCCAGTAGATGTATCTATCTACCGCTCTATAACAATTTCAACAAATATTTTGAGTTTTTTTATTAAAAATTTTAGAAGTGAAATTTTCACCAAAATTTAAATTTGTAATTTTTAAAATTTTTGGATTATTTGCTTTCCTCGAACACAGTTTAGTGGTGATTTTGATCTCGTATAATAATTATTGTATTTTTTGAGTTAGCCTATCACAATGTGCTTATATTAATTTATTATCTTTACACGGAACCGTGCAAAAAAATACCAAAATTAGCAATATCGCGTTTTGTAAAAAAATTAAAAAAATTGCTCTTAAGATTAAATAATTTTTTTTAAGTAATACTACTAATTTTTTTATTCTTATTTCTTATCTAAATATTATTAAAACTTAACAAAATTATTTAATGGGTACGGGTAGACCTCGTCAGATGTCTATCAGGGGAAATGAATCGACCCCTGCCCTCCGTAGATTCCAGGTACTCTTCGACCCGGAGAGTTAGCACCTGTATAGGGTCCCTTTCCCAGGGTTACGGGAGAAGACCACATCGATATGAAAGGCGGAGAGAATGGACCTCGGTACGGTGATCATAGCGTAGGTGGCAACCCTTTCTTTTAGGGATAGTATAAAAGACTACTGCCTTGTAGTACCGGCGTTGGAATCGTCAAAGGCTAGGGGAAGAAAACCTCGATCAAAAATCACCTGGTCCTCCAGGTTGGGGGTTGGGGCATCAGACTAACTCTCTGATACCCGGAAAAAACGTACACTGTTAAAAAACCCAATCAAACGCCTCGGAAAGAAATGAAAAACCTAAGACGAACCAAGCAAAGAAACAGGAATATGATTTTTGGTACAGGGAACGTACAAGGAATGAATCGAAAAATGAATGAAATAGTACATGAGTGCAGCAGAATGAAGGTAGACCTTGCTGTACTAACAGAAACGAAAAAGAAAGGAAAAGGATCTGAAAACCTAGGACAATATGACCATTTCTATAGCGGAGTGGCAAAAGAAAAACATGCCCAACAAGGAGTATCTATTTTGGTCAACAAAAGATTTAGAAAATTTATCACCAACTGGGAAGCAGTCAATGAAAGGCTAATTAAAATGAATATAACAATAAAAGGAATGAGACTTACGATTTTTGGAATCTATGCATATAACGACGATGCAAATGTAGCCGTGAAAGACAATTTTTTTGAAGAAATACACAATGAAATATCAGCAGTAAGTGCATCTAGAGAAATTGTCATATTGGGAGATTTAAATAGTAGAACCGGTAACAGAGTTAATGATCTGACAGTTGGCCAATATGGAGAAAATCTTGTTAATGACAATGAAAACCGGCTAATTACAGTATGTGAGCAATTAGACCTAAAAATCCAAAACGGTTTTTTTCAACATAAGGAAATACACAAATATACCTGGACCAAACCCTCACAAAACCTGAAATCCGTCATTGATTATCTTATCACTAAACAAAAGACAAAACTAAAAATTCAAGATGTCAGAACAAAGCGTGGATCAACATGCGGAAGTGATCACTATTTTCTGGAGTCCAAAATTCTCTTTCCTTATCAAGGCCGAAGCCTGCATCAACAACATCTTGATGATACAGTGATTGAAGAAATTGATCACTGTAAATATAATCTACTAAGCCTAGAACATGACAGCGTAAAAAACTTATACAAAAAGAGACTGAACGAAAAACTTAATACAAGTTCAGGTGAAACCCCAGATGAGGAATACGAATGTATTACATTAAGCATCCACCAAGCTGCAAAAGAAGCACTAGGATTAGTGGAAGAAACTTCTAAAAGAAGAAAACCATACTGGTGGGATGCTGAGATTGAGAGAGAAATAGAGGAAAAAAGGAAATTATATCACACCTACTTATCCCAAAAGACAGATAGAAGCAGACAAGAATACAAAATCGCGCAATCAAAGGTGAGAAGAATGATCAGTGATAAGAAAAATCATTCGTGGACGCAAAAGTGCCAGAAAATAGATTCTTACTTAGGAGGTAGGAGAAGTACCGAAAGCTGGAAAACTATAAGATCGATTAAAAAAGAAACATGCAGAGATATCATTTCACCAATACCAGACAAAGAATGGGATGAGCATTTTAAAAAACTTTTAACTGAAGATAGAGCAGAATTCAAGGAAGACGCAAGAGACAATATAATTAGAACGATGGGATCTCCAGTACCCCTCACAATCTCTGAGGTCAAAAACGTGTGCACAACATTAAAAAGCGGTAAATCTGCCGGACCCGGAAATATCCCAGCCGAACTTATTAAATATGGCACTGAAGAACTGTTTTGGAGATTACGGAATCTTTTCCAAAAATATTTAAATGGAACTGTAGTCCCAACTGAGTGGAAAACGTCATATATATCCACAATACACAAAAAAGGAAGGAAAGATATATGTGACAATTATAGAGGTATATCTGTGACTAGTACGCTAAGCAGAATATACGGTAAAATAATAAGAAATAAAGTAGAGAGCGAATATAAAGACATGGAGGCAGAAGAACAAGCTGGTTTCAGGGCGGGTAGATCGACTTCAGATCACCTCTTTTGTATAACCCAAGTTATTGAAAAGAAAATGGCATACGGTCAAGAGCTGCATCTGCTTTACGTGGATCTGCAGAAGGCATATGATAGTATACCACTAAATCCGCTTTGGAAAGCGTTGGAAAACACAAACATAAGCGTACAACTAATTAAGGCCATCCAAGAGTTATACCGCAATAGTAAGGCAAAAGTTAAAATAAAAGCAAAACTAACCAAAGGCTTTCAAGTAAATAAAGGTCTTAAACAAGGTTGCTGTATCTCGCCTACGCTCTTCAAGATATACTTGGAACAAGTCCTTAAAGTATGGAAGAGAAAATGCCAAAACATGGGAATTCCGTTGGACGAAACCACCTTGTATACTTTATGTTTCGCCGATGATCAGATAGTAGTGGCTCAGGATTATGACGACCTCGAATATATGACACGAAAACTAATAGAAGAGTACAATAAGTGGGGACTAGAGGTTAATCTCAATAAGACAGAGTATATGTGTATCGGTGGAATGAAACAGGATCTAATCTTAAATACCGGGCAGCGAATTCACTCCTGTGATGAGTATAAATACTTAGGTCTAAAAATTACAGCTGACGGAACACTAGACAAAGCTATAAAAGATCGAAACGTACAAGGAAGAAAAGCAATAACTTTATTAAATGGAATAATTTGGGACCAAAGTATATCAAAACATAACAAAAAGCTTATATATAACACCATTATAAAAAGTATTATTACATACGGCTCAGAAGTATGGCCAATCAAGGATAGAACAGAAAAAATGCTTTCCGCTACGGAGATGGACTATAGGAGAAGAGCAGCAGGGAAATCAAAAAGAGAAAGAGTTACAAATCAAAGAATAAGAGAAATTATGACAGTGGGTGAACGTACTTTAGTGGATGATATAAGAACAAAACAACTGGTGTGGTACGGACATGTACAAAGAATGAATGATGAAAGACTACCTAAACAAATACTACAATGGAAACCAACTGGCCGAAGAAAACGAGGACGGCCAAGGAGAAGCTGGAGAGAAGGAATAGACAGTGAAATAAGAATAAGAGGCCTAGATGATGAATTATGGGCAAACAGAAACGAGTGGAGATTGGGTATCGGAAGACGTAGAACGTTGTGAAACCGATAAATATATATATATACAAAATTATTTAAAAAAATATTGCGGTAAATGTAATCTAGACCGGGTGTCTAATAAAAAAATTCAAACTTAAGTCATGCTATGTAAAAACAAACATTGGTTTTAGGCATTGAGTTGTATAACGCCCTAAAAGGGCGTTAGAGACGGAAAGACAAGGCATTTTTTATTGACCCTATCCAATTTGGTTCCTATGGTCAGGTATTTCTTTTACAATAAAAACAGAGATAGACATTATTGAACATGTGAAACGGACAAAGATAGGGTGATTTTGCATGCTAATAATACCCTAGATAATATAAGGGTACTTTTATCTCTTTCACACTGACGGCATAAGTGCGACAGAAAAGCAGCTGGCTACCTTTAATCCACCTGCCGTATTTTGAGTGATTCTACCTGTTAGTCCGTGTATACAGGGAAAACTGATAGACAATGTTGTCTAAGTACGGAAATGATTTTTTTTGAATTTTGTGCGGGAATATTACAAAAAGAAATCTTAAAACGTTTAAAAACAAGTTTAGAAGTAACTATTTGAGTTTAAACATGGTCCAAAATTGTTTTTTGTGCAAAAGAAGAAAAAAAATCCATAAAAAACAACATTTCATGGGTAAGTCGTCTTGACGGATAGTTTTTCCTAAAACACGAGAAAGTTCAGTAGCGTCACGATAGATAGTTTTTTCTGCGACCGTGCGATTTTACCCTCACACATTTTGATTCAGAAAGTGTCACTTCCCCGCACTTTTTTTTGCATTGCATGAAAATTAACAAAAAGTATTTGATTTTCTTAAAAATGATTTCTTTTTAAATGCTTACATACCGATTTTTATCCAGTTGTTTTTGTTTTTTCGAACCAAACTTTTGACATGTCACGGTCGAGTTTCATACATCTTGATGAATTGTTACACACACTGATCTATGTTTTTATAAATTTCGATAAATTTAATGTTTTTTGCGGACTTTACAGTAATTTTAAGTTAAATTTTGGTCTTTCATCGCGAAAGTATTTATTTATTATTATATGACCACCGCGACCGGTCTACAGGCCGGTATCATATGTTTATGTCCTTCTAATGTCATTTGACTATCATGCTGTCTTACTTAATAAGGTCACTTAGTTTAATTAATAATTTTGTCCTACATAATATAAAAGAAGAATAGAAACCAACAAAAAATTTGTGACACTTCGATTACCCATTTTCTTTGATTGCGATGGCAAAAAAAGATTTTGAAAAATTTCCCTAAAAAAATTGAAGACCAAACACTCACTCGCCACTCAATGTTTATGGTCGCATACACTATTCCTAACTCGATTTCCGACGATTATGGACAATGGTTACCCCCTGGACATAAACCTAACAACTTTTACTATATTTATTAACAATAGGTAGGTTAGGTTTGGTTAGGTTGGGTTAGGTTGGGTTAGGTTGGGTTAGGTTGGGTTAGGTTGGGTTAGGTTGGGTTAGGTTGGGTTAGGTTGGGTTAGGTTGGGTTAGGTTGGGTTAGGTTGGGTTAGGTTGGGTTGGGTTGGGTTGGGTTGGGCTGGGTTGGGTTAGGTTGGATTAGGTTGGGTTAGGTTGGGTTAGGTTGGGTTAGGTTGGGTTAGGTTGGGTTAGGTTGGGTTAGGTTGGGTTAGGTTGGGTTAGTTTGGGTTAGGTTGGGTTAGGTTGGGTTAGGTTGGGTTAGGTTGGGTTAGGTTGGGTTAGGTTGGGTTAGGTTGGGTTAGGTTGGGTTGGGTTAGGTTGGGTTAGGTTGGGTTAGGTTGGGTTAGGTTGGGTTAGGTTGGGTTAGGTTGGGTTAGGTTGGGTTAGGTTGGGTTAGGTTGGGTTAGGTTGGGTTAGGTTGGGTTAGGTTGGGTTAGGTTGGGTTAGGTTGGGTTAGGTTGGGTTAGGTTGGGTTAGGTTGGGTTAGGTTGGGTTAGGTTGGGTTAGGTTGGGTTAGGTTGGGTTAGGTTGGGTTAGGTTGGGTTAGGTTGGGTTAGGTTGGGTTAGGTTGGGTTAGGTTGGGTTAGGTTGGGTTAGGTTGGGTTAGGTTGGGTTAGGTTGGGTTAGGTTGGGTTAGGTTGGGTTAGGTTGGGTTAGGTTGGGTTAGGTTGGGTTAGGTTTGGTTAGGTTGGGTTAGGTTGGGTTAGGTTGGTTCAGTTTGAGTATGTTCGGTTAGGTTCCGCTAGGATTGTTTAGGTTAGGTTTAGCTATATTCGGTTAGGTTCGGTTCAGTTTAAGCAAATCGAACCGAACCAAACCGAACCGTTAGATTCGGTTTGATTTGGTTCATTTCGATACGGATGGGTTCAGTTTGCTTTTGTTCAGTTAGACCTTCGATAAATTTTAAAAAAGTAAATAATTATTAATTTTTAGTGTTTTAAGGAATAAAAATTGATATAATGTTCAATTAAACTAATTTTTATTTGTAAAAATGTAGGAATCATAATTTTCTTGATTTTGTTTTGAATTTCATGCTTTTTTAAAAATTGTGCATTTTCATAAAAGGACCAAAAAAACTGACCCGATTTCGATCAGTGACCTTAGTTATTTCAAGTTTTTGTTGACAGCTGATAGACGTCAGGGACCGTTTTGTTTCAGTTTGAAATGAGAAAATGCATCTTTTGTAGCAATTTGTATGGGTTTTAATGGGGTTTTAAGAATGTTTCAATTTCAATTTTTTTAACAAAATCAACGATAGTCCGCAATTTTTTTTTTAGAAATCACTATAAAATGGTCTAAAATTATCATTTTTCAAAAAACTTCGTAGTTTTAAGAAAGGTGGTAAAACGTACCAGACCCCTGAAAAGTGTTGCAGTCTAGGACAACTGGGCGCCGCCAACTCGGCGCCACCAACTGGGCGGCAGGCCAACTGGGCGCCGGGCCAACTTGACGCCGAGCCAACTGGGCGCCGGACTAAAATATTTTTTCTTGATAAAATGTGCAGATGAAAAACAAACTTAAAAAAATTAAAATGGCGCATCCAAAATGGCGGACTTTCTTATTTATGCATCGATATGTATCGAATATGGAACGGCGCCCATTAGGCCCGGCGTGGCGCCCTGTTGGCGGCGCCGAGTTGGCCCGGCGCCCGGTTGTCCCATTCCGAACTGAAATTTTTAGTTCCGAAATTTCATCTGACTCGAGCATAACTTGTAGTCCACCCAAGAAAAGAAGAGTTGAAGAAGACCCTTGTTCAAAGAGAGAAAATATTTTACCTGGAAGGTACAACATTTGTAAAGTTCTAAGATGAAAACAATAATTTTAATACATCCACTGCACTTAGCATGCTTAGAAATTCTTTTTACTCTTTTTTTTTACTGAAGAGAATTTTGTAAACACACACAAGTAAGTATTCATGAATTATTTATTATTCAAACAGAAAATTGTTGATAAAAAAATTCTAGTGGAATTCAAAATTTTTATTTTGCGCCGCCACTGCCCTTTTTTATCCAAGACAAGCAAATAGAATATTTTTGCGATGTTGCATGTTTCCGGACTCGCCAAACCGAAATTCTATTTTCATCCCTATTTTGCTCATTAAATTCTTACTTGTATTTGGTCAATTGCGATAAAAGCTTGATATAATGGCAATTTTGGCCCATGCCGGGTCTACCCGTAGGGTATAGAAGTCAATGGTTTTAGGGCTCAATTTGACATCTCTTCATTTGTGTGCCTCGGATTTCTATATTTTCTAGGTGATTTTGATCCTCCAAAGGAATTAGTTATATTAAGAAACAAGCTTTTAAAAACTGTATAATTTTACAAAAATCGTGCCGGAGTTTTTATGCCAAATATACTTAAAAATAGCACTTTTTAAAAAATTGTCGAAATTCCCAAAAATACAAAATTTACGTTAAATATCGTTTTACAAATGACAATTTTATAATGTTTAAAATCATACAGCCATACCAAATTTAAAGAGTACCTTAATTCTCGAAACCGGCACCAAAATTTTTATATTTAGTAGGGGTGCCGACTACAAAAACTTTAATTATTTGCTGTCAAAATATTAATATGTTTTGTCTCAAAATGCTTGGAATTTATATAGAACCTTAGAAGCTACAATACATTTAAATAACTGAAGCCCATAACAGGACCCACCCTAGATATTTAGATATTTAGGCGCCCTGGGCGAAACAGTAAATTGGGGCGCCTATACTCATACTTCTAAATACATCTAATCCGGCTACTCTAGATGCACAATTTAGCTTTAGAGCTCTGATTTGGCGCCCCTATAATTGGGCACCCCTGAGCAGAAGCCCGGTGTGCCCGTGCCTACTACAGGCCCTGTCCATAGACGTACTAAAGTGGTCTAAAGTTACAAAAAATACAAATACCAAATAAATTACTGGCTGTTTTCTACGGCTTTTGGGGTTTGCAAGTACCGACAAATGTTGTCTATTTAGCTCTAGATCAGCGTGTACCTATATTTATTGCACTATATTAGTTCTAGGGTAAAAATATTATAATAAGACAATCTTAGGAATGCTATATATCGGCAGCAATTTTAAGGCTTTATTTGTAAAATGTTGGCATACTTTCCATAATACCTGTAATAGTGAATTTGAAATTAAGCATCGCGGAGGCGCCATCATGTTTCCTCTCAATTTGTTGGTCACCTGAGTTACTACTGATATACTTATCAACCTTAAGGAAATCCTACTCTATGCAATACCACCTCTAGAGTATTATTTCAAGTATCTCATATGGCTCCAAGTAATTGGAAATCTGATGGTTTAAAATAAATGTGTCAAAAACAATGCAACACATTGTCTCATTATCTTTTTGGTGCGTTCGTAGAGAAGAAAATCAGAATCTTTTAATACAATTTCGCAACAAAACTTATTTAAGTTTCTTGGTAAGTTGCATTTTTTTATAAAATTACCGGTATTTCAAAAATATCGCTAGCGGAGTTTATTATTTCATAAATATCTAAGTTAATAAGTATTTATTTTCTATTTCGGTAATTATAAATGTTTGCTTTTCCTAACTAGAGAATGTTATTATTATTAGGTTCAGGTCCGGGGCTGGAGTATTGGCCGCCTATTTTGATGCCTCTCCTGACCATAGAATTCTTTAAATTGTTATACATATATATATATATATATATATATATATATATATATATATATATATATATATATATATAAACCAATCACTATTATTAATTATAAGTTTTTAACTATATCATCGATTTTAATAGGGTAAATTGCACTTTGCATGTGGTGTTATTAATTTTTAAATAAATTTTTCGTTTTATTGTACGCAGTCAATATGGTTTTTGGAGATTTACACATATTTTGAAAGCTTGTTCCTTGGGAAAGCAAATTTTTTTGGAGGAACAAAATCACCCAGAAAATATAAAAATCCCATGGACATGAATGAAGAGGTGCCAAAATTGACTCAAAATTCAAGGTTTTTTAAAGTTTCTTGTGTTTGGAATAAATTCCCAAACTCCCTGTCTATTTTTTTTGAACAGCAATATATTTTTTAAAATGTTCTTTAAATTCTAAAACATAATAATAAAAACTTAAGAAAAAAATATTTCAAAATAAAGTGTAGTAAAAAAATGTTTTTGTTATGAGCGAAATCCATGGATTTTATAAAAAAAACTGACTTGACCAAATTCAAAAATTTTTTGCATCATTTCCTGCTGGTGAAAAATCTAAGTTATAATATATTCTTATAGGCAGACATAAAAGGAACCTTAGTTTGCAACCAAACCCAAAATCACCCCTAAAACCACTGAACCGCTTCAGATAAACCAAAATTAAGAAAAAATACAAAAATGTAAATTTTGATAAAAACTAAATTTAACAATTTTTATTTGATAGAACTTGATCACGCTTCTAAAGTGTAATACCTTGTTAGAAAGGCACACTCAGTGTCTGCCTAAAAGTGAAATTAGAACTGCCCTATCTAATGTAGTTATTGTTATTTCAGAAAATCTGGATCAATGTCACGTCACATTTGAAAGCGTCGCGACGCCGCATATATTACGTCACCGGAAAATAAATATGAGTTTTCTAAATGTTTTCATAAGTTTATTAATCGTACCAATTTATATCAAAATCATCACAACTTCGGAAATTCTGCCCAACCATAAATACTCTGTTTATTAATTAGTGGATAGGAACCAATAGCCCTATTCAATAGTCCTCCAGATCACCAGACTTAACCCCACTGTATTTCTTTTTGTGTTATTATTAAATGATGAAATTTTTAAACAATAATATAAAAAAATTAAAGCCCTAAAGGCTACAATTATACAAGAAATTAACTTAACTTTAACTTTAAAACTTTATTTAGCAAGAATATGCTACAATTTTAACAATAGTAAAGTTAATTACATTAAAATCTAATTGTTAGCTATATAAATATTAATAGACTAAATAATATTTTCAACTGTCACACAATAATTTATTCTACCTGCATCCAAATGAATAATACTATAATTAAACAAACTGCATTGAAAATAAATATTTTTTTAAACTTTTTTTAAATGTGGTTAATTTCTTTTCATTTTTTATTGAGTTTTTTAATTTATTGAATTCTGACAAACCTTTACAAAAAATTGATTTTTGGACAATTAATTTTTGGGAATTATTTAAATGAAAATCGTCTTTGTATCTTGTATAATGTGAATGGAAATTTGAATTTTGGAGGACAAAATCTTTAAGTTGTTCTGGTAGTAGATTGTTTTGAATTTTGTAAATAAATATACAAACATTATAGAAAATGAAATTTTTTATATTAAGCCAATTTAATTTTTTTAACATTAGTGTAATTTTTGTGTATTTATCTGCTTTAAGAATTATTCTCATTGCTCTATTCTGTAATATTTGAAGTTTATCTAAAATATTTTCATTCGCTGTGTATAATATAGTTGAGCAGTAGGAAACATGTGGTAATATTGTTGTATTGTAAACACTAGATGGTAGAACTTTACTGAAGGCAGCAGAAAACGTGCGCAAAAAAGTGTTAAAGCAGCAGGTGAGCCGATTTTAGCATTTTTTGCATAGAAATATTATTTCTTATAAAAAAGGCTTATTTGCCTATTCAATTTTATTTTTATTTTTATTAATAATAATTAATATTTTTACTAGTTAATTTAACAAAATTACTCATTTTAGGCACCATGTTTTAAACAAAACATTGTTTAGAATGGAAACGCAAGTATTAAAATGTTGATTGTTAGGAGACTATTTTTGTTTTGAATTAAAAGACCTACCAAAAAAACTTATAAAATATTAATAATAATAATAATTTAAAAAAAAAATTTTTTTCGCAAAATCTCGAAAACACAACGCTTGATTTTTTTATTTAACCGTCTTAAAGGGCGTCAAAAACTCTACTATTTTGCCAATTTGAACTTTTTTCTATCATTAATAATAACGAAGTTGGAACCTGGAACACCTTTCTTTCTAATTCTGATAACTCTTTATAAGATAACAAGAAAATAATAAAACTTGTATTGTAATTAGATATTCATATCTTTTTTTATAAAATCTATGTTTTTAATAAAAAAAGCTGAAATCAAAATTTTTAATCTCTTGTTTAAAAATACAGAATCAACTAAAAAATTTAAAAAAAAATTGAGTCAAGGGAACAAATGCTACCAAATTACTAAGAATAAAAAAATTCGTGATATACCAGCAACGACTTTGTATGGTTTTCAAAAGAATAAGACTTCCGATATTCTATCGAGGCAACACAGTAATATCTTATTTTTCGGGTATTTATCCTTCTCTATTTTGAAAAGTGACTAGTTATTAAGATAAAGGCCACTAAAGAAAAATAAATGGAAAAATCCAAAATGGCGACAAAATGATTGATTTTATAATTAAAAACAGTGAGTTTGTTGTCTTTAATTTTTGTTTAAAACTTTCTTCTCTACAATCTACAGAACCCAAGTTATTTTGTAAATGCTGAATTTGGGTTCTAATTTTTCAAGATAACGGCGCGAGCGGATATTGCTGGAGGTCGCAAACTTACTGGAATATTAACAACCAATAATTTCAAAACTTTTGAACCGATGGCACCAGCATGGCTTTTAGAAGTGAGCGTATCAATAAATGCTGAAAGTCGATCGAGTACGCAATGTAGATGTATGATGTAGAAGCCAGTTCCACAATTAAAAAGGCGAAAGTTCCAGTACTTCGAACACATTCTCAGAAACAAAAAAATACAGACTTCTCAAATTAAGAAAAGAAGGAGAATTCGAAGGTAAAAGAGTTTTCGAAGTCCAAGAAACGAGAGTTTAACACTACAGCTTCATTTTTTGTTTATTTTACGCCAAGCTTGGCCAAAGCAGTGTGTAAATACTGCGATGTAAGTTGAGCTGCGCTCTTAACCGAAATAGATTTACCTAGTGTTGGAATATTCTCCTAAATGAGTTCTCTCCTGTTTTACTTGATTCAGTTATATGTTGGCGTTGTTGGGGTAATGCCGCGTCCTGTTATCACCGTGCTCTAGGACGTGTGGAGCTGCGAAAGACGCGAGCGACCAGCAACGCGTTTTTAAAATTGCAAAAATAATTAATATCATTCTTTCTGTTAAAGACATTTAGTTTAGATTAATGTCTGGGAATCTTAAAAAAGTAATAAAAATTTCCTTTTAAAACTTATCAAAAAAATTTTTTTTCAATAATTTTTTCAACATGTGGGATAGTATTAAGAAGCATCCTTTGGCAAAACTCTTACTGGCACTATTATTTCTTGTGGTCAAAGGTGATTTTGAAAATAGTTATATGATATACAAAGAACAGCCGTGTTGTGCTAGTAACAACAATCATCATATTATAAGACATCACAGAGGTCAGTTATTTTCTGCTTGGTTTTATTAATTACTAAGAGTAGCTAGCTAGCGCCAAACAATTTGTATCGTATTAGGCATATATATTTTAAAATAACATTCAATTAGTAATTTTCCAAAAGTAGATTTTAAATTTTACCTTGTTTATACATCAAACAAGTTTCGTGGCTAATCGGGCAAAAAGGAGTTTTTTGTTTCTCTAATATATTTTCCGTGGGTAGCTAAGCTTAACCTCACGGGGGTCCAAGGTCTAATGGACAGCTAATAAGTGTTGACAGTTAACTGTTTCGTCATTATGGGACTCCTTAGAACACTGCTTGGTCAGTTTGACAATTCTTGCGAAGTTAATTAGACGGTTTTGTCTCTAATCATAAGTAAATGGTGAGAAAACTATCGCAAGAAGCGCCATCTACCGAGATACGAGAGAAACAAAAAACAAAAGCAGGCGAAAAACTGCTATACACATATCGATCAATGAAAAGATCGAAAACAAACAAAAGAAAACAAACTATAGTCCGTGACCTACGACAGCTCTTCTGTCTTTTAGGCCCGATCAACGCATATTGCATTTTTACCCGTCATCAAGACACGTGAGCGTCAATCAACGGAATTTTTAAGCCAAATAATACTAACAAACGTCGTTTCGACATAAGAGCTGTCGTAGGTCATGGACTATAGTTTGTTTTCTTTTGTTTGTTTTCGATCTTTTCATTGATTGATATGTGTATAGCAGTTTTTCGCCTGCTTTTGTTTTTTGTTTCTCTCGTATCTCGGTAGATGGCGCTTCTTGCGACAGTTTTCTCACTATTTACCTATGATTAGAGACAAAACCGTCTAATTAACTTCGCAAGAATGGTCAAACTGACCAAGCAGTGTTCTGACGAGTCCCATAAGGACGAAACAGTTAACTGTCAACACTTATTAGGTGTCCATTAGACCTTGGACCCCCGTGAGGTTAAGCTTCCAGCTACCGACGGAAAAATATATGACAAAAACTCCATTTTGCCCGATTAGCCACGAAACTTGTTTGATTTTTTAAATTCACTGGTACGAAATTCTACGTTTGTTGTTTATACACTATGACATTTTCTTTTTAGTTTTAGTAAAAAAAGCAAAAGTTTTCAAGCAAAAATATTCTTTTATACATTTTTAAAAAAAATTTATTTAAACAACCAACATTTGTAATTTAAAAAAATTCGCATTTTTTGTATTACTTAAATATTTTCAAGACTCAAGCTAGAATTTTCTTTGAGACCTTTAGAAAAAAAAATAGTAACCTAACTATTTAAACACACACATCCCTCGTAATAACAATAAAGATGCATTTTTAATTGTTTTTAATTTAATTTAAAAAACTAGCTTATTGTAAACTAAATAATCAAGTACATAACTAAATTTAGGGATAAAGAACACCTAGATTAAACATACCTGTATATGTCCTTTCTCCCTCTTATAAAATTTGTAGATCTATTACAAGGAAATAATACATTGACTGACATATTTTTAAAATGTAAGGTCAATATTTTATATCTTACATTTTTGAACATTTATATTTTTTGTTCGCAAAAACTCTAAATTTTTTCTCTTTTACTAAAAATAAGATCTTTGCAACACTTCCGTGCTGGGCAGTACCCATTTCGAGGGGGGGAGGAATTAAAAAATTTGTCTATTATGCAATTATTTTGTGATACCTAAAAACTAAAATTTTAAAAAATTTAAAAAATCTTTAAAACAATTTAAAAACATTATCAAATAGTAGTTTTAACAAGGATGTTTCATTAAGTTTTTATTTACTACGTATTTTAAGATTGATTCAGTATAATGTTCCGGATATGGCACATTTTCAAAAACAATATTTTTTTATTATTAGTTGGAAAATTCACAACTTTTTTATTTCTTAAATTTATTACACAATATTACCAAAATAAAATAACTACGTTTAATTTACAATAAATAGGTATAAAACAAGAAATAAACAATAAAAATATAATAAAAGTTAAACTCTAAACTCACACACGCAAGCATACATCCCCAAGCACACATTTAAAGATTAAATTAGTTTGATTGTCTAAAATAACTGCCTGGTCAAAGTGAAATTTTTGCCCATCTTCAAAATGATGTTTAGCTTAGCCTGTTTTTGGATTGTCTATGTTCAGCGATTCTGTTTTTTACATATTGCTTAGTTTGACCCACATAGCAGCTATCGCAGTTACCGCAAGGAATTTTATATTTTAAGATTAAGATTTTATCTTTTGTTTTAGAAAACAAAATTGTTAACCGTTTTAGTATTATACATAGCAATACGGGCATTTTGTGTTTTTAGTTTTTTGGCGACAGACCTTCTATGTAGGGCAACTTAAAATATCTGGGGGATGCGTTAGGATGATCATTAGTGTTTAAATTTTGTTGAGAAGTCTTTGGGGTTCCATATCCCTGTCAATAGGCATTTGTATGTTGCAGATACAATTTTGATTAATGAAGAGTATATCTAAGAAAGGTAAACTATTTTCATTTTGTTTTTCAATTGTAAATACTAAATACAGGCACTGTTGTAGCTAAGTCGTCCATATATAAAAAGAGAAAAGGAATGTCAAAATTTAATATTTCCAAGGCTTTATTGGCAACAAACTCCATAACAAGATTAGCCAAGATCGGGCTAATTGGATCTCCCATTGCGGTACCGAACTCTTGTTGATAAAATTCACCTTGCTAGGAAAAGTAACTGCAGGGAAACGTAAAATTTAAAATATTAATAAATGTTTCCCTACATATTACTGTATGCTCGAAAATTCTATTCCAATGCAAATTAATGATATGCACAACTAAAACCTGAGGGAATTGGTAAATAATGATTTTACATCTAAAGATATTAAAATGTAATTTTCAGGTACGATAGTATTCTTCAGTCTCGGAACCCATTTCAAAATAATTTTTTATAGTGTACTTAAAAGAAGAAACCAAATTGTTTAAAATGTTATGAAAAAATGTAGAAATTTTGTATCCGGGGCTGTTGACACAAGATTAGTAGGTCTTAGTGGTATATCCGATTTGTGTAGTTTTGGTAAACCTTACACTTTAGAAGAAACCGAAGTATATGTTCTTAACGACTAACGATACCTCTTGAGTAATATAGTTTTTATTTTTTAGTAACTTACTAATACTATTATTTTGTGTTTGATATTTGTTAGTAGAGTCTTTGGTAAGCTTAGTGTACGTTTTATCGTCCTTTAGTAGATTTTCCATTTTTGCTTGATAATCACATTTTTTCATTATGGCGGTGTTATTGCCTTTATCAGTGGGTAAAACGAGTAATTCCTGGTTTTCTTTTAGGAACTCCTTTATTTTTTTGTAGTTTTTTTGATGACAATCTAAATTTTTATTAGTTTGATTTTTGCATAAAATTGGTAATAGTATTTGTACACGATGACCTCAAGTTATCCCCGTCAACAACCTCGTTATTAATAGTTATATAATATTCAATATTCGCTATCAAATGAAACACCGATTGATCATTTACAAAACCATTTTAATAAATTTTGTCCAAAAAAGCCAAAACTTCAGACTTTTAATTAAATCAGAAACTGGACCTGATCAAAAAATTTAACAGAATTTTATATAAAGAAATTAACACTGTAGTTACAAAGTTGACTTTTAGTTAACTTGAAACTTTACATGTGAATATAGTGTGGTAAATTTTGCTAATAAGTGGTTGTCTGTTTTGTATTATTATTACCCAGTTTTAAAAATATTAAAAAAGACAAGAACAATTAAAGTCAATGGAAGTCCAAAGTTTTATTTCTACTCAATCATTGTCTACGAGTTTTAAACAAAGAATATGGTGGGTTCTTATATAATTCAAATATTTTAATATTTTGTTCACTATTTGTTGGAACTAAAATATTGTAGTCCTTTACATCTTCTCTGTATTGTCAGTAATCTGCTAACGTAATTTTCCGAAACAGATGTGTAATTGTCCGAAACATCTAAGTGAACCCACTTACTTGTCTATTATGATGCTGTTATTAGTATATTTGTAAATATATTTTTATTTTATCGGATTTAGTAGATATTAAGATGTCAAATACAAATACGTTTTAACCAAATTCCAAAGTCTGATTCAAATAGGCAAAAAAATTCACAAATGATCCAAATATTATCAATTTTCTTTAATGTTTTTTGGGTAATACTTTAACGTTTCTTTTAAAAAAATTAGCAATTACTTTATACACTTGCTGAATAATAAATTTTCAATTATTATTTTTTAGTGGCAGAAAATAGAGGTGTTTCGGACGATTACCGAAAAAAAAACATGTTCTCAAAAAACTACTTCTTCACTAAAAGCAGCAAATAGCTATTGGGGGCCTTTGGTTAATTAGTAAAGTTTAAGCTTTAGCAAACCTGTTAACGTGTTTAATTTTGCTTGATTTAAATTTTTATTTTTTGACAACAAATTTTGGAATTTAGCCGTTTAAAAAAAACACCCCTATAATGAAGATATTTAACTAGATTTACCTTAGTAAATATTTTTTATATAGAAAGAAACCACAACGAAAGTGAACATGGTTCAGCCCTAATGGAATTACGAAAAACGAAATTGATTACATATTAGAGACTTATTGGAATAAAACCTGACTTTATTTTAGAGTCGACTTTATTCTGACACTGCACAGAAAAACAGCTGACCTCTGAAAATTGATATACCAAAGCCAAATTTAATAATACACACCCTAACTTTCATTTAATAAATACCGACACTAATAAATCCGGCTGTTAAATACACAAAGGCCGAATTTTTAAAGAGAACAGCTGCTTTTTATATATGTAAATCTGTCACACAGGGTCGATTTTAAAATAAGGTCAGGTTTTATTCCAATAAGTCTCTATTGACTACTGAAAAAAATATCGTTAGAGATGTAACAGTCCTAAACAGCTTTACAACAGGCAGTGATCACAGGATGGTCAGAACAAAAATCTGCATTAATAGCAATTTCGAAATTAAAAGAAAAATTAATAATAACAATGAACACAAAAAATAAAGCTATATACAAGAAAGGCTAAAGGAACTTAGGATGCGAAAATGAAAATATAGATGAAATAAATGATACGTTGCCAAGAACTATGACTAAAGTAGGAAAAGACATCGCACAAAAAGATAAAAAGAGGGAAAATTGTATATCAGAAGAAATAAAGAGACTGATGGAAAGAAGGCGGACCCTCGCGAGAGAAGGAAAAAGATTATCTATAGAATACACCGAAAAAGCCAAGAAATTAAAGTTGAGAGAGTTGTAGAAAATAACAGAAATATGAACTGTCCAAGGCCGACTCTAGGTAGATATGAAATAATTAAAATAAAGGATAATAACGGCATAGAAACTAACATTAAAGACGATATCATAAATATCACACAACTATTCTATACAGAATTATTATAACAAGCAGTTTTTAGGAGAGGTTCAGTACAGTTGACCACTTATAAACCATGAAAATCCTAATAGAACGAGCCACAGAATATAACATTCCACTATACATTGTGTTTATGGACTTCCAAAAAGCTTTCGATAGCATTGAGCACTGGGCTGAATAAGCATATTTAATTAATAGCCGAATAGATCACAGATATACAGACTTAATAGCCAATATATATAGCGAAGCAACAACATCAATCAAAATCCACGAAGGAACCGAGCCAATCCGCAGAAAAATAGGTGTCAGACAGGGTGATACAATATTCCCTAAAATATTTACCCAGGCCCCAGAAGGTGTTTTTAAAAGCTTAGATTGGGAAGAAATAGGCATCAAAGTAAACGGACAATTCTTGAACCGCCTAAGATATGCTGATGATATCGTCTTAATAACAGACAAGAAAAGAACTGATAAAAATGCTGGAAGAACTGGATACAGCAGCTAAAAATATAGGCTTCGGTATGAACTACACTAAAACTAAAATCATAACAAACACAGATGAAGATATCACGATCAGAATAAACCAAACCAATGTATCCTTCCTGTACTTACTTATGGATCCCAGACCTGGACACTTACAAAATCAAACATGGTAAGCCCAAAGATCAATGGAAAGACAAATATTACATTAAAGCTAACAGATAGAAAAAGGAATGAATGGATAAGAAATAAAACAAAAGTAAGGGATGTAAGAGAATAAGTAACAAAATTAAATTGGAAATTTGCCGGTCATAATATCAGACAGAAAGACGATCGATGGAACAAATGTATTGTAAACTGGAGACCTTGGGAAAATAAAAGAAGTAGGGGAAGATCCCAAATGAAATGGGCGGACGATTTGAAGAAACACGCGGGAACTAGATGGATGAACACGGCGACAGACAGAGAAGAGTGGGGGAGGCCTATCTCCAAAGATGGAATGAAGAAGGCTAAGTAGATAGATAGATACTTTTTAAATCTTTCAAATATGTTTTAAACACCTTTAAAAGTATAGTGCTGACCAAATTGCGGGTATAGTACAAAGTATAAATAAAAAATATGTCAGCGTAATACAATGCAACGCTCCGATAAAAAGTTAAAATTTTTAATACAATTTTGGTTAAATAAAAAAAAGTTGCGCTATACCAGGTCCACTTAGATGCTTTATCAAAATTAAAAAAATCTATAGGGGTACACAAAATATCGCGCAAAAAATAAAATTTGCGTTTTTCGAAAAATTTAAATATCTCCGCCATCTTGTAAACAAATTTTATAAAATGTAACAGTTTTGTATAAGCAACTACGGCCAATCGAAGGCCGTTACTGACATTTTTCTAGGCCTTGTTTGGCATAGCCAACATTCTTATTTCTTATGGCCGCCATATTGGAATTTTACGTAATTAAATAAATAATAAAAAGAGCTTCTCATCTGTGTACAACAAGCTCAAAGTAAGTTGGTAGTAATAATCTATCTATCTATCTAGCCTTCTTCGATCCATCTTTGGACATAGGCCATCCATCTAGTTCCTGCATGTCTCTTCAAATCGTCCGCCCATCTTATTTGTGGTCTTACTCTACTTCTTTTATTTTCCCAAGGTCTCCAGATTAATCGTCTTTCTGTCTGATATTATGACCGGCAAATTTCCATTTTAATTTTGCTACTTCTCCTACTACATCCTTTACTTTTGTTTTATTTCTTATCCATTTATTCCTCTTTCTATCTGTTGTTGATAGACTTTTATTTTTATAACTAGGTTAGACATATTGTTAGTTACCTTTTTTAATTTTGTCAGACAGTTAATCAATCATAAAAAAATAATAATAAAAAAAGAATTTGAAGACAATCACAGAATATTATTTAAATATCCTTCGACATCAGACCTACATTAACAGATGGTCCTTCGATTCATTACGACAACCACAATATGGAAAAATAGAACTCTGAAATTGAAATAAGAAGAAGTAGACGACTTCAAGAAAAGAGGAAGACCGTAGTAGTTACTTCTAAGGAATCAAAAGACGACAATCCCGAATGCAGACAGCAAGAAGAACAACTCGCATAGTAAAAGCATAAGTACGAAATCAAGTGCAAAGACAAAATCTTCCAGAAGCAGTGTACTAAGACGACAAAGGCAAGCAGAAATTGAGGCAGAAATAAAGAAAAAAGAACTAGAACAAGATTTGTTAAAAAAACAGCAGCGTATTGAAATGGAACTATTAGATTTACAACTAGCTCAACAACTTGCTAAAATTGAAAAAGAGATGTTTGAAAAGGAAGCATCAGAAGGTGAAACAGGTTCAAAGGTTTGTAAGTCAGAGGTAAGCGAAAAACCAGATATTTCAAAGTGGATAGAAAATGGATAAGCTTGTACATCCAAAGAGGTTGGTAATGATTTTTTTTCGAACAACGTTATGTACTCTACCTCAACAAATAATTTTGAACCTATTGATAAACCAAACGTTTCAAAATTTTTAATAAGACAATCGGTTCCCAGAGAATTACCTATTTTTGCGGGTAATCCATCTGAATGGCCAAATTTTATATTTCGATATCGCAATTCGACTACTTTATGTGGCTTTTTAATCGAAGAAAATCAAATTAGGCTCCAAAAATGTTTAAAAGGCCAAGCGCGCAAAATTGTACGATCATTACTTATTTTACCGTCAAATGCTGAAAATGTTATTAAAACATTAGAAAATCGTTTCGGAAGACCAGAGCAAATTATTTATATGCTTATTGACAAAATAGAAAAATTGCCAGAAGTTAAAACAAATAAACCTGAGACCTTTATAAACTTTGCAGATGAAGTAAAAAATCTTATTGCCGTTATTCAAACTCTTAATGAGGATGACCATTTAAGAAACCCTCTTTTAATTAAAAAACTAGTTGAAAAGTTACCGATATCACAGAGGCTTGCTTGGGTAGAATACATTTCGGAACTAGAAAAACATAAAAAAGTTACAAAATTAATAGAATTTTCTATTTGGCTTGACAATAAATCTAATGCAGCTTGTCAGCTTCAGTTTGACGTGACTGAATTTGACAGTAGTAATGATAAAGGTTATCGCAATGACAAAAAGTCAGATTATGCATTAGCTACAGGACAGGTCAGTAAAAAGAAATGCTTATGCTGTCAAATGGAGTTACATAAATTAGAAAATTGCGCCAAGTTTAAGTCTTTTTCTCCTGATGAGAGATGGACTTTTGCAACGAAAAATAAAGTTTGTTTTTCCTGTTTGATTCCGTTTCATTCAATTAGAACTTGCAAAAATCGAAAGACATGTAAAGTTTCTGCATGTAATAAACCACACCATGAGCTTTTACATAAAGAAAACCTTGAGAGTCCCAATGTTAATAATGACGTTGCTGAGGCTGAGGTGAATTGTCATATATCAACAAATAAAAATGTTTTATTAAAAATTTTACCCGTTGTTTTATTTAATGGTAACAAGAAAGCTGAAACTTTTGCACTTCTAGATGATGCGTCAACAGTAACTTTAATTGACCAGGATTTAGCCGATTCGTTAAATCTTTCGGGACCAAACCAACCGTTATGTATACAGTGGACAAACAACCAAACAAAAGAACAAGACGATTCAAAAGTGGTGTGTGTTAAAATAGCATCATGTGAAAACCAAGACAAAAACTTCTATATGAGACACGTAAGAACAATAAGAGGACTAGCTTTACCTAAACAGACAGTTGATTTTGATTATATTACCAAAAAATATCCCTATATTGACAAACCCGTGGTGTCTATGATCGGAGCACAACCGAAGATACTCATAGGTCAAGACAATTGGCCATTATTAATAAACAGACAAAACGTAATTGGACCATGGGACGGACCTGATATGAGTCGGACACTTTTGCGATGGGTCATTCATGGAAATATTCAAAATCAAGTATATTCAAATCAGTATGTTTGTCACATTAATCTTAAAGAAAAAGATGACTTATAATAAGTCTTTATTACACGACATGGTAAAAGAACAGTGGAAAATAGACACCTGTTATGTGCAGAATTGGAGACAAATTTGAGACAGGGCTGCTATGGAAAACTGACAACATTATTTTACCTGAAAGTAAAACAAACGCAATAAACCGACTTCACTGTACAGAAAGAAAAATGGACAGAAATTTGAATTTTGGACAAGCTTATTGTGAAAAAATCACAGACATGGAGCAAAAAGGATATATTTCAAAATTATCTTTAAAAGATCTAAAAAAGCACAGCGACCTAGAATGGTATTTGCCTCATTTTGGCATCATAAACCCAAACAAGAAAAAATTAAGAATAGTTTTCGATGCTTCAGCCAAATCAAATGGCAAATCTTTAAATGATTTTCTTCTGAGTGGACCAGACCTGTACAATTCTTTACAAAGCATTCTGCTTAATTTTCGAATTAAAGGATATGCCTTTGTAGCAGATATAAATGAAATGTTTGGTTCATATCAATTAGGGAAGAAGATCGAAAAGCTCAAAGAATTTTATTTAGAGGAATGGATAGAAACAAAGAACCTGACGTTTATGAAATTAATGTTGTCTTTTTCGGCTCCACTAATGGTCCATGCTTAGCACAGGAGGCGAAAAATAGAAATGCTCAAGAATTTATGACTGATTACCCAGAAGCTGCAAGTGACATTATATACAATCACTACATGGACGATTATTTGGGGACAGCTGATTCAATAACTGAAGGAAAAAAACTAGTAAATGATATAATTTACATACATAGAAAAGGTGGATTTTCAATATGTAATTGGATTTCAAATGAACAAAGAATTCTTGAGGAAGTGGAGGAAACATTACTGGCTAACAGTAATAAAAATTTAGAAAATTCAGAAGAAAACTCAACCGAAAGAATTCTCGGTGTTTGGTGGGATTATGACAAAGATATATTTTGTTTTAGGACTCAGTTCCATAAAATTAATAAAGAACTTTTAGATAAGAAAAAGAGACCAACAAAAAGAGAGATGCTCAAAATTGTCATATCAGTTTTTGACCCATTAGGATTTGTTTCAAATTTTATGATACAAGGCAAAATTCTTCTTCAGGATGTTTGGAGAAGTAAGATTGGTTGCGACGATGAAATACCAGAAACAATCAATTCTAAATGGAAAACCTGGATAGACGGACTTCAAGAAATTTCTAAATTTGTGGTTCCTAGACAGTACTGTTCATTTGATACACCATTAAACAAAAGAAATATACAACTACATATATTTTGCGATGCCTCAGAGACAGCATATGCGAGCGTAGCTTATCTTCGTTGGGAAGTCGAAGAAAAAGTGCAAATTAGTTTTGTTCTTTCAAAAACAAGAGTAGCTCCTTTAAAACCAATTTCAATACCTCGACTAGAGTTACAAGCTGCTCTCATTGGTGCAAAATTGGGAACTACTTTAAAAAATACACTCTGGCTAGAAATATCTTCGTGTTTTTATTGGTCTGACTCAAAAACTGTGTTACTCTGGTTAAGATCAGAAGCCAAAAGATACAGAGTTTTTATTGCTCAAAGAATAGGAGAAATTCAGGCAAGAACAAATGTGACAGAATGGAATTATATTGGTTCAAAACAAAATGTTGCTGACAGTGCTACTAAAATTTCAAACAATTACGACTTTTCAGAAAGTAATATTTGGATAAATGGACCGACATTTCTGATGAATCCTGCTGGAAATGGAAAATGGAACTACAATCCTCCACTTACACCACATATGGGTGGCGCCTGGGAAAGGCTTATCGGATGCGTGAAGAAACACCTATATGAAGTTTTAAACTCAAGATTTCCACAAGAGTATGTTTTAAGAACTGTTTTGGTTGAAATAGAAAACATCCTCAACTCAAGACCTCTGACTTACATTTCCAATGATCCTGCAGATCCTGAACCTCTGACACCCAATCATTTTCTGATTGGTCCTTCATATGCAAACCTACCTTGTGCCAAATTCGAACAGCAGAATCTTAACTTACTACCAAAATGGAAAGCTGCCCAAAAGTTAGCAAATTTATTCTGGCAAAGATGGTCCAAAGAATATATTTTGTCACTTATTCGTAGAACAAAGTGGCACCAAGAAAAAAAAATCTTACCGCAGGCGACGTTGTTCTTGTTAGCGATCCTGATGGACCTAAAAATATGTGGCCAAAAGCAAAGGTCATAGACGTTTTTCCAGCCAAAGATGGCCGCGTCAGAATTGTCAACATTCAACTAGCAAATGGAACTGTGTTAAAAAGATCGGTTGCAAGACTTTGTAAACTTGATATTTAGTATTTTTTTTTGTTTCTGTAAAAATTACTAGGGAAGAGATTGTTGTTGATAGACTTTTATTTTTATAACTAGGTTAGACATATTGTTTTAGTTACCTTTTTTAATTTTGTCAGACAGTTAATCAATCATAAAAAAATAATAATAAAAAAAGAATTTGAAGACAATCACAGAATATTATTTAAATATCCTTCGACATCAGACCTACATTAACACTATCTGTTAGCTTTACATGTTATGTTTGTCTTTCCATTGATCTTTAGGCTTTTGTTACCTTATCCATGTTTGATTTTGTAAGTGTCTAGGTCTGGAATCCATAGGTAAGTATAGGAATACACTTTCGTTTTGAGGTACTAAGGATATTTTTTATTTTTTAATATGTAGCTTAATTTACCGAATGCTGCCCAGGCCAATCTTACTCGTCTCTTGATTTCAGCCGTTTGGTTTTCCTTTTTTAGTTTAATAATTTGTCCTAGGTATATATATTCTTCTACTTGTTTTGTTTTCTCTTGGTTTTTTCTGTTCGTGATATCCTCATCTGTGTTTGTTATGACTTTAGTTTAAGTGCAGTTCATACTCAAGCCTATATTTTTAGCTGCTGTATCCAGTTCCTCCAACAATTTTATCAGTTCTTCTTTCTTATCTGTTATTAAGGCAATATCATCAGCACAACTTAGGTGGTTCAAGTATTGTCCGTTTACTTTGATACCTATTTCTTCCCAATGTAAGTTTTTAAAAACATCTTCTAGGGCCTGGTTAAATAGTTTAGGTGATATTGTATCACCCTGACTGACACCTCTTCGTATGCGGATTGGCTTGGTACCTTCATGGATTTTGATTGATGTTGTTGCTTCGCTATATATATCGGCTATAAGTCTGTTTATCTGTGATCTACTCGGCTAATTAATTCAAGATGCAGATGCAAATGCAGCTTTTTCAAAGTCTATAAACGCAATATAGAGTGGAACGTTGTATTCGTTGGCTCATTCTATTAGGATTTCATGGGTAATAGGTCAACTGTATTGAAACTTTTTCTGTTGTTTATTTTTTCTTTAGTATTTTATTCAGGAGAATATGTAGGGTACTAACTACAGCTTTACCAGAGTATTTCAGCATTTCTGCCGTTACTCCTTTCTTTTCTTTTTTTAATACTCTCTTTATTTCCGCTTTGCTTATTTTAGGTTGTAGCTCTGAGTTTATGTTCTTTATTTTTGTTTGGAGTTTCTTCGTCGTTTCTCGTGATGGTTCCCTTTTTGTTTGGTATAATTCTGTATAGAACAGTTGTGTAATATTTATAATATCCTCTTTAAAGTTTGTCTATATGCCGTTCATATCCTTTATTTTAATTATTTTATATCTACCTAGAGTAGACATTTCATATTTCTGTTATTTCCTATAACTCCCTCAACTTTTATTGCTTGGCTCTTTCTTTTTATTAATTTTTAATAATTTTTCTTATAGTTTTATTTACGTCCGTGTATCTATCGATGTTTTTTCTTTCTTTCTCCAGGTTCAGCCTTTTTTCCATCAGTTTCTTTATTTCTTCTGATATACTAATATTCAGTTAAAATGATTTAATATTACCAAGACTTTAAGCTAAAAGCCCCCCTTTTCTCGTTTGTAAAATGCAAGTTTGAAATTATAAATTCTGCTTCAAAATTATCACTAAAATATTTTTTAAATGTCATTTGACATTTTATTAGATTAACTTAATATAATTTAAATCCAAATATCTATATCAAATAAATCGTAACTACTCAGCATAATATTAAAAAGATCTTGTATGTAGTTTAGAGGTAAACACCATGAACAGCCTTGCACTGCTGCCGCAGTTTTGCCCCTAAATATCACACAACAATTGCGAATTTTGTCACGGCCAACAGTGAGAGTCATTAATCAAATGTTAATTATACTCGTAATGCTCTTGATGGCAATTACTTTTGCACATTTTGGTACATTTTAATAACAGGGGTGACTGGCAAAATCTTGCAAAATATGAAAGATTATTCATTAATTAATCAACAGAGTGTCAGGACCTTGCAACACAAAATTAGATTGATAAAAATAAACCTAAGGTAACGTAATGTCAAATGATACTTAAATTTAACATAGAGCTTCTTTTTTGCGTGATACATTGAGCTATCATTATCTAAGGAATGGTTTTACTGTTTATTTAGAACCATATAAAAATAAATTGGCAATTTTTTTGGCGTATTTTCAAACCGAGTTATTTGAATAGTTTGACTCCGTAAATTTTTTGAAAAAATGTTGTTCATGCGTTCTTTTTCTTAAAACGATATTTTTAACACAATTTTTTTGAGTATTTTTTTGTGGCTTGTCTAGATAGGTTAAGATATACACCGTAGTACCAAGAGGAGTACAGGGGAGTTAATTTAGGCTACCTACTCAATCATGCTAAATATAAAATTTAGGTTCGGTTAGATTTATTTTCAAAAAAATTGTTTTACTAACACTAAAAACTAAACAGGGAAACGTAAATTCCCTTCCTGGCCAGGGGCAAAAATGTAATATAACTTGTTTATTTTTTTAAATTCTAAAAACACCATTACCTCAAATTGGTCAATATGATTAATTATATATACTTACACGTTTAAAAGTTTTTATGGTACCATAAAGTCTTAATAGAATAATACTCGTATCAAATTTTAGTTTCAGGTAGAAAGTTTTGGCCTGTGTTATTTATTTTTTATTTTATAATTTTTGGGGTCCTGAAAATGAATCTAAAGTCTTCCAACAAAAATTTCCCTCGGCAACTATGAGATAATTAAGATGACGGGTGTTAATGGATAAAAAAATAAAAAATAATATTTTTTTAAAAACGTAAAATCAAGACCCCTATCTATTGCCGATGGGTTTCCATAAAAGATGCTAAATGAACGACCCTTTAACTTGGAGCACTGTCAAAATGGCTCTGTCATCTTGGATTTTCTACAATTTCTTTCTTTATTATACCTATTACTATTAAAGCTCAATGACTATAATGTTAAAATTAAAGTTAGCATTCCAATTTTAAGTGTTTAACGTTTTTTGTTAGTGTCAAATCTCAAAATTCAAAAGAAATTAATTGGAAATGTCTTTCATTTTTAAGGGTCTCTTAGGAAAGCTTGCATAAGACATTCGGCCTAGTTTCCTACCAGAGTCATTTCTCCTTTGCTAGGAGAGGCCTAATCAATAAAGCAATAAGTAAGCACATCCATGCTATTAAAGGAATCTCAAATCGCGTTGCCTATCTTGCACTCAAAATGAAAAGAACATCACTTAAAGTAATTTAGGTATATGCCCCCACCTCTACCTACGATGACGAGCTTATCGAAGCATTCTACGAAGACATCTCAAAAGCCACTGAAGAAAACAAAACCCATCGGACACTAGTAATGATGGATTTCAATGCCAAATGAGGTAAGAGGATGAACATCGAAGAGACTAAAGATTTTGTATATGGAGTAAGGAATGACAGGGGCACAACCTTAATGAATTATCTAGAGGAATAACAAATTGATTACATTCTGACTACTGATAGAAATATCGTTAAAGATGTTGATGTTTTTTTTTGTGTGTGTGTCGAAAGATCGAAAAGACGTGTTCCATGAGCTCCTCAACTAAACACGAAGAAACATCAGAAAAAGTAAGTTTTTTTTCCTAGATTTTGGCAATCATACGGATCAACACAACCTTTACACACACACACACAAAATTACAAGATCCACGTTTATGTAATTAAGGACAAAAAGGCTAAAATTTAGATAAATCCCTACAGTAGATAACGGCAATAAGGTCGATTTTCGTGCAGCTCAATAATCATCGCAGAAGTATTTTTCCACCAACTGTGCTATGGATGCGTTGCCACCAGAACAAAAACAGCTGTTCACATTACTGATTGAAGCACTCAATCAACAAACAGAAGAACTCAAAAAGGAGTATACTCAGTCGACAGAGGCTCTACAGAAGGAATTGGAAGAGGCGAGAGGAGAGATCACAGGGTTGAAAAAAAGATGCCTAGAACTTGAAAGAAAAAACAGAAAAAATAATGTCATTGTTTTTGGTTTTAAGCCAAAAAAACAAGAGTACCTCCTTCAAGAACTTCTTCAAACACTGAATCAAATACTTGAAACAGATATTAAAGAAGAAAACATCAACAATTTTTATAACATCGGAAAAACAGAAGATGTTCCTATTATTCTAGAATTTATTTCATTAAAAAAAAAAGACCCTATTCAGGAACGTAGAGAATTTGAAGAAGTTAAAAGAACATAATCTGTCTTTGGCTAACGACCTTGGACCTGAGGATCGTGAGGAGCACAAAATATTGAGATTTCACCTGAAAGAAGCAAAGCAGCAAAATCACAACGCGAAAATTAGAGGACACAGATTGATCATAAATGGTAACTCTTTCACAACCGAACAACTGAAAGTTATAGAAGACGAGGCATCCTCAAGTAAAGAAGAGGAAAGTGAAAAACAAGAGAAAACAGAGCAGAAAAAAAAAATTCCAAATAAAACAAAAAATTCAGAGCAATACCAGAGGAAGACCACAAGTGCTAAAAGCGGACAAGTGGTGGAAATAAACTCCTTAGGTACACAGAAAAGAAAGCGGGGCAAATTTATTTACAGTCCACCAACGACAAGAAGCGCAAGAAAATAAAATATCTGCAAACTTATATATATTATCATAAAAAAATTGTTTCATTTTTATATTTAATTCATTTATATTATTTTGGTTTACTTTTTTTTTATGAAATAAATTCATAATATACTTATTATAGCTAAAATAATTTATTGTAGGCAGTAAGTTTGTTACCTCTTGTTTTTTTACTCTTTAGGTGATAAAAAAGTAAAAATACGTTAACGCATTTAAAAAAAAACCCTGTGACCGATAAAGTTTTTGCGAAACAAGAAATAGCTCTCTGATAAAAAGTACAGGTGTAATAAAAAATTAAATTTAATTTGGAATATTAAGAAATTTGCAATAGTTTATCTTTCTGAAAATAGCAATATCATGGATACCTACATTAGAGAATTTCAGCAAGATAAACTTGAAACTGTTAATTTAGAATCCTCCTTAGATTTTCAGACTATAATACAACCAGATCAAAATCAATTTTTGCTCTTAAATAATAATATTAGAAGCTTATCTCTACATCATAAAGAACTACAGGTGTACATAGAAGGGTACTAACCGAGACTTTTATCATACGTGACCTACCTTTAATACAAATTTCAGGCTATAATTTAGTGTACAACGAAGGTAAACTAAATAGTCATGACGGAACAGTCATTTATATAAAGCATGGTCTGACCTATGAGTTTGATATTAGTAAATTCAATAATATTAGTGTTATAAATCTAAAATTAGCCTATTTGAACTCAAACATAAATATTCAACCTACCGATCCCCTTCAACTTGTGTTATGCAATTCAACAAATAATCTAGAGCAATTCCTAATAGATCACAAAAACAATTTCCACAAGTTTGACTACTGTATCTGGGTTGGTGATATCAATATTGATCTGTTGAAATGAAGTGTTGACATTGAAAATTATAAAAATGCATTAAGTGAACTAGGTTTTATATCAGCAATAAATGAGATCACAAGGCCAGATAGTAATAGTTGCTTAGATCACATATTTTTACGTTCAAAAAAAATCGAAGGTAATAACACTATTATACCCATTATTTTAAAAGAAAAAATAACTGACCATTACTCGAAATACCTGCTATGATAAAAAATATGTTAATAAGGACAAGCTTAATAATTTTATTAGAAATGAAACACAGCGATCCATCTATTCTGCTCCTAACTTGGATCTAGCGATCGAAAATTTGATTTCCTGCCTTCAAAATCATGTCACAGAAAGCACGACAACAAAAAGATATAAACGCAGTACGGTAAACAAAAAACCCTGAATTACAAAATCTCTCTTAAAAAGCATGAAAACAAAACACAATCTCTACAAACAAATGAAAAAGTACCCCGACAATTTAGTTCTCGCCAACGAATTTAAAACCTACAGGAATAAACTGAATGAACTTATTAATAAAGCCTACGTCGATTACCATAAATCAAAAATGGATATAAACTTAAATACACCAGGTAAATTATGGAAAAATGTAAAAAATGTTCTTCACCAAAACCGGGAACCAATAAAAAAGAGATTGCGGAATTATTTGTCAACCATTTTACAAATGTGGGTAGAAAAATGGCCGAAAAAATAAAAATAAACTCAAATATAAAATTTCCTGAACAAAAAATATCAAAAAAACTCACAAATCTTTCTTTCTTCGACCTACAAACACAGCTGAAATAAAAAAAATTATATTAAGTCTTAAAACATCGAAATCCCCAGGAAAAGATGGTCTCAAAGGCGAAATTTTCAAAGATAATTACAATGCCTTAAGTAAACCACTAGTTTTTCTTATAAACAAATCTTTCGAACAGGGTGCTTTTCCCAAATCACTGAAAATAGCAAAAATAAAACCCTTATATAAAAGCGGATCACACTCTAACCTAAATAATTATAGGGCAATATCATTGTTGAATACCATAAGTAAGATTTTTGAAAAAGTAATCAAGGCACGTCTAATAAATTACTTGAAGAAAAACCGAATTCTGTCGCCTAGCCAATACGGATTTAGTGAGGGCGTCTCGACGGAGGATGCTTTGGCGAAACTGGTAACAACTCTTTACGCATCTTTAGACAAGGGAGAAAAAATATGGTGTGTTTTCCTACATTTGGCCAAAGCATTTGACACCGTTGATCATGAAATATTGATAAAATGTTTAAATAACTTGGGAATCCGTGGGTTACCACTTGGGCTTTTCGAAAACTATCAGAAAGATACCAGTCCGTGGAAATCGATACAGAGTCTAGCTCAGAAATGCAAGTTAAAATGGGTGTCCCTCAAGGGACAGTACTAGGTCCGCTCCTTTTTAACATTTACATCAATAACTTATTTCACGCTTCGTCAAAGGGCGATATAATTTGTTTCGCTGATGACTCTGTGATCATTTACAAAGGCAGTTCATGGAAACTTTTGAAAGAGGAAGTGGAATCCGATTTAGCAAGCCTTTTCCAATGGTTCTCAAATCAAAAACTCACTATAAATACTGAGAAAACATTTTTTATGCCGTTTGGTTGCTATTCCGATTCATTACCCAAATTCAAAGAGCTAAACATCAAAGTTAATAGCGGTACTGCACAAATCAAAGCTACAACAAAAAAATTAACAAATGAATGAAATGAACCCTCATCGTAAGTGGGATAAGCACACACAATATGTCACGAACAAACTCCGATCATTTATCAACAAATTTAAAGAATTAAGAAAATATTTTGATGTATGCTATCTAAAAACTCTTTATGCCGCCCTTATTCAACCACACCTAACTTATGGTATAATTGAACCACTGAACATAATACAAAAATGGCTTCTAAAAATAGTCCTAGGCAAGATTAGAAACTACCCATCCGATGATCTTTATAGAGAAAGTCAAATTCTTGATATCAGACAGTTATTTCTAGTGTATAGTCTTACGGTAGCTTAAGAAAAAAGATACTCTGACAAATATAGAACACTCGCATAAAACACGTTTAAATGAACAAACAGGTTATTTGCCAAAAGTGAAAACTACGCTAGCCCAACGTTCCTTTATATTTATAAGCCCTAAAATAAATGGAGAACTGCCTAAAGATTTTAACACTATAAATAGTATAAAATTACTAAAAACAAAACTAAGATCATGGATAATGTCTCACTCTAGGACAAAATGCCATGAAATAATAAATAATAGATAAAAACCAACTGTGGCAAAAATCCAAAGAGCCAATATCATGATCTCGACAATCACCTGACTTTTGACAAAAATCTGAATATGACACATGTCCAAAAAAGGCGTAACTAGAATAATATTTACATATAAAATTTCATCCCTTTTTGCATATGATTTTGACATACTCTCGAATATGACAGACTCCCCGATTTGTGAATTAGCTATGTAGTTGTAGGAAAATTAGAATTTTGTATTTATTTTTATAGTTTAGGAATTTTCAGTAAAAACACACCACTAACAAGGTCTGACCTTTTGTGGTTAACTGTTTATTACTTTTTTTTGTATTACAAAATGTATTGTGTTTATTGAATTAATGAAATAAACTTATTATTATATTATATTATTATTATTATTTTTTTTTTTTATTTTTTTTTCCTTCACACCTATTTGGTGGGTTTGTTTTTCTTTTGTTCTACCGGACGCATCCAACGTCAAGGTAGACAAAATGGTCACGCGGAAAGTGTGCGGCGAACGATTGACGTTGTTCCAAGGATGACAGCTTTCTGCATATAGCAGACTAGTCCTTTAGATAGGGCTAGCTCTTCTAGATGTGGTATGCATTTTACGTGGACGATACCATTTGCTGAGATTATGAATGGCTTAATACTAACATGCTTTAGATTTCATGAGCTAGATCACAGTACTTTGCTATTTTTTCTCTATAGACACGCGAGATGTTATTGTCTAATGGTACTGAGAAGTCAATTATAACGGCAATGGATTCTCGTTTTTTAAGAACTATCATGTCAGGTCTATTATGTTGTATAGTTCTGTCTGTTGAAATCGTTGTATCCTTGTAAATTTTAAATTCGTTATTTTCGCTGATTGCTTGGGGATCATGTTTATATGCTACCGTTGCCTCAGATTTTATGCCCGCTTGTTGAAGCACCGCCAAATGAACCACTTTACCCATTAGGTCATGTCTTCCCAGGTATTGCCTTGCCGCTAGTGCAGTGCAAGCCGATATAAGGTGTTGCACTGACTCCTCTTCTTGGTTGCATAGCCTGCATTTTGTACTAGGTATTTGTTGTTTTAGGATATATCTTTTATAATATCTTGTCGCTACCACCTGGTCTTGAATGGCCATAATGGCACCCTCAGTTTCAGGAAACAAGTATCCCTTACATAGGTATGTATTACTTGCTCGAGTATCTGCTTCTTCTTGATGCAGGCTGGCATAGAATTTACCGTGCATGGCTTTGCTTTCCCATGTACTTTTAGGTGTTGTTATTATACTTTCTTTTTCAGGTTCCAGCACCGCCAGTCGAAGAGGCAAGTACATATGGTCAAGTGCAACAAGTCGATGCAACAAGTCGACGGTGAAAAGGTAAAATGCTTTTAGTGAAATAATTTTTTAAACTTCTAGTTTCGCTTTGATGATGACACTCTAGGTTCGTGACTCCCCTTCCTCCCTCTGCGCGTGAAATGTACATTCTTTCTATAGCTGAGTTTGGATGCAACATTCTATACTTAGTAAATGTGGTTCGGAGTTTACGATCAAGGGCTTGCAATTCTGTTGTGGACCATGAAAGTATCCCAAATGTGTAGGTAAGTATGGGTGCCGCCCAGGTATTTATTGCGTTGATTTTGTTTATTGAGTTTAAGTTAGTTTTTAGACTTGTCGCGTAACAGAAAAATACAAAACAAAAATGGAAAGTGTCGAAATGGATGCAATAAGAAGATCAATGAGAATATCTAGAACAGATCACATAAGAAATGAGATCATAAAAGAAAGAATGGGAATCGAAGGGAGCATAACGGATGACATCACTAAAAGACAACTGATATGGTACGGCCATGTACAACGGATGAACGACGAAAGATTACCAAAGCAGGTCCTAGAATGGCAACCAATAGGGCGCAGAAAAAGAGGGCGTCCTAAACTAGAATGGCAACAGTCAATCCAAAGATCAATGAGTCAAAAAAATCTGACAGAAGATGATTGTCAGGATCGAAGGAGGTGGATAATAGGCGTCGGACAAGTAGAAAACCGTTCTAAACCGACTAAATAAATAAAAAATAGTATTTAGAATTATTTTTACCCTTCGCATGTATTCATTTATAATTCTTTCCTTATTTCCCTTTTGGTCAACACTCATACCTTCTTGAAACCCCAAATATTTGTATGTATCCTCAGGCTGCATAGAAGGAATTATTGTTACTTGATCCATTAGTCTGGTGTTTTCAGAGTTAATTGCTTTACCTTTTTCTGTGTGAATTACGGCACATTTATCTACATTCATATCCATTTTAATTGCTTCGCTAAATGCCCTGACTAATTCCAAAGAGTTTTAATTCATCCATATAGAACAAATTACTTAGTTTAGTTTAATTCTCAAGAAGGTAACTATTTCCGCTGGTATTTATTATGTGGCTAAGAGGATTTAACGCTAAGCAGAACCATAGAGGGCTAAGACTATCTCCCTGAAAGATTCCTCTATTTATTTGGATTTCTTTTGTTTTAAACGTTGGTGTGCTTTGTCCTCCAGGTTTTCATAAGAAATTTGAGTAAATTGATTGTGTGCAAATCGATTTTATATAGTGACAAAGTCTCAAGGAGCCAAGAGTGAGATACAGAGTCGAACGCTTTTTTGTAGTCGATCCAGGCCATTGACAATTTCTTTTTTCGCTGTTTGGCTTGTTTTGTTACTATGGTATCAATAACCAGGAGTTCTTTGCAGCCTCTCGCCTTTTGCTTGCATCCATTCTGTTCCCAAGCCAGAATATTATGTTGTTTTAGATGTTCACTAATTTTCGTTCTAATAATGGATGTCAGAATTTTGTAAATAGCCGGAAGACAGGTAATGGGTCGGTAATTTTTGGCGTCTTTAAGGTTTCCTGATTTGGGGATCATGTATGTGATTCCAAGAGTTAAGTAGGCTGGGATAGAAGTTGGATCACTGATAGCCATGTTTATTTGGGCTACTAGGGTTTCATGTACAGAAGAAAATACTTTCCACCAATAGTTATGTATCGAATCCGTTCCAGGAGCTGTCCAGTTTCTCAATTTACGCAAAGCATTTTTTAAGTTTTAAGTAGTTACAATAATTTTATTCATTTCTGGGACTGCGCTAGTGTTTGCTTTTACTTCGCGGAGCCAATAAGCGTTTTCATCATGATATACTTCATTGGACCAGATTTTTGTCCAAAACTTTGCCATTTCAGTCTCAGATGGTGACTCATCTGGTTGTGAATCTGTTTTTTGAAGTCGCCTGTAAAACTGCTTTTGGTCACGGGAGAACAATAAATTTTGTTGGTATCTTCTGGATCGAGCATGGTATCTTCGTAGACTGTTTCCTAGTACTTTTATTTTTTGCTTTTGCTGATAAATGTAATGTTAGATTTTGGCGATAGTGGGGATTTACGCTATTTATTTTTGTCTGTTTGGCTATGCAGTTCACTTTTTTCTTTAGTTTTTTGCTTGGGTTTTCTGAGTGTAGGTACGATTGAATAGCTCCAATATCTGCTCTAATTTTATGTTTTTTTTTTTTTGGTGGCCTTACTTGCGGTCCCGCGGCTCCGACTCACACGGGTGCAAGTAGGCCAGATGGTCCGTTACCGTTTCTACTCCCCACCAACCGCGGGGTTAGTAGAAACGGTGTTCCGCATCGTGTGCCCTGAGTAGACGCAATGATCCGAGGATGACTGCTTTCTGCATGTTGCCTGCAAGTTGCTCTGCCCTGTCACGACAGGCCGGCAAGGTCTTGAGAGCTGAGAGCAGTGTCTGCCGTGCGCCTCCGAGAGCTCCAATTACCAAGAGCACTAGCTTGACTGTATAGCCCCGGTACACTCGGCGAAGGTCAAAGAGAAGATCCTGATATTTCGTCCGTTTCTCTTCTTCCTTGGCAATAATGTTCGTCTCGGCAGGAGCCGAGAACTCAATGACATACATAATTTTGTCATTTTTGTCAAGGAGTACTATATCCGGCTTGTTTATTGTTATTATTATTATTATTATTATTATTATTATTATTATTATTATTATTATGATTATTATTTTTTTTTTTTTTTTTTTTTTTTTTTCTCACAGGTTGTCCTGGGGGCAGTCTGTGCATCGGAAGCAAATGCTTCAAGATCCACCGGCGTCGCTGTTGAGAACTGATCTAGCAATCGACAGAGTTTGAATTATTACCGCCTTTTGTATATCACCAATTATTTTTTCAGGTAAGTTCAGTTCTTTTATTTTTTCTTTCAGGTTTTTAGGGATCAATCCTGTTACTGATAATATTATTGGAATTATGCAGACCCTCGTCATATTCCAGAGGTTTCTAATCTCTTCCCTCAGCGGTTGGTATTTCCGGATTTTTTCCGTATATTTCTCCATCAGATTATGGTTTCCTGGAACAGAGATGTCAATCAGATAAGTTGTTTTTGCCGACTTGTCTACGAGTACGATGTCAGGTCTATTATGTGGTATTGTGTGATCAGTCAGGATAGGTTTGTCCCACATGATTTTCCAGTTTTCATTTTCCTCGACCTCGTTTGGATTGTATTTGTAGTATGGGGTTTTTTCTTTTTTTAGGTTCCGCATGAAGAGTAGTTCCTGGTGGACAATTCTAGCTGCCATGTTATGTCTGTTGGTATAGGCTGTAGGTGCCAGCGACGTGCATGCGCTCAGAATGTGGTCGATAGTCTCTGATGCTGCGTTGCAGATGCGACATCTATCGTTTGGTATGTTTTCTTTAATTATATATTTAGCATAGTTTTTAGTTTTTATTACTTGGTCCTGAATAGCCACAAGAAATCCCTCTGATTCAGGGTGCAGGTTGCCTTCGATTGCCCATCGTAAAGATTCTGTTTGGTCGACATTCTCTTGATGAAGTTGGTTATAATATCTCCCATGTAGCTCCTTTCGTGCCCACTCATCTTTCTTTTGCTCATCGGTCATGGCTATGGGTGCATAGTTTATGTCCTGTAAGTTAAGAGGCGTTAAGTTTTTGTCCGCATCTGAAATTATTCGGTGCAAGGTGTTTTGCGAATTTTTTTGAAAGAAGTCTCGAATGTTTTGTATTTGTTTCATCCATTGCTGTTTTATGTCTGTGATTCCTCGTCCGCCCTGTTCTCTAGGTATCGTAATCCTTTCTTTACAGGCCTTCGGATGATGCATGCGAAAGGAGGTTAATGTAGTACGAATTTTCCTATTTAGGTCTTCCAACTCTGTATTAGACCATTTAATGATGCCAAAAGAATATGTTAGGACCGGGATAGCGAATGTATTTATAGCCTTCGTTAGATTTTTGGAGTTTAACTTCGTTTTAGTCAGTTTTTTCATACGGTTTTGGAATTCCTTTGTAAGTTTTTCTTTTACTTTTTTGTGTTCAATTTTGTGTGTTTGGGCAATGCCGAGGTATTTATATGGTTCTGATATTGGGGATATCTCTAGCTGTTCCATTAATTCAAGGTTTGGCATTTCTTGCAGTTGACCTTTAATGACCTTAACAGTAGCACATTTCTCCACACCAAAAGTCATGCCAATATCTTGACTCATACTATGTACCAGGCTAAGGATAGTTTTGAGTTGTTTCTCATTTGAGGCGTAACATTTAAGGTCGTCCATGTATAGTAGGTGTGCAAGTAAAAACTCTTCTCCCCTTCCTTTAATTTTTACTCCATACTTGGTTAGTTTAATGGCATTTGATAGCGGATTCAATGCCAAACAGAACCAGAGAGCACTAAGGGAATCCCCTTGGAAAATTCCCCGTCTTAGTGCAATCTCACCGCTATCTATTTGTTCAGATGCAGTTCGAACTTTCAAGGTGGTTTTCCAATTTTTCATGGTAGCTTCTAAAAATAATGTTAGGGAAGGATGAATCTTATAAATTCTGAGTACTTTCAATAGCCAGGAGTGGGGAATGGAGTCAAAGGCCTTTCTATAGTCAACGTAGCCCATGTATACATTGCGTTTTCCTTGCCGAATTTGTTCGGTTACTACTGAGTCAATAATCAGTTGTTCTTTACACCCTAATACATTCCTTTTTGCCCCTTTTTGTTCTTCACTAATTATTTTCTTTTTCTCCAGGTGGTCATCGATTTTCCTACAGAGGATTCCCGAGAAGATTTTATAGAGTGTTGGCAGGCATGTAATTGGACGGTATTGTGAGGGATCGCCGATGGAATCATTCTTTGGGATCAGATAAGTAGTTCCTTCGGTTAAGAACTTGGGAAAAGTGTTAGGGTGTGTAAGCACACTATTAAAAGTCCGAACGAGGTGTGAGTAGACTGCTGTTAATCGTTTATACCAGAAGTTTTGAATTTTATCTGCACCTGGCGCTTTCCAATTCGCAGTTTTTTGAAGTGCGTTCTTTAGATCTTCCTGTGTTATATGTACTTCAGGCATTTCCTCAATATTTTGACATCTATCAGCTTCTTGTTGGATCCATGGTGCCTCTTCATGTGTGTACTCTTGTGACCAAATGCTTGCCCAGAATGCTTCCACTGTGTCTGGGTCGGGTGGCTGAGCCTCCGTGACCTTATTGTGTTGAAGAGATGAGTAGAAAGCTTTTTCACTTCGTGCAAACAAATTATTATCTCTTCTTCTATTGTAGCTTCCTTTGTACCTTTTTAATCGTGCTGCATTTACCGCAAGCTTTTGTTTTAGAGTGTCTAGGTGCGTGAGCACTAGTGGTTTTTGCTGTTCATTATTCTTTCCATGAATAGTTTTTTTGAGGTCTGCTGGGAGATTCTCTATCACTTTTTTATTGCGATTACCTCTGTAAAATTGTTCTACCCTTCCGATTATTTTGCGTATACTTTCTATTCTTTTTTCTATACGTTTTTGCCAAGCAGGCTTATAGGCGGTCGAGAAGGCGGTGAATGTTTTGTTTTTAATTTCTTGATTTTGTGCGATGATTGAAATAGCCGCACAGTATACATAAGAGTGAATCACTTATTATTATTATTATTATTATTATTATTATTATTATTATTATTATTATTATTATTATTATTATTATTATTATTATTATTATTATTATTATTATTATTATTATTATTATTATTATTATTATTATTATTATTATTATTATTATTATTATTATTATTATTATTATTATTATTATTATTATTATTATTATTATTATTATTATTATTATTATTATTATTATTATTATTATTATTATTATTATTATTATTATTATTATTATTATTATTATTATTATTATTATTATTATTATTATTATTATTATTATTATTATTATTATTATTATTATTATTATTATTATTATTATTATTATTATTATTATTATTATTATTATTATTATTATTATTATTATTATTATTATTATTATTATTATTATTATTATTATTATTATTATTATTATTATTATTATTATTATTATTATTATTATTATTATTATTATTATTATTATTATTATTATAATTTTTTTTTTTTTTTTTTTGTTCTCACAGGTTGTCCTGGGGGCAGTCTGTGCATCGGAAGCAAATGCTTCAAGATCCACCGGCGTCGCTGTTGAGAACTGATCTAGCAATCGACAGAGTTTGAATGATTACCGCCTTTTGTATATCACCAATTATTTTTTCAGGTAAGTTCAGTTCTTTTATTTTTTCTTTCAGGTTTTTAGGGATCAATCCTGTTACTGATAATATTATTGGAATTATGCAAACCCTCGTCATATTCCAGAGGTTTCTAATCTCTTCCCTCAGCGGTTGGTATTTCCGGATTTTTTCCGTATATTTCTCCATCAGATTATGGTTTCCTGGAACAGAGATGTCAATCAGATAAGTTGTTTTTGCCGACTTGTCTACGAGTACGATGTCAGGTCTATTATGTGGTATTGTGTGATCAGTCAGGATAGGTTTGTCCCACATGATTTTCCAGTTTTCATTTTCCTCGACCTCGTTTGGATTGTATTTGTAGTATGGGGTTTTTTCTTTTTTTAGGTTCCGCATGAAGAGTAGTTCCTGGTGGACAATTCTAGCTGCCATGTTATGTCTGTTGGTATAGGCTGTAGGTGCCAGCGACGTGCATGCGCTCAGAATGTGGTCGATAGTCTCTGATGCTGCGTTGCAGATGCGGCATCTATCGTTTGGTATGTTTTCTTTAATTATATATTTAGCATAGTTTTTAGTTTTTATTACTTGGTCCTGAATAGCCATAAGAAATCCCTCTGATTCAGGGTGCAGGTAGCCTTCGATTGCCCATCGTAAAGATTCTGTTTGGTCGACATTCTCTTGATGAAGTTGGTTATAATATCTCCCATGTAGCTCCTTTCGTGCCCACTCATCTTTCTTTTGCTCATCGGTCATGGCTATGGGTGCATAGTTTATGTCCTGTAAGTTAAGAGGCGTTAAGTTTTTGTCCGCATCTGAAACTATTCGGTGCAAGGTGTTTTGCGAATTTTTTTGAAAGAAGTCTCGAATGTTTTGTATTTGTTTCATCCATTGCTGTTTTATGTCGGTGATTCCTCGTCCGCCCTGTTCTCTAGGTATCGTAATCCTTTCTTTACAGGCCTTCGGATGATGCATGCGAGAGGAGGTTAATGTAGTGCGAATTTTCCTATTTAGGTCTTCCAACTCTGTATTAGACCATTTAATGATGCCAAAAGAATATGTTAGGACCGGGATAGCGAATGTATTTATAGCCTTCGTTAGATTTTTGGAGTTTAGCTTCGTTTTAGTCATTTTTTTCATACGGTTTTGGAATTCCTTTGTAAGTTTTTCTTTTACTTTTTTGTGTTCAATTTTGTGTGTTTGGGCAATGCCGAGGTATTTATATGGTTCTGATATTGGGGATATCTCTAGCTGTTCCATTAATTCAAGGTTTGGCATTTCTTGCAGTTGACCTTTAATGACCTTAACAGTAGCACATTTCTCCACACCAAAAGTCATGCCAATATCTTGACTCATACTATGTACCAGGCTAAGGATAGTTTTGAGTTGTTTCTCATTTGAGGCGTAACATTTAAGGTCGTCCATGTATAGTAGGTGTGCAAGTAAAAACTCTTCTCCCCTTCCTTTAATTTTTACTCCATACTTGGTTAGTTTAATGGCATTTGATAGCGGATTCAATGCCAAACAGAACCAGAGAGCACTAAGGGAATCCCCTTGGAAAATTCCCCGTCTTAGTGCAATCTCACCGCTATCTATTTGTTCAGATGCAGTTCGAACTTTCAAGGTGGTTTTCCAATTTTTCATGGTAGCTTCTAAAAATAATGTTAGGGAAGGATGAATCTTATAAATTCTGAGTACTTTCAATAGCCAGGAGTGGGGAATGGAGTCAAAGGCCTTTCTATAGTCAACGTAGCCCATGTATACATTGCGTTTTCCTTGCCGAATTTGTTCGGTTACTACTGAGTCAATAATCAGTTGTTCTTTACACCCTAATACATTCCTTTTTGCCCCTTTTTGTTCTTCACTAATTATTTTCTTTTTCTCCAGGTGGTCATCGATTTTCCTACAGAGGATTCCCGAGAAGATTTTATAGAGTGTTGGCAGGCATGTAATTGGACGGTATTGTGAGGGATCGCCGATGGAATCATTCTTTGGGATCAGATAAGTAGTTCCTTCGGTTAGGAACTTGGGAAAAGTGTTAGGGTGTGTAAGCACACTATTAAAAGTCCGAACGAGGTGTGAGTAGACTGCTGTTAATCGTTTATACCAGAAGTTTTGAATTTTATCTGCGCCTGGCGCTTTCCAATTCGCAGTTTTTTGAAGTGCGTTCTTTAGATCTTCCTGTGTTATATGTACTTCAGGCATTTCCTCAATATTTTGACATCTATCAGCTTCTTGTTGGATCCATGGTGCCTCTTCATGTGTGTACTCTTGTGACCAAATGCTTGCCCAGAATGCTTCCACTGTGTCTGGGTCGGGTGGCTGAGCCTCCGTGACCTTATTTTGTTGAAGAGATGAGTAGAAAGCTTTTTCACTTCGTGCAAACAAATTATTATCTCTTCTTCTATTGTAGCTTCCTTTGTACCTTTTTAATCGTGCTGCATTTACCGCAAGCTTTTGTTTTAGAGTGTCTAGGTGCGTGAGCACTAGTGGTTTTTGCTGTTCATTATTCTTTCCATGAATAGCTTTTTTGAGGTCTGCTGGGAGATTCTCTATCACTTTTTTATTGCGATTACCTCTGTAAAATTGTTCTACCCTTCCGATTATTTTGCGTATACTTTCTATTCTTTTTTCTATACGTTTTTGCCAAGCAGGCTTATAGGCGGTCGAGAAGGCGGTGAATGTTTTGTTTTTGATTTCTTGATTTTGTGCGATGATTGAAATAGCCGCACAGTATACATAAGAGTGAATCACTTCTATTGTAGAGTTTTGCTCTATCGTTTTGGAAAGTATGTTATTCATTTCCTGTATTAGTTTTGGCGTTGCCTTACTGAATTTAACTCTGGGGAGGGGTGGTCTCAGAGTAGGGTTCATACCCTCATATTTGAGCAGGTTTAATTTAAAGGCGTCTTCTAAAGTTGTGTCGAGGTTTTCTTCTATATTGGGTGTTTCGAGGGTCTGATGCAGTGGTCCAGGGTTATTTGGTACTGGCATTTCGTCTTCAGCCATTGCTATCATTCCCATTTGAGTGCGTACCTGATTGGCGATTTCATCTATTTCCTGTTGAGTTATTAAATTGTTTCTTTTGATGACTCTGCACTGGTCAGATAATCTTTGTGCGGTAATATTTGCGTATTCTGGGTGAGCTTCAGCAAAAAGCTCTTGGAGTCTCTGTCTGTATTGGGTCTTATCAGTTTCCATTCGCGTAGCTAGGAAGTATAGACGCATAACGCATTTGTTTAAGTCAGGAGTCCAGCGCATGCGTCTATTATGCCTATGGTCCCCTACAGCATTGGGAGAAGCACAATGTATCTCAGCAATTGCTTGTGGGGGTGGATTATTTCGTTCTTGGGGTTCCACTAAGTCATTATTTGTATTGTTCCTATGTCCAGTTTCATTGCCATGGTCATTTGCAGGTTGAACATCCCGACGGTTCCGACCCAAGTCCTGCGTACTTGGCCCGCCTGAGTACCTATTTCGTCTCGTGTTGAATGCAAAGATTTTCACGGTCATGTGGGAGGATGGGTTGCAAGCCCATTCAACCAAACCGGGGTTTGCTGGTTTTTGTCCACCCCGGGTATTTTATTTCCCCGTTACCCTTCAGTTCAGAAGAACTGACGAGCGTACCCCATCGCCAGGGGCGGCTCCCGGTAGCTGACCAGCAAGCAACAGCCCCGAGTTATTATTATTATTATTATTATTATTATTATTATTATTATTATTATTATTATTATTATTATTATTATTATTATTATTATTATTATTATTATTATTATTATTATTATTATTATTATTATTATTATTATTATTATTATTATTATTATTATTATTATTATTATTATTATTATTATTATTATTATTATTATTATTATTATTATTATTATTATTATTATTATTATTATTATTATTATTATTATTATTAATATTATTATTATTATTATTATTATTATTATTATTATTATTATTATTATTATTATTATTATTATTATTATTATTATTTTGTTTTTTCTCCTTTTCAGGGCTTTTGCTAAAGTGGGATTCTCTTGAATCAGTCACTTTAACCGGTTTTATTGAGGTTTCTCAATTTACGTTTGTGAAGGTAGGTTATTATTATTATTATTATTATTATTATTATTATTATTATTATTATTATTATTATTATTATTATTATTATTATTATTATTATTATTATTATTATTATTATTATTATTATTATTATTATTATTATTATTATTATTATTATTATTATTATTATTATTATTATTATTATTATTATTATTATTATTATTATTATTATTATTATTATTATTATTATTATTATTATTTTTTATTTTTTTTTTTTTTTTTTGTGGTGGCCTTACTTGCGGTCCCGCGGCTCCGACTCACACGGGTGCAAGTAGGCCAGATGGTCCGTTACCGTTTCTACTCCCCACCAACCGCGGGGTTAGTAGAAACGGTGTTCCGCATCGTGTGCCCTGAGTAGACGCAATGATCCGAGGATGACTGCTTTCTGCATGTTGCCTGCAAGTTGCTCTGCCCTGTCACGGCAGGCCGGCAAGGTCTTGAGAGCTGAGAGCAGTGTCTGCCGTGCGCCTCCGAGAGCTCCAATTACCAAAACCACTAGCTTGACTGTATAGCCCCGGTACACTCGGCGAAGGTCAAAGAGAAGATCCTGATATTTCGTCCGTTTCTCTTCTTCCTTGGCAATGATGTTCGTCTCGGCAGGAGCCGAGAACTCAATGACATACATAGTTTTGTCATTTTTGTCAAGGAGTACTATATCCGGCTTGTTAGCGTTTACAAGCCGGAGTGTGGGGAATGCGAAATTCCAGTATATTCTGGTTCTGTCATTCTCCACGACGGACGGAATATCAGAGGGGACATATGGCAGCACTGGAGCATCATCAACACCGTACGAGTGCCTTAGATGGTAATACAGCACCCGTAACGCTGCGTTGTGTCGATGGATATACGCCGAGACCGCATAGCGCCCGCAAGCGGACAGCAAATGATATAAGGTCTCCGGCGCCCTATGGCAGGCCCTACAACTTGTATCAGGAACCTGTATACCCATCACGCGACTTCGGTGTTCCAAGGTGTTGATGACTCCGTCTTGGCAAGCAATGATAAACCCCTCAGTTTCCGACTTTAATGCACCTGACCTTAAGAATGCAAAGCTTAGCTTTTTGGATAAGCCAGTGTTTTCAATGGTTTTATAGAAAACACTGTGCAATGGTTTATCCATATGTAGACGTAATAAATAGTCTACCTCTGCATTCTTTAAGGTGGTTTTAAGTCTTTGGCAGGTCAACTGTGTAATGGAGTTTTCCTGCCGCCGACTTATGTCGAAAACTATTTGGAGCTCATCTGCTGCTCTTTGTGCTGCTTTAAAAAGAAATGCCCCCACCCCAAATGTTTCATGGTTACGCACCATGCATAGCAGGGGATCCTCGTCTCTGATTACTTCGCACGCGGTACTTAGGACTTTTCGTCTGTGTAAACACTCCAAACTTAAGAGTCCACGGCCTCCCTGATAACGTAGGAAGTAAAGCCGTTGGACAGACGCCTTAGGATGATGGCTTCGGTATCGAGTCATCATCTTGCGGGTTTTCACGTCAATTTCACGCAACTCGTTCACGTTCCACTTAATGACTCCAAAGGAGTAAGTGATTATAGGGACGGCAAGCATATTTGTAGCAGCGACTTTGTTCTTTCCAGACAACTCTGAATTCCAGATTTGTCTTAGTCGTTGCTGATACTTGTCGCGAAGAGACCCTTTTATTGCTACACTATCATGGATGTGTCCCTGGGGAACACCCAGATAGGTATAGGTCTCTCCGGCATCCAGATGTCGTAGGATGCTCCCATCTACAAGTTGCGCATCCTCGGCGTGATCCGCATGGCGTCCTTTCTTAAGTTGAACCGTCGCACACTTATCCAACCCAAACTCCATCCCGATCGCATGAGTATACTCCTGTACTACCCGAAGAGCTTGGTCGAGGTCTCTCTTCGTCGACGCGTAGAACTTAAGGTCATCCATATAAAAGAGGTGAGTAACCTTATGGGTTCTACGGCCAGGAGCACCGCACATGTATCCCTTTGTGTTCCGCAAAGCAACGGATAACGGAAGTAGCGAGACGCAAAAGAGGAGTGGGCTGAGGGAATCACCCTGAAACACTCCCCGTCGGAATGACACCAATTCAGTCGACACCTTTGCGTTACCCGTACATATGGTAAATCGGGTCTTCCAAAATGGCATCATTCCTGAAATGCATCTCGCTATGGGATCTGGCACCGCAAGGCCTCTCAAAAGGTGAATAATAAGTTCATGAGAAGTTGTGTCAAAGGCCTTACGGTAATCAATCCAGGTCATCAAAAGGTTTCGCTTGTACTGGAAGGAGTCCTGTGTGACACATCGGTCTATTAGAAGGTTCTCCTTGCAGCCGGCTACGCCTTTCTTTGACCCTCGCTGCTCGTATACTCCACTAAACACGGGACCCATGGCTTGGAGTATCCGCTGGTACAAGAGTCGCGTAAAAATCTTGTAACAGGCGTTTAAACATGTTATCGGGCGATAGTTCTTTGGGTCGGACAAGTCTCCGGTCTTGGGGAGAAGGACGGTTCGCCCCTCAATAAACCAGGGAGGGATTGGCTGCCCCTCATTAACCCAGGAGTTAAAAATTCGGGCAAGGGCCTCATGGGTTGATGGAAATTTTTTCCACCAGTAGGTGTTAATTCCATCAGGCCCAGGGGCAGCAAAGTTCTTAGCACCCGTAAGAGCACTTCGAACTTCCTCCACGGCTATTGGTGGGCACAGTTGCTCAGGTGGTGGAAACCCCCTCACAAAGGTTTCAAACTGTGCCAGGGCTGGTGTGTTTACGTTGAGCGGCCGAGTTACCTCGTAAATACCCCTCCAGAAGTTTTCCACCCTCTCAGCGGTCGGAGGATCGTTATTATTATTATTATTATTATTATTATTATTATTATTATTATTATTATTATTATTATTATTATTATTATTATTATTATTATTATTATTATTATTATTATTATTATTATTATTATTATTATTATTATTATTATTATTATTATTATTATTATTATTATTATTATTATTATTATTATTATTATTATTATTATTATTATTATTATTATTATTATTATTATTATTATTATTATTATTATTATTATTATTATTATTATTATTATTATTATTATTATTATTATTATTATTATTATTATTATTATTATTATTATTATTATTATTATTATTATTATTATTATTATTATTATTATTATTATTATTATTATTATTATTATTATTATTATTATTATTATTATTATTATTATTATTATTATTATTATTATTATTATTATTATTATTATTATTATTATTATTATTATTATTATTATTATTATTATTATTATTATTATTATTATTATTATTATTATTATTATTATTATTATTATTATTATTATTATTATTATTATTATTATTATTATTATTATTATTATTATTATTATTATTATTATTATTTTTTTTTTTTTTTTTTTTTTTTTTCACGCGTTACCACGGTACTTCTTGTAGTCGGTGAGGTAAGTCACAAGACATACAAGTGTAAGACTCTTCTTCTAATGTTCATTTTCTTTTGCAGGTTTGTTTAGTACTTTTCGGACAATGTGGCATGTTCCCAGGATAGCAGCTTTTTGCAGTTCCTTGTGTATTTGGAAAGGTAAGTTAAGCGCTTCTAGATTTCCTCTCATCTTTTTAGATATTTCCCCGGTTGCTCCGATGACTATAGGGATTGTGCGCACAGTTGCAGCTTGCCATGTTTCTTTTAAATCTTCAGATAAAGGTAAATATTTCTCAACTTTTTCTTTTTCTTTTTTATGTACGTTTGCCGGAGCAGGGACAGAGATTTCAATTAGAGTTATTGTTTTGTTTTGTTTATCATATAAAAGAATATCCGGTCTATTGTGCGTAACTTCTCGGTCTGTTTGAAGTTCTCTGTCCCAGTACACTAAGTAACCATCGTTTTCTGCTATACTTTTTGGACTATACTTGTAGTATGGCTTCAGTTCCTCTTCGAGCCCTACCCTAGTGCAAATTTCGGCATGAATGATTTTTGCGACGTTATTGTGTCTGTTCGTGTATTCACGTGAGGCCAGTGCTTCACATGAGCTTATAATGTGTTCCACGTTTTCGTGTCCTTTATTGCACATGCGGCATCTTGTAGTGCGTATGTTTTCGTCCTTTACTATGTACTTCAGATGTGCTCTAGTTGGAATTATTTGGTCCTGTATGGCAAAAAGGAACCCTTCTGTTTCCTGGAATATTCCCCCTTTTGATAACCAGCTCAGCGTTGCTGTTTTGTCAATTTGATCGTTGTTTAATATGTTATGGTACCTTCCGTGAAGTTCCTTCTCTTGCCAAGTTTTTTCAACTGATGCAATTGTGTATTCCTTATCTGTTTCAAAGTTTATATCAAACAGGTTTAACGGTGTGAGTTTTTTGTCGATTGCTATAATCGCTTTATGCAACGGTGATATATTGCGTTTAGTATAAAAGTACTTCCTTAGGAGATCTATTTGAGTTTTGTATCTTAGGCGGAAGTCACTTATTCCTTTTCCTCCTTTGTTTCTTGGTAAATGGAACCTCTCTTTGCAAGCCTTCGGGTGGTGATTTCGATGTTTTGTGAAAGCCACTCTTGTTCTTCGGTTGAGTTCATCTAATTCTGTTATCGTCCATTTAATTACCCCGAAGCTATATGCAACGACTGGTGCTGCGTATGCATTGTATGCAGTTGATAGATTCTGACCCGATAGTTTAGAGTTTAGGATAAGTTTTGTTCTGTTTTTGAATTTATCTATCAGTGAGATTTTGACCTCGTTGGTTTCGATTCCTCTAGCTTGTGCAAATCCTAGGTATTTGTAAGTTTCGTTTTTCTCCATGTTAGTGATGGTTTCTCCGCCTGCAGCTTGAGTCAGTTTATGTCCCTCAATCTTGTGCCATTTTCCTCTTTTCATGCTATTTGTTTTGCATTTGTCTATGCCAAATTTCATCCGAATATCATTGGAGAACTTTTCAACACAGCGTAGTTGTTGTTTAAGTTCTTGTTCTGAGGCAGAGTAGAGTTTAATATCATCCATGTACATGAGATGTGTTAGTTTTGTGTACTCGTCGATTTGGTAGCCACTCTTAAGATTGTTTAGAGCTGTGGATAATGGGTTTATTGCAAGACAGAACCAGAGTGCACTCAACGCGTCCCCTTGAAAGATTCCACGTTGGATGTTAATTGGGATTTTCTGCGAGTTTTCTCCTATCGACAATTCTGTTTTCCACTTGCTCATCAATTTTCGTAGCATTTCAATAATCATTTCACTGATTTTGTACATGTTTAGACTCTGTAGTAACCAAGAGTGAGGCACACTATCAAATGCCTTTTGATAATCAATAAAAGCAGTGTAGAGGTCCATTTTGTTTTTTATTGCGTGTTCTGTTACTGCTGTGTCTATGATAAGTTGTTCTCTACACCCTTGTGCCTTCCTCCTGCAGCCTTTCTGCTCTTCGGCAAGAAGGTCATTCTTGATCAGGTGTTCGTAGATTTTATTGCAGATTACGCCACTAAGTACTTTATACATCGTAGGGAGACATGTTATTGGTCTATATTTGGAAGGGTCTATTAATGGCTGATCCGTTTTGGGAAGGAGGTATGTGATTCCCTTTGTAAGTAAGTCCGGGATGTTGTCGGGGTTCTTAAGGAAATTATCAAAGAAATTGGCCAGCTTTGTCCACATAGATTTGAATTGTTTTAGCCAAAAATTTTGTATTTTCTCTGGCCCTGGTGCTTTCCAATTGGATACACGCATAAGGACTTCTTCCACATCTTTGCTTGAGATGTCGGGTGGAGGCATCATTGTAATTCTTTCCCTTTTCTTCTTCTCGTTTCTAATCCATTCAGCCTTGGCTTTATGTGCAGTAGGGTTTTCCCATATGTTTCCCCAGAATTCTTTTATCTCTTGGTGTTCAGGGTAGGTGTTGTTTTGCATAGGGCTTTTGTTACGGGATAGTCTCCGGTAAAAACCTCGCTGGTCTTGACTAAACAATCTGTTGTCTATTCTACGTTGGTGGGCCTCCTTGTATCTCCTTAACCTTGATGCAAAAACTTTTAATTTCTGTTTCAGTAGGTCTAAGATTTCAATAGTCGTTTGGTTAGTATCACTGGAATATCGGGTGAGTATAGCTTTTGCTTGATTTTCTATACGCTGACTGTGTTGAGGTCTTGTGTATTCAGTGAGACGCCCTATTTCTTGTCTTATAGAGTTTATTTTCCTATCAAGTCTGTCTTCCCATTGTGGTTTTTGTGGGGATTTTGATTTCTTGGTTGGTTGGTTGATTTTTACTTTGACCTTTTTTCCACATAATGATGAAGTTGCTATCGCTGCGCAGTAGACTAATGTATGTAGGTCGCTAATCTCTTGGCATGCCGGAATTCTGGAACTTAGTGTTGCGTCCATTTTGCTTAGTATTTCTTTCGCTTTGCGGTCATTTTTGATCTTGGGAATGCTTGGTCTTGAAATTGGGTCCATTCCGGAGTATTTCTCTAGGGCTTCCATCAAAGCATTCAATGTTTCTTGGTTTTCTGTCTCAGGCTCTACAATCAATATTGGTTCCTCTTGTTGAACTGCTTCAGGAATTCTGATTCCAAGTGCTATCTCTGCTTCGATCCTAATGTTACGTATGGTTTCAGGATCTAGTCTATTCTTTATGAAGAGTTGTCTTCTTTGGTCTAGGATGTTTTGAACTGTTTTGCCTCTTAGTTCCGGGAATTTTGTTATCATTTCGTCACGTAATCTTTCTGCATATGGTGTCGATTTCGTTTGCATCTCTGTAATTATCAGGTAAGTACGATAAATATGTTCATTCATGGCTTGTGACCACTTAAATCGCCTTCTCCTGTTTCCTTCTGTAGCGGGCGGTGCAACTTGCTCCACATCGCGGTTAGAAGGTGAAATCGCTTCTTGAGTGTTCTTGGGCCGATTTCCTTGCGCGGTGGTTTCCATCCGCAGGTCAGTGCCACCAGTCTCACTGGGTCCTGCGTCAGCCTGTGCCTCTTGGCGGTTCCGAATAGGGCCAGTCTGCAACCCTACCCCGCCCGAGTAACGCTTCCTTCTAGTATTGACAGCGCTTCTACGATCACGTTGAGGGGTTGCTAGCCCGCTCAACGGTTTGCTGGTTTTTGTCCACCCCGGGTATTTTATTTCCCCGTTACCCTTCAGCCCTTTTAAGGGCTGACGAGCGTACCTCATCGCTAGAGGCGGCTCCCGATAGCAGGTCCAGCAACTGCCACGAGTTATTATTATTATTATTATTATTATTATTATTATTATTATTATTATTATTATTATTATTATTATTATTATTATTATTATTATTATTATTATTATTATTATTATTATTATTATTATTATTATTATTATCAGATTTTGACCTTTCATGGCCATTCGCACTCCCTCTTAGATGAGTAAGGGGAACATTCACTTATCCCAGACACTATGTGTCAGAGGGATTAAGCTCTGTGGGTGCCCTTGTGGGTCCTTTCTGGTTTTCTCCTTTTTGATTTTGTCCGATAAACTTTCGGACTGTCCTTGCCGTACCGAGCAGTACTGCTTTTTGTAGTTGGATATAGAGATTTTTCGATAGATCTAAGGCTTTTAAGTTTTCTAGTAATTTTTTTGGAATTACGCCAGTAGCAGACATTACTATCGGGATTGTCTCTACGTCATTCATGTTCCATTGCCTTTTTATCCGCATTTCCAGCTCTCTATACTTGGCTATTTTCTCTGCTTGTTTTTCTCGCAGATTATGCGAAGTTGGAATTGCGATATCAATCAAGGTAGTTTTTCTTGTAGTCTTATCAACAACAATAATATCGGGTCTGTTATGAGGAGTGGTTTGGTCAGTTAGCACACTGCGATCCCAATAGAGTCTGTATTTTTCATTTTCCAATACGGGTTCAGGTTTGTATAAGTAGTATGGCTGCTTATCAGAGTTTATCAGTTCAAAATTTTTTCCCAGTTCTTGATGGATAATTTTTGCAACTGAGTCATGGCGCTCTTTATAATCTGTTGATGCATAAACTTGACAACCATTGGTGATATGCTGAATTGTTTCCTGAGCTTGACAACCATATCTACATTTTCCATCCGTCGTAGAGGCATCCTTTATGATGTATTTAAGGTAGTTTCTTGTTGGAATAACCTGGTCTTGAATTGCCAATAGAAAGCCTTCCGTTTCTGGAAATAACTGTCCTGAAATCAGCCAGTAGTTCGACGCTTTTTTATTATTATTATTATTATTATTATTATTATTATTATTATTATTATTATTATTATTATTATTATTATTATTATTATTATTATTATTATTATTATTATTATTATTATTATTATTATTATTATTATTATTATTATTATTATTATTATTATTATTATTATTATTATTATTATTATTATTATTATTATTATTATTATTAGTATTATTATTATTATTATTATTATTATTATTATTATTATTATTATTATTATTATTATTATTATTATTATTATTATTATTATTATTATTATTATTATTATTATTATTATTATTATTATTATTATTATTATTATTATTATTTTTTTTTTTCCTCCTTTGCAGGGCTGTTTAACAACGTGGGATTCAGGATCATTCACGTTGCTTTCAATTTGCGATTCTTTTAACAGGATTGTGCCATTACATGTCCTCAGGTAAGTTTAGAGTTTTCCTGACAATTCGGCACGTTTCCAGGATGACAGACTTTTGCATTTCAGGAAACACATCTTTGTAATTTATTTTTAAACTTTCGATGTATTTTTTTAAAGTTTTTCGTTGCTAATCCGGTTGCAGATATGACTATTGGCAGAATTTCAACTTTTTTTAAACTGTTGATAATTTTGAATTCTTCTGCCAGTTCAAAGTATTTACTAACTTTGTCCCTTTCTGTTTTATTTAGGTTGTGATCGTTCGGGTGAGCGACATCTATAAAGAATCCAATCTTGTCCTGTTTGTTAAGAAGCACTATATCTGGTCGACTGTTTGCCACAGTTTTGTCGGTTTGTATTGTTGTGTCCCAATATAGGCGGTATTTAGTATTTTCAAGAATGGGAAAGGGAACATATTTGTAATATCGCTGTTTTTCTTCTTTCAGGTTACAAATAATTGCCAGCTCTTGATGAATTATATTCACCGTCAGATTGTGTCGTTGGAGGTATTCTGTTGGCGCAAGGTAAGTGCATCCTGAGATAACGTGCTCTATTGTTTCCGCGTGTCTGTTACACAATCTGCACAAATCATTATCTAGCTGTACTCCATGTACAAACTTAATGTGATTTTTTGTCGCAATTACATTGTCTTGTATTGCTACCATAAATCCTTCCGTTTCTCCAAATAGGTGTCCCTTCCGTAGCCACTCAGTTGAAGAATCAAGATCAGCATCAGAAAGCTTATTGGGAAATCGGCCGTGTAATGGTTTAGAAAGCCAAGCAGTCTTCAGTTCAGCCAAAGTTAGTACAGGAACATCCTCATTGGCAGACAGATTGACTGGTGAGTAGTGATCCAGCTCATAAATTATCTTATGAATCTCTGATTCCTCTGTTTTGATCTTAAAGTACCTTTTTAGTTTATTTATCTGCCTCTGATACAAAGTTCTGAGATCTAGCAGGCCTCGTCCACCCATGCTTCGAGTCATATACAGCCGTTCAGTACAAGCTCTTGAATGGTGTATGTTGTACTTTGTCAGTTGTACTCGGATCGATCTATTTGCAGCTGCAAGTTCAGTTTGTGACCACCCAATAACCCCAAACGAATACGCTATTGCCGGTGCTGCCCATGAATTAACAGCCTTTATTTTATTTTTTGCAGTAAGTTCTGTACGAAGAATGCTGGAGACTCTGGTTTCTAGGATTTTATTTAATTTTTCTTTTGCTAGTTTTCGATCTATTATTAGCCTTTGTTCGTATCCTAGGTACTTGTAATTGTCTTTGTTTATATATCGAATATTGTCATTTTCAAGATTATCAAATTCCTGGGGTTTTCCTTTGCGAGCTATTAATTTAGCACATTTATCTAATCCGAATTTCATTTTAATGTCGTTGCTAAATGTTTCCGTAAGGCTAATTAATCGATTTAGATCTTTCTCTGTTGGAGCGTAGAGCTTCAGATCATCTACATAGAACAGATGGGATATGTTATAACTCTGCTCAGCATTTTTGAGTTCATATCCCAGACTTGATTGACAGAGAGCTTTAGATAGCGGATTAAGACTGAGGATAAACCACAGCGGGCTAAGTGAATCTCCCTGGAAAATTCCGCTTTGTATGTTTATCTCCTCGGTTGTTAATTGTTGTTTAGGTGTATTAACAAGCAGCTTTGTTCTCCAGGTTCCCATACATGTTTTAAGAAACTCTACAATCTCTTTATGGACTTTGTATATTTCCAGGACTTCAATCATCCAACTGTGTGGCACTGAATCAAATGCTTTTTGGTAATCAATCCAGGCCACGGCGATATTTCTTTGTCGATGTCTCGCATCTTGTGTTATTACAGTGTCTATCAGAAGCTGTTCCTTGCATCCTTGTGTTCGTGCTCGGCTTCCTTTTTGCTCTTCGGTAAGTATCTTCTGCCCAGTGAGGTGTTTTTCTATACTATTTGCTATAACAGATGTAATTATTTTATACAAGGTAGGCAAACATGTGATGGGGCGGTAGTTCTTAGGTTCTTCTGTATTTTCAGATTTTGGGATCATAAACGTTATTCCTTTGGTCAGGTATCCAGGCATCGCTTCTTTATTGTTTAGTATACGGTTGATTTGTACTGCTAATACTTTCCATATTGCCGTATTTTTCCACCAGTAATTGTGTAAGTGGTCAACTCCTGCTGCTTTCCAATTATGTGTTTTCGCGATAATTTCTCTAAGATCCTTCTCTGTGACTCTGACTTCCTTCATGGCTTCTATCTTTTCGCAGATTTTCTTCTCAGCTTTTAACCATGTGGCTCTCCTGTTATGTTCACCTTTTGTTTTCCATGTACTTTTCCAAAATTCCATGAGCTTAGTTTTGTCTGGGGTCTTTTCAATCAATGTCTTGTTTTGTTCTGTCCTTTTGTAGCTTTTATTGTACCTTCTTAGTCTCTTCCCCAGCACTGCTATTCGCTGCTTCAATTTATCTTTTAGCACTGCTACCTTTGTTTCAAAGTCCTCATCTCCAACATTAGTATTATTGGTTTTAAAAAAAATTTAGACTTCTTTTTTTAGCTTTTTGCTATTGTTACCGTTTTCCCATGTACACAATTTTGTCAGGTTACTTCTTATATCGTTGATTTGTTTTTCAATTCTCTTTTTCCATCTTGGTTCCTGCTTTTCGTTACTTGCCCTTTTCTCTGTAATTCTGTGCCCCATTATTTCAACTGCAGTTATGGCTACGCAATACACTATAAGTTGTGTTTTTAGAATTGGGTCTTCTTCACTAAGCACTATGCCTATATTAGCGTTAATTAATTTCAGTACTTTTTCTGTTTTTCGATTTGGTCTTATTTTTGGCAATTTTGGTCTAAACTCCGGATTAATTCCATCGTAAAGGGTTATATTTTTATGAAACGTATCTTTTATTTGTTTTTCTAATGCATCTTCTTCTTTTGTTTTAGGTTCCTGTTCCTGCATCACGATGTTGCTATCCGCAAATTCTTCTTCAGGTTCTGTGTCGTTTATTACAGGTTTGTGTGTTATCCTTCTTGTCCTTTGTTGTCTATGGACTTGGTCTTTAATACTGTCTACTTCAAGTTGTGTGAGAAGTTTATGTGTCTTAATTGCATACAGTTGATTCGCCAGTTGGCTTTCGCTTAAGGTGGAGTCTGGTCTTAATCTTCTCCATTCAACTAGCATCTTTTTGCGGAAACCCCGCTTGTTTTTCTCGCATTCGGTTCCTAGGAAGTAAGCCCGCATGATATCCTCATTGTCCTGTTTGGTCCATCTTCTGCGGGTTGCTGTTTGTTCATGCTCTTGCCGATTCTCTGGAGGAGCTGCATCTGCATGATGAGCTAATCTCGCATCATGAGCTTCGACACTTCCTTCAATCGATTCCATTTCCGATTGCCTTCTTGTGGTTCCAGAATCTGTAGCGGCGCCACTTGCTTCACCTTGCTGCAGCTCAGGCTGATCCTGACGGGTCCGAATAGAGCCAGCCTGAAGCTCTACCCCGCCTGAATATCTTTTTGCTCGTGTGCGTACAGCGTTTTACAATCTCACGTACTGGGGTGCTAACCCAGCAGGTTTTTGCCCCCATTACTACCTTAGGGGCGCCAGGCTAACAAACGCTGGCGGTGCGCGCGTTTGGATTGATTTACGAGGTTGTCTCCTCGGGCTGGGGGTGGTGGCGACGCCACTTGGCTCTCCGTCGGGTTTATCATGTGACCGACGCCCTTGCCATATTATTATTATTATTATTCTTATTATTTATTATTATTTTTTTTTGTGGTGGCCTTACTTGCGGTCCCGCGGCTCCGACTCACACGGGTGCAAGTAGGCCAGATGGTCCGTTACCGTTTCTACTCCCCACCAACCGCGGGGTTAGTAGAAACGGTGTTCCGCATCGTGTGCCCTGAGTAGACGCAATGATCCGAGGATGACTGCTTTCTGCATGTTGCCTGCAAGTTGCTCTGCCCTGTCACGGCAGGCCGGCAAGGTCTTGAGAGCTGAGAGCAGTGTCTGCCGTGCGCCTCCGAGAGCTCCAATTACCAAAACCACTAGCTTGACTGTATAGCCCCGGTACACTCGGCGAAGGTCAAAGAGAAGATCCTGATATTTCGTCCGTTTCTCTTCTTCCTTGGCAATGATGTTCGTCTCGGCAGGAGCCGAGAACTCAATGACATACATAATTTTGTCATTTTTGTCAAGGAGTACTATATCCGGCTTGTTAGCGTTTACAAGCCGGAGTGTGGGGAATGCGAAATTCCAGTATATTCTGGTTCTGTCATTCTCCACGACGGACGGAATATCAGAGGGGACATATGGCAGCACTGGAGCTTCATCAACACCGTACGAGTGCCTTAGATGGTAATACAGCACCCGTAACGCTGCGTTGTGTCGATGGATATACGCCGAGACCGCATAGCGCCCGCAAGCGGACAGCAAATGATATAAGGTCTCCGGCGCCCTATGGCAGGCCCTACAACTTGTATCAGGAACCTGTATACCCATCACGCGACTTCGGTGTTCCAAGGTGTTGATGACTCCGTCTTGGCAAGCAATGATAAACCCCTCAGTTTCCGACTTTAATGCACCTGACCTTAAGAATGCAAAGCTTAGCTTTTTGGATAAGCCAGTGTTTTCAATGGTTTTATAGAAAACACTGTGCAATGGCTTATCCATATGTAGACGTAATAAATAGTCTACCTCTGCATTCTTTAAGGTGGTTTTAAGTCTTTGGCAGGTCAACTGTGCAATGGAGTTTTCCTGCCGCCGACTTATGTCGAAAACTATTTGGAGCTCATCTGCTGCTCTTTGTGCTGCTTTAAAAAGAAATGCCCCCACCCCAAATGTTTCATGGTTACGCACCATGCATAGCAGGGGATCCTCGTCTCTGATTACTTCGCACGCGGTACTTAGGACTATTCGTCTGTGTAAACACTCCAAACTTAAGAGTCCACGGCCTCCCTGATAACGTGGGAAGTAAAGCCGTTGGACAGACGCCTTAGGATGATGGCTTCGGTATCGAGTCATCATCTTGCGGGTTTTCACGTCAATTTCACGCAACTCGTTCACGTTCCACTTAATGACTCCAAAGGAGTAAGTGATTATAGGGACGGCAAGCATATTTGTAGCAGCGACTTTGTTCTTTCCAGACAACTCTGAATTCCAGATTTGTCTTAGTCGTTGCTGATACTTGTCGCGAAGAGACCCTTTTATTGCTACACTATCATGGATGTGTCCCTGGGGAACACCCAGATAGGTATAGGTCTCTCCGGCATCCAGATGTCGTAGGATGCTCCCATCTACAAGTTGCGCGTCCTCGGCGTGATCCGCATGGCGTCCTTTCTTAAGTTGAACCGTCGCACACTTATCCAACCCAAACTCCATCCCGATCGCATGAGTATACTCCTGTACTACCCGAAGAGCTTGGTCGAGGTCTCTCTTCGTCGACGCGTAGAACTTAAGGTCATCCATATAAAAGAGGTGAGTAACCTTATGGGTTCTATGGCCAGGAGCACCTCACATGTATCCCTTTGTATTCCGCAAAGCAACGGATAACGGAAGTAGCGAGACGCAAAAGAGGAGTGGGCTGAGGGAATCACCCTGAAACACTCCCCGTCGGAATGACACCAATTCAGTCGACACCTTTGCGTTACCCGTACATATGGTAAATCGGGTCTTCCAAAATGGCATCATTCCTGAAATGCATCTCGCTATGGGATCTGGCACCGCAAGGCCTCTCAAAAGGTGAATAATAAGTTCATGAGAAGTTGTGTCAAAGGCCTTACGGTAATCAATCCAGGTCATCAAAAGGTTTCGCTTATACTGGAAGGAGTCCTGTGTGACACATCGGTCTATTAGAAGGTTCTCCTTGCAGCCGGCTACGCCTTTCTTTGACCCTCGCTGCTCGTATACTCCAGTAAACACGGGACCCATGGCTTGGAGTATCCGCTGGTACAAGAGTCGCGTAAAAATCTTGTAACAGGCGTTTAAACATGTTATCGGGCGATAGTTCTTTGGGTCGGACAAGTCTCCGTTCTTGGGGAGAAGGACGGTTCGCCCCTCAATAAACCAGGGAGGGATTGGCTGCCCCTCATTAACCCAGGAGTTAAAAATTCGGGCAAGGGCCTCATGGGTTGATGGAAATTTTTTCCACCAGTAGGTGTTAATTCCATCAGGCCCAGGGGCAGCAAAGTTCTTAGCACCCGTAAGAGCACTTCGAACTTCCTCCACGGTTATTGGTGGGCACAGTTGCTCAGGTGGTGGAAACCCCCTCACAAAGGTTTCAAACTGTGCCAGGGCTGGTGTGTTTACGTTGAGCGGCCGAGTTACCTCGTAAATACCCCTCCAGAAGTTTTCCACCCTCTCAGCGGTCGGAGGATCGTTAGTAATCCTCGGCGGCGCCTGAAATAGGCGACTGGGGTTTTCGAAAAATAATTTATTTTCCGAAATACCCCTCGCCCGCCGAATTAGATTTTGTTTGGCAGTCACTAACATCCGTATCCTTTCGCAGCACTGCTGCTTGATGGTCTGCAACAGTGCTTCGTTCAGTGTGTGGTGGGTGCGTCGCAGGTTGGCCGCTATGCGGCGCACTTTTGGCGTAAAAGGCCTGCCTGCCAATTTGTATTCCACCACACACTGTATACGGGATGCGTGCTGCCTTGCTGAGAGGATTTTTGCTTCCATCTTCTTCACTCGGCGTTGCGCCCTGTCGCCGCAGGGGTCCCTATTGGGCGCCCTGGGCGACACGGAGCAAGCTGCCTCGTAGACGAGGCAATTAATGCGCCAGATGTCAGCTTCTTCTGTTAGAGTATTCAATAGCTCTGCGTCCGCTCTAGCTAGGTCTTGTGGCTTCGGGCGCTTTATCTTGTGTAGCGCCCTGCGGTCTTGAAGACTCTCTTCTGGTGCAATGGGAAGTACCTCTTCAGCCACATGTACCTGCAATTCCTGTACCCCAGGTACTGCCGGCTGTTGAGGTCTTCTTACATATCCCCTTCGCCGAAGGTAGGATACATAGTCTCGCAGGCTCTGAGCAGTAAATGTATTATGCTCAGGATGCATAACATTCCACTGCTCACGCATACGAGCCATATATCCCCTTCGACCTCATAGCATTCCAGCAAGTCATCTCTCAGATCATTGGTCCACTCAAAGCGTCCTTGGTCATCGCGGTCGTCATCGGGCAATCCATCCGGCTGGGCCCCTCCACCTTGCCTTTGACCCCTCATCCGACGGGGTCGGTCGTGGGGGCCCTCTCGATCCTCCGCGTCCTGAACCGAGTCTTAGGGACTGGCAGGAGGTTACCCTGGCCAGCCCCCGGTCGACATTTAGGAGAAGTAGATTTTCGTCCTCGCGGGTCACCTGTTTTGCAGGTTGCCGATCCGATTTGACCCTTGCAGCTGGGGTAAAGGGGAGTGTTGCTAATACCCAGGCGTTGTTCTTGTGTGCCTCCTTGCCCTATTTCTTATTATTATTATTATTATTATTATTATTATTATTATTATTATTATTATTTTTTTTTTTTTTTTTTTTTTTTCACAACCGTGGTTGGTTTTGGCACATCTAAAACGGGACCGAAGTAGGTCAACGTCCTAGTCGTGTGTGAGTACCCGTCGGACAGTCCGACAGGTTCCGAGGATGACAGCTTTTTGTGCGGTGACTATAATTTTTTCCGGTTCAGTCAGTTCTAGGTTAAGAAGCTCCTTTTTTAAGTTAATATCAACCAGCCCGCTGCCTGAGATTATTACGGGATGTATGGATACCTTGTCTAGTTGATAAATATCTTTAATTTCATGAGAGAGATCTATGTATTTTGTGAGTTTTTGATTTCGACCTTCCCTAATGTTATGGTCGTTGGGGATTGTAATGTCAACAATTTTTGCAGTGTTGTTACGCTTGTCGAAAACAGTAATATCCGGTCTATTATGTGTTATCTCTCTGTCAGTGAGTATTGGTTTATCATAATAGATTCTGGCTTTTTCATTTTCAGCGCAGTCTACTGGATTGTATTTGTAGTAGGGAATGGTCTTGTCGGTGATGTTGTATAATTTGCAGAGACTTTGATGAATTATCTTGCATACATCGTCGTGTCTGTTTTTGTGATCTCTAGGTGCCATGAATGCACATCCTGATATGATATGCTGAATTGTCTCTCTTCTTTCGCCGCATAGTCTACACATGTCTATTGGTATCTCTTGACGCAAAATGTATTTCCTGTAATTTTTTGTGGCAATAACTTGGTCCTGTATCGCTATTATAAACCCTTCCGTCTCCATCATCAGATTGCTCTTTGTCAGGTAAAGCATTGAAAGTTTCTTATCTACGTCTTTTCCGTTTAATGCCGCAGCGAATCTTCCATGCAGTTCTTTTGCTTTCCATTCTGTTTCTAGGTCTATGTAGTAGTTTTTGCTTTCTTTGAATGGTGGTTCTTCGTCTGAGAGGTTTAGTGGAGAGAGTCTACAATCAACTGCCGCAATCGTTTTGTATGCTGGGTTTGGATGATATTTCAGGTAAATAAATATCCTCTCTATTTCCTTGTTGTGTGCATTTTTTAGGTTTCTCAACCCCCTTCCCCCCTGTTGTCTTTTTATGTAGAGCCTGTTGACTGAAGAGCGGGGGTGGTGCACTCTGTATTTTGTCATAGTTGTTCTGATAAGCCTGTCTATTCGTTCTAGATCTGTTTGGCTCCATTTTATAATTGCAAAACTGTAAGTTATGACTGGAATCACCCAGCTGTTAATGGCGGATATTTTTGCCCAAGCACAAAGAAGAGATTTGAGCACCGCTTTAAGTCTTGCTAACAGGTTTTCTTCTAACAATTGTTTTGTTTCTGTATGGTCTATGTTGAGTGATTGTTTCATGCCCAGGTACTTATACTTTTCCCCAATAGGGAGGGGGAAGAATGTCTGTTGGTCTAAGAGGGTTATATTTTCACTTTCCTGGATTTTGCCTGCCTTCACGTGAACAAACGCACATTTTTCCAACCCGAAAGTCATTTTTATGGCCTTACTAAAGCCTGTTACAAGTTCTAAAAGACTGCAAAGTTGTTCTGGGTTGGCTGCATATAGTTTTATGTCATCCATAAAAAGCAAATGGTGTATTTTAGTAGTAGCCTCCCGCCATTTTAAAGGGTAGCCCTGTCCGCTTTCTTCAAGCATATTACTGAGCGGGTTCAGTGCCAGACAGAACCAAAGAGGGCTAAGGGTGTCGCCCTGGAATATTCCTCTTTTTATTTTTAAACCAGGAGTGATATATTTGCTTTTCTCTGTATTTACACTTAGAACTGTTTCCCAGCGTGTCATTAGATGTTCGAGGCAGTTAATTATTTGTGGATTTACTTTGTATATCTTCATTACTTCTAGCAGCCAGGAATGTGGTACTGAGTCGAAAGCCTTTCGGTAGTCTATCCAGGCTACCGAAAGATTCCTTCTCTTCTGCTTTGCATGGGTGGTAATTATAGAGTCTATAATCAGCCATTCTTTGCTTCCTCTAGACTTTGATTTGCATCCGTTTTGTTGCCAAGCGAGCACTGCGTTTTCTTTAACGTGTTTGTTAATATTTTCTTCCATTACTGCGGTCAGAATTTTGTAGACAATCGGCAGGCAAGTTATGGGACGGTAATTTTGAGGATTATCTATATTTTGGTTTTTTGCAAGAAGGTACGTTATTCCTTTTGTAAAGTATTCTGGTATGTCAGCAGGGTTTTGGATGGCATCTGTGAATGTATTATTATTATTATTATTATTATTATTATTATTATTAATATTATTATTATTATTATTATTATTATTATTATTATTATTATTATTATTATTATTATTATTATTATTATTATTATTATTATTATTATTATTATTATTATTATTATTATTATTATTATTATTATTATTATTATTATTATTATTATTATTATTATTATTATTATTATTATTTTTTTTTTTTCTCACAGGTTGTCCTGGGGGCAGTCTGTGCATCGGAAGCAAATGCTTCAAGATCCACCGGCGTCGCTGTTGAGAACTGATCTAGCAATCGACAGAGTTTGAATTATTACCGCCTTTTGTATATCACCAATTATTTTTTCAGGTAAGTTCAGTTCTTTTATTTTTTCTTTCAGGTTTTTAGGGATCAATCCTGTTACTGATAATATTATTGGAATTATGCAGACCCTCGTCATATTCCAGAGGTTTCTAATCTCTTCCCTCAGCGGTTGGTATTTCCGGATTTTTTCCGTATATTTCTCCATCAGATTATGGTTTCCTGGAACAGAGATGTCAATCAGATAAGTTGTTTTTGCCGACTTGTCTACGAGTACGATGTCAGGTCTATTATGTGGTATTGTGTGATCAGTCAGGATAGGTTTGTCCCACATGATTTTCCAGTTTTCATTTTCCTCGACCTCGTTTGGATTGTATTTGTAGTATGGGGTTTTTTCTTTTTTTAGGTTCCGCATGAAGAGTAGTTCCTGGTGGACAATTCTAGCTGCCATGTTATGTCTGTTGGTATAGGCTGTAGGTGCCAGCGACGTGCATGCGCTCAGAATGTGGTCGATAGTCTCTGATGCTGCGTTGCAGATGCGACATCTATCGTTTGGTATGTTTTCTTTAATTATATATTTAGCATAGTTTTTAGTTTTTATTACTTGGTCCTGAATAGCCACAAGAAATCCCTCTGATTCAGGGTGCAGGTTGCCTTCGATTGCCCATCGTAAAGATTCTGTTTGGTCGACATTCTCTTGATGAAGTTGGTTATAATATCTCCCATGTAGCTCCTTTCGTGCCCACTCATCTTTCTTTTGCTCATCGGTCATGGCTATGGGTGCATAGTTTATGTCCTGTAAGTTAAGAGGCGTTAAGTTTTTGTCCGCATCTGAAATTATTCGGTGCAAGGTGTTTTGCGAATTTTTTTGAAAGAAGTCTCGAATGTTTTGTATTTGTTTCATCCATTGCTGTTTTATGTCTGTGATTCCTCGTCCGCCCTGTTCTCTAGGTATCGTAATCCTTTCTTTACAGGCCTTCGGATGATGCATGCGAAAGGAGGTTAATGTAGTACGAATTTTCCTATTTAGGTCTTCCAACTCTGTATTAGACCATTTAATGATGCCAAAAGAATATGTTAGGACCGGGATAGCGAATGTATTTATAGCCTTCGTTAGATTTTTGGAGTTTAACTTCGTTTTAGTCAGTTTTTTCATACGGTTTTGGAATTCCTTTGTAAGTTTTTCTTTTACTTTTTTGTGTTCAATTTTGTGTGTTTGGGCAATGCCGAGGTATTTATATGGTTCTGATATTGGGGATATCTCTAGCTGTTCCATTAATTCAAGGTTTGGCATTTCTTGCAGTTGACCTTTAATGACCTTAACAGTAGCACATTTCTCCACACCAAAAGTCATGCCAATATCTTGACTCATACTATGTACCAGGCTAAGGATAGTTTTGAGTTGTTTCTCATTTGAGGCGTAACATTTAAGGTCGTCCATGTATAGTAGGTGTGCAAGTAAAAACTCTTCTCCCCTTCCTTTAATTTTTACTCCATACTTGGTTAGTTTAATGGCATTTGATAGCGGATTCAATGCCAAACAGAACCAGAGAGCACTAAGGGAATCCCCTTGGAAAATTCCCCGTCTTAGTGCAATCTCACCGCTATCTATTTGTTCAGATGCAGTTCGAACTTTCAAGGTTGTTTTCCAATTTTTCATGGTAGCTTCTAAAAATAATGTTAGGGAAGGATGAATCTTATAAATTCTGAGTACTTTCAATAGCCAGGAGTGGGGAATGGAGTCAAAGGCCTTTCTATAGTCAACGTAGCCCATGTATACATTGCGTTTTCCTTGCCGAATTTGTTCGGTTACTACTGAGTCAATAATCAGTTGTTCTTTACACCCTAATACATTCCTTTTTGCCCCTTTTTGTTCTTCACTAATTATTTTCTTTTTCTCCAGGTGGTCATCGATTTTCCTACAGAGGATTCCCGAGAAGATTTTATAGAGTGTTGGCAGGCATGTAATTGGACGGTATTGTGAGGGATCGCCGATGGAATCATTCTTTGGGATCAGATAAGTAGTTCCTTCGGTTAAGAACTTGGGAAAAGTGTTAGGGTGTGTAAGCACACTATTAAAAGTCCGAACGAGGTGTGAGTAGACTGCTGTTAATCGTTTATACCAGAAGTTTTGAATTTTATCTGCACCTGGCGCTTTCCAATTCGCAGTTTTTTGAAGTGCGTTCTTTAGATCTTCCTGTGTTATATGTACTTCAGGCATTTCCTCAATATTTTGACATCTATCAGCTTCTTGTTGGATCCATGGTGCCTCTTCATGTGTGTACTCTTGTGACCAAATGCTTGCCCAGAATGCTTCCACTGTGTCTGGGTCGGGTGGCTGAGCCTCCGTGACCTTATTGTGTTGAAGAGATGAGTAGAAAGCTTTTTCACTTCGTGCAAACAAATTATTATCTCTTCTTCTATTGTAGCTTCCTTTGTACCTTTTTAATCGTGCTGCATTTACCGCAAGCTTTTGTTTTAGAGTGTCTAGGTGCGTGAGCACTAGTGGTTTTTGCTGTTCATTATTCTTTCCATGAATAGTTTTTTTGAGGTCTGCTGGGAGATTCTCTATCACTTTTTTATTGCGATTACCTCTGTAAAATTGTTCTACCCTTCCGATTATTTTGCGTATACTTTCTATTCTTTTTTCTATACGTTTTTGCCAAGCAGGCTTATAGGCGGTCGAGAAGGCGGTGAATGTTTTGTTTTTAATTTCTTGATTTTGTGCGATGATTGAAATAGCCGCACAGTATACATAAGAGTGAATCACTTCTATTGTAGAGTTTTGCTCTATCGTTTTGGAAAGTATGTTATTCATTTCCTGTATTAGTTTTGGCGTTGCCTTACTGAATTTAACTCTGGGGAGGGGTGGTCTCAGAGTAGGGTTCATACCCTCATATTTGAGCAGGTTTAATTTAAAGGCGTCTTCTAAAGTTGTGTCGAGGTTTTCTTCTATATTGGGTGTTTCGAGGGTCTGATGCATTGGTCCAGGGTTATTTGGTACTGGCATTTCGTCTTCAGCCATTGCTATCATTCCCAGTTGAGTGCGTACCTGATTGGCGATTTCATCTATTTCCTGTTGAGTTATTAAATTTCTTTTGATGACTCTGCACTGGTCAGATAATCTTTGTGCGGTAATATTTGCGTATTCTGGGTGAGCTTCAGCAAAAAGCTCTTGGAGTCTCTGTCTGTATTGGGTCTTATCAGTTTCCATTCGAGTAGCTAGGAAGTATAGACGCATAACGCATTTGTTTAAGTCAGGAGTCCAGCGCATGCGTCTATTATGCCTATGGTCCCCTACAGCATTGGGAGAAGCACAACGTATCTCAGCAATTGCTTGTGGGGGTGGATTATTTCGTTCTTGGGGTTCCACTAAGTCATTATTTGTATTGTTCCTATGTCCAGTTTCATTGCCATGGTCATTTGCAGGTTGAACATCCCGACGGTTCCGACCCAAGTCCTGCGTACTTGGCCCGCCTGAGTACCTATTTCGTCTCGTATTGAATGCAAAGATTTTCACGGTCATGTGGGAGGATGGGTTGCAAGCCCATTCAACCAAACCGGGGTTTGCTGGTTTTTGTCCACCCCAGGTATTTTATTTCCCCGTTACCCTTCAGTTCAGAAGAACTGACGAGCGTACCCCATCGCCAGGGGCGGCTCCCGGTAGCTGACCAGCAAGCAACAGCCCCGAGTTTTATTATTATTATTATTATTATTATTATTATTATTTTTTTTTTTTTTTTTTTTTTTCCACACTGTTACATGGAGTTCTTCAGTAGCCGGATTTCTCAAGGCAACTAAAGTTAACGCTTAGAGAGCGTTCTTCGGATGATTGCAGTGGTTCCAAGAACGACTGCTTTTTGCATCCATGTTAAGGCTTTTGGTTGGACTTGAAGCTCATCTAAATGTTTTGCTGTATTTTTGTGTACTAGCCCATTTGCTGATATAATGAGGGGCTTAATTTCTACTACTTGCATTCTCCACATTTCCTCGATTTCATCTGCAAGTTGTGCGTATTTTTCTTTCTTTGCTCTATAGGTTTTGCTGAGATTGTCATCAAGGGGGATTGCGAAGTCAATTATAATGCATTTTTTCGTTTGTTTATTGACGATGATCATATCTGGTCTATTGTGTAGGACCTGCCTATCAGTATGAATTGTAGTGTCCCAGTAGATCTTAATTTCCGTATTTTCTAGGATGCTTTTTGGCTCGTATTTGTGTGTTGCTGTGTCTTTGTTGGCAAGCCCGACATTCTGTGCTACAAACTGATGGACTACTTTGCCCATGTTATTATGCCTATTTGTGTATACGGTAGGTGCAAGGTAAGTACATGCTGAGATAAGGTGTTGGACCGATTCCTCTTCACGCATGCATAAACGGCATTTGGTGGTTTCAACTGGTTGTTTTAAAATATATTTTTTATAATACCTTGTTGGAACAACTTGGTCCTGAATTGCACACATGGCCCCCTCCGTCTCAGAGAAAAGGTACCCAGCGGTTAGATATCTATTGCTCGCACCAAGATCGGCATCCTGCTGGTGTAAGCTGGTATAGAAACGACCATGCATGGCTTTATTTTTCCACTTGGATTTAAGTATTTCTTTAAATTTTTCTTTTTCGGGTATCGGAGCTGCCAGGTTCATCGGGGAATAGTTGTGGTCAGCTAAGGATAAACTTTGGTAGAAAAGCAAGTCCTTATCCTTAAAGTACTTGGCTAATTCCAGTTCTTCTTTTTTACAGGTCTCTTCCAGATTTAACATACCTCTGCCGCCCTGATCTCTTGGAAGATATAGCCTTTCGATTGCCGAGTTCGGATGCAACATTTGATGTTTAGTCATAGTGGTTCTTAACTGTCGGTCTAGCGCTTGGAGCTCAGTTAATGAGTAGTTAAGTACACCAAAAGAGTAGCTTATAACAGGTTGTGCCCAGGTATTGAGGGCTGTTATTTTGTTTTTAGCATTTAAGAGTGATTTCATAATTGTATTGACCCTTTTAAAGTATTCACTTTTTATTTTTGTTTTGTTTTCAAGTTGATCCATGTTTAAACTTTGATAAAAACCAAGATATTTATAGTGGTTGGAAAGCCCAGGAATCATAGTATTGTCCATAAGAGCAAGATTTTCTGTTGCTGTAACTTTACCTCGCTTAACATGCAGCACTGCGCATTTGTCGGTGCCAAGTTCCATTTTTATTGTATCACTAAATGTCTTAATAATCTCTAATTGTCCCTTTAGTTGTTCAGGGTTTTTCGCATAGGCTTTAAGGTCATCAACATAAAACAAATGCGTCAGTTTAGTATCTGGATCTATGTAGTATCCTCCTGTGTTGTTGTTCAGCATGTTACTTAGGGGGTTTAAGGATAGACAAAACCAGGTTGGGCTTAGGCTGTCGCCCTGGAAAATTCCTCGTCGGATATCTATGTGCTTCGTTTTGTAAGTTTTTAGGTCCAACATGGTTCTCCAGCTTTCCATTAAATGGTCAAGCAGGTTAATAATTTTGGGGTCAATTTTATATATCCTAAGTGTTTCCTTAAGCCAAGAGTGAGGTACGGAATCAAAGGCTTTGCGATAGTCAATCCATGCTGCGGATAGATTGCGGCTTTTTATTTTAACCTGTTTGGTGACTATAGTGTCTATAATCAAGAGCTCTTTGGTACCTCTCGATCTTTTCTTGCATCCGTTTTGCTCCCACGCCATTATTTGGTTCTGTTTTAGATGGAAATTTATTTTTGTATTTATGATACCTGTTAACAATTTGTATATTGCTGGGAGACAGGTGATTGGGCGGTAGTTTTTAGGATCTCTTTTTTCTTCGCTTTTAGGGACCATATGGGTGATTCCAAGGGTGAAATAGTTCGGTGTTAGGTTTGGATTCTCTATTATTTCTTGGAATTGCTCGGCGATAGTTGAATGAAAGCATTCCATTGCTTTCCACCAGTAATTAAAAATTCCATCGACTCCAGGAGCTGTCCAATTCTTAAGTTTTTTCGTGGCCATTTTCACATCCTGGTCCGTAACTTTCGTGTCCGCCATAACTGGAAGTTGCAAGTGTTTTTGTTTTTCTCTATTTATCCAGTAAGCTGTATTATCGTGTTGGATATTGTTGCTCCAGATGTTGCTCCAGAAATCAGTCATTTCCTGTTCGGATGGCGCATCTTGTTTTGTGTCCTGAGGGGTGTTTTGCTCCAAATTTCTGTAGAAAATCTTGGGTGCCTGTGCGAACAATTTGTTTTGACTGTATCGTTGGGTCCTTTTTTTGTATCTCTTGATACGGTTTCCCCATGCTGCTATTTTTTGCTTTAAGATATCCAGGTGGGCAATGAGCTTTTCTCTGAAAGAAGGATCTCTGGTCTTGATTTTCTCTTTAGCTGCAAGTAGGATTGCTTTCTTTTTTACTTTTTTACTAGGGTTGTGAGAATGCAGGTACACATGAAGGATTCCTATTTTGGATCTAGTAGCATTTATCTTTTGTAGAAGTCGTTTTTCCCATGGTGGGATGTTAAAAGATTTTTCATTGGAAATCCTCTCAGGTTTTGTTTTATAAAAAATACTGCTAAGTGCTGCACCCGTGCAATATATTTTATGGCATGTGTCCAACATATCTGCGCATGTATTTGCTATAGGTCTAAGAGCTATATTCATTCTATCCACCACGTTACTAATTTCTTTGTTTATGTTAAGTTTTGGAAGTTTCGGTCTCGCTTCCAGTGGTATCCCTTGAAATTTAAGGTTATATTCCAAGAAGAGATTGATTAATTCCTCGTTGGCTTCTCTTTGTTCCATCGCTGGCGCGAGGGGTTCATCTTCCTGGGGCTGAATAATACTCACTCTAGCTCTAATTGATCTTCGCCTTATTTCTCCCTTGATGTTTTCTAACTCTGCCTCAGATATAGCTTTACGTTTAAGAATTGATCTTACTTGATCCGATAAGCGTTGAGCAGAAAGCTGCTTGTCTGGATGTTGGTCTTTCCAAATTGCTTCAAGCCTGTCCCTAAAGCCGGTCTTATTGGTCTCTAAGTCAGTAGCTTTATAGTATGCGCGTATGAGGTTTAGGTTCATAGCTCGTGTCCAACGCATACGTCCTTGTACCGTTGTGGGAGCAGCGGGTCGCTCAGTTTGCTGAGCATCCAAGCTGGGTTCCACTGTCATAGTTCTTGCGGACCTTGTGGTTCCTCTTCGTCGAGCCGTGCCACTTGCTCCACGGTCATCAACTAGGCGCTGTGTAGTCCCGCTGGTAGGAGCAGTGCCTCCTCCACCAGCATCCGAGGCTTGGCTACGTGTTACAGGAGCAGTCCATAGCGCGGAATGTCAGATTGCTAGTCTAACACTCCGGGAGTAACTCGGTTAACCCGTGGGGTCGTTAGTCCCCAAGCGGTGCAATTGTACCACTCCGTGCGGGGTACGCGTGTAGTTGTGTATGTATGTGGTTGTGTGTGTCCACTTTGGTCGCCTTTTACGACGGGCAGGACGTACCATAGGCCTATTCTTTCATCTCCGGAACCTACACGGATACGGATATTATTATTATTATTATTATTATTATTATTATTATTATTATTATTATTATTATTATTATTATTATTATTATTATTATTATTATTATTATTATTATTATTATTATTATTATTATTATTATTATTATTATTATTATTATTATTATTATTATTATTATTATTATTATTATTATTATTATTATTATTATTATTATTATTATTATTATTATTATTATTATTATTATTATTATTATTATTATTATTATTATTATTATTATTATTATTATTATTATTATTATTATTATTATTATTATTATTATTATTATTATTATTATTATTATTATTATTATTATTATTATTATTATTATTATTATTATTATTATTATTATTATTATTATTATTATTATTATTATTATTATTATTATTATTATTATTATTATTATTATTATTATTATTATTATTATTATTATTATTATTATTTTTTTGTGCTGGCCTTACTTGCGGTCCCGCGGCTCCGACTCACACGGGTGCAAGTAGGCCAGATGGTCCGTTACCGTTTCTACTCCCCACCAACCGCGGGGTTAGTAGAAACGGTGTTCCGCATCGTGTGCCCTGAGTAGACGCAATGATCCGAGGATGACTGCTTTCTGCATGTTGCCTGCAAGTTGCTCTGCCCTGTCACGGCAGGCCGGCAAGGTCTTGAGAGCTGAGAGCAGTGTCTGCCGTGCGCCTCCGAGAGCTCCAATTACCAAAACCACTAGCTTGACTGTATAGCCCCGGTACACTCGGCGAAGGTCAAAGAGAAGATCCTGATATTTCGTCCGTTTCTCTTCTTCCTTGGCAATGATGTTCGTCTCGGCAGGAGCCGAGAACTCAATGACATACATAATTTTGTCATTTTTGTCAAGGAGTACTATATCCGGCTTGTTAGCGTTTACAAGCCGGAGTGTGGGGAATGCGAAATTCCAGTATATTCTGGTTCTGTCATTCTCCACGACGGACGGAATATCAGAGGGGACATATGGCAGCACTGGAGCATCATCAACACCGTACGAGTGCCTTAGATGGTAATACAGCACCCGTAACGCTGCGTTGTGTCGATGGATATACGCCGAGACCGCATAGCGCCCGCAAGCGGACAGCAAATGATATAAGGTCTCCGGCGCCCTATGGCAGGCCCTACAACTTGTATCACGAACCTGTATACCCATCACGCGACTTCGGTGTTCCAAGGTGTTGATGACTCCGTCTTGGCAAGCAATGATAAACCCCTCAGTTTCCGACTTTAATGCACCTGACCTTAAGAATGCAAAGCTTAGCTTTTTGGATAAGCCAGTGTTTTCAATGGTTTATAGAAAACACTGTGCAATGGCTTATCCATATGTAGACGTAATAAATAGTCTACCTCTGCATTCTTTAAGGTGGTTTTAAGTCTTTGGCAGGTCAACTGTGTAATGGAGTTTTCCTGCCGCCGACTTATGTCGAAAACTATTTGGAGCTCATCTGCTGCTCTTTGTGCTGCTTTAAAAAGAAATGCCCCCACCCCAAATGTTTCATGGTTACGCACCATGCATAGCAGGGGATCCTCGTCTCTGATTACTTCGCACGCGGTACTTAGGACTATTCGTCTGTGTAAACACTCCAAACTTAAGAGTCCACGGCCTCCCTGATAACGTGGGAAGTAACGCCGTTGGACAGACAGGATTTTATTATTATTATTATTATTATTATTATTATTATTATTATTATTATTATTATTATTATTATTATTATTATTATTATTATTATTATTATTATTATTATTATTATTATTATTATTATTATTATTATTATTATTATTATTATTATTATTATTATTATTATTATTATTATTATTATTATTATTATTATTATTATTATTATTATTATTATTATTATTATTATTATTATTATTATTATTATTATTATTATTATTATTATTATTATTATTATTATTATTATTATTATTATTATTATTATTATTATTATTATTATTATTATTATTATTATTATTTTCAGGTTCCACAGACGTATCTGGATATGGCTTCTTACCTTTTTCGGCATTAGATGCAAGAAAACAGGTAAGTTTTATTTAATGACTTGTGGTGTTGTCGTTCAGTACTCGTCTGACAATTCCACTAGTTTCAATGAGTACTATTTTTTGCAACTGATGATAAATTTTTTCTTTTAGGTTCAGCGTCTTAAGACTGTCTAAGAGGGTATGCGGGATTTCTCCAGTTGCTCCTATTATGATTGGTACAATGGTGACTCTTTCCTGGTTCCACATGTCCTTTATTTCATTTGCGAGAGGTAGGTATTTATTAATTTTTTCTGTGTGTTTCTTTTGCAGGTTTGTAGCTAGTGGAACGGAGAAGTCGATCAGGTAAGTATGCTTGGATTTTTTGTCTGTAAACACCATGTCTGGTTTGTTGTGCTGTATAGGTATATCTGTTACTATCTCTCTGTTCCAGTATATCTTATAGTTTTCAGTTTCGATAACGCTTTCTGGATTGTACTTATAATAGGGAGTTGTTTCTCTTAGTTCAGTGTTTAGCTTTAGGAGTTCTTGGTGGATCACTTTCCCAACGTTGTCGTGTCTTTTCGTATATTCTTTTGGAGCCATTGTTTGGCAACCGCTTATTATATGGTCGATGGACTCGGTTTTATTCCCGCACATTCGACATTTATCCGTTGGGATGTGTTCTTTCATTATGTATTTTTTATAGTTTCGTGTTGCAACAACCTGATCTTGGATTGCTATAATAAATGCTTCTGTTTCGGGAAATAGGTATCCTAGTTTCAGCCACATAAAAGAAGCATGTTTGTTGATATGTTGTTGCGCCAGTATTGCTGGGTAGCGTCCGTGTAGCTCTTTTCTTTTCCATCTCTCTTCTATGTTATCTTCTGCAGGTTCCTCGATATTGTTATCTGCTAGGTTCAGTGGAGTTAGTTTGTTGTCTAGTTTTCTTAGAGCCTGGTATGTTTGGTTATTTGAGTTTTCATCAATAAAGTATTTTCTTAGATTTTTTATTTGTTTTTCATTGTGTTTTGCTATGTCTGTGATACCTTGTCCTCCATTTCCTCGTGGTATGTTTACTCTTTCTATTGAGCTGCGAGGGTGATGTTTGCAAAATTTTGTGCCTAGAGTGCGGATGTCTCTGTTGAGCTCTTCAAGTTCTGTGTCTGTCCAATTAAGTACTCCAAAGCTGTATGTGAGGATTGATATCGCGTACGTGTTTATCGCTTTTGATGTGTTTTTGCTGTTGAGTTTCGTTTTCAATATTTTCCGTACTCTTTCTTTAAATTGGTTTCTTAGTGACGCTTTGCTCTCTTTTTGATCTATTCCTCTAGCTTGTTGGTATCCTAGGTATTTATAAAGTTCGTCTATTTCCATTCCTTCTATTTGTCCCTTTTCTGCACCTATGTCATATCCTTCATGTTTTTTCCATTTACCTCTTTCCATTGCGTTTATTCGACATGTATCTAGTCCGAATTCCATATGGATGTCTTCGCTAAACGTTTTGGTGGTTTTGATAAGCTTTTCAATGTTTTCTTTGTTGTCTGCATACATTTTAAGGTCATCCATATAGAGAAGGTGACTAATGATGGTGTTTCCTATGGTTGTGCCTTTCTTTGTTTTATTCAGCATGTTTGATAGTGGGTTTATTGACATACAAAACCATAGTGCGCTAAGCGCGTCGCCTTGAAAGATACCTCGTTTTATTTCAATGTTATCGATTGTGAATTTGGATTTAGTTGTGTTTATACTTAGTGTTGTTTTCCATTTTTCCATTGATACTTTGAGGGTGTTTAAGATATACGGGTCAATTTTGTAGATTTCTAAGACTTCAAGTAGCCAGGTGTGTGGGACGCTGTCAAAAGCTTTTTTGTAATCTATGTATGCGGTATATAGCGACTTTTTGTCTTTCTTTTTGTGTTGTGTTATGATGGTGTCTATGATCAGTTGTTCTTTACACCCTTTGGTTTTTCGTCTGCATCCTTTTTGTTCTATAGCTAGCATGTTATTTTCGATCAGGTGATCATATATCTTTTCTGTAAGGATAGATGTGAATATTTTATAAATAGTTGGTAGACAGGTTATTGGTCTGTATTTATCTGGGCTTTTGCTTGTGGGTGTTGTTTTGGGCAGTAGATACGTAATGCCTTCGGTCATGAATTCTGGAGTCTCCGCTTCTCCTTGTAAAGTTTTAGAAAATAGTGCTGCTATTCTGTTGTGTGTATGTGTGAATTGTTTCCACCAGAAATTGTGTATTCCATCTTTTCCTGGTGATTTCCAACTGTGTGTTTTTTTGATGGCTTTCTTTACATCTTCAGTTGTTACGGTGTGATTGTTCATTTGTTTTTTGTTTTGCATCTTCGTTTTTTCTTCTTTAATCCATTTCGATGTTTGTTTGTGTTGTTTTTCTTGTGACCATATATTGCTCCAGTAAGTTTTAGTTTCTTCTTTATCCGGGTCTTCGTTTTGCTGTTTGTTTTCCTTTTGTTCGTTCAGACCCCTGTAGAATTTTCTTTCATCTTCGTTGAATTGCTTATTGTGTTGTCTGCGTTGGTTGCTTTCCTTTAGTCGTCTTAGTCTTTTTGACTTCGCAGCAAGTTTCTGTTTGAGCAAGTCTAAGATCTCAATGATATTTTTGTTTTCTTCATTTTGATGTTCTTTTATAATGTTTTGGGCTTTGTTTTTTAGTTTCTTACTTGCTGTTGGTTCTTGTGTTTTTATTAGCCTTCCTATTTTTGCGCGTAGCTCATCTATTTGGTTGCTGATTCTCCGTTCCCATGGTGGCATTGTCTGGCTTTCTGAGGTTTCTTTGTTTTGTTGTTTTTTTTGGTGTTTTCTGTTGTATAAGACCTGACGCGGTTGCTGCTCCTATATAAACAAGGTTGTGGATCGTTGTGATGTCGTCGTTCTGTTTTGATTTATTTCTAATTATATTGTTGATTTGGTTAATAATGATTTTCGCCTTCGGCGTAATCTTTGTTTTCAATTTTGGGAGCTTCGGTCTTAGGTTTGGTGTCGTTCCGTAGTACTTCATATAGGTTTCCTCAAAACAGTTCTCGATGTGTCGTTCTTCATCAGAGGGTTCTTCTTGGGCTTCTTGGACCTGGATTGGGTTTCTCGGCGGTGTTGTAGTAGTTATTATTATTATTATTATTATTATTATTATTATTATTATTATTATTTTTTTTTTTTTTTTTTTTTTTTTTTTAGAATTTCACACTTTTGTGGATTGGCACAGCTAGGTCGGGCTCCTGAGATCAACAACCTAGTCGTGAGTGAGTGCTCGCCGGACAGTTCTGCATGTACCCAGTACCGCAGCTTGCTGTGCAGTTGCGATAACTTTTCTGATGCCTTCTAATTTTAGTTGCTCTATTTCATTTTCCAAATGGGTTTCAACCAGGCCTGTTGCAGAAATCACTAGTGGATGGATAGTTACACTTTTTAGTTGATAAATGTCCTTTAGCTCATGCGCAAGATCTATGTATTTATGGATTTTTTGTGTTCGTGCTTCCCTAATGTTGTGGTCGTTTGGTATTGTTATATCGATAATTTTCGCAGTTTTATCTTCGTTTTCTATTACCACAATGTCTGGTTTGTTATGCACGATTTCTTTGTCTGTGATGATGCTTTTGTCCCAGTATACTTTGGCTTTATGGTTTTCGTGTTGTTCATTTGGTACATACTTGTAGTATGGCTTTAGTTCGGTAATTAGTCCGTATGTCTTGCATATAGCCTGGTGAAACACTTTTGCAACATCGTCATGCCTTTTCTTGTGGTCTCGCGGTGCAAGATAACTACAACCCGCTAATAGGTGTTGGACTGTTTCAGGTTTTTCTTTACAGAGTCTGCATTTGTCTGTTGGTATATCTTGTCGCAGTATAAATTTTCGGTAATTCCTCGTACATAGAACTTGATCTTGGATAGCAAGAAGAAATCCTTCCGTTTCCATCATAAGATTTCCATTGGTTAAGTACATTGTTGAGAGATTTTTATCGACTTCTGGTCCGCTGAGAGATGCTGCATATCTTCCGTGTAACTGTTTGCTTTTCCATAGGTCTTCAATTTCTTGATAGTAATTTTTGTTTTCTTTTTCAGTTGGATCTTCGTTTGCCAGTCTTAAAGGCGTCAAAGAAGAATCGGCAGCAGTCAAAGCTCGATATACTTGGTGGTCCCTGGATTTAAGGTAAGTGAACAGGTTCTCGCATTCTTTGTTATGTGTTTCTTCTAAGTTTCTTAGCCCCCTTCCTCCTCGATTTCTTGGTAAATACAACCTGTGGACAGATGCATTTGGATGGTGCAATCTGTATTTTGTTAGTGATGTTCTTATTGATCTGTCTAAAGCCTGCACGTCGGTAGTACTCCATTTGATTACTCCAAAGCTATAAGTGACAGCAGGTATTACCCAGGTGTTGATCGCTGTCACCTTCGCCAAGGAGTAAAGATGAGATTTAAGCACAAGTTGTAACCGATTTTTGAAAGCTTTTTCGACTAATTCTTTTGAGTGTCTGTGGTCAATATTAATTGTTTGTTGTATACCTAAGTACTTGTATCTCTCATCGGGGGGAAGTGGAGAGAATTCGTCTGCGTTGATAAGTCTTATATTTTCAGCTTGTAGAATTTCTCCCCGCTTTAGATGAATAAACGCACATTTTTCGATGCCAAACTCCATTGAAATACCTCTGCTAAAATTTGATACCAACTCCAGTAGCCCAGTCAGTTGCGCGGAGTTTGTGCCATAGAGCTTTAAGTCGTCCATAAACAAAAGGTGATTTATTTTTGTACTTGGCGTTTTGTTGATTGTGTACCCATAGTTGCTGTTCTCTAGCATACTACTAAGTGGATTCAAAGCGAGGCAAAACCAGAGCGGGCTAAGGCTGTCCCCCTGAAAAATGCCTCTCCCCACTACGATCCCCTCTGTAGTGTACTGAGTCGCTCCGATGTTAACATTCATGTAAGTCTTCCAGTTTGACATCATGTGCTTGAGAAAGGTTATTAAGGTTTTATTGATCTTATAAATTTCTAAGACTTCCAGCAACCATGAGTGAGGTACAGAATCAAAAGCCTTTCGATAGTCTATCCAGGCTACTGAAAGGCTTCTTCTCCTTTGCTTGGCCTGAGTTGTTACGATTTGGTCTAGTATCAACCATTCCTTACTCCCTCGAGCTCTTGACTTGCACCCGTTTTGCTGCCAAGCTAATATGTCTTTGGTATTATTATTATTATTATCCCAGACATTCTAAGTGTCAGAGGGATTAAGCTCTGTGGGCGCCCTTTCGGGTCCTTTGTTGTTGTTTCCAAGGAATTTTCTTACAACTCTTGATGTGCCGAGCAGTACTGCTTTCTGAATTGGAATGTACAGGTTGTTATTAAGTTCCAATGCCGTTAAGTTCTTAAGCAGTTGTTTGGGGATGATTCCAGTAGCAGATAATATGATGGGTATTGTCTCTACATTAAGCATGTTCCATTGTCTTTTTATCTGTATCTCCAGTTCTCTGTATTTGACTATTTTCTCTATTTGTTTGTCGCGCAAATTATGTGAGTTAGGAACAGCAATGTCGATAATAAAAGTCTTTCTGGTGTTCTTGTCTACAGCAATAATATCAGGCCGGTTGTGAGGAGTTGTTTCGTCAGTAAGCACACTACGGTCCCAGTACAGTTTGTATCTCTGATTTTCTAGAACAGGCTCTGGTTTATATATGTAGTACGGCTGCTTTTCAGTTGATATGAGATCAAGTTTCAATGCAAGCTCTTGATGCAGAATTTTTGCAGCTGAATCATGCCGCTCTTTATACTCAGTTGCTGCAAAAAGTTGACAGCCACTGGTTATATGCTAAACTGTTTCTTGAGCTTCGCAGCCATATCTGCATTTACCATCTGTTATAGTTCCGTCTTTGATTATATATTTCAGATAGTTTCTTGTTGGAATCACTTGATCTTGAATGGCTAGAAGGAACCCCTCTGTTTCTGGGAACATCTGTCCTGAGATTAGCCAATAGTTCGACGCATTTTTGTCGACATTATCTTGGTTCATCTCGTTCAGGTGTCTTCCATGTAGTGCTTTTTCTTTCCAGGTCTGTACTTTCTCTTCTTTAGTTCGGTAGTGTCTTACTGGTACTTGCTCATATTTCAAGTTTAATGGTGAATATGTATCTGCTTTACACACAGCGTTATATAATTCTGACTGGACTGCTTTTTTCCGAAAATATTCTTGTAGATTGGCTATCTGTCTATCATGGATTTCACCGATATCCACAAGTCCTCTACCACCTTCTGAACGTTGTAGCATTGTACGTTCTATTGAATTGAACTTTTTGGGTGATGTACTTTATGTTTAGTCAAAAGTACACGAGTTTTTCGTTGTAACGAGTCTATTTCCGTTTGCGTCCATTTTATAATTCCGAAGGAATATGTGAGGACTGCACCCGCGTATGTGTTAAGGGCTGAAAATAAGTTCTTACTGTTGAGCCTCGTTTTTAATATTTTTCGAACCCTACTTGTATATGTTTGCTCAAATTCCTTTTTCATGGTTTTCTGTTCAATACTGTAAAGCTGTTTCATTCCGAGGTATTTGTATGTACTTCCTTCAACTAGTGCTTCAATTAGTTGCCCATCTTGTGTTTCAAAGTCTCCTGGTTGAATATTGCCTTTAACTATATTGACTGTTTTGCACTTGTCAAGGCCAAACGACATCTTTATATCACTGGAGAACCCTTCAACGATTTTAAGAAGCTCTTCTAGTTGTCTTCTAGTTGATGTAGTTAATTTAAGATCATCCATGTACAGCAGATGATTGATTTTGATAAGTTCTCTCTTGTTTTCTCTGAGACTGAATCCGCATCCAGTCGAGTTCAGTCTGTTTGAAAGAGGGTTCAATGCAAGACAAAACCATAACGGGCTGAGTGAATCACCCTGGAAAATACCTCTCTTAATAGGAATTGTACTGGTTTTGATATCAGCCTCATTCAAAATTACAGTCGTACGCCAGGAGTTCATCGCATGTTCCAGGAAGTCAATCATAAATCTGTCCACTTTGTATATTTTTCGTCTTGATACTTATTATTATTATTATTATTATTATTATTATTATTATTATTATTATTATTATTATTATTATTATTATTATTATTATTATTATTATTATTATTATTATTATTATTATTATTATTATTATTATTATTATTATTATTATTATTATTATTATTATTATTATTATTATTATTATTATTATTATTATTATTATTATTATTATTATTATTATTATTATTATTATTATTATTATTATTATTATTATTATTATTATTATTATTATTATTATTATTATTATTATTATTATTATTATTATTATTATTATTATTATTATTATTTTTTTTATTTTTTTTTTTTTTTTTTTTTTTTTCACAGGTTTGCCCTGGGGCGTCCCAGCGAGTCGGAAGATCAATTTCTTCAAGACCCATTGGTGTCGTGGTTTAGAAATGATCGAGCAATCGACAGAGTCTGCAAGACGACAGCCCTTTGCAAATGTCCAATCATGTTCACAGGTAGGTCTAGTGTTGTAAGGTTTTCTTTTAGAGATTTTGGTATGATTCCGGTAACAGATATGATTATGGGTATGACGTAAACTTTCTTCATAGACCATAACCTTTTTACTTCCTCTTTTAGAAGTTCGTACTTCTCAATTTTTTCCCGGTATTTCGCCTGGATGTTATGGTTTCCCGGAACAGAAATATCAATTAGATAAGTGTTTTTTTCTTTTTTGTCCACAAACACAATATCAGGTCTGTTATGTGCAACAGTACGGTCTGTATGTATTGTCTTATCCCACAGTAATCTCCAATTTTCATTTTCTTCAACTTCATTGGGTTGATACTGATAATATGGTGTTTTATCTGTCTTCATATTTATTTTGATAAGTAGTTCTTGATGAACTATTCCCGCAGCCAAGTTATGCCTTTTTATATAGGCCGTTGGAGCTAAGATTGCGCAGGCACCAAGGATATGATCAATCGTTTCGGTTGCAGCGTTGCATTTTCTGCATCGGTCGTTGGGTATGTCTTCTTTTAGGATAAATTTTGCATAATTTCTGGTTTTAATTACTTGATCCTGAATCGCAATAAGAAAGCCCTCTGACTCTGGGTGAAGGTATCCTTGGTCTGCCCATCTAATTGATTCCTTATGATCTATTAGTTCATTATGTAGGTGGTTGTAGTATCTGCCATGAAGCTCTTTTTGACCCCATTGAGTCAACTTTTGCGCTAACGTTGTCACAGTGGGTTGAAAGTTTTGGTCCGCTAGATTCAATGGAGTTAGGCTTTTATCAGCGTCAGAAATTATACGGTGGAGTTGGCTATTTGTTTTACTGTAGAAAAAATTTCTTATGCTTGATATCTGCCCTGCCCATTGCTCCCTTAGGTCCAAGAATCCTCTTCCTCCCAGATGTCTTGGAATTGTAATTCTTTCCTTACAGGACTTAGGATGATGCATTCTGATTCGTGTTAGGCTCGTTCTGATTTTTCGATTTAGGTTTTCTAGATCAGTATCAGACCATTTTATGATACCAAAAGAATAAGTAAGGACAGGAATGGCATAGGTGTTTATGGCTTTTGTAAGGTTTTTAGAGTTAAGTCGAGTTTTTGTTAGTTTGTTTACTCTATCTAAAAATTCCTTCGTTAGTTTTTGTTTGACTTCGGTATGCTCTATTTTGTGCGTTTGTGCTATTCCAAGATATTTATAGGGTTGTGAGATTGAAGATATGTAAACCTGGTTGCATAGCTCAACGTTTGGCATTTGTTTAAGCTGTCCCTTTATAACCTTGATTGTTGCACACTTGTCCATCCCGAATGTCATGCCCATGTCCTGACTCATTCCGTGAATTAGGTTTAAAAGAGTTTTCAGTTGTTTTTCGTTCGCAGCGTATCCCTTGAAATCATCCATGTATAATAGATGTGCCAGAGTCATTTCCTCACCCGCTCTACCTTTAATTTTAATTCCATATTTTGTGGATTTAATGGCACTGGATAAGGGGTTTAGTGCCAAACAAAACCACAGAGCGCTTAGTGAATCGCCCTGAAATATTCCTCGTTTAAGCGGTATTTTATCAGTTTGTAACTCGTCTTTCAAAGTTTTTATCTTCAAGGTAGTTTTCCAATTCTGCATGGTATGCTCAAGAAAACGAGTGACTATTGGGTGTATTTTATAGAGTCTTAGGACATGCATCAGCCATGAATGGGGAACGGAGTCAAACGCCTTCTTATAATCGATGTATGCCATAAAAGCATTGCGTTGATTTTTGCGAATTTGCTCGGTTAGCACTGAATCTATAATAAGTTGTTCCTTACATCCCAGAACACGCCTTCTAGCTCCTTTTTGTTCTTCATTAATAATTCCTTTTTCTTCTAGGTGTTCGTCGATCTTCCTGCACATCACAGCTGAGAAGATTTTATACAACGTCGGCAGACAAGTGATTGGTCGGTACTGCGATGGATCTTCAGTGGAGTCACTTTTGGGGATCAGGTAGGTTGTACCCTCCGTGAGAAAAACTGGAAATTCCTCTGGATTTTTCAAAGCATCATTGAAAGCCACAATAAGATGTGAGTGGACTGCGGTAAGACGTTTGTACCAGAAGTTTTGGATACCGTCTGGGCCGGGTGCTTTCCAATTAGCTGAGTTCTGAAGGGCATTTGTGAGGTCTTTTTTCGTGATCCTAACCTCCAGCATCTGCTCAAGATTTCCACATCTATCTTCTTCTTGTCTAATCCAGGAGGCTTGTCGATGAATGTGTTCTTGCGACCATATGTTAGACCAGAAAGTTTCAACTTCCTGTGGTATAGGTGGTTTAAAATCTGAGATTTGCTTTAGTTTTAGTGAAGAATAGAAAGCTTTCTCATTTCGCGCAAAGAGGTTGTTGTCCTTTTTCCTTTCATAGCTCTCCTTATACCTTTTTAATCGACCAGCGCTGACTGCGAGTTTTTGTTTAAGCGTATCGAGGTAGGACAGTATGAGTGCATTTTGGTGTTCTTGATCTTTTTCCTGAAGTGAAGTTTTAAGATCTTTTGGGATCTCCCTAAGGACCCGTCTTGATCGATTACCCATCCGAAGCTGCTCCACTCTTCCAATGTCTTTTCGAAAATGTTCTATTTTTTTCTCCAGACGTTGTTGCCATGCCGGCTTAAAGGGGACTGGATGTAAAGAGGCCCTTTTGTTTGGTTGTTTTTGATTTAGGGACAAAATAGTAGCAGCTGCACAGTAGACCAAAGAATGAAGCTGTTCAAGCGTTTTATTGCTTTCTATCACTTCACTGAGAATCTCGTTCATTTTTCGAATAAGGCTCATGGTTTTATTATTAAAGTTGACTCTAGGTAGAGGTGGTCTGAGGCAGGGATTCATTTCATTGAATTTCACTAGATTTGTCTCAAATGTATCACGCACTATATTATTTGGAGATATGTCATTTGCAGGTATGGGTTCTGGGACAGTGTTTTCATTATCGTTAAGGATCAACTCATTTTGTATTCCTGGTGCATCAGCTACCACCTCCTGTAACCCAAGTTCTCTTCTAACTTCGTCGGCGATTTGCTGAATTTCCAACTGGGTTATCAGATTATTTCTTCTGATGACTCTACACTGATCGGACAGTCTTTGGGCTGTAATAGTTGAGTGTTCAGGGTGAGTTTCCATAAAGATGTTCTTTAGCCTCTGCCTGTATTGTATCATTTCAGTTTCCATTCTCGTTACTAGGAAATATAGCCGTATAACGGATTTGTTTAATTCATGTGTCCAGCGCATGCGTCTAATTGCTCCTTCCGCTATGGGAGCGACTTCTTGCCGCTCAACATTGGCATCAGGGGGTGGAAGATTTTGGTTTAAGGGTTCCACATTGTTATTTTGAGTATTCCTAGGTCCTTGTTCATTGCCATTGTCAGTTGCAGGTCGTAAGCCAGGGCGGTTCCGATCCGGTGCCTGCAAGCCCGGCCCGCCCGAGTATCTATTTCGTCTAGTATTGAATGCGATAATATCACGGTCAAATGGAAAGAGGGTTGCAAGCCCAACCTCCCTAACCGGGGATCCTCCTTTCTCCTTACAGGAAAGGCAAGAGGTGCCTCTAAGTGTCTAGGTGTGTATGTGTGTTTAGGTGTAGGGGAAGATAGTCGCCTTTTGTGGCCCGCTCCCGTCGGGGTATGGCTACAGGATAGTACGACTCGCCCAGCATATCGTAGCAATCGGATTCATGCTTCTCGCCTGATCCGATCGACCTGACAATTTTATTATTATTATTATTATTATTATTATTATTATTATTATTATTATTATTATTATTATTATTATTATTATTATTATTATTATTATTATTATTATTATTATTATTATTATTATTATTATTATTATTATTATTATTATTATTATTATTATTCGACTTAGACCTTACTCTTGGTCATTCACACTCCCTCTTATTTAAAAGGGGAACTTTCACTTATCCCAGACATTCTAAGTGTCAGAGGGATTAAGCTCTGTGGGCGCCCTTTCGGGTCCTTTGTGGTTGTTTCCAAGGAATTTTCTTACAACTCTTGATGTGCCGAGCAGTACTGCTTTCTGAATTGGAATGTACAGGTTGTTATTAAGTTCCAATGCCGTTAAGTTCTTAAGCAGTTGTTTGGGGATGATTCCAGTAGCAGATAATATGATGGGTATTGTCTCTACATTAAGCATGTTCCATTGTCTTTTTATCTGTATCTCCAGTTCTCTGTATTTGACTATTTTCTCTATTTGTTTGTCGCGCAAATTATGTGAGTTAGGAACAGCAATGTCGATAATAAAAGTCTTTCTGGTGTTCTTGTCTACAGCAATAATATCAGGCCGGTTGTGAGGAGTTGTTTGGTCAGTAAGCACACTACGGTCCCAGTACAGTTTGTATCTCTGATTTTCTAGAACAGGCTCTGGTTTATATATGTAGTACGGCTGCTTTTCAGTTGATATGAGATCAAGTTTCAATGCAAGCTCTTGATGCAGAATTTTTGCAGCTGAATCATGCCGCTCTTTATACTCAGTTGCTGCAAAAAGTTGACAGCCACTGGTTATATGCTGAACTGTTTCTTGAGCTTCGCAGCCATATCTGCATTTACCATCTGTTATAGTTCCGTCTTTGATTATATATTTCAGTTTCTTGTTGGAATCACTTGATCTTGAATGGCTAGAAGGAACCCCTCTGTTTCTGGGAACATCTGTCCTGAGATTAGCCAATAGTTCGACGCATTTTTGTCGACATTATCTTGGTTCATCTCGTTCAGGTGTCTTCCATGTAGTGCTTTTTCTTTCCAGGTCTGTACTTTCTCTTCTTTAGTTCGGTAGTGTCTTACTGGTACTTGCTCATATTTCAAGTTTAATGGTGAATATGTATCTGCTTTACACACAGCGTTATATAATTCTGACTGGACTGCTTTTTTCCGAAAATATTCTCGTAGATTGGCTATCTGTCTATCATGGATTTCACCGATATCCACAAGTCCTCTACCACCTTCTGAACGTTCGGTTTTATTATTATTATTATTATTATTATTATTATTATTATTATTATTATTATTATTATTATTATTATTATTATTATTATTATTATTTTTTTTTTTTTTTTTTTGTGTGGTGGCCTTACTTGCGGTCCCGCGGCTCCGACTCACACGGGTGCAAGTAGGCCAGATGGTCCGTTACCGTTTCTACTCCCCACCAACCGCGGGGTTAGTAGAAACGGTGTTCCGCATCGTGTGCCCTGAGTAGACGCAATGATCCGAGGATGACTGCTTTCTGCATGTTGCCTGCAAGTTGCTCTGCCCTGTCACGGCAGGCCGGCAAGGTCTTGAGAGCTGAGAGCAGTGTCTGCCGTGCGCCTCCGAGAGCTCCAATTACCAAAACCACTAGCTTGACTGTATAGCCCCGGTACACTCGGCGAAGGTCAAAGAGAAGATCCTGATATTTCGTCCGTTTCTCTTCTTCCTTGGCAATGATGTTCGTCTCGGCAGGAGCCGAGAACTCAATGACATACATAATTTTGTCATTTTTGTCAAGGAGTACTATATCCGGCTTGTTAGCGTTTACAAGCCGGAGTGTGGGGAATGCGAAATTCCAGTATATTCTGGTTCTGTCATTCTCCACGACGGACGGAATATCAGAGGGGACATATGGCAGCACTGGAGCATCATCAACACCGTACGAGTGCCTTAGATGGTAATACAGCACCCGTAACGCTGCGTTGTGTCGATGGATATACGCCGAGACCGCATAGCGCCCGCAAGCGGACAGCAAATGATATAAGGTCTCCGGCGCCCTATGGCAGGCCCTACAACTTGTATCAGGAACCTGTATACCCATCACGCGACTTCGGTGTTCCAAGGTGTTGATGACTCCGTCTTGGCAAGCAATGATAAACCCCTCAGTTTCCGACTTTAATGCACCTGACCTTAAGAATGCAAAGCTTAGCTTTTTGGATAAGCCAGTGTTTTCAATGGTTTTATAGAAAACACTGTGCAATGGCTTATCCATATGTAGACGTAATAAATAGTCTACCTCTGCATTCTTTAAGGTGGTTTTAAGTCTTTGGCAGGTCAACTGTGTAATGGAGTTTTCCTGCCGCCGACTTATGTCGAAAACTATTTGGAGCTCATCTGCTGCTCTTTGTGCTGCTTTAAAAAGAAATGCCCCCACCCCAAATGTTTCATGGTTACGCACCATGCATAGCAGGGGATCCTCGTCTCTGATTACTTCGCACGCGGTACTTAGGACTATTCGTCTGTGTAAACACTCCAAACTTAAGAGTCCACGGCCTCCCTGATAACGTGGGAAGTAAAGCCGTTGGACAGACCGCCTTAGGATGATGGCTTCGGTATCGAGTCATCATCTTGCGGTTTTCACGTCAATTTCACGCAACTCGTTCACGTTCCACTTAATGACTCCAAAGGAGTAAGTGATTATAGGGACGGCAAGCATATTTGTAGCAGCGACTTTGTTCTTTCCAGACAACTCTGAATTCCAGATTTGTCTTAGTCGTTGCTGATACTTGTCGCGAAGAGACCCTTTTATTGCTACACTATCATGGATGTGTCCCTGGGGAACACCCAGATAGGTATAGGTCTCTCCGGCATCCAGATGTCGTAGGATGCTCCCATCTACAAGTTGCGCGTCCTCGGCGTGATCCGCATGGCGTCCTTTCTTAAGTTGAACCGTCGCACACTTATCCAACCCAAACTCCATCCCGACCGCATGAGTATACTCCTGTACTACCCGAAGAGCTTGGTCGAGGTCTCTCTTCGTCGACGCGTAGAACTTAAGGTCATCCATATAAAAGAGGTGAGTAACCTTATGGGTTCTACGGCCAGGAGCACCGCACATGTATCCCTTTGTGTTCCGCAAAGCAACGGATAACGGAAGTAGCGAGACGCAAAAGAGGAGTGGGCTGAGGGAATCACCCTGAAACACTCCCCGTCGGAATGACACCAATTCAGTCGACACCTTTGCGTTACCCGTACATATGGTAAATCGGGTCTTCCAAAATGGCATCATTCCTGAAATGCATCTCGCTATGGGATCTGGCACCGCAAGGCCTCTCAAAAGGTGAATAATAAGTTCATGAGAAGTTGTGTCAAAGGCCTTACGGTAATCAATCCAGGTCATCAAAAGGTTTCGCTTGTACTGGAAGGAGTCCTGTGTGACACATCGGTCTATTAGAAGGTTCTCCTTGCAGCCGGCTACGCCTTTCTTTGACCCTCGCTGCTCGTATACTCCACTAAACACGGGACCCATGGCTTGGAGTATCCGCTGGTACAAGAGTCGCGTAAAAATCTTGTAACAGGCGTTTAAACATGTTATCGGGCGATAGTTCTTTGGGTCGGACAAGTCTCCGTTCTTGGGGAGAAGGACGGTTCGCCCCTCAATAAACCAGGGAGGGATTGGCTGCCCCTCATTAACCCAGGAGTTAAAAATTCGGGCAAGGGCCTCATGGGTTGATGGAAATTTTTTCCACCAGTAGGTGTTAATTCCATCAGGCCCAGGGGCAGCAAAGTTCTTAGCACCCGTAAGAGCACTTCGAACTTCCTCCACGGTTATTGGTGGGCACAGTTGCTCAGGTGGTGGAAACCCCCTCACAAAGGTTTCAAACTGTGCCAGGGCTGGTGTGTTTACGTTGAGCGGCCGAATTACCTCGTAAATACCCCTCCAGAAGTTTTCCACCCTCTCAGCGGTCGGAGGATCGTTAATAATCCTCGGCGGCGCCTGAAATAGGCGACTGGGGTTTTCGAAAAATAATTTATTTTTCGAAATACCCCTCGCCCGCCGAATTAGATTTTGTTTGGCAGTCACTAACATCCGTATCCTTTCGCAGCACTGCTGCTTGATGGTCTGCAACAGTGCTTCGTTCAGTGTGTGGTGGGTGCGTCGCAGGTTGGCCGCTATGCGGCGCACTTTTGGCGTAAAAGGCCTGCCTGCCAATTTGTATTCCACCACACACTGTATACGGGATGCGTGCTGCCTTGCTGAGAGGATTTTTGCTTCCATCTTCTTCACTCGGCGTTGCGCCCTGTCGCCGCAGGGGTCCCTATTGGGCGCCCTGGGCGACACGGAGCAAGCTGCCTCGTAGACGAGGCAATTAATGCGCCAGATGTCAGCTTCTTCTGTTAGAGTATTCAATAGCTCTGCGTCCGCTCTAGCTAGGTCTTGTGGCTTCGGGCGCTTTATCTTGTGTAGCGCCCTGCGGTCTTGAAGACTCTCTTCTGGTGCAATGGGAAGTACCTCTTCAGCCACATGTACCTGCAATTCCTGTACCCCAGGTACTGCCGGCTGTTGAGGTCCTTATTATTATTATTATTATTATTATTATTATTATTATTATTATTATTATTATTATTATTATTATTATTATTATTATTATTATTATTATTATTATTATTATTATTATTATTATTATTATTATTATTATTATTATTATTATTATTATTATTATTATTATTATTATTATTATTATTATTATTATTATTATTATTATTATTATTATTATTATTATTATTATTATTATTATTATTATTATTATTATTATTATTATTATTATTATTATTATTATTATTATTATTATTATTATTATTATTATTATTATTATTATTATTATTATTATTATTATTATTATTATTATTATTATTATTATTATTATTATTATTATTATTATTATTATTATTATTATTATTATTATTATTATTATTATTATTATTATTATTATTATTATTATTATTATTATTATTATTATTATTATTATTATTATTATTATTATTATTATTATTTTTTTATTTTTTTTTTTTTTCCATTATTATTATTATTATTATTATTATTATTATTATTATTATTATTATTATTATTATTATTATTTGATTTTGACCTTTCATGGCCATTCGCACTCCCTCTTAGATGAGTAAGGGGAACATTCACTTATAAGCTCTGTGGGTGCCCTTGTGGGTCCTTTCTGGTTTTCTCCTTTTTGATTTTGTCCGATAAACTTTCGGACTGTCCTTGCCGTACCGAGCAGTACTGCTTTTTGTAGTTGGATATAGAGATTTTTCGATAGATCTAAGGCTTTTAAGTTTTCTAGTAATTTTTTTGGAATTACGCCAGTAGCAGACATTACTATCGGGATTGTCTCTACGTCATTCATGTTCCATTGCCTTTTTATCCGCATTTCCAGCTCTCTATACTTGGCTATTTTCTCTGCTTGTTTTTATTATTATTATTATTATTATTATTATTATTATTATTATTATTATTATTATTATTATTATTTTGTTTTTTCTCCTTTTCAGGGCTTTTGCTAAAGTGGGATTCTCTTGAATCAGTCACTTTAACCGGTTTTATTGAGGTTTCTCAATTTACGTTTGTGAAGGTAAGTTAAGGGTTTTTCTTACAATACGACAGGTTTCCAGTATCACTGATTTCTGCATTGTCGTGAATATTTTTTTATCTGTGATATTTATTTGTTTTAGGTATGATTCCAAGTTCCTCGAGACCAGGCCTGTAACTGAGATGACAATAGGAACTATGGTAAGACTTTTAAGTTGATGGATGTTTCTGTATTCTTCTGATAAGTCAAAATATTTATTAATTTTTTCTCTTTCAGCTTTTTCTAGGTTGTGATCGTTCGGATGCGTGATGTCAATGAAAAAACCCCGCCTTTCCTTTTTTTCTACTAAGACAATGTCAGGTCTATTACAGGGGATTGGTTTATCCGTTTGAATTGGGGTGTCCCAGTATAGAAGGTATGTATCATTTTCATGTACTGGAAATGGAACATATTTAAAGTGTTGTTCAGTTTTATTTAGGAAATTGCAGTAAATAGCAAGGTGTTGATGAATTATATTAGCTGTTAAATTGTGCCGTTTTAAATATTCTGTAGGTGCTAACACCGTACATCCTGCTATAATATGTTCTATCGTCTCGGAGTGACGTCTACACATTCTACAGAGATCATTGTCAAGTTGTACTCCATGAATCGTTCTTATGTGGTTTCTTGTTGCTATGACATTGTCCTGAATGGCCACCATAAATCCCTCTGTCTCTCCGTATAGGTAACCTTTTTTTAACCATTCCGTCGATGCTTCAGCCTTTGATTGATTAAGGTGATTAGGAAATTTTCCGTGAAGAGGTTTTGATAGCCATTTATTTTTTAGAGTAGCGAGGTCAGGTAAGTCATGAGTTTCTTCTCTGAATTTTACCGGTGAGTAAGTTCCAATTTCAGTTATGACTTTATGAAGTAAAGATGTAGCGGACTTCCTGCGAAAATATGTTCGTAATTTATTTATTTGCCTGTGGTGAAGTAGTGCGATGTCTATGAGTCCTCTTCCTCCCAATTTTCGTGGGATGTAGAGCCTTTCGGTGCACGCTTTAGGATGATGGATTAGATACTTCGACATTTGTACACGAATTACGCGGTTGAGAGCTTCTAACTCGGTGTTTGACCAACCAATTATTCCAAAGGAATAAGCAGTTGCTGGTATCGCATAAGTGTTGATTGCTTTGATTTTGTTTTTAGCTGTGAGTTCCGTCCGGAGTATTTGTTTGGTTCTTTTCTCGAGTGTTAGGCTAAGTATATTCTTTGCTTCTTTTTTGTTGATAACTAGTTTCTGTTTGTATCCTAGATACTTATAGTTTTCATTGTTTAGGTATTTAATGTTCTCGATTTCAATGTTATCATATTCTTTTGGTTTTCCGCGATGAGCTACTAACTTTGCACATTTATCAAGACCAAATTTCATTTTGATATCATTACTGAATACCTCTGTCAGCTCTACCAGTCTATCCAGATCCTTTTCTGATGACGCATATAATTTTAAATCATCTACATAAAACAAGTGAGCCATTGTGTACGATATATCACCCTGCTTTAGTTTATATCCGATGTTGGATCGTTGCAAAGCTTTTGAGAGCGGGTTTAGGCTTAGAATAAACCAGACAGGACTAAGAGAGTCACCCTGAAAAATACCGCTTTTAATATTGATTTCATCAGTCGTTATTTCTCTGTTGTTCAGTGTGAGAATAAGTGTAGTTCTCCAGGAGTTCATGCATTCACTGAGGAATTTGATTATATTTTTGTCGATTTTGTACAACTCTAGGACTTCTAATGGTACAGAGTCGAATGCTTTCTGATAATCGATCCATGCCACTGCGATGTTCCGTGATCTGTGTTTGGCATCTTGTGTTATTACTTCGTCAATAATCAGTTGTTCTTTACATCCCTGTGATTTTTTCCTACACCCTTTTTGTTCTTCTGTTAAGATATCTTGTTGTACCAGATGGTTGTCTATTTTTTCAGCGATTATTGACGTAATTATTTTATAGAGTGTTGGTAAGCAAGTAATTGGTCGGTAATTTTTTGGGTCATCAGTTCTCTCTGATTTTGGAAGCATGTATGTAACACCTTTAGTTAGGTAGGCTGGCAATTTCTCTTTATTCATCAAGATGCGGTTTACCTGCACAGCAAGCTGTTTCCACACATTTAGCTTTTTCCACCAGTAGTTATGTATCATATCGATACCTGCCGCCTTCCAGTTTTGAGTTTTTAAAACAGCCTTCTTTACGTCTTCCTCTGAGATGTTTATAAGATTCATCGCTGGTATTGTTTGGCATTCTTGTCTCTCTGTACTCAACCACGTAGCTCTTTTGTTGTGTTCGCCCTTTTTCTTCCATATGTTTGACCAGAAATCCATTAACTCTTCTTTTTTTGGGAGGGATGAAAGTTTTTGTTGTTTTGATTCTAAAGTCTTATAAAAATGCTTTTCGTTTTTGTAAAAGATTTTGTTTTGTTCTCTTCTTTTAAAGCTCTTGTTGTACCGTCTTAATCTCTTACCCAATGCTGCTATTCTCTGTTTAAGTTCGTCTATGAAAATTAACAGTTTTTCTTTATATTTTCTTTCCCCTATTTGTATGTTCCTTTCTTTGAGAATTTTCTTTATCTCTTTTCTTAAATTTTTACTAAGATTTCCCTTTTCCCAAGCCAGCAATTTTGTTATGCGACTTCTTATATTTTTAATTTTTGTTTCTAACCTTATTTTCCACTTGGGTGCCTTCCCTTCTGTTTTATGAGCTTGTGGTTTTGTTTTTATTTCCATGTGTTCTATCACAGTTTTTGCTGCACAATATACCAAACATTGCGTCTTTGTAATAGGGTCATCTTCTTCTAGTAAGTTTAATAATTCTTCGTTGATGATTTGGATTCCTTCTTCTGTTTTTGAGTTTGGTCTAATTTTGGGCAGTTTTTCTCTTTTTTCTGGGTCAGTTTCTTGGTACATTATTATGTATTTTTTAAATGTGTTAACAAGATTAATTTGTAAAACGTTTTCCTTAGTTACAGGTACCACGGTCTCTAGAACCTCTACGTCGCTTGATGCTTCTTCCATCATTACGGGTAGGTTGTTTGTTTCCTGTGGTGTTATGTTCTGTTATTATTATTATTATTATTATTATTATTATTATTATTATTATTATTATTATTATTATTATTATTATTATTATTATTATTATTATTATTATTATTATTATTATTATTATTATTATTATTATTATTATTATTATTATTATTATTATTATTATTATTTTCAGGTTCCACAGACGTATCTGGATATGGCTTCTTACCTTTTTCGGCATTAGATGCAAGAAAACAGGTAAGTTTTATTTAATGACTTGTGGTGTTGTCGTTCAGTACTCGTCTGACAATTCCACTAGTTTCAATGAGTACTATTTTTTGCAACTGATGATAAATTTTTTCTTTTAGGTTCAGCGTCTTAAGACTGTCTAAGAGGGTATGCGGGATTTCTCCAGTTGCTCCTATTATGATTGGTACAATGGTGACTCTTTCCTGGTTCCACAGGTCCTTTATTTCATTTGCGAGAGGTAGGTATTTATTAATTTTTTCTGTGTGTTTCTTTTGCAGGTTTGTAGCTAGTGGAACGGAGAAGTCTATCAGGTAAGTATGCTTGGATTTTTTGTCTGTAAACACCATGTCTGGTTTGTTGTGCTGTATGGGTATATCTGTTACTATCTCTCTGTTCCAGTATATCTTATAGTTTTCAGTTTCGATAACGCTTTCTGGATTGTACTTATAATAGGGAGTTGTTTCTGTTAGTTCAGTGTTTAGCTTTAGGAGTTCTTGGTGGATCACTTTCCCAACGTTGTCGTGTCTTTTCGTATATTCTTTTGGAGCCATTGTTTGGCAACCGCTTATTATATGGTCGATGGACTCGGTTTGATTCCCGCACATTCGACATTTATCCGTTGGGATGTGTTCTTTCATTATGTATTTTTTATAGTTTCGTGTTGCAACAACCTGATCTTGGATTGCTATAATGAATGCTTCTGTTTCGGGAAATAGGTATCCTAGTTTCAGCCACATAAAAGAAGCATGTTTGTTGATATGTTGTTGCGCCAGTATTGCTGGGTAGCGTCCGTGTAGCTCTTTTCTTTTCCATCTCTCTTCTATGTTATCTTCTGCAGGTTCCTCGATATTGTTATCTGCTAGGTTCAGTGGAGTTAGTTTGTTGTCTAGTTTTCTTAGAGCCTGGTATGTTTGGCTATTTGAGTTTTCATCAATAAAGTATTTTCTTAGATTTTTTATTTGTTTTTCATTGTGTTTTGCTATGTCTGTGATACCTTGTCCTCCATTTTCTCGTGGTATGTTTACTCTTTCTATTGAGCTGCGAGGGTGATGTTTGCAAAATTTTGTGCCTAGAGTGCGGATGTCTCTGTTGAGCTCTTCAAGTTCTGTGTCTGTCCAATTAAGTACTCCAAAGCTGTATGTGAGGATTGATATCGCGTACGTGTTTATCGCTTTTGATGTGTTTTTGCTGTTGAGTTTCGTTTTCAATATTTTCCGTACTCTTTCTTTAAATTGGTTTCTTAGTGTCGCTTTGCTCTCTTTTTGATCTATTCCTCTAGCTTGTTGGTATCCTAAGTATTTATAAAGTTCGTCTATTTCCATTCCTTCTATTTGTCCCTTTTCTGCACCTATGTCATATCCTTCATGTTTTTTCCATTTACCTCTTTCCATTGCGTTTATTCGACATTTATCTAGTCCGAATTCCATATGGATGTCTTCGCTAAACGTTTTGGTGGTTTTGATAAGCTTTTCAATGTTTTCTTTGTTATCTGCATACATTTTAAGGTCATCCATATAGAGAAGGTGACTAATGATGGTGTTTCCTATGGTTGTGCCTTTCTTTGTTTTATTCAGCATGTTTGATAGTGGGTTTATTGACATACAAAACCATAGTGCGCTAAGCGCGTCGCCTTGAAAGATACCTCGTTTTATTTCAATGTTATCGATTGTGAATTTGGATTTAGTTGTGTTTATACTTAGTGTTGTTTTCCATTTTTCCATTGATACTTTGAGGGTGTTTAAGATATACGGGTCAATTTTGTAGATTTCTAAGACTTCAAGTAGCCAGGTGTGTGGGACGCTGTCAAAAGCTTTTTTGTAATCTATGTATGCGGTATATAGCGACTTTTTGTCTTTCTTTTTGTGTTGTGTTATGATGGTGTCTATGATCAGTTGTTCTTTACACCCTTTGGTTTTTCGTCTGCATCCTTTTTGTTCTATAGCTAGCATGTTATTTTCGATCAGGTGACCATATATCTTTTCTGTAAGGATAGATGTGAATATTTTATAAATAGTTGGTAGACAGGTTATTGGTCTGTATTTATCTGGGCTTTTGCTTGTGGGTGTTGTTTTGGGCAGTAGATACGTAATGCCTTCGGTCATGAATTCTGGAGTCTCCGCTTCTCCTTGTAAAGTTTTAGAAAATAGTGCTGCTATTCTGTTGTGTGTATGTGTGAATTGTTTCCACCAGAAATTGTGTATTCCATCTTTTCCTGGTGATTTCCAACTGTGTGTTTTTTTGATGGCTTTCTTTACATCTTCAGTTGTTACGGTGTGGTTGTTCATTTGTTTTTTGTTTTGCATCTTCGTTTTTTCTTCTTTAATCCATTTCGATGTTTGTTTGTGTTGTTTTTCTTGTGACCATATATTGCTCCAGTAAGTTTTAGTTTCTTCTTTATCCGGGTCTTCGTTTTGCTGTTTGTTTTCCTTTTGTTCGTTCAGACCCCTGTAGAATTTTCTTTCATCTTCGTTGAATTGCTTATTGTGTTGTCTGCGTTGGTTGCTTTCCTTTAGTTGTCTTAGTCTTTTTGACTTCGCAGCAAGTTTCTGTTTGAGCAAGTCTAAGATCTCAATGATATTTTTGTTTTCTTCATTTTGATGTTCTTTTATAATGTTTTGGGCTTTGTTTTTTAGTTTCTTACTTGCTGTTGGTTCTTGTGTTTTTATTAGCCTTCCTATTTTTGCGCGTAGCTCATCTATTTGGTTGCTGATTCTCCGTTCCCATGGTGGCATTGTCTGGCTTTCTGAGGTTTCTTTGTTTTGTTGTTTTTTTGGTGTTTTCTGTTGTATAAGACCTGACGCGGTTGCTGCTCCTATATAAACAAGGTTGTGGATCGTTGTGATGTCGTCGTTCTGTTTTGATTTATTTCTAATTATATTGTTGATTTGGTTAATAATGATTTTCGCCTTCGGCGTAATCTTTGTTTTCAATTTTGGGAGCTTCGGTCTTAGGTTTGGTGTCGTTCCGTAGTACTTCATATAGGTTTCCTCAAAACAGTTCTCGATGTGTCGTTCTTCATCAGAGGGTTCTTCTTGGGCTTCTTGGACATGGATTGGGTTTCTCGGCGGTGTTGTAGGATTTATCCCAAGTTCTCTTCTAGCTTCGTTTTTTATTCTGTCCATTGCTTCAGGTGATATCTTGTTCGTTGCTAGGATTGCACGTTTTTGGTCTAGAATGTTTTGGACAGTTTTTTGTCGTAGTTCTGGGAATTGATTCGTAACAAGTGCATGTAGTTCTTTACTGTATTTGGTTGGTTTTGTCTCTAACTCAGTTAAGACAAGGAAGCTACGGTATATAAACTCATTCATTTCATCCGTCCATTTTGTTCTCTGTCGTAGCTTGCCCTGTAGGGTGGTTGGATGTCTTCGACCTTCCAAAGCATCTCTACGGGGTGATGTTTCTTGATTCCTGTTCATTGCTTCGGTGTTTGCCATTTGCAGGTCAGCAGCACCGATTCCACTGATTCCTGCAACAGGCTGGTCATCGGGGCGGTTCCGAACGGGGTCAGCCTGAGCCCCCGCCACGCCCGAGTAGCGATTTCGTCGAGTCCTTATAGCGACAATTTTTACTCGTTGTTCGGGGTGCTATCCCGGACAGCGGTTGTCCTTTTAGGGGCCTTTTACGCCAGGCAGGACTTACCGAGGTGGTATTCTTTTTCAACCCGCCACCACACGGGTATTATTATTATTATTATTATTATTATTATTATTATTATTATTATTATTATTATTATTATTATTATTATTATTATTATTATTATTATTATTATTATTATTATTATTATTATTATTATTATTATTATTATTATTATTATTATTATTATTATTATTATTATTATTATTATTATTATTATTATTATTATTATTATTATTATTATTATTATTATTATTATTATTATTATTATTATTATTATTATTATTATTATTATTATTATTATTATTATTATTATTATTATTATTATTATTATTATTATTATTATTATTATTATTATTATTATTATTATTATTATTATTATTATTATTATTATTATTATTATTATTATTATTATTATTATTATTATTATTATTATTATTATTATTATTATTATTATTATTATTATTATTATTATTATTATTATTATTATTATTATTATTATTATTATTATTATTATTATTATTATTATTATTATTATTATTATTATTATTATTATTATTATTATTATTATTATTATTATTATTATTATTATTATTATTATTATTATTATTATTATTATTATTATTATTATTATTATTATTATTATTGTTATTATTATTGTTATTATTATTATTATTATTATTATTATTATTATTATTATTATTATTATTATTATTATTATTATTATTATTATTATTATGTAACAGTCCTAAGCAGCTTTACAACAGGCAGTGATCACAGGATGGTCAGAACAAAAATCTGCATTGATAGCAATTTCGAAATGAAAAGAAAAATTAATAATAACAATGAACAACTTGACATGAACAAACTTACACAAAATAAAGCTATATACATAGAAAGGCTAAAGGAACAGCTAACCCAAAACTTAGGATGCGAAAATGAAAATATAGAGGAAATAAATGATACGCTGACAAGAGCTATGGCCAAAGTAGGAAAAGACATTGCACATAAAGATAAAAGGAGGGAAAATTGTATATCAGAAGAAATAAAGAGACTGATGAAAAAAAGGCGGACCCTCGAGAGAGAAGGAAAAAGAACATCTATAGAATACACAGAAATAAATAAAACTATAACAAAAATGATTTAAAAAAATAAAAGAAAGTGCCCAGAAATTAAAGTTGAGAGAGTTATAGAAAATAACAAAAACATGAAATGTCGAAAGCCGACTCTAGGTAGATATGAAATAATTAAAATAAATGATATTAACGGCATACAAACTAACGTTAAAAAGGATATCTTAAATATCACACAACTATTCTATACATAATTATACCAAACAAAAAGGGAACCATCACGAAAGACCATAAAGAAACTCCAAACAAAAATAAAGAACATAAACTCAAAGCTACAACGTGAATTAAAGAGAGCATTAAAGAAAATGAAAAATAACAAATCACCTGGAAAAGACGGAGTAACGGCAGAAATGTTCAAGTACGATGGTAAAGCTGTAGTTAATACCCTCCACATTCTCCTGAATAAAATACTAAAAGAGAAAATAATCCCAAACCACTGAAAAGAATCTATAACCATTATTCTACACAAGAAAGGCGATAGAGCAGACCTAAAAACTATCGACCTATAACACTCCTCAATGTAATTTATAAGCTTTTCACGAAAATATTAACAAATAGACTAACAACAAAATTTTAACGGATATCAATCAAAGGAACAAGCAGGCTTTAGAAAAGTTTTCAGTACTGTTGACCACTTATTAACCATGAAAATCCTAATAGAACGAGCCAACGAATATAACATTCCACTATATATTGCGTTTATAGACTTTCGAAAAAGCTTTAGATAGCATTGAGCACTGTGCAGTAAAAGCATCTTTAATTAATTGCCGAATAGATCACAGATATACGGACTTAATAGTCAATATATATAGCGAAGCAACAACGTCAATCAAATTTCACGAAGGAACCAATCCAATCCTCATAAGAAGAGGTGTCAGAAGGATGACACAATATCCCCTAAATTATTTAACCAGGCCCTGGAAGATGTCTTTAAAAGCTTAGATTGGGAAGAAATATGCATCAAAGTAAACGGACAATTGTTGAACCACCTAAGATATGCTGATGATATGGCCTTAGTAGCAGACAAGAAAGAACAACTGATAAAAATAATGGAAGAACTGGATACAGCAACTAAAAATATAGGCTTAAGTATGAACTACACTAAAACTAAAATCGTAACAAACACAGATGAAGATATTACGGTCAGAATAAACCAAAATAAAATAGAACAAGTAGAGGAATATCTATCTATATATATATATATATATATATATATATATACTGAAAAAAGAAAACCAAACAGCTGAAATCAAGAGACGAGTAAGATTGGCCTGGACAATATTCGGTAATAAGCTACATATTAAGAAATAAAAAATATCCTCAGTACCTCAAAACGAAATTGTATAACCAATGTATTCTTCCTGTACTTACCTATGGATCCCAGATTTGGACACTTACAAAATCAAACATGGATAAGGTAACAAAATCCCAAAGATCAATGGAAAGACAAATGTAACATGTAAAGCTGACAGGTAGAAAAAGAAACGAATGGATAAGGAATAAAACAAAAGTAAGGGAAGACAGAGGAGAAACAGCAACATTAAAATGGAAATTTTCCGGTAATAATGTCAGACAGGAAGACGATCGATGGAACAAATGTATTGTAAACTGGAGACCTTGGAAAAATAAAAGAAGTAGGGGAAGACCCCAAATGAGATGAGCGGACGATTTGAAGAAACACGCGGAAACTAGATGGATGAACACGGCGACAGACAGAGAAGAGTTGAAGATATTGGGGAGGCCTATGTCTAAAGATGGATTGAAGAAGGCGAAATAGATAGATAGATAGATAGAGGAGAGGCCAGGTAGTGTCTAATTCTTACCGACTAAAACCGCTCGATTGTGACATCAGCTTCCCTACACAAGCCACAGTGTACATACCTCCTAACTCATTATTAGAAAGTTATGAAAATTATTGCACCTTAGTTTTGACAGTTTCAGGCTTATTTCAGATAGACAATGTTGATGATGTTGTGCGGTGATTATAATTTTCCCAAAGTTCAGTGTGTAAATGACAATATGGGAACACAAGACTTTTCTTTAGAAGGTTCCCTTACGGAAAGAACTAATTATTTAGTCGAATTCATGGCATTTTTCAGTTTATATCAAATAAATAGTTCCAAATATATATAGCAATTGCCTAGATTTAGTTTTTTCAACTGCACTAGAAATTACGGTCTTGCTCTCTGACTTTTCGCTCTTGAAACTGGACAAGCCGCACCCGGCTCTTAATATTCATTTACCTGTCAATGTTATCTGTGATTTTAGCAGCTGCGACTTATAATTGTAAGGAAGCAAATTATAGAGAATTAAATCTATACCTGTCATAATTATATTCCTTGGGATAAACTTTTTTATATTGGGGATATAAATGAAATGGTACAAGTTTTCTAGAACATGCCAAAATGGTAATCTAAAAAGAAGAAGTTTTCAGATTGGATAAATCAAAATTTAAAACAAATATTCATAGCAAAAAAACTGCACCCAAAAAAAAAACACAGTCTTACAGAGATTATAATTTTTTTTTGAACTACGAAAGAAGTGTATGCAGTACTCTAAGACGCCTTACTCTGAATATATTGCCAATCTAAAAAATACTTTAGTAAATAAGCATGATTACTAGAATTTTGTTAATGCCAAAATAACAAATAATTTAGAATACCCCTCTAAAATGCACCTCCAAAATGGTACCTCAACTAACTTGAAAGAAACTACTGAGTTATTTAAAAACTATTTTTTTACAGTCTATACAAGTGGTCTTATTTTGGGTGAGTTTAATTATTATAAGTTAACTACTGGCATGAGAAATTTAAATATTTTAGAAGTTGCGGTATTTGAGTACCAAACTTAAAACTAAAAAATAACCTTAGTACAGGTAAATACAGCATGTCTTTTTACATCTGTGACAAGTGGAATCTTTTTAGATTTTTGGAAATGAAGCAACATTAACCCCATCTTTAAAAGTGGAGATCGGTGTAGTGTCGAAAAATACCGGGGCATATCCAAAATATATGTTATATGCCATATACATATATGCAGGGTTTTCCCGTATATTTTAACACCATATACAAAACGTTAATTTGAATTGATATCAAAATATGATAAATACAAAAGCTTCATAATTTTATACGAAGTTTAGGAATGTTTGGGTCAGAATGTGAAAAAAATATTCTAAATGCCAAAATTTGATAGGTTCATTGTTTTCTTCCTGATTAAATAATATATACGTTAATATTCTTTTGTTTATTGGTTTTGGATATATATGCGTTTAAAACTTTTATAAACTTAAATTGATACTCTTTAAACATCAGGGCAGCCATGAAAAAGGCAATCATATTGACACAAAAAGTGCTGGTGCTGGTGTTTTTGTAAGATATATAATTTATTAATATTTACCATCCGCGGTGATTCTGCGCGGTAATATGTGGCGCCGCAAGCCAGTCAAATAAAAAAATTTACCATTTTTTTAGAAAAAAATAAATGTCTAATACCTCATTGGTAATTCTCCATATAGCCTCTTGATTATTAATACAATTTTGAATAATTCTTATAAATTTTCTGTGGATAGCTTGATAGATAGAGTTCGCAGAATTTTCATTAAGTTCGACAATTGTCTGTTCTATTTTCTCTTGTGAAATTTGAAGTGTTTCAAGCCTGTTACACCTTATTATTTAGGTATCTCTACAAAAAATAATAATAATGAGTTTACTGTATTTAATATGGTTTGGCGGGTTGGTTGTGTTTTGCCAGGGCACTGAATATAATACTGGTTGCGAGCTATAGATGCGGTTTTATTATTTGAGTAAAACAATTATATCCAGATTTTCCTCCTCGGAAAAAAACCATTTTTACCCGCTCTTAAAACTAAATTTGACCAATTCTCAAAACAATCGCATCACTTTTTGTGCGAATGAAATTGTCTTTTTCATGGCTGCTTTGATGTTTTAAAGAATACCAATTTAAGTTTTTACATTTAAGATATATATATATATATATATATATATATATATATATATATATATATATATATATATATATATATATATATATATATATATATATATATATATATATATATATATATATATATATCCCAAACTAATTAACAAAATAATCCCAACATACATAATTTTAAAATAAAAAAGAATAGATCTTTAAAATCCTAAAAAATATATAGGGTGTTCCATAAAAAAAACGATTGATCTGTCAAATTTTGACCTTTAGAATTTTTTTAAAAATTCTTACACAAATATTCTAAAACTTCGTAAAAAAACATGACCTTTTTATTTATCATATTTTAATATCTATTCATATCAACGGTTTAGATATGGTGTAAAAATATACAGGAAACCCCTGTGCATTTTTGATGATAAAATTTCACCACTGTTTAAAAATCTAATTTTGTCTCAGCAACATGGATTTACAAAATTTAGGTCCACAGTCACTAATTTCCTTACCTATAAGAAGCACCTATTGGAGGCCTTGGAGAATCGAGATAAGACACCGACTTCTCCAAGGTTCTTGCCAGAGTGGATCATGGAATCATCTTAGCTAAATTTTACGCTATTGGTGTACATTGCCTTTTGCTTAGCTGGAGAGAGTTATCTTTCAAAAAGAAAACAAGCAGTTAAAATTAGTGATCATGTTTCAGCGAAAATTGAAATTAACTCAGGTGTCAACTCAACATTTGTCTACATAATTTTTCAAATATTTTTGTTAATGACATTTCCAACTGACTTTAAACTTCACTTTCTCTTACTTATGCTGACAAATTTTACAAAAAAATAAAGTGTCAACAGTACTCCTTCGATTTCCAAACAGACCTGAACAGGCTAGCCCAATGGTGTCATAAAAATAAATTAACTTTTAATACAAATAAATGTAAAGTTGTACCATTTTCTAGCATTTTAAAAACGCGTTACATTTTAATTACGCAATAAATAATTGTAAGTTAACTGGAGAAAATGATATTAAAGATTTTTGAGTATGGTTTGACACCGAACTTAACTTTAATCAAAGATATCAACAGCATAAATATTTGTGTGAAACCACCAGAAACAACTACTCCGAGGGAAAATACTGATGGTTTGAGGCTTTCGTTGGGAACTTGTTAAAACTGTTTGGTTTTCACTTTCTCCAACGTCGATCACGAGGATACGAATGATCCCCGTCTGGAACACGTCCTGATAGTCAGGAACAAGTATTTCGACCTTTTGGGTCATCCTCAGGTGAATGTAGGCGATAGCTCCGTGAAGAGCATAAGTTGTGTGAAACCACCAGAAACAACTACTCCGAGGGAAAATACCCCTACCGGCATTGAATTATACTGATGGTTTGAGGCTTTCGTTGGGAACTTGTTAAAACTGTTTGGTTTTCACTTTCTCCAACGTCGATCACGAAGATACGAATGATCCCCGTCTGGAACACGTCCTGATAGTCAGGAACAAGTGTTCCATGCCAATCCACGACCGGACCGGTTTCGACCTTTTGGGTCATCCTCAGGTGAATGTAGGCGATAGCTCCGTGAAGTGGATAAGTTGTGTGAAACCACCAGAAACAACTACTCCGAGGGAAAATACCCCTACCGGCATTGAATTATACTGATGGTTTGAGGCTTTCGTTGGGAACTTGTTAAAATTGTTTGGTTTTCACTTTCTCCAACGTCGATCACACAAATTATGCTCTTCACGGAGCTATCGCCTACATTCACCTGAGGATGACCCAAAAGGTCGAAACCGGTCCGGTCGTGGATTGGCATGGAACACTTGTTCCTGACTATCAGGACGTGTTCCAGACGGGGATCATTCGTATTCTCGTGATCGACGTTGGAGAAAGTAAAAACCAAACAGTTTTAGCATAAATATTATCAAAAATGTGTACTATTCTGTAGTACGATCTGTATTGGAGTACGCCTGCGTTATTTGTGCTCCTTATTAACAAACGGAGCTAGAAAAAAATCGGAGAAAGTTTCTTAGACTTATTGCGTATTTACTTAAAATACCAAAAGTAGAATTAAGCTACAATATACATATATACAGTATAATATGTAAGATATTTTTTTTCTTTCAGATCATATCAGAGAATTTTCTTGCGGAATGCAGTACTATCGAACGTTTCATATGGATGTCATGAGAGACACGCTTTATGTGGGAGCAATGTATGTAAATTATTAAAATATTTATTATTTAAATTAAAAAAATAACAGTGGACGATTTTTTTTTTGAAAGATTACAAATTGGTTGGTTTTTATGAGCCTATTTTTTATTAGCCACATAAACGGACGTTAAGCATATATGTAGCTGCGACATTTAAGAACCCTAATTCAGAATTAAGCATATCAAATAATAATTACCAGCTACAGGTAAATATTTTTTCAGGGGGCTTGACTATTTTCACCCGTTCATCTTTTTTGTGGTGTGTTACCGGTAGATTGTTAAACACAAAATAAATTATTTGTTTTAATTATAGACTTGATTTGCGGCAGTCTTTTTGTATGTGCAGTCATTTTCGAACAAAATATAAGAGATAATTATTGATTAGCTAGATAACTATTTTGTTTTCCTATTTTTCTGCCTAAGCAAATAAATAAAAGTTTGTTTATTTTCTATCTTGTACAGATATTAAAAATTTAAATATATATAAAATTGTAGAGAAAAAGAACAGAAATGAAAACAGACATTATCACTAATTTGGTTCCGTTTAAAATCCTAATTTTAAGTTTAGTTTTGTCTAATTTGGTTAATAAGTCACTATTGGGCTTTTACAGACACTATTGTCATTAATATCGCTTTCTTTAGTAAGAAACCATAGTTTTATTTTTTAGTTATTTTAAAACACTAGTGAAACCAGGGGCGGATCCAGGAATTTCATTTGTGGGGGGGGGGATTTTTCACATTTCGCCTAGTGCCCCTTCCCACTGCGGTAATTTGCCCCCGGGCCAACTCGTGCCATCGCCGACTGGATTCGCCGCTGGCCCAACTCTTTGTCGACCCGATTTGCCGCCGGGTCAACTCGCCGCCGCCGTAACAACTCGGCACCGACTTCTGCATCGTAGTTCATATCAACCGAGCCGATATGGCGATATTTATTAAATTTGATACTTTGGGGTATGTACAGCTGAATTTGGTAATTAAATTAAATTTTATATATTGGAAATTTTCATTTATGAGCCGACATGTATTATTTTTGAAATGTGACTATTATGACTTTACGATATAATACATATATGGAAAAGTCCACCAAATTTAATTTCTCTAAGGTTTTATTAAAAAATCATAATCAGTGGCTTTTAACATTCACACATTCAACACACCTTCTCAATTTAATACATAAAGAAACAAATCCGCCAATATGGATTAGCCATTTTGATTTTTTCTAAAGAGTACATCACAATAAATACAAGATCCCTTGTAACTAGGTTCTCTCATCTTAAGGACTATCTGAGCACGACCTATCTCAGGCATATCTATTATTCTCTCTTTCAATCGCAGCTTAACTATGGCATTGTTGGATGGGGAGGTGTCAGAGACAATTATCTACAAGAAATTAATGTATTACAAAAATGGGCTTTAAAAATTATCTTTGGCAAAAATCGAACGTATTCCTCCGAACTTTTATATAGAGAAAGTAAAATTTTTGACTGCGGGCAACTTTATTTTAACAAACTTTTAATGGCTATAAACAAAAAAAAAACTATCATTGGAAGCTATTACCCATCAACATAATACTCGGTACAAAAATGATTGTGCATTGATCCCTTCAAGTAACAAAACTATTACTCAGCGATCATTTCTTTATCTAGCGCCAAAATTTTTTAACTCGCTACCAATATTTCTTAGAAACATAATTTATAGCAAAAACTTTAGAACAAGATTAAAAGACTGGATAGTAAACTTGGATAGATTAGAAATACATAAGTTTTATGAATATAGTATATAAGAGCTGTTTTTAGAATATATAGGTATAACTTACGTGCTCAATAAATAAAAAATAGACAAACAAACCCGATTTGTGTCAAAAAAAAAATCCCGATTAGTGACTTAAATCCTAATTTGTTACTATAAAAACTCAATAAATAAAAAAATAAGGAACTCGTAGCTATAAAAAAAATTTGTGTGTAATCCTAAAATAGTCAAACAAACCCGATTTGTGTCAAAAAAAATCCCGATTAGTGACTTAAATCCTAATTTGTGACTATAAAAACTATTAGTGATTATCAATCCTATTTTAAATATTAAAAACTTTAAAATTAAGTAAAAAAAAAGCACTAACAAGCAGTCTTAGATTGCTTCAGTGCTAGCTGAGTTTATTTATCATAAATATTTTTTGTTAGCTATTATTAATTATTGTATTTTTTATCTGATAAATAAACCATTTATTATTATTATATTATAGTAATTTAAAAATCATAATTAGCGACCTTAAACACCCCAAACTTATTTTTGAAGTTCATTCATATCAAAAATCATAATCAGCGACATTAAACAGGACAAAGTTTTAAATGTAGTACGTATCCGTTAATAAATAGAAAAGGCCCCATTTTCGATTATTATCTTTTGGTTTGATTCAAAAATCACAATCGGCAACCTTTAGACTCAAAATTTATAAAATATCATTTTATAAATGAAAAAGCCCGCCATTTTGAATCCGCTATTTTGACTTTTATTTTAAGTTTAATTGAAAAGTCATAATAAGCGACCTTAAACTGCATTTACATGGGTTTTGTTATGTTAGAAATCTATACCAGTCTATAAATGAAAGTTCCACCATTTTGAAAGTACCATTTTGGTATCTTTTTAGGTTTAAGTCAAATATTGTATTACGTAGCCCCAACACCTTATTGTTTCAAATTCGGGAGAAATCGGTTTAAAAATAAAAAACTTCGCCAATTTGAATTCGCCATATTAAATTTTTTGTGTTATACACCTGTCAAATATAAAATCTGTAGCACATCGAAAAGTAGTTGAGAAAGCTCTGTCGCAAGATTTTAAACAAAAGAATACATAAACCGTTACATAAATAAACTATAACGACGTGCTGCAACCAGTTCTCTCGGCGGCATGTTCACCCGACGGCTAATCGGGTTGGCTGCGAGTTAGATTGACGGCGAATCGAGACGGCGGCTAGTTGACCCGGCGGCGAGTTGGTCACGGCAAATCGGTGGCGGCGAATTGTCCTAGAGCCTGACTAGAATGTGTATTCTGTGTGTTAAAACTAAATATAATCTGGGATTTGTGGGGGGGATTTCCCCTTCCTTCTCGCCCCCCGTAGATCCGCACCTGGTGAAACAAATGTTCAATCCGTTTGCAAACATATACCTTTTTATTTTTTCACCTTTTTAATTTTACTTGGTATTATGTAAAATAATTTTGGAGCAACAGCACTATAGTCTAAATTATACCCATTTGTAATGACGTCACCAGGGGAGAAAAAAACGTATGGCCCAGATTTTTTTAAATATTTACTATTATTGTTGGGCTTAATTTTGTTGCATCTGCGGCTCGCTGTATCACATTCTCAAATTGAAGTGCGATTCCATTTCGGACATGTTCCCTTTTCAGTTGGAAAAAAGCCAATATATTTAAAATTGTCAGCTGCGGTTGTTCATTGTACCTATTATATTTGTTTCTCGACATTTTACAACTTTTTAAAATAGTTTCCGACAAGTTGACAAACTCATGTTTTTGATTGACAGTGACGGATACTTCACAAAACCAATTACCTACCTATTTAAAAAATGAATCAATGAATTAATCATAGACACTACTTTTTTTAAAAGTTTATTGTCACCGCTGTTTATAATATAATGAACAAAGATAAACAAAAATGACGTCATTACAAATGGGTACAATTTGGAATATAATATATTTGGTTCCTATTACCTTACTAGACCTCACTGTCTTTATTCTTTGTGTACGGACGCTTCTAATTTGACGTGGGTGGCGGTAGAACTCAATATTTTTTTTCTTATAAGAAATCCTTACTGCAATTTTTTGACAACATAATTGTTGAATATTTAAAAACCTAGAATTTTTCGGTAGAAAATTTTAAGTTTTTATTGTAAATGACTTTAGTTATCCACTTTTGAATAGTTTTTATATTAAAATCATTGAGATCCAAATAAGATTGTACAAGTGCGTAGTTTAGTATTTTAAGTTCAGGTAACTTAAGGTACATTTTGAGATACTTAAATCTAGATACCAAGTATCTCAATTTTTTTGTTAAAATATTTGTTTGTAAATTCCAACGCATGAAGGTAGCAGACTGAAAAAATGCCAGGTACCAAAAAGTTTCCAAGGAGAGTAAGACTTTTTTATACTTTAGCAGCGCACCGTAATCATTTCCACGCGCAGTAAAAATTTAAACATCCTAAAGATCGATGAGTATCTAACTAATCTTCAATAAGATAATAAAAGGCTTAAGACATGGATGTTGTATCTCCCAACTCTTTTTAAAATATATATCGCAGTAGCTCTGAAAAACTGGAAACGTAAAGTACACGGCATGGGAATAAAACTTTTTTTAAACAAGTCTTTATTAAACCCAAAAAAACTTTAACTTAATGACCGATTTACCAAATACACGCTACAGTTTGCTGACGACCAAGTAATTGTAGCTAATGATAAAGAAGACATGGAATATATGATCAGAAAGTTAACGGAGGAATGCCAAAAGTGGGGGTTGGACAAGACACAGAACTTATGTATTGGAAACGAATCAAGTGAGTTAAAACTGGACAATGGACAAACCATACCTCCATGCAATGAGTATGTATACTTGGGTATTACATTCGAAAAGGCAGGAACAGACTGTAAAGAACTGGAAAAATAATGGTAAAACCAAAAAAGATTATTGGATGTCAGAATCCAAATCTTAACATATATGAAACAATGGTAAAGAGCACGCTGTTGTATGGAATAGAGACTTGTCGCGTAACAGAAAAAAACAAAACAAAAATGTAAAATGTCGAATTTAATGCAATAAGAATATCTAGAACAGATCATATAAGAAATGAGACCATGAAATAAAGAATGGGATTCGAGGGAAGCATAACGGATGTAATCACAAAAAAATTTTTGTAAACGTCTGAATCTCAAAACTGCATATGTTAATTAGTGAATTAATATGCATTGGTTTCCATTGTTAAAGGCAATCTTTTAATTTTTGTCAGCTGTAACTCAAAAGCCACTAATTGCAAAAAAAATGTAAGACCAGAGTTGAATGTAAAATTTTATGAAGTTTAAATTTAAACTTAAAGCCTAACTCCCTTGGTTTTTGTGTTTTTTGGGGCATTTTTATTAAAAAAATACCCACTCAAAAAAAATTAAAAAAAATTATTTTAAATGTAATTTTTGAACATTACCAATAAAAACTTTTTGAGTGGAAAAAGAATATGAATTCAAGAAAACACCCCGTTTACGAGATATAAAGGAGTGAAATTCTGGGGAGGGATCAGGGTAAAGTAAACATTTGGAGAGGGGTTTTATTTTTTTTTAATCTTTTGGACGCCTGGGTCTCAAAATTGCACGCTTGTCGCTCAACATTTTATTATTTAACAATGTAGAAGTTTGACATTTTAGAAATTAAACTACATAAAAAAATACATTAATGAAAAACGCAAAATTCAGCCCTGGGCCCAGTGGCGGTAAGTTAAAGGTAAAAACTACTAAAAACTTTCCTATTTATTTTACTCTTTTGGTTATTGAGATTTTGTTTTCTTTTTTACATAAAAAATGTACACTACCTTCAATTCGCTAGAACATACCTTTTACGAGAAAATTGACTTTTTTTTTGTTTGCGTATATTTATTTTTAAAAATTAATATGCATTACCATAGAAAAAAAACATTTAGCGTTGTCTTCAAGGTGCCCTATTCAAAGGGGCGTGCTCCCTGAGGAATCATTTTCGGACCCATATTAATAGGCACATATTTTTCCGAAATTATTACACCGTTTGGCAAACTGTCAAATACAATATTTTTCAATTTTATCACCTTAAAGTAATCCGTCGGTCGTCTGGAATTTTTCAGAATATTCCCAAGCTGCATCAATAAGGTTACTCAATTACGTTCTACGGCTTAAAAAATGGATAAGATTTTGAAAAAGGAATTTTTTAAAAACTTGTTTAGTTTAAAATTATGGAATGTAAGAAACTGTTCCTATTTTTAAAGCACAATGTACACTAAGTAGTACTTTTTAAATGTCCTATTTTTTCCACATTTAAACTATTCAAAGAATTATTGTATGACTTTGCAACGCCGCGCCGCGTGGTTTTGAAATTTTGAAATCGATTTTCTTTAGCAGTTTTTAAATCTAAGATTACGGCAATTTGGACAGGACATTAAAAAAAAGGACGAACGTATATTTTAAATATCCTACCCAAAATTGTTATTCACCCATTATTTTTGACAAACAAAATGTAAAATTTAACCAATTTTGATGTACTTAAGATATAATAGCTTACCCGAAAACTATTTTTTTTAGGGATCACATTTACAAGCTTAGCTTAAGCAATATTAACCAGACGAACTGCGAGGTAAGTAATTGATTTTTTTAGTAAAAGAAGCTTGGTATGGGTATACATGAGATATTTTAAGAAGGGATCCCCCCCTTACATATGCTTTTTGACAGTTTTTTGCTAATAACTCGCAAACTGAAAAAAAAAATTTTTATCTTTCAAAACTCATTTTTAACACAGACAAAATTTCGTTTTTGTGGATGTAAGTCTCTCCTGAAAGCAGTAATGTACGTTCCATAGGCGTATAAAAAAGGGGAAAATTTATAAAATTTAAATTAAAATTTTTTTAAAAACTGTTTTTCCTAAGAAAACATTTTTTTTTTTTAAGAAACTCATTATATACAATTTTATATTTAATAAGGTGGACATATCTTTCTAAAACGGCTCCGCCTTTAAATAAAAAAAGATGTGTTTTTGGCAATCTTCCTATCAATCAAACATTTTGAACATTCATTTTTGTAACTCGGCAAATAATAAAAGGTGAATCAAAAATGATTTTTGGTTAAAAATACTTTGAAATTTAGTTTTCATTAGTATTTAAAGTGGGGTGGGGAGCAACTCAACCCAGCGGCGTAGCGTGCCCGAAAGGGCGGGGGGGGGCGACAGCTACAAAGGGCGCCTCTGAAAACTGATGAAAAATCTTGCGCCCAATAAAAAAGAACCGCGCCGTAGAATTTTGAACCGCACCGTCTCCAAAAACAAAAAAAAAAGGTCATCATATGTCAGGGGGCGGCCAATAAGTCACAAGGGCGCGTCTGACGAAATCTTGCAACTACAAAAAAAAAAGGTCATCATGTATGAGGGGGCGGCCGATACGACACAAGGGCGCCTGTCCCACCTATGGGGCGCCACTACCCTCGGGGCGGGGGGGGGCGACGAACCCCCCGCGCCCCCCCCCCCCCCCACGCTACGCTGCTGACTCAACCCCCTTAAATTACGTAAGTAACGCTCAAATGGTGAAGAGTAACTTTGCGTTACTTTCAATGTTTTTTCCCTAAAAATGCGTTACAAAGGGGGGAAGAGGCGTGTGTGAAAAAACTTAAGTTTTACTGTTACGAACGCAGTAAGCTCAGGGCCTTTTTCAACAAAAAAAAATATAACGCTTTTAAAACAATTTTTTTTTAATAGGTAGTGATAAAACTATTAAAACAAAATCCTGTTTCGAGAAATGTGCAAAAAATGTGTGTTTTTTTTTTAAATCAATAACCCTCAAATTTATTATGTCGATAATTATTTTGTATTACTCCTATATTTGGGGTTAGTGAACTTTAGATAATTAATTAATCCCAGTTAAAAAGTTTCAAAATAACCCTTTATTATGGTCACAAAATAATGTTATCATACCTTTATAATTTCCAATCATTAATAAACTATCCTTATGCTTCATTTGCTTGCAAACCCAAAATTTTAATTTACTCCCCTCCCCTATACATTTAAAGTTATGTAAAATTAGCATCGCCCACTTCCAGAAATGCTAGAGAGTTGAGCTTTGGCCGACTGATAGGAACTATAATAAAACTATAGGAAAAAATCAAAAAACCCCAAAATTTTAATTTACTCCCCTCCCCTATACATTTAAAGTTATGTAAAAGTAGCATTGCCCACTTCCAGAAATGCTAGAGAGTTGAGCTTTGGCAGACTGATAGGAACTATGATAAAACTATAGGAAAAAATTAAAACACCCCAAAATTCTAATTAACCTCCCTCCTCTATAAATGTAAAGTTAAGTAAAAGTAACATTGCCTACTTCCAGACATACTAGAGAGCTGAGGTAGTGATAAAACTATTAAGTTCTATTAAAACAAAATCCTGTTTCGAGAAATGTGCAAAAATGTGTGTTTTTTTTAAAATCAATAACCCTCAAATTGATTATGTCGATAATTATTTTGTATTACTCCTATATTTGGGGTTAGTGAACTTTAGATAATTAATTAATCCCAGTTAAAAAATTTCAAAATAACCCTTCATTATGGTAACAAAATAATGTTATCATACCTTTATAATTTCCAATCATTAATAAACTATCCTTATGCTTCATTTGCTTTATCTAAACCTCTTTGTCACATAAAAGTTTGGTCAAAAACTATTTTGCTAAAGATTTTATAAAAATTGCATTAATCTGAGGGCACGGCAGTGCCTCGCTAAGTTCGCGCGCCGTAACCATCTTTTCTGGAAACATTTCAGCCGATATTTAACCTACCTAGAACTCTACTTCGGAATGAGCTACGAATCTCAAACTTTGCACAGTCGTAGCTCTCCATGGAGTTAACAACCCTTCCAAGTTTCATAGAATTCCATAAAGTAGTAAAGTAGTTACGAAATTTCAAAAAACGTCGAAATTGCCACTCACTCACTCACTCATGTATAGATCATCAATATTCTACTGTACTTCCAGACACGCTACAAAGCTGAAATTTGGCAGACTGATAAAAATTATGACCAAACCCCTGAAAAAAATAAAAAAACCCCAAAATTTTAATTTACTCCCCTCCCCTATACATTTAAAGTTATGTAAAGTTAGCATCGCCCACTTTCAGAAATGCTAGAGAGTTGAGCTTTGGCAGACTGATAGGAACTATAATAAAACTATAGGAAAAAATCAAAAACTCCAAAATTTTAATTTACTCCCCTCCCCTATACATTTAAAGTTATGTAAAAGTAGCATTGCCCACTTCCAGAAATGCTAGAGAGTTGAGCTTTGGCAGACTGATAGGAACTATGATAAAACTATAGGAAAAAATTAAAACACCCCAAAATTCTAATTTACCTCCCTCCCATATAAATGTAAAGTTAAGTAAAAGTAACATTGCCTACTTCCAGACATACTAGAGAGCTGAGCTTTGGAAGACCGATAGTAGCTATGATAAAGTTATAGAAAAAAATTAAAACACCCCAAAATTCTAATTAACTTCCTTCCCCTATTAATGTAAAGTTATGTGAAAGTAACACTGCCCACTTCCAGAAACGCTAGAGAGCTGAACTTTTTAAGACTGAAAGACAATATGATAAAACTATATGAAAAAATTTAAAAACACCAACATTTTAATTTAATTCCCTCTCCTATAAATGTAAATTTATATAAAACTAACATTGCCCACTTCCAGAAATGCTGATAGAAATTATGATAAAACCATGGGAAAAAATTTAAAAAGTCCAATATTTTCATTTACCCTCCTCCCCTATAAATGTAAAGTTATGTAAAAGTAACATTACCCACTTCCAGAAACGCTAGAGACCTGAGCATTGGAAGACTGATAGGAACTATGATAAAACTATAGGACAAAATTTAAAAACACGACAATTTTAATTTATTTCCCTCCCCTATACATGTAAAGTTATGTAAAAGTAACATTGTGCACTTTCAGAAACGCTAGAGAGCTGAGCTTTGGAAGGCTGATAGGAACTACGATAAAACCACGGAAAAAAATTTAAAAATCTCATAAATTTAAGTAAGACATTGCAAAAGTTTTGAACAATATTCCGCATATTTTACTACTTTAAAAATTAAGTATTATATAATTCCTTTAAAAAATAAGTGAAATCATAATAAAAAAGCCAAGTACGCGAAAATGGCATTCCGTAAAAAGAATTGAGATAAAAGTAAAGCCAAGTTCTCCAATACAAATTTCAAAATTAAAGGTTCTTACTAGTTTGGAAATATTTTTCTAAACTTGGCTATTACGGCTGTAAATGACTCTTAGGCACAGTGCAAAATTGAACATAAAGAAGTTTGGCTGTAATAGCAAAGTTTAAAAAAACATTTCCAAACTAGTGAGAACCTTTCATTTTGAAATTTGTATTGGAGAACTTGGCTTTACTTTTATGTCAATTCTTTTTACGGAATGCCATTTTCGCGTACTTGGCCTCTTTTTACACGAAATGATTTTGTTATGATAGCAGTTTGGCTGGAATTTCAAATGTAATAAGCTAATTTTAACATTAACATTTTTTTTCTTATTCTGTGCTTAATTTTATAAAAAAAATTTTTTTCAAGTCCCCTTTGAGAGTTACTTTTGTGGACCTACAAAGAGCATTATGATACCGTTCCAGTAGAAAAATTATGGACAGAGGAAACTTATATCAATTATACATACATAAAAGCGATAAAAGAACTATACAAAAGGTCAAAATCTAAAATTAAAATTGGAAATCGACTTTGAAAAGAATAGTAGCTAGTAACGAAACGCTTAAGACAGGAATGTTGTGTTAAATATACCGGGTGGGCCAAAAAGCGGGACAATTTTTTTTCCTTATAACTTTTGAACTATATAATCGATTTTAATGGGACAAACTGCCCTTGGTACAGAAATAATCAGAGTTTTCAATAAACCTAATTTTTTTGTCCGTCCTCTTAGAATCCAACCCGGTATATGGCAGTAAAACTGGACACGTAAAGTAGACGGAATGGAATTAAAACTTAACGACCTATTTACCATATACACACTACAGTTTGCTAACGACCAAGTAGCTAATGATAAAGAAGACGTGAAGTATATGATAAGGATACCAAAAGTGGGAGTTAACAGTGAACGTGGACAAGACTTATGTATTGGAAACGAGTCAAGTGAGTTAGAACTAGACAATGGACAAACAATATCTTCATGCAATGAGTACTTGTACTTAAGTGTCACATTTGATAAGACAGGAACAGACTATAAAGAACTGGAACAAAGAATAGTAAAAGCAAAAAAGTTTATTGGATGTCTTAGCAGTATTTTATGGAGCAGCGAGATAAAATTGAATGTAAAATTTGACATAAATGAAACAATGGTGGAAAGCACGATGTTTTATGGAATAGAGACGCGTAACAGAAAAATACAAAAAATGGAAAGTGTGAATGAGAATATCTAGAACAGATTATATAAAAAATGATATCATAAAAGAAAGAATGGGAATCGAGGGAAGCATAACGTGTACAATGTACAATGAATGAACGGCGAATGATTACAAAAGAGGTCCTAGAATGGCAACAAATAGGGCGTAGAAAAAGAGGGCGTCCTAAACTAGAATGGCAACAATCATTCCAAAGATCAATGAATCAAAAAAAACCTGACAGAAGATTATTGTTAGGATCGAAGGAGGTGGAGAATAGGCGTCGGACAACGTAGAAAAACGTTCTAAACCGACATAGTAGCAGTAATTTGTATAAATAATACTAAATCTGCAACAAAAACTAATGCTGAGAGTTTAAGACGAGGTAATGAAATCTTTTTCCGAGATGCAACCTTACTTTTAGATATACCAAGTCTGGAGACTATTAGAGGTGTCTGTGGCTCGAAAAAAAGCACAAGAAACGTATCCGAACTCTGAAGAATTGCCAAAAGCTTGAAGTTGCAACGAAACTATATTTGGTACAAGATTATACCAAGATATTTTAATCCAAGATATCGATCAATTATTTTTGGAGAAGGAATATAATCCCAACCTATACATTCTGTCCATATTATTTGCATCAGATGTTTAGCCAGTAATACCACAGCGGCTATAAGAGCCATGGGGTCATATGTCCTAGCAATAGTGGACAAGATAGATTATTAAGATTGGTTCCATTGAAGATTTTACACTTTGTGACTGCAATCTGTATCTGTATCTAGAGAAACTGAGGTTTGTCGTACAAAAGATGGAATGGTATTCAGGAATTCTGAGTCATTACTTGATCATTTCCTTAACTTAAAACCAGCAGATGGTAATAAATCTATCAACTCTGTTTTTAGAGTTAAAGCTTCCTTTAAAGAATACGCTCCAGTGCAGACATAATCAACGAAAATTTGGAACTGATAGATGACATGCGTTTGGATTTGTCCCCGCACCGTCACGAGCAAGTTACAAAATAACTCTAATAGCCAAAAATGGAGAAGATACAACTTCTACTGAATATTCACTGCAAATTTTTTTGTGATCGTATTCAAACGTACCGTTTTCGTTAGTTACTTTTATTGTCATTCGATATTTAATTAAATGATTTAAAGCACAAATGCATTTTTGACAAATTTTTATTTTGTGAAAATACAATATTGAAAGTCCTTAATGTAGGTACAAAATGTCGTAATAATAGGTATTTTTTGATAACTTGATGTAGGTGTTAATGGTATGACGTGGTCTACGTGACTGACTCGTGCCTATTTCGTCGCGCTACGGACACCTGTGTTGAAATGCCACTGCGATACATAAATCACCGTTTATGATTGGTCGCGGCCTCTTTGGGTCTGTATGTTCTAATATTTTAATATCTACATGCGTTTGAACTTGTTTTTATGTCTAAGAGGCAGGTCAGTAATTAAATATTCTTAGGTTTAAAAAATATACTATTTTGAAATCTTAGAAAGCAGGTACTGTCTTTCAAAAGTTAAATTTCTGGTTCCTCTGTTGAAAGGATAGCTATTTTGTTTATAGCTCGTTTTGTTATGCCGTTGGGAGTTTTTATGGTCACAACTCGAATTACATTGTCCTGGCCTGAATGTAATTGTAAAATTCTTCCGAGTGACCATTTTAAGGGAGGTAAATGTTCATCTTTCAACAAAACCATAGCTTCTTCTTTTACTAGATGAGAGTTGTCTTTCCACCATTTGGATCTGGGATTGAGACTGGGCAAATATTCTGAAATGCTGCATCATTTTTGTTAAATGTTCAAATTGTGACAAATGATTTGTTTGCACTTGTTTGACGTCTTCTTTTGGTAATGCTACCAACGAGTCCCCAATAAGAAAATGTCCGGGCGTTAAAGGGTTAAAATTAGAAGGATCGTCGGATAATGGACAAATAGGGCGCGAATTTAAACACGCTTCCACTTGTGTAGCGATTGTATTCAATTCCTCGAACGTCAGCTTGACTTCGTCATTGCCAATCACTCTATTTAAATGGTACTTAGCCGCTTTTACGCAAGACTCCCAGAGTCCCCCAAAATGAGCTGAACGAGCGGGTATAAAATGACAAATAATGCCATCTTGAGACAAGTGATTTGTGAAATAATCAGAATTTTGTTTTAACATATCAGTCAACTCGCGTAACTTCCTATTAGTTCCAACAAAGTTGGTTCGATTATTGGAAAAAATATGTCGACTTTTTCCTCTGCGTGAGAAAAATCTTTTTAAAGCATTCATAAATGCCTCACTGGTTAAATCAGATACGACTTCGATACGAAGGGTTGACATGCAAACAAAAATAGAAATAAGCTTTGACTACTTTCGAGTTTCTTAAAGTAGAAGTTTTTATCTAGAAAGGCCCAGCGTAGTCTACACCAGTGTTTAGAAATGGTCTGGTTGCTACAACTCGAGGTTCCGGCAAATCTCCCATTAGGGTATTAAAAATTACAGGTTTGTTTCTAAAACAACAATGCAATTACGTAAAACCTTTTTAACTGCTGAACGACCTGAGATTAACCAGAAACGTAATCTTATATTTGCAAGAAGAGCTTGAGTGCCCATATGTAAGTTTCACAAATGTTCACTTTTTATTATTAATTTTGAAAGTGGATGGCAACCAGAGAGTATGATTGGAAATTTTTGGTCATATTCGGATTGCGATTTAGAAGTTCTACCTCATAAACGTAAAATTCCTCGATTGTCCAAAAAAGGACTTAAAGATTTCAATTTGCTTGAATTTGGAATTGTTTTTTTAAACTTCACTAATTTCTGAGGAAAAATCTTGCATTTGTGCTTTTTGTATCAAAACTATTAAAGAAATTCTAATTCGCGGAGTGTAATATTAGTATTGAAAATTTTAAAGCAAATTGAATAGGTATTAACAAAAAATATCAGAATTACGATTTTTTGAAGCTTGTACAATGAGGAATATTTACAGAACAAGTCTGTAATGAAATCGTCATTTTCCTTAGTCAAAAGAAAGGATTGTGTCTTAACTGGTTTCTGTTCTAGCGGTTCGTCAAGTTCAACCAGCCTTGGCCAGAATTCTTTAGGCTCTTGAAGCCACTGAGGCCCATTCCACCATAAGGTAGATTTTATAAGATTTTTAGGATTGTAACCTCTGGATATAATATCAGCTGGGTTATCTTGACTGGAGACATGAGACCAGTGTTCAATATTTGTTAATTGCTGAATTTCCGAGACCCTGTTGCTTACAAATGTCTTGAGTATTGCTGATTCTGAATTCAACCAAGACAGCACTATAATTGAATCTGTCCAAAGGAAAATTCCATCATCCTGTATGTGTAAAGCTTCCATGGTTTTATTCATATGATTAGCTAAAAGTTGGGCTCCGCATAACTCGAGTCTTGGTAGTGAAATGAATTTGATCGGTGCGATTCTGGACTTCGCACACAATAATCTAGTAACGCTGTTTTCTTGGCTATCCTTGGACCTGGCATAAATGCTGGCTCCATATGCCTGCTCCGAAGCATCGCAGAATCCATGTAAAGTAATTTTAACTGCATTATAAGTCAAAACATGTCTTGGAATTTTTAGTGTTTCTAATTATGGTAATTCTGCTTGTAGTTCTTGCCAAATTCTTTGAATTTCTGGAGATACTATTTTATCCCAATCTGTCTTTTGTAGCATTTTTATTTCCCTTTAGTACTTACATAAGAAAAATTCTCCAAAACAGGATAGTTATTTAAGAATAAAGAAGATTTGTTTTATTTTTCTGAGGTTATGAACCTTTTGTTTTGTTTTGATTTCAAATTGCAACTCGTCAGCAAATTCCCGTTCGGTCAGCATCAATTGACTTACCAAGGAACTAGCTGCCGGTTGCACATATGTTAACGCCTGCTTGCACTAGACTGTTAATGCCTGTTTGCACCCACTAACCTTTGTGTCCGGTCATATGTTTTCTTGCTAGAATAAATGGAAATCGCTCTTCGATTTTCAATAGAAGAATCCAATATATTATTCCTGCTATTTTTATTCGTATTCCCTTCTAGTTAATAGTAAATTTTTCTCACTGACTACTTTTTAGATCACTGTCGGTGAACAGTCCCTCTTGTCTCTCGAAAAAGCTCGTTTTGATTTGACCATACCCGAGATTATTCTGTGGGCATATTTCCAGTGACAGCACTGTCTTTTCATTCTTTCCCTTCAAAATTTTCAATGGAATAAGGTTCTAAATTTTAACCGTTCGTTTTTCATAAATTAATTTATGACTTAAAAATAGTTAAAAAACTTAAAATATTTTCGCTGCTGTGTGCACTATGTGCAGACATTTCTTTTGTGACTCGATTGATAGTTTTGAGTGAGAAATTCATGGATGAATTTCTGGCTGTTCCAAACAAAGGGTGAGTAATATATTTTTCTGTTAATTAATTATCTGCATTTTATGTCAAGCTATTATTTCTTCTATCTATTGGCAAATTTTCTAAAGGCCATGTATCTTTAATTTAGGGTTTTTCGTCCGGCTCTCTCTCTACCCTTCCTCAATCAGAGTGCCCTCGTGGTCGTCGTCACAACCTGCCTCTTATAGATCTCCTCAACAGAGACCTCCTCAACAGTTTGTGTCTTTGACGTTCACTCTCCCTCCGGTACCTGTTCAACTACAACGACCTGCTCTATAGCTGCCTTATTCTGCAGATGCCCTAATATGCCTTGCGGAGCCCTAACCTGCCTTATCCTCTTTGGGACACAAAGGCCTTGATGGTGGTAGCAGTTTTCAGGTGGGATCACTCCTTTTTTTTATAAAATATATATTTATATTTCTCTTTTTTTTTTTAAATTAATTAGGCGGTTTCGCTCCATAATTTTTGATATCCTCATAGTTATCAATATTAAAGTTAATATTGTATGCGCTCGCGGCCACGTATCGGATAAAGCAAGGTTGATTAGATTTTTTTTTATGAACAATTTTCAATTGTAGGAATGTACATAACTAATTTGTTGATAATACAAAGTTTTGAATTCAGTTAAAGTGTATTTCTTTAAAATATTAATAAATATATTTCCTTTTTTAATATTTATTAAAAACTTCACTTCAACTTATTACCAAAAAAAGGTGGCGCTCAAATAGCAGAAAAGTTTCCTAATCCACAACCCAATTTCACCAGACAAATGAGCAGCCGTACGCACTTTGTGAAGTATTATTGGTTTGTCCTGGCAACAGAATAAACAAATAATGCTGCAAAGTTGTATCAAAATTAGTTTGGTTTTGACAATAATTGGTCCAATAAGGCCAAGTGGATCGAAAATGGTACAAATGGTGCTTATAATATTACGTTTAGTTGGTTTGAGATGAGGTTGGGGTGAAACTTTGTATTTTAAAAGATCTTAATCAACATTCCGAAGGACTCCCAAAGTTTTTGTTTGTGTTCCATCGGTGATTTAAAAATCTACTATGCTATGTGTTTCTGAGTCAACTTCGTCAATTATTGATCTGTCATTGGAGATTCATTTTCTCAGAATAAATCGTGATTTTGACAAAATTTCTGACACTTGACGTTTGAGTATTTTTGCCTCATTTTTTGTTTGTGCTCCAGAAAGATAATCATCAACGTAAAAATCTTGTTTTATTGATTTACATGCTTTTGGATAGATTGTTTCGAAATCCTGTGTCGATTCATGTAAACTTCTGACCACTAAAAAACTGAACCTTTTCTTAAGGCGTTGGTCTCCACATAATTATTTGTAAATCTCTCTGTTTTGGATTTATGTAGACAATTCGGTACATTTTAGCAACGTCTGTTCCTAATACAAAGTTATATTTTCTGAATCTTGTTAAAATTGAAAAAAGATCTTCTTGTAATATGGGTCCGATTTTAAGCTTGTCATTTAACGATATTCCTGTGTCAGTTTTGCAACTCGCATCAAAGACAACTCTAAGTTTGCATGTTTGACTTGATTCACGCATTACCGGGTGATGTGGCAAGTAATATGTTGCAAAGTTGCTTGTCTGAACTTGGTCGTCTGGAATTAGCGTCATGTGGCCGAGTTTCTCGTATGTTTCCATGAAATTTTTATTTTGTGAAAATACAATATTGAAAGTCCTTAATGTAGGTACAAAATGTCGTAATAATAGGTATTTTTTGATAACTAGCGCGTAGGTGGTAATGGAATGACGTGGACTACGTGAATGAATCGTGCCTATTTCGTACCGCTATGGACACCTGTGTTGAAATGCTACTGCGATACATAAATCACCGTTTATGATTGGTCGCGGCCTCTTTGTGTCTGTATGTACAATTTTAATATCTACATGCATTTGAACTTGTTTTTATGTCTAAGAGGCAGGTCAGTAATTAAATATTCTTAGGTTTAAAAAATATACTATTTTGAAATCTTAGACACAACTCCAAAACTGAGACGAGTGAATCGGTAATCCTGCACAGGTGAATCTGGAGACAATCTCCATACTATTCGTTGGTAATCTCGGTGTTTTGGATCTACATCTTAATGTCGCAACAGGAGGCTACAAGAAACTTAGGAAAATTAAGAAGTATTGGAACAATATCCTTCTGCAATTTTGCTCCGGCAAGCAAATAATCATTTAAATATCCTTTTGGAGTAAAGCAAGACGCATTGAATACCCTCGAATGCTTTGATCGCTATCCTTGACCACTGAATGATAAGGTAAATAATATATTTTTTGAAACTTCCAAGAGTTTTGAGGTGCGGACACTACTTCCATATGATTTAACTCCGAGTATTTTTGGATAACACATGAATATTTCTCATACAAAACAGAATATTTAAGTAATCTACGCTCTAACGAGTAAAACGGTCTTAGTGCGATATCCTGGAACTAGAAAAATGTGGCACTTCTTTACAAGAATGAATAATTTTTCTTAACATGCGAAACTTCTTCAAGTTTCAAAAATTTAATTAAGGTATTGTGAAGTGAATCTGATAAGGTAAAAAACTATGGGTTGGGAATATAAATAGTATTTAACGCAATAGGACTGTCAGGATTCTTAATGATTTTGCGATTTAATACCTTTAATGGGAAGACTGAAGCTCCCAAGACGATGTCAATAAAAATTGATTTTCGAAAGGAAGGATCAGCCAACTTTAAATTTGATAAATAATCTCAAGTTTTATATTCAATGGAAGAACTTGGTGAATTAACACAAATAGAAGGTAAGATGACTGAATCAATACTAATAAAGGGTTCGTTGCAACCAGGAGTGCGAACATCAAAGATCGTATATGCCTTGGTTGTACCCACAGTAGTATCACCTAAAGCCTGTATCTCAATATCCTTTCTATAACTTCTTAAACCCAACCTGTGAAGACATTTTTCTGTAATGACATTCACCTGGCTCGTACTATCAATTAACGCTTGACATGTATAAAAGTAAGCAAACCCAGTGACTTGAACGAGGGCGGTGGCCAACAACAACGAACTCAAAAATAGAACGCATAACCTATTTTGCTTTATGAGGCTTCTTTGAATTAAAAAACTGGACTTTGAGAATCAAGTGTGTATCATGACATCCCAGAACGCATTTGACAGGGTCAGTATTTGACAAAAAACTGTGCATTTTGAGATTTTGATTTACCGAACTTTACATTTTGACTTTTTACAAATTTTAATTTTTGAATATCTAAGGACTCAGAATTTGAACAGGTAAATGAAAACAAACCTTTGCATTGCTTATGTAAATATTTAGTTAAATCCTCAAAGGAGGATACTTCCAAATGACTTTAAATAAATTAAGTGGCTCCCCAATTCAATACTTTGCCAATGCATGCCGACATAAAGATCAATAAATGTAGGCCAATCTTTATATTTGCCTCTAAATGGAGGTACAGTGTGATCTATCCTAAATTCCCCCACCTCTAACTTTTATTACTATGGAAAAACTTTAAACACGAAAGTTTTTTTTTACGAGCTTTTAGATGATGTATGTTCAAAATGTTAAATGCCACTCCTTATGTCAAATTTTGGCAGCATCTTTTTTAAATCAAAGGGAGCACTGTGTATATATAATTTTAGTTTTGGAATGCCCGTTTCTCTCTAACGTAAAAAATTTATAATTTATGTGACTTCGGATCGACGGTTTTTGGGATATACGCAATTGAATGTAAAACTTAGCACCTTACGTAACATGGTTAAAAGCGGACTTAGAAAGAAAATAAAAAACCAAATTTATTTGCAGTCTTTCGAAGCTTTTTGATTCAGAATTTCAAAACTCTAGGCCTGGAGACGGTCAGTTTTTAAAACCAGCACATCGCGTTATTGGGCCATGCCAGGAATAATTGTAATAAACCAATCTCTTTGGCATCTTGTATGTTTTGTATTTGGCAATAACATAGGTTAACAGTGGTTTATAGCGAACATGAAAAGTCTTATATTTTAATATTATATGTAGAAAATTATCAAAATTCGATGATAGCAAGAAACGGGCCCATTCCATTGCCTGCGCAAAGCCCATCCCTAAACCCACCTGACATATGGCTGTCAAGTGCAATGAAGGAATATGTGAATACACATAGACGAGCCAAGCTTGAACGGATTAAGGAAAGGCGAAGATAATTAATAAAAATAATCAACCGTAATAAGCCGACTCTTTTCTTGTTTAAAAACGTATTTTTTTTGTTAAGGCAAAAAATCTGAAAAAGATCTCCGTTTTCGGTCCAGCCACGTTTTATGTTACTTTTGGGCAAATGGTCATTTTCCCCTATTTCGACCCCGCTACCCTGTTATGCAGTGTTTAAAAGAAAATTTTATTTTTTACAACGTATAAAACGAATTTTTATTAAAAACTTCTAGAAAAAATAATAAAGTAATAAAGGAGATTTTGCTTTTATTTTTTTTTTTAAATCCACCAAATTTTGAATAAACATAATGTGTATTTTCACACATATATCATTATATTACAGCTTATTTTTAAGTGGGCGAGGCAGAAATATAGTATTTACAATATGTCCTAAAAGTATTTAAAAAAATAATTACACCTATCAATATATAGAGAACTTAGGCCATTTTTATTTTTAGAGAGATTCATTGGTCTTGGAGGCAACAAATGTAGGAAACTGTGTATCAAAAGGAAAATCAGAAGTAAGTTCATCCAAAACTGTAAACAAACATACACAGCACTACACTGGCCCCGTTTGTTAAAAGGCCGCAATAACATAAAATAAATGGATCCATGACAGATACCTTCCTAGCTAGCCTATTAGCACACTTCAAGTGAAGCCATGATAATCAGCCTTGAAAACGGTTTTTTCTAAATATCTCAGAATCCACAGCTCTTACGAAGTTTTGGTTATAACACAAATTATTGAGCCAAATGTAGTCTACTATATTCCCAAAACCGCATATTGATGCGATGCCCCGTTAAAAAATTAGCATTTTTAAAAACAATTTAATTGTCAAAAACCTGTCATTAGCATTAATGGATTTTGACCAAAATATCGTATAGTCTTATGCCTTAGCTTTAGATAGAGATCAAATTCAAAAAAATCAAACAATAAGTAAAAAAACTACAGCCGCAAAAAAATGCACGTTTTCTTTTTTCCATCTTATATTTATGCCGTGTTTTAACTAACGGGGGCACTAAAGTATTTATTTTTTTTGCCATGAATTATATCATAAGCTTATTTTTGGATTTTCTTACCCTTACAAATAGATGAGAAATTAAAAAAAAAATGGTTTGTCTGTGACAGAACTTAGGATTGGGAATGTACAATATAATTGCACTTTTTATCTACTACCAAACATCTACTATTAAATTTATTTAAAAAATTGTCACACAAATCGTAAAGCAATAAAACTTGATCCGGTAAAAGGTACATTTTAAATAAAACACCCGGCCAACCAGCCGCCTGTAAAACCATCTTTTAATGTGTCACTTTTCAAACTACACTTAATGTCTTGTTTTTTTTTCTATCCTCTTCTATAATCCTCTTCATTCTAGTTTTAAAAATTCCTCGGAGTTGGAAACTATTTAAAACCAAGAGTTTTTGTTCTTGTGGATTTGTATGTGTTTTTTATTTAAAAGGAATTAATAAATAGATATATTTAGTGACAGCAAAAGCATAACCTTTATGAATCCATATGACATACATAAGGTTAATAAAACATTGTCTAAAACGTTAACATAATACGTCCTCCCTTTCATCTTAACTTAGTTTTAGCTCACACATATTCTATACTATAGTAGTGTGAGCTATGGTGATCCTAATTTTTTCAAGAAAAAGAAGTTGCTCCGATTTCAAAAATTTTTATATATCTTTGCGTTTCAGATGATTTTGAAACTTTTTTGTCGCGCCGTCTGTCTGTCTGTATGTCTGTCTGTCTGTATGTCTGTATGTCTGTCTGTAACGACCAACGCGCATAAATCAAAAACCGCTTGGTCGATTTTAATGAAATTTGGTACCAAGGCTGGGTCTTGGGTCGAGATGGTCCCATTTAAAAATGAACAAAATCCGCCGAACACAAGCCAAATAAAAGGGTGGGGGATGATTTCAAAAATTAGAGTTTATGTGAAAATATGGCGTGTGTGATATCAAACGAAAGGTAATTGAGTATGGAGTTAAACAAAATACATTTTATTTTTTTTCTTCAAAAAGGGTGGGGGTAGATTTTAAAAATTAGAGTTTACGTGAAAATATGGCCTGTGTGATATCAAACGAAAGGAAATTGAGTCCGGAGTTAAACAAAATACAGTTTAGTTTTTGTTTATTTAAGGGTGGGGGTAGTTTTAAAAAAATTGATTTTAAGTCGAAACATGGCTTGTGTGGTATCAAACAAAAGGTAATTTAGTCTGGGGTTGAATAAGATATATTCAGGTTTTAGTTTTATTAGCTCGCACGTACACCATAACTATAGTACCTAGTGTGAGCTTAGGGGCCCATATATTGGCAGAGTATTTTTAGGACTTTTGGAATCACAAAACTTTAACAATGACACCTTCTTTTAAGAAAAACTCAACATCTTTTCCGCTAAATCCATCTTCTTCAATTTTTGTTCCGGTTTGCAAATAATAATAAACTTTTTTGAGTATTGGATCTTCATGTGTTTCTCTAATAATTTCTCTAAGAGTTCCTGGTAATTAATGAATACATATAACCATATAATATTTGAGTTATATTTTGGTCTAATCTGGATTAAATAAATGCTTTCTATAGATCGGTTATTAATCATAATGAAGTATCTTTGTGGCAAATATGTTAAGGAGGCTTTTGTTTGGGTAAAAACTTGAAATTAATGGTTTGTGATCAGTAATCAGTTAAAATTTTTGTCCATAGCAATATTGAAATTTTTTTTTGCATGCTTAGAAAATGACAGTTGTGGATCTGACTGTAATTCTTTTCTGATTTTGTTAAACACTGTCATCAGGAAGAACGTATGATAAAACCGCACCTAATTCTCTTGGGCTAGCGTCTGTAGCCAAACCACACGAGATTTATTTATAAAAAAAATTGTGGCAATTGTAAGCACATAGAACTTGATCAGACGAAACTTGTTCCTTTCCTTCCTTTTTTTTGTTGGCTCGAAGCCTTAGAAATATGGGTATATAGAAGAATGCTTAAAGTATCATAGGTAAATTGAATAACAAACGAAGAAATACTTCTCCGACTGGGCATCGTAAAGGAATTAGTACGGGCAACAGAAAACTTCCATGTCTTGCTTCCACGCTTGTTGGCGGCAAATAGTCTGGACCAGTTCGTGACTTTTAAAACTGATGAGGCACCAAGGCCAAAAATGAAAAAAAAATCCTTTATGAAATGGGAATAAATGGTCAAATGCAATGTGTATTTTTTTCCAATTTTCCCTTTCCATGATTGTCGAAAAATTTTATTTTCTACAAAGATAACAAATATACTTAGGTTATTCACTTTAAATCTAAAAACAAAAAATAAAGTTTGTAAACAAGCGGTATCGTTCTTTCTTTTAACAATACAAACTTTTATCAATTACAGTCGAACCTCTATAACTCGAACTTAAAGGGACAACCAAAACAGTTCGAGTTGTGGAGAATTCGAGTTATAGAAATTCGAGTTAAAGAGGTTAAAATACATATAAAAAGTGCAGGGACCACTTAAAAGATTCGAGTTATAGAGCGGTTCGAGAAAGTTTATCTTGTGTCATTTTTGATCGGAACTGGAATAGCTAAAACAAGATTATAAAGTTTTTTAGTTTCACTAAAAATTTCACATAGATTTAACTTTTAGGCACTTAAAATGTTAGTCTTGATAAATTACTGGTAATTCATTTTTTAATTTTTCATATTCATCGAACTTGGAGATGTGTAGTACTGCAACAAATTCTAATTTTTCAAAATCTTTAAATTTTGTTTGTAACTGAAAAGTTATATTATCGAAAATTTCGTAATATAATAATTTATATTCTTTAAAAATAGTTTCCTCAGAATTTTTAAGGACAATTAGAGCTCCTGTTACATTTTTAGTTTTCTCGAATATATCTTTAAAAACTTCATATTTAACTTGTAATCTTGAACAGCACATATTTTAATTTGAGTGATGCACATATTTACATCTAGGTTAACTTAAATTAAAATCAAAAAAAGGAATTCAAAACTTTCAGTTTCTGAGAAAACCTTGTGCCATAAATGTAGACTCTGAATTTGAAGCTTCGAGAAAACTCCTTGCCACTTTTTTTTGTCTAGACTTAAAATATTTAAGTCTGGCATTGGTCTACTATTTTTCAAGATTTTCGTTTTTTAAAATTACTACGGCGTTGAAATGGTACATTTATCAATGACACAACACTCTCATGTAGAGGAAAACTCATTTTTTTAATAAAAAACAGCATAAGCAGTTTTAATAAAAGCTCAAAACAATGACTAATTAGGTAATCGGTTGGCGAATGACTCAAAACAGGTGGCGGGTGTTACATAATTTGCATGGATGCGACAAAATTTTACCAGCGATTTATTTAACTGATAGATTCGCATTATATAGTTTGTAGTCTTCGAACGACCTCAATAATTTTCCGCCATGTGATGTGGACCGGACGCGATATGACCACCCGCAGCGTGAGTGAAGCGGAGCTTCCCGCCGCTTCATGGAAACCCAAAATTTAGCGAATTCTAAAGCCAAGTTTATGCAGGGAAAAATTTTTGAAATATTTTATTATTTCATATTATATTGTTAAAAGCATTCCAGTAAAACAAAAAACTAAAGGTTTTTCGCTTTAAATTATGTAAGGCCAGCGTGGCATGCTGGTGCACACAAATTTATCACTTTTACAATCGCCTCACCTAACCATGCAAGCAGTCAAGCGCGCGAGTCACAGAAGAGTTCGGTTCAGTCCGCTAGGGTCAATATGTTATGGCGCGAGTTGCGAATGACGATTCAGTTTATTTATTCATTTCATGTTGTAGGTTCCTTTTTACCTGGGGATTTAATGAAACAACACAAAGTTTAAGTAGCAGAGCAGCTTGATAAATAATTTAAAATTTACTTTAATTTTTTTTTAAGTTGGTGAGGCGCCGCCTCACTTGCCTCATCTGACGAGCCGCTACTGGTCTGGACTTAAAATCTTCTTCAGATAGTTCGTATTTCCGCACAGCGCACAATGGATCATCCTGTAGGAAAAAATGATATTCGCCGGTACGCTTTTTAGGATTTTGTGAACAGCAATGTGATAAGAAATGTCTATATCATAAAAATGTTTAACAGTTTTTATTTGAATTAATTTTGTATCGGAATTTTTGTGAGGCAATTTGTTTGTTTACCTCTATTTAGTATAACAGTTGCGTTTCTTAGTAATTTTCATTAAGTATAACAACAAAATTTAAAAAATAAGTGTTCTAACTATTATGTAGGAGAGAAATATAGGTATACATTCATAAAAATAAATTATATAAACATCTTAATCATTTATTGCGGCCTAATTTTTTAAAGGCTGAATTTTAAATATAATTATTTTCTGTGTGCGCTTTCTACCTAAGAATTTAAAAAAAGTACCTAAAAGTACTTTTTTAATTTTTTTATAGAACAGAATAGAATAGAACTTTATTCGTCGTTCTCATTTTAGATAATATGTATATACCTAAGGTGTAGTCTCGTCATTTACAGATCTAAAAAATAGAATCAACACAAAAGTTTTACAATATACAAGATTGCACGTCAACATTTTTACATAACATTTTAAAATTTAAAAAGTAATAAGTAGGTACTATCCTAACACATTAAAAGGAAAACAGAATTAGCTTAGGTATTTATCAAAGTTGTATATCTCAGATTTTCTATATTGATCTTTTGTCATCTCTAAAAAAATCATCTAAGCTATACTATAAGAAATTTTTTTATTTTGTTGTGAATTTGTCTAGGTAGGAGTTTTCTTACAGTTAGTGGAAAGGTATTCCAAATTTTTGGGATATTATGGGAAATATTTTTATAAATGTAGCTTTATAGTGAGCTTTTTCAGCTCTGACGTTATTAAATCTGGTATTGTTTGAATAAGAAATTTGGTTTTTGTTGAAGAGATCCTAGATTTTGTGACAAAGCTTACACATTCAAGTAAATACAAGGTGACACTTTAAAAAGGATCCATCTGGATTTTCTCGAAAATTATCAGGAAATTATAAAACACACTTTTTTGCTATCTTGAATTTTTTGTAGCACAAACTCCTTTCGAGGGGTATACTTTACTTCTATATTTTGAATAGGGAAAACATTTTAAAAATATATCCATTAGTTTTTAAAATAATTTCAAATCTAACATGGACTGATAAAATAAAAATTTAGTTAGAATTTTATATCTTTTGGATTTAATTTTTCTTTTATCATTCAATGTTAAATTTGGAAATTTGAAAGCAAATATCTGTTGTAAAGATATTCAAGAGAGCTTCAAAATAAGGTATCACTAGACCCACTTTCCCTATTCAAAATTTAGAGGTAAAGTATACCCATCCAGGGGGGTTCGTGCTACAAAAATTTCAAGATAGCCGAATAGTGTGCCCCTTGCAAATAAAATCGACGTGTTTCGGCGTTTTTTTAATTTCCTGATAATTTTCGAGAAAAACCAGCTGGATCCTTTTTAATTTGTCACCATGTGTTCTTTGGTTTCAGCAGTACCCTGATTCATTTTTTGACTTTTTAGAGTGTTGTAAGTGAGTTACCCCAAAATATAATCCCGTACCTTATATGAGATTGCACATATACCTGAAACGAGGATAGTGCTGCTTTTAAGTAAACATTATCACTCTCATGGCATAGCGATATTTTCTTGTTGAGTTTGTCAATTCCTGAATCTGATTATCCCATTTAAAATTAGAATCCAATTTAACTCCAAAAATCTTTATTGTCTCTGTGGATTTTAGTTCCCCCCCTCACTCTGCACACACAAAGTTTCATCATTTATATGATTCTGTCTAAGCATTATACTTTTATTATTTATTTTATTTTGTTATTACGCGAGTATTAAAAAAATAAATTTTTGTAGATGCTTAAAAACATTAATGCGTTTTATTTGGAGGAGAGCCCAAGCAATCTGGAAGAAGAAATTTAATAGCTCCAGTAGTGGATTTAGGGAGGAGGCAGGGGGGTTTGCCCCCCCCCCCTTTACATAAAGCTTATATATAGCTAGATAAACGGCAATTGTTTATAAAATTATTATCTTTTTAATTTTCACAAAAATTACTTTATTTTCCAAAAATTTTTACCTGAGGCGCTTTTTATTTATTTTATTGTTTGACTTTAGAGTTCACATTTATGAAAACCAGAAAAAAAATTTTTGGTTTTTGGTGCCTTCTTGGTCCCTTCACTTTACTACCATCTATGAATTCGGCCTATAGGCTATCTGACACCATCCCGGACCTGGCGGACTCTTAGCTAGATTAGAAAGTAGTAAGTTAACACTAATCTGAACAAGATCGGTGCTCTGACGTTGGTGCTTTAAAATACCTTCGCCTGTGGGCGCTTAAACTTGGAAATCATAAGTTTTTTTGCTTATCGACATTATGCTTAGAAAATTAGGGAAATGTTAATAAAATGACTTCGGTTTAGGCCTCGCTTTGCTAAGTATTGCAAAGTTTTAATTGAAGCGGGAACATAATTTTGTTTATTTAAATAAGGCATTTTATTTTATTTTGGTTCTAGGTTTCTTTTTCTCAGTGCTCCGCGAGATGTGAATTATTCCTAATTGTTTCGTTTCAAAATGCCATATGCAGGTCGTAGGCTCTCATTAGCCCTTGGTACATTTAGTTCGTTTGCGTTTACTAATAGCTATGCGAAGGGGTCTTATTAGCTCAATTTAATTTTACATCTCGTGAACAGTAGAAATAGAAATGAGAGAAAACTTTAAAGTAATTAAATGATATTTTTGGATTAGATGTGTTGCGTAGTTACACGTGAGAGTTATGTTTTTGCAACCGTCTTATAGGTGGACCTTAAAATTGTATATTTTTTAATACATAAAGGATAATACTAGTTTGAAACTTTTTTGTCTCGCCGTCTGTCTGTCTTTCTGTCTGCCTGTCTGTCTGTATGTCTGTCTGTAACGACGAACCCGCATAACTCAAAAACCGCTTGTCCGATTTAAATAAAATTTGGTACCTAGGCTGGGTCTTGGGCCGTGGTGGTCCCATTTAAAAATGAACGAAATCCACCGAACGCAAGCCAAATAAAAGGGTGGGGGTAGATTTCAAAAATGAAAGTTTATGTGAAAATATGGCGTGTGTGATATCAAACGAAAGGTAATAAGTCTGGAGTAAAACAAAATGAATTTTAAGGTATTTAAAAAAAAGGGTGGAGGTAGATGTAAAAAATTAGAGTTTAAGTGAAAATATGGCGTGTGTGATATCAAACGAAAGGTAAATGAGTCTGGAGTTCAACAAAATACATTTTAGTTTTTTAAAAAAGGGTGGGGGTATATTTTAAAAATTAGAGTTTAAGTCAAAACATGGCTTGTGTGGTATCAAACGAAAGGTAATTGAGTCTGGAGTTGAATAAAATATATTTCAGTTTTTAGTTATATTAGCGCACACGTACACAATAACTATAGTACCTAGTGTGAGCTTAGGTGCCCATAGATTGGCAGAATATTTTTTAATAGCTTCTAGTTTTGCTTACTTTCTTTCAATAATGTGGATTTATTTTTTCTAAAACTGTCACATAAACTTTTGCAATGACTAAAAAGAACATTGAATTGCATTAAATAATTCTTTATTAAGATTTTGTTGATAAAAGTTAATGTTATTTGAAAATGTTATTAATGGTGGGTGATATTAGCTGCAACGTTATTGAATTTGCTTTTTTTTGGTTTGCCGTTTTGGAAATATTCTGGTATACATTTTATTACTTAATATTTCTTATTTCGAAGTTTGTAGGTGCTCAGTAGTATCATGTTAGACCTGCGCAGTTGATTTTTCTTCCCGGTTTAATCCCAATAAGTTTCCAATAAAAACTTAAAATCATTTCTTTTGAAGTTTTGTTACTGCCTATTTTAATTTACCTATTGTTGGCAAGGGATATTTAAAAAAAAACTAGGGTCGATATCAAAAAATGATTTTTTTTTGCACACCTTTCTGTACAATTTTTTTGACTACTTGTTAGTTCTATTTTAAGAATTAAGTGGGCGTTTCTCTTTGCAAGGTTACGTCATGGTTGGTTGTACAGATATCCAATTAAAAATATGATTATATTTTTACAGAAAAATAATTTTTATTTTCTTGCTGCTTCGGTGTTTTTCGGTTTTGTTTGCGCCTGCATGTATTTAAGGTTTATATTTTCTAAATTTGTGAGAAGATTTATAGTGACTTACTAGTGAATTTAGAGTAAACTTTGTGTTTGTTATTACGTGATTTACTGATTAGTTGGTCCGTATAATTATAGGTCTTAATTTAAAGTTTTAAATTTTATTAAAAAAAATCATCATGGGTATTTCTATGAGTCGCCCATCTGACATAAGGTATTTGGTCAAGAATGAATTAATTTATGAGTGGACATATAGAAGCATGTCCATTCAATTGCTAGAGGATAGAGGATGTGAACCCACAGCTCATACTGGTAAAGAAATGAAAGAAAACTGATGGAAGTATAAGTACCATTCGTACCCATTTAAATTTGGCCAGGATGCCTTTAGCTGTGTGAAAAAGCTAAATACTTTGGTACAGTTGGTAGAGAAGTTCTCCGGTACTAGCAATGTGGGGGAGTTTAGGAAAGTAGCCGTAAGGTTGCAATTGAAAAGAGCCCAACGAAATGGTTGCGGAAACCCTGAGTTTAATTAGAAAGCTATAAAACTAGGCAACCGATCTTCTTAGATTTGACGTGACTTCAGATGATGATAAAGTATCCGAAAGACAGGCAACAAGTAGATTCTTAGATCACGTAACAAGTGAGGGCAACGTAGCCAGCCAATCTCAGCTACCCCAACCACAGCACTCGAGCACACAGAGAGTAGGTCAACCGCCGATGAATCAACCGTCGGTAATACAGGCACCGATACCAATGCCGCTATACAGAATTTCATTATACATATATAAGCCGTTTCTTTGAGTTTAGCTGCTCTTTAAAGTAGCATCGCACCTATCAGCCCGTCTCGACCATTTTTATGTTAGTCGCCAGTGCCAATGGCAAATGATCCTGGTGCTGCAGCTATATTTCCATAGAAATGGAACTTGAAGTTCACAGGCAAGATGTAATCTTCGTTACGGCGCTCTTTGAGCGAAAGGACAAGCTAAGTCAGGCGAGAGGTATAAGCAAGGAAGTCTCTCTAAACTATAAAGTTAACGCACACTTTGATTTTAGGATAAGATTTTTGGGTTTCAATGGAGATAGTACCGAACTTGTGCGTATTAATAAGTGTCATTTTGCTGGATGCGATTGGTTCTTTAAAAACATCAGATCAACAAACTACTCATGAATCAGAACGACTAGAAGACTGGGTAAATAGATATAAGACAATTATGGGTGAATCACTGCGATATATGATAGGGAAGAGCACAAGATTACGACAAACGCAGCACCAATAAAGCGACGTTCATATAAAGTCTCACCGGTCATCCAAAAACTTATTTGTTAGGAAATCGATGAAATGCCTAAATTAGATGTAATTAAAGTTGGTAGCAGTTCATGGGCTTTGCCAAAGGTAATGGTGCAAAAGAAAAACACCAAGAAATATAGATTTTGTATAGACTATCGCAAATTGAACTGGGTGACATCGCCTGAAAGTTTTCCATTGCCACTCGTATCGAACACTCCTGAAATATGCAAAATACTTGTCAACCCTAGATAATAAGAGTGCTTATTAGAAAGTGCAATGGAAGAGTCATTAAAGCCACTAACTGCATTCATCTGTGGACGGGGCCTTCTTCAATTTAAGAGATTACGTTTTGGACTTCGCCAATGTAGTCTTTTGTTTTTAATAAAAGCCCCAAGATTTTGCTTCTCAGTTTCTTTGAAGTTAGCTACTAAGACTTTATTTACTTTTTGATCTTCGACGGAGGGATCCGCTTGAATAGAAATTTCTGTGTTTTTGGGTTTGTGTCAGTTACGAAGTAAGTTATCCCTTATAAAGCCACTTGTTAGATCTATTTTTTTATACAAAGAATTATTTTTGATATCAGCCCCTTTATAGTAAATATTTGTAAGTTGTTACTACTGTTAATACGTAAACCTGCTCCCATTAACGATATCTTAAATCGTTGTCAATTTTCTTTAATCAATCAAGTATCATTTTAAATGATTTTCTTAGAACACTCGGCTAAATTTTTAAGACTCTTAAATTGATTTTTAGGAAATGTCAATGACTTTTAGATGGTTATTTAAACTTTTTACCTGGTGAATATATTATTCCTAAAAGTTAGAAAAAACTGAGTGTATGTTCCCCAAAATTCGTTAGTTTTAATTTTAGCTGATAACGCCGCCACTGACGCGAACCTAGGAGAACGGAAAATGGTTTTAAGCTATGCTTTATGGGTGTATAAATTTTTATATAAATTAAAACATGACTCCCATAGATTTTAAAATCTTGTCAGATGTCTATCAGGGGAAATGAATCGACCCCTGCCCTCCGTAGATTCCAGGTACTCTCCGACCTGGAAAGTTAGCACCTGTTTAGGGTCCCGTTCCCAGGGTTAGGGGAGAAGACCACAACTGTATGAAAGGCGGAGAAGATGAACCTCAGTACGGCGATCATAGCGTAGTTGGCAACCCTTTCTTTAATGGATAGTGTAAAAGACTACAGCTGTTGCCTTACAGTGTGTCGTTGGTTCGTCAAAAGTTAGAGGAGTAAAACCTTGTTTAGAAATCCTGGCTCTTCAAGTAGGGGGTTGATGCATTAGACTGGTTCTCTAATACTTTTTAAACAAAGCAATTGCTAAAAAGCCTTAACAAAGCCTAGGAGCAATGGATGGAAATTTTTGAAGACCAAAAAAAGCAAAGAGAAAAGAAAGAAAGGAACATTATTGCAACCGAAGTGCAGAATAGTAAGTTAGATGTTATTGCACTCAGAGAGACAAAAAGAGAGGAACAGGTACAAGTAGTGTCGATAATTTTGTACACATATTTACTGTTGTCCCAAAAAAAAGGAGAGCCGCCAGAGGGTCGGTTACGGACTACGATTGCATTAGTGAAAACATACCTAAAGATGCTTGGACATAATATAAGCATAATAGCAGCCTATGCACCGAAGGAGTAGCTAAAAAACAAATGTTCTTTGGCCAACTTGATGATACTATCACCAAAATCGTTTTTGTAAATAATTATGCTTGGCGATTTTAATAGTCGAACTGGTAGACAAATCCAAAGCACAGTGGTAGGATAATTTGAAGAGGAATTAACAAACGATAATGGCTTAAGACTGATGTAATTGTGTGAAACCCACAGCTTAAGAACAAATAGGTTTTTTCAAACATAAGGATATTCATCGATATACCTGGATTCAGCCAACACGAAATCTTAAATCAATCATTGATTATGCTAGAGGTGAACAATACTCGGAATTAAAGTGGTATGATCTGCGAGCACTTCGTGGTGTTACCTGTGGATCTGACCACCATCTGGTAAAAGCAAAAATATTATTCCCTTTAAGAAAAACAAATAGAGACGAAAGTCTTGGAGATAATGAAAACCTAGAATGCACCTAAGAAAACCAAAAATGCAACTTTTAAAGTCTAGAAATCGAGAGTACGCAAAGATTTATCAGAAACGATTAAACAAAAAATTAATAAATAGAGAGCACTCATTTGAAGAGATATATACAAACATAATAAAAAGCTTGAAGGAAGTAAGCAAAAGAAAGATGTGGTGGACGAAGGAAATACATGAAATGGTCAAGGAGAAAAATCGCACATACTTGAAATGGCTCAGTACTTAAGAGCAAAAAGACCTACAAATCTACAGGAAACCAGAAGACAGCTACAAAATTTATTACGCACGGAAAAAAATGATGTTCGAGCACAAATGCTACGATATAAATACACACGTAGGAGGTAGGCAGAGTTCTGATGTATGGAAATTCATTTTTGCGGTAAAAAACCCAACAATAGAAAAAGTATTTACATTCAGATCATCAAACCAGAACAATGGACAAAACACTACAAGACTGCTGCAGGAAACCAGACCCGAATATCTGACAGCCTCTCCGAGGAGAAACATAGAAGTATATGGAGAGGAAGTAATCATCGACAAAGAAATGATAAAGATTAGTATTAAAAAGCTTAAATCCGGAAAAGCCAGCGGACCTGGGGGAAAATATGGTGAAATGCTCAAATATGGACCAGAGAGACTACTAGAAAATCTTACATATATTAGCAATCAATGCATAAACGGACATCCAGTACCTGATGATTGGAAAATTGCATTCATATTCTCAATACATAAAAAAGGAAACAAGCTGGATTGCAACAATTGTACGGTAGGATTATTAGAGATCTAATAGGTAATGATTTTCATAAACAAGATGAAGAAGGGCGTTTCGTGCAGGCAGATCTTGTAGTGATAATGTTTTTAAATGTCTTAAACAAGTAATATAGAAAAGGAGTGCCAGTAATATAGAGACTCATGTTACCTTTGTGGACCTACAAAAAGCATATGATACCATTCCAATAGAAAATTTATGGATAGTGTTAGAGCAAACTAATATTAATCATACATACATAAAAGCGATAAAAGGACTATATAAAGGGTAAACATCTAAATTTAGAATTGGAAATCGACTTTCAGAAGAATTCCTGGTAACGAAAGGTTTAAGACAGGAAAAACAGGAAGGGTAAAGTACACGACATGGGAATACAACTAAACGACCGATTTACTATATACACACTACAGTTTGTTGACGACCAAGTAATTATAATTAATGATAAAGAAGACATGGAGTATATGATGAAAAAGTTAACGGAAGAGTACCAAAAGTTAACAGTAAACGTTGACAAGACATAGTACTGATGTATTGGAAACGAATCAAGTGAATTAGAACTAGACAATGGGCAAACAATACCTCCATGCAATGAGTATTTATACTTAGATCTCACATTTGATAAGACAGGAACAGACTGTAAAAAACTGGAAAAGAGAATAGTAAAAGCACAAAAGGTTATTTCGAGGGAAGCATAATAGTAGAGTAAATTTGTAGGGTATTTCAAGAACAAGCTGCAAAAAGGGTATATTTTTTTGTATTTGGCATAGTGGTAGCTAACATCAAAAGCTGAATTTTCAATCGAGGATCCCTTATTTTTCTGCATCAGAATCCAAGATGGCGGCTGCCAAAGTTAAGAAAAAAAATGAATTTCCTATTTTAAGAGAAATTAAATTAATTTTGATAAATTTACTTTAAGCGGGACCCACTTAATTCAAAAATGTAAAAAAAAATACATGTGTCACTTTAAAACAAAATGGCGGCTATACTTTTAAAAAATGGTTTTTATTCCATATTTTCTTTAATTTTTGCAAAAAAATTATAAGTTTCCCAGCCGACACAAAGATGGCGCTTAATATGTCAAAAATAAAAGAGACCTTTATAACTTGAAGACCAAATAAAATTTTGAGAAAATTTTTTTTTGGATTTTATCAATAGTAAGCCAAGTTTTGTAAAAATTTATAAAAAGTTACAATGGGACATTTAATTTAAGATGGCGGCCGAAGTTCAAATAAAAAAGTTATTTTTTTGTTCTTGTTTGACACAACTAGTATTGCCGTGTAATATATCGATTTATACTAAATAGGGGTCGCCAATTTTAAATATTTCATAATAAATGACACATGTCTATTATTAATCAAGATGGCGGCGTTCAAAATATAAAAACAACAGTATCTTCTTGGTTTGGTAATTTTTTTTTACCAAGATATGTAGTTTTATATTACCCTTAATTAGTTTTAAATTATAATGTACAAAAAAATATAATTTATTTATTTTTTAAAGATGGCGGCCGAAAAAGTAAAAAAAAAACATTTTTGTTTATTTTTTCGACAGTTAACATAAAAACTGAAAAAAACAAGACATCTCGTTAAACAAAACATAGATATTTTAAAAATGTCAAAAAAGTTGACATATGTCACGTACCGGGTGATTTGATTGAATTGACCATATTTTACTTAATAGCTATCTCCGGTAATATTGATCTAACAGTAACGTTTATATAAGCAAAGTTAAATAACTTTTCCCAGATTATCAGAATCTGACGTCAAAAATGACATATGTCATACACTTGTCAAACTTTTGACATATGGTTTTTTTTAAATGAAATACCCGGTATATAATTTTTTTAATTGATAAGGCTCATTTTTCTGATTTCTATATTATATATAAATATATAATATGTTGCTATTTAGTCCAGCCGTTATTGAAATATTTGCATTTTAATATCCTAAATGAACAATAAGGATATAATTTTTAAAATGCAAATATTTCAACAACGGCTGGACTAAATGTCAACATATTATATATTTTTGAAATCAGAAAAAGGAGCCCTATCAGTTTCAAAAATTATATACAGGGTGTTTTATTTAAAATAATAAACCATGTGTCAATATTTTGACAAGGGAATGACTTATTTCATTTTTGACATCAGATTCTGATGATTTATGAAAAATTATTAAATTTTGCTAATTTAAATGCTACTGTTAGATCAATATTAACAAAGATAGCTATTAAGTAAAATATGGTCAATTTATTCAAATCACCCGGCACGTGACATATGTCAACTTTTTTGACATTTTTAAAATATCTGTGTTTTGTTTAACGAGATGTCTTGTTTTTTTCAGTTTTTTTTGTTAAATTTCAAAAAAATAAACAATAATGGTTTTTTTTTACTTTTTCGGCCGCCATCTTTAAAAAATAAATAAATTATATTTTTTTTTGTACATTATAATTTAAAAGTAATTAATGTTAAAATAAAACTACATATCTTGGTAAAAAAAATTACTAAACCATAAAGATACTGTTGTATTTATATTTTGAACGCCGCCATCTTGGATAATAATAGACATATGTCATTTATTATCATATATTTAAAATCGGCGACCCCCATTTAGTATAAATCGATATATTACACGGCAATACTAGTTGTGTCAAACAAGAACAAAAAAATAACTTCTTTATCTGAACTTCGGCCGCCATTTTAAAATGTTCAATGTCGTATTGTAACTTTTTCTGAATTTTTACACAATCTGGCTTACAACTGATAAAATCCCAAAAAAATTTTTATAAAAATTTTATTTGTTCTACAGGTTGAAAAGGTCTGTTTTATTTTTGACAAATTAAGCGCCATCTTTGTGTCGGCGGGGAAACTTATCATTTCTTTTAAGCATGTTTAAAGAGCTTGCCAGTAGCTTTATTACGAGGTATTAGAAGTAAATATCGCACAAAAAATACAGAAAATATCGAAGAAAAACTTTTTTTTTTAAATAGCTGCCATTTTGTTTTGCAGTGACAGGTGTAATTTTTTTTACATTTTTAAATTGAGTAGGTCCCACTTAAAGTAAATTTATCAAAATTAAATTAATTTCTCTTAAAACAAGGAACTTTGGCATCCGCCATTTTGGATTCTGAGGCCGGAAAATCGGGGATCCTCGAATGAAAATTTAGCTTTTGGGTTTAGGTACTACTATGCCAAATATAAAAAAATATACCCTTTTTACAGCTTTATTTTACAAATTTACTCTACTATAACGGACGACAGCACTAAAAGATAACTGATATGGTACGGCCATGTACAACGGATGAACGACGAAAGATTACCAAACCAGCTCCTAGAATGGCAATCAATAGGGAGCAGAAAAGGAGGGCGGCCTAAACTAGAATGGCCACAGTCAAGATCAATGAGTAAAAAAAACCTGACAAGATGATTTTCAGGATTGAAGAAGGTGGAGAATAGACGTCGGACAACGTAGAAAAACGTTCTAAACCGACGTAGTAGTAGTAGTAGTAGTAGTAGTAAAAATCCAAATCTCTATCACCTTTATTCTGCACCAAAGACTCCTTAATGACACACATGTCTCCTATAGCAAGACATAAACTCAAACCAGTTTTGTTATGTTATCTGTCTCATTATGGTGTGTTCGGACCTGATAAAACCATTGCAACCTCTTTAAAGAAAGCTCAGTCTCAACGAAGCTGTAATGGACAGATGGCTTCATTTTTTTTCTTTCATAGTTTTCTTTAGGTGGAATTTTCTAATTAAATAATTTTGGATCGCACACCATGTACAAACTGGAACCTGCCATTTACTGCGGTATTTCTCTGATTGCGAGCCCACTTCAGGTTCAGCCTTTGTACTGCGAACGCTACCACTTAGCCACTAATCTTTTAATGGTGTTGGGTTTTAGTATTAACTTTAAAAGGAAACTTAGTTTTCGAAAAAAGGATGATTTTTCACAGGTTCAAGTGTTTTTTCGCTTGACAGAATGTGTCGATTTCTGCGCGTGTCCTTGTGCACCCGTGTTAAATCAGCGTAAGGTGCCACACTTGAATTTGTATGGCTAATTATTTTCGAGGCGAAAAATATAAATAAATCATTTCTACCGTAAAAAACCCAACAAAAGAAAAAGTAAACATCCAGATAATCAAATCAGAACCATGGGCAGAACACTACAAGGGACTGCTGCAGGAGACGAGACCCGAATATCTGGCAGCCTCTCCGCGGAGAGACATAGAAGTACACGGAGAGGAAGTAATCATCGAAAAAGAAACGATAAAGAATAATATTAAAAAGCTTAAATCCGGAAAAGCTAGCGGACCTGGGGGAATATATGCTGAAATGGTCAAATATGGACCAGAGAGACTACTAGAAAATCTTACCTACCTATGATTGGAAAATTGCATTCATATCCTCAATACATAAAAAAGGAAACAAGCTGGATTGCAACAATTACAGAGGAATTTCAGTAACCAGTACTCTAAGTAGATTGTACGGTAGGATTCTTAGAGATCTAATAGAGAATGATTTTCATAAACAAGAAGAAGAAGAGCAAAGTGGGTTTCGTGCAGGCAGATCTTGTAGTGATAATGTTTTTTGTCTTAAACAAGTAATTGAGAAAAGGAGCGCCAGAAATATAGAGACTCATGTTACCTTTGTGGACCTACAAAAAGCATGTGATACCGTTCCAGTAGAAAAATTATGGACAGTGTTAGAGCAAACTAATATCAATCATACATACATAAAAGCGATAAAAGAACTATACAAAAGGTCAAAATCTAAAATTAAAACTGGAAATCGACTTTCAAAAGAATTCCTGGTAACAAAAGGCTTAAGACAGGGATGTTGTATCTCTCCAACTCTTTTTAAAATATATATCGCAGTAGCTCTAAATAACTGAAAACGTAAAGTGCACGGCATGGGAATACAACTTAACGACCGATTTACCATATACACACTACAGTTTGCTGACGACCAAGTAATTGTGGCTAATGATAAAGAATACATGGAGTATATGATGAGAACGTTAACAGAAGAATACCAAAAGTGGGGATTAACAGTGAACGTGGACAAGACACAGTACTTGTGTATTGAAACGAATCCAGTGAGTTAGTACTAGAAAATGGACAAACAATCAATGAGAATATCTAGAATAGCAGGTCCTAGAATGGCAACCAATAGGGCGCTGAAAAAGAGGGCGTCCTAAACTAGAATGGCAAAGATCAATGAGTTAAAAAAATCTGACAGAAGATGATTGTCAGGATCGAAGGAGGTGGAGAATAGGCGTCGGACAACGTAGAAAAACGTTCTAAACCGACATAGTAGTAGTAAAATATTAACAATATTATCAACAGAAAACTAAAGAAAATTAGCGTAACACAAACTCCTTTTTTAAAGTCTAAAACTCTAAAATAAAATTTCAGAGAGTGTAATTGCGATTTTGTTGCTATTTATGTGTTTTCAACAGGTCTAAAATAATACTTCCTCAAAATGAAAATTAATCCTGATCACAGAGGTTTTCAAAGCCTCTGTCGTTTTTATTCTAGCGAACCCTTACAGGAACACCAGCTAAATACGGTTATTTTTAGTCATTCGTACCTTAAGGAAGCTGAAATCCAAAACCACAAAATTTCCAAGGTTTATATTTATATTTATTATTAACAAGATTTTACAAAATCCCTAGACGACGCCTAAGCTTTTAAAGGGATTTTATAATATTTTCTTTAGCTTTTCGAAAATACTTCCACAGGCCATGGGTACAAATCTGGATTTCTCCTGCGTCGCGTCGATTAAACACTACTTGAGCTCGCTAAACGAACACTACTAGCGATTTCGGATGGTGCTCTGCAAGCGAGTTCGAGTAGGGGGGGGGGGGATTTTTGGATGATTTTTTGCCGAAAAAATTTAGGCATATTTTATAGCATAAAAAAATATTATATAAATCGGGATTTTTAAATCAAGAGATTTTGGAAAGGCTTGACTTTTTATAGGTTAATGCTTACATATTTCTTTTTCAGCATTTCGACTGTCGGAACCACATCCGGGTAATTCAGTCAATAGGAGACGGTAACAGAATCTATGTTTGTGGCACCAACGCCCACAATCCAAAAGACTGGGTGCTTAATGTAAGTAAATGTTAAACAGTGGCGTGTCGCATAGGGGGCCAGGGGGGCGAACCCCCCACCCCCCGCCCCTGGCGTCCTGTGAGAAAAAAATAGAGAAACTAAATTTAACGCAAAAACAAATGGTGCCCCCCCCCCCCTCGCCCTTTTATCCACGACACGCTACTGATGTTAAATTACATATTTACAATTTTTTTTAGATTTAATTTTTTAACTTCATAAGATACCCTGATCCTAAGTAGAAAGAAAAAGTGGAAGTGAAATAAGGTTTAACAATAAAGTTGCTAGCAGTATTTTGACATATGTGCCTGCGCAAATGCACCGTCAAATAAGGCCGGCATTACAGACTTACTGACAAAAAGCCAGGCAATAATAGCGCTGTGCTCATCTTTTAGTTTAAGACCTTTTTTTACTATAAGAACTAGAATAAATACTGCCGCCTTTAATGAAAGATTAAGAAACGATTTATTTTTAATTTCGACTTTGTTGTGTCTGTCAAAATACTGCGTGACGCTATTACTGCCAGGCGTTGACCCGTAAGGTATCCTATATCAAGTCTTATGATTATGGCATGAATAAAGGCATGTAGTATTTATGTAACTCGGGCTTATTGTGATGGTTTTTTTGGTGAGATGTTTTATTTTGGCATTGTTTTGTTTGTGATTATTGTTTTAGACAGAAAAAAACAACTGATATAAAAGTCCGGCTATCGTTTCTGTACGAGAATGACATATTGCTCCTTTAGTTAAGTAATTTTATATATTAGGGAATATTTTTTTTATATTGGACACGATGGTACCTAAAACGCATAGCTGAATTTTTGTTCGGGGATTCCCGATTTTCCGGCGTGAGGATCCAATATGGCGGCTGCCAAACTAAAGAAAACGAATTCACTATTAATTTTGACGGATCCACTTTAAGCGGGACCTACTCAATTTAGAACTGTAAAATTTTTGATACCTGTCACTTCAAAACAAAATTACGGCTACAATTCAAAAAATTAAATATTTTAAGGTAAAAGTGACAGGTATCAAAAATCCTAGCGGATCATAAGTGCGTGCTAAAAGAGTAAGCATGTTGCATTTTGACTATGTGTCTTGGGTCTCAGACACATTAAATCGAAAATTAGCCGTAGAGGTATGCAAACATAAACCTAAAATTTTAGTGACTTCATCGGACTCTATTGACAACGCGGCGGGCTTCGACAGAACTTCGGCTCTATTACTCGATCATTTATGTAATTAGAACCGGGCGGTTTTTAGTAAAAGTGTTAGTTCTTTTTGCAGATATAAACCTCATGAACATTTTGACAGGAGGTAGTTATGTCATTTATATACGTGTCATTTAAAATAACTTGCACGGCGTTAGGGAATTTTTCGTCTCTATTTTTTGCAAAATGCTGAAGTGTGCGTAGCGCTAAATGAGGAGAACAATTTAATCCGTAGGTGACGGTGGGCAAATCAAAACAGAAATTTATTTAGCTAGGTTAAAACGCCAAAATATTTTTTGATATTTTTGTTGAGCTTCAGGAATTAAGCGGTCAACTTAACAGGATTTAAGCTAAAGCGTAATAAAATATCTACAGTATTTTTTTGTAGTTTAGCTCCCGAAAATAAAACTTTATTTAGTGACTGTTGCGTAATCGGGTCAGGTATAACAACACAAACAAAAATGTGGGATATAATAAGTATCTGTATCCTCGTTGACATACTCCATATTCCCTAACTCTAAATATACAAGAACACAAGAATCTATTCATTGCAATTTGTTTAATGCCGGCAAAACGCGGAGACGAACAGCGAAAAGGCAAGGAAACAACATAGCGTTTATCTTTGTTTCTCATCACCGTGATATTAAAAATTTGTTCACAGATTTCATCTTCAGGTTTTAAATTTTTTTTTTGCGGCATACCCAAGATGTTGTGACAATATTTGAGAGAGATTTTTTTTTCAAAATAATGCGAGCGGTTGGCTTTTTTGTTGCACTGTTTTCATCAAGACATACTCAAAAATAGAATTGATGGCGTAAGGATGACTAGGGTTATTGCTAGTAATTTTTTATCGCAGCCAGAGGCAAATTTTCTATAAATTTCCAATTTTATATCGATTTTAGTTGATAGTTAAACAGATTTTTGCAAAATTATAACTTGCACAATTATCAAGTTTATTAACATAACACATTTTAATAAAAATAGATCCCAACTGTCACGTCATTGAACTGCCACCTGGCAACTGGATATTGGTACTTAGAGTTTGATCAGGTAACCCTAGCAGTTGAGCTAATTTAAGCGTGCAAAAGGAATTATGCAAACCTGAATCTAGGACGGCGTTGACCATTTGAAAAGAGCTTCGGACATTTTGTACCTTGACTAAAATTGCTATTCGTTTATTCTCGTGTTGCGAACATGTCTTAATTATTTTTTTTAAATGCTAAAAAAGCTACATTCTTGCCACGCACAACAAGGTATGAATTAGCAAAATCGGTTGAGTGGTTCTAAAAAAAATATTTTTATTTCAACCATTGTTTTGCATATTATACGATTGCCTTGCCAATCATGTCTGCATATATTTCCTTAAAAATTCATTACTACTGAACCGATTTTAATTAAATAAAAAGCATCCTGGTGAGAATTGATTGCTCTTTATAGATCATGATCAAAGTTCATCGCCATCTTAAAATTTAAGATGGCGGACAGAATCATAATTAATTCTTCAAAATGACGTGTTTATTCTTAGTTTGCGCAAATATTTTAGTTTTTTTTTAATTTATAGAAAAGTACTACTTTTCCCACCCACAACGTGTTGCAAATTATTAAAATCGGTGTAGTAGTTCTCAAAAAAGCTATTTTTGTTTTAGCCATTGTTTTACAGATTATACGATTGCATTTCCAATCCTGTCTGCATTCATTTCCTTAAAAATTCGTTATTACTAAACCTTACTGAAATAAAAAAAATCATGTTGAGAATTGATTGCTCTTTAAAGATTACAATCGAAGTTTGCTGCCATGTTAGAATTTAAGATGTCGGACAGAATCATACTTGATTCTTCAAAATGGCGTGCTTATTCTTATTTTCCGAAAATGTTTAAGTTTTTTTTTTAATCTATAGAAAAACATTACTTTTCTCCCGCATAAAAAAATAAAAATTAATTAAGTGCTTTTCTATAAATTTAAAAAACCTAAATTTTTTAAAAATAAGAATAAACGTGCCTCTTTGAAGGGTCAAGTATGATTATTTCCGACATTGTAAGTCCTAAAATGGCGGCAAATTTCGTTCATAAACTTGCAGAACAATCAATTCTCACTATGATGTTTTTTATTTCACTAAGATCGGTTCAGTAATAATAAGTTTATAAAGAAAGTAATGCAGACAGGATTGGCAATGCAATCGTATTGTTGTTGTTTTGAGGGGTAGAGCTGCGGGACTGTAAGCGCTGGCCGTTTTATAAAATCTGGGTGCAAAAATCCTTAAAAGGACGATGTAAAAATACCAATTTTTCCGAGACACACAAAGACAATATAGAGGATTGGCACTCACCTTTTCAGTTGTTTCCGTCGTCCAGAGGAGCTCCTCTCGCTGGCCCAGTCGTTGCAGTCGATCCACACTAGAATCACTTCTTTGTGTAATGGTTTAGTTTGATTTTCTAAGAATGTTATTGGATTTTTTGGTTAATAGAATTTATCACCATGCTGCGTGGTGATCTCGATAGAATACGACAGACGAATCTTTTTTGGTTACGCCTTTTTGCGCAGATTCATTTTTCGTAGATGGCGCTGGCGTTTTGCTTGTGCCAATCAAAATTGAAATTGTGTGGGTTTTCCGAATACGGGAATTTGGCGCAAAATTTGAATTTAAAATTAAAGTTGCACGAACATTTTCCGCCCACTTAAAACGAAGTTTTACATTGAGATTAATTGAATAAACAAATGGCTATATTTCAAAACCTTAAAGGGTAGGTTATTAAAATCCGTTTTAGGTTTATAGATCAAAAGGAAAAAAAATTAAAAAAAATATATATATATATTCTAGATAACGACACACGAAACAAAAGAAGTTGCTTGGGAGTTTAGTGCGCATCTAAAGGTAGTGGGCACAACTTGACCACGGGACGAGTGAAAAGTCCGTGTTGTGTTTTAACAGTAGCAACTCGAATGTGATTATCCCGACCAGGATGTACAGATACTATTCTACCCAGCAACCAGTGTAATGGCGGCCTAGTTTCATCCTTAATTAATACAAGCGTATCTAGCTTGATTTCAACCGAAGGGTCCGACCACTTAGAACGCTGTTGTAAAGTATTTAAGTACTCGAGTTCCCAACGCTTCCAGAAATCGGCATGAATTCGTTGGATAAGTTGCCAACGCTTAAGGGTATTAACTTTAAGGGTAGAAAGGTCAGGATCAGGACACGAATTAAGGGGTTCCATTGTGAGGAAATGACCCGGAGTCAAAGACGTAAGATCGTTTGGGTCAGAGCTTTGCTCACAAAGGGGTCGAGAATTGAGTAATGCCTCTATTTGGGCGAGGAGAGTATAGAGCTCTTCGAAGGTTAGTATCTGGTCACTGATGACCCGATACAAATGTGTTTTTATGGATTTGACTCCTGCTTCTGCTAGACCATTTAGGTGGGGGGCTCCCGGACTATTAAGACACCATTTGATTTTTAAGCTCTCAGAAGCTAATTTCGAAAGATTATGGAGCTCCTTAATAGCCCCAACAAAGTTTGAGCCTCTATCACTTGTGATTTGGACACAAGTGCCACGTCTAGCGACAAAGCGTCGTAAAGCAGCGATGCACGCCTCTGTGGTTAAATCCGAAACAAGCTCGATATGGATTGCCTTGACAGAAGTATCGACAAAGACTGCGATATATGATTTACCAACTTGTGCTCCACGACGTCTCTGACCTACAAAGGTTTTGATTGGGCCTGCATAGTCTAAGCAAACGTGTGAAAAACATTTTAATTGTGACGTTCTAAAAGAAGGTAAATCCGACATGTACGGAGTATACGGTTTTGGTTTTAAGCGAAAGCAGGGAATACATTGCAATAAAACCCTCTGAATAGCTCGACGTGATGACATAATCCAAAACTTTTGACGAATTAAGTATTGGACTGTGTTTATTCCGGGATGTAAATTTTCGTTATGAGTTTGAATAATGATCAATTGGGTTAATCTATGAGATTTCGGCAATAATAAGGGATGTTTTGCCTCAAAGGAGAGTTGAGAATGCCGTAAGCGCCCGCCCACTCTAAGGAAACCCAATTCGTCCAAAAAGGGCGCGAGTTTGCGAAACGGCTTAGGTAATAGCTGAGTATTTTGAATTTTTTGAATGATATTCGAAAAACACTCTTCTTGGACCCTTTTAACTAAAACAAGTAGAGCCTTGTGTAGTTCAAAAGCGGAAAAACGCCGGATAAAGGGTCAACTGAGGTTTTTCGATTGTGAATAAGTCTTAGAAAATGACAAATGATTTTTGAATGGTATTTAAATTGGATATTTTATCGATTAATCTATCAAAAAAGTTTTGATTTTGAATTTCTGCCGTCAGCACCACTGAATTTTCCGGTTTTTCTTTTTTGAGAACCTCGTCTGGAACTCCCAAAGAACGTTCATTTATAAACCTTTGAATTTGCCACTCCGTAGTGGGCAAGGTAATCCATGGAGGGCCGTGAAACCAAAGAGGGTGATTTATTAAGTTATTGGGCGACAACCCTCTGCTAGCGCAGTCGGCAGGGTTCTCGAGTGAAGTAATGTGATACCATGGGACTTCGGGGATTGTTTCTTGAATACGACTTACGCGGTTTGCCACAAAGGTCTTCCACTTGTGAGGTGAAGATGTGACCCAATGAAGCGTGACCTGTGAGTCCGAGAACGCAAGAATTTCATCGATTACGAGTAATGATGAATAGGTGCGAATAACTAGTTCGAGTAAATCAGCTAATAGAGTAGCTCCAAGTAGTTCCAAACGTGGGATTGAAATAGTGTGTAAGGGAGCAACCCTTGACTTGCCCATGACTAGAGCAGTTTTGATAATTTTATTTGGTAATTCGACGCGAACGTATACGCAAGAAGCGTATCCTAGCTCGGATGCATCGCAGAAACCTAGCAATTGACATCGTTGAATATTATTCGAAAAAATATGTCTAGGTATACAAAGATTCGAAAGAGTGGTTAATTGATTATTGAATTGATTCCAAAGAGTTTTGATTGGATCGGGGGGTATTTCATCCCAATCAGTTTTGCATAACCAAAGTTTTTGCATAATCACTTTGGCTAAAAATGAAACAGGCGATAAGAAACCTATAGGATCCCAAATTTTAGCGATAGCTGATCAAATATTCCTTTTGGTGCAAGGTTTTTCACAAGGGGTACAAGAATAGGTAAAAGTATCTGTAGAAGGGTGCCACTGAAGGCCCAACACCTTAATCGATGTTGAAGAATCGTCTTCAAAGGTAACAGGGATCTGACAATCAGCGGGCGACAAATGTGAAAGAAGTTTCGGATTATTTGATGCCCATTTTCTTAATTCAAATTTTCCCAATTTAAGCAACGCTATGAGATCCTTTTGAAGTGATAAAGCACCTTCTAGAGAGTTAGCTCCACAGCAAATATCGTCCATGAAAATGTTATTCAAAAGGACCTGGGATGCTTCAGGATAATTCTTAGCCTCCAGGATGGCTAGTTCTCTAAGAGTTCTGATAGCTAAATAGGGACTTGAACTAACACCAAACGTCACTGTATTAAGCCTGTATTCCTACAGGGGTTCATTGGGATCAAATCGCCAAAGTAGCCTTTGGTAGTCCCGATGAATTGGATTAATTTGAATTTGTAAAAAGTGCTGTTTTATATCAGTCAAAAATACGATAGAATAAAATCTGAATTTTAATAGAATTTCGGAAATATCGGCTTGTAATTTTGGTCCTATTAAAAGAGTTTCGTTCATGCTTAGGCCTTTCGAACCCTTAATCGAGGGGTTAAAAACCACCCGGAGTTTAGTCGTTGATTTGTCAAGACGAAGGACTCCGTGATGTGGTAAATAAGAACATAACTGAGGTCTAGGTTCGGATCTTGGAATTAAAGACATGTGCCCGTTTTTGAGATATTCTCTCATAAAATCCTAGTACATACTATAGAAATTTGAATTTTTAATTGATTATTAAATTGATTCCAAAGAGTTTTGATTGGATCGGGGGGTATTTCATCCCAATCAGTTTTGCATAACCAAAGTTTTTGCATAATCACTTTGGCTAAAAATGAAACAGGCGATAAGAAACCTATAGGATCCCAAATTTTAGCGATAGCTGATAAAATATTCCTTTTGGTGCAAGGTTTTTCACAAGGGGTACAAGAATAGGTAAAAGTATCTGTAGAAGGGTGCCACTGAAGGCCCAACACCTTAATCGATGTTGAAGAATCGTCTTCAAAGGTAACAGGGATCTGACAATCAGCGGGCGACAAATGTGAAAGAAGTTTCGGATTATTTGATGCCCATTTTCTTAATTCAAATTTTCCCAATTTAAGCAACGCTATGAGATCCTTTTGAAGTGATAAAGCACCTTCTAGAGAGTTAGCTCCACAGCAAATATCGTCCATGAAAATGTTATTCAAAAGGACCTGGGATGCTTCAGGATAATTCTTAGCCTCCAGGATGGCTAGTTCTCTAAGAGTTCTGATAGCTAAATAGGGACTTGAACTAACACCAAACGTCACTGTATTAAGCCTGTATTCCTGCAGGGGTTCATTGGGATCAAATCGCCAAAGTAGCCTTTGGTAGTCCCGATGAATTGGATTAATTTGAATTTGTAAAAAGTGCTGTTTTATATCAGTCAAAAATACGATAGAATAAAATCTGAATTTTAATAGAATTTCGGAAATATCGGCTTGTAATTTTGGTCCTATTAAAAGAGTTTCGTTCATGCTTAGGCCTTTCGAACCCTTAATCGAGGGGTTAAAAACCACCCGGAGTTTAGTCGTTGATTTGTCAAGACGAAGGACTCCGTGATGTGGTAAATAAGAACATAACTGAGGTCTAGGTTCGGATCTTGGAATTAAAGACATGTGCCCGTTTTTGAGATATTCTCTCATAAAATCCTAGTACATACTATAGAAATTTGAATTTTTTATTAAGCGAGATTCCAGAGACAAAAATTGACGATAGGCCACTGAATATGTGTCTCCTAGGTCAGGAGGGTCAATGTGACGAAAAGGCAAATTTACAGTAAATCGGCCCGAAATATCTCTAGTGGTAGTTTTTTGGAAAATCTCTTCACATCTTTTTTCTTCGGGTGAGAGAAACGTTTTTGACTTAATTGATTCTAGTTCCCAAAATCTGCGAATATTAAAGTCGAGAGACTGCTCACAGGAAGTAAAGTAAGAATTGACTTGAGGTGAAATATTTATGTTTTGAGTTTGGCCCATCAAGACCCACCCAAAAACTGTCTCAAAAGCGGAGGGTAGGCCGTGAGGTCCTGGAATTCGTCCTGATTGGACGATCTCTGTGTAAAGTTGTGCACCTAAGAGTAAGTCAATTGGACCAGGGTTGTAAAATTGGTTATCTGCAAGCTTTAGATTTGAAATATGACTCCAATTGGATGAATCTACCTGTACTGAGGGCATATTCGAACAGAGTTTCGGTAAAACGAAGACTTGAATAGAAAAGGTAGGCTCTTGTTGGCCTAGGGCTGTAACGTGTCATTTTTACGTTTGGGACAACGTTACATATTTGTTTATTTGGGTAAATGGTCAAGGCTCTTTGATTCGTCTTTCTGTACACAAGTAAGGGTATTTTATAGAGCTAGGTTTGGAGGTTATATAGGGTCTAGGAAGTTACCTTAAAAGGAGGCATTCCATCGAATTACTGTGGACACTACGCACATCGCATTATCTGGACATCGTAATTGGAATTTAAGATCACAGGCTTCGGGAAAAATCACATAAAAATTTTGATTGTTTTGTTTTTATCTGTGGAATTTTGTGATTCACTTGACGTTCATAAAGTTAAACAGCTGTTATGCTGGGGAATGGCGGCGTTGCCGCATCACAAATGGTTTCAGTAACAGGAAGGAAACATTTAGATGAACATTTCATTCCCTTACGTTTATTCTCGAGGATATTGGGACAATCCGAACCCCATATTCTTCACGGATTAGCTAGTTCTGATAGCACGAAAACATATTTAGGTTCACGGTTTGACCAGTAACAACCGAGGCTCCGCCACTTTGATATCTTTATTAATTTGATAGGGAAAGGATAAAATAAATACGAGTTATGCACTGTTGTAAATGGGAGATAAACGAGGGATAAAAACCAAGACTGAAAGAATGAACGAAATCGTGTGAGTTAACATCTGAACACTCTTGTGCCTTTAAGCAATGGTTCAGTGTGTATTTTTGGGTTCAGGTTCAAAAACAGCTTTATTACTGTAGAAATGTTTTACAAAAATGGCGTTAAACCATATGAATATTAGAGAAAACATTTATAAAGAGCGACGGAAACTTTTGACGAAGACTGTAACTGGAGTGCAACTAAATTCTGCGCTCAGTATAGCTTTACTCATATGGGAATTGGTTGAGTGTTCGAATATTAATAATGTGTATGGAGGGTGTCTCGACGTCCTTGTTATAAAAATTCCAACCGGGGAAATAGATCCGACAACACCTCAATGTACGTTTTACCGGATTGCAATGTCCACTTGGTCGGTGCTGCCCCTATAGACCTGTATAGAACTATTGCTGTACCTCATTGGTTACTTTGAAAACCCCGGGTTTTTTCCTTCCAGTCTGGCCACTGAATGTAGAGATTTATTTTTGGCGGAAAGGTTTTTTAAATAGGTTTGCATCCTTTATTTGAATTTCACCGGGAAGATTAGGTTGGTACTATTGCGTTTTACCGTCCCCACTCCCCACCAAATTTACAAAACGGTTTCCGGCCACTTCGTTTTTTGTGTTCTGCCTGGTCTCTCTTTGCGAACGAATTTTGGCTGGGTCGACAACAGTTTCTGGGATCGCCTTTGTTTTTGGTGATTGGCACTACAGCGATTGTAGGAGATATCCCAGAAACTGTGGAAGTGAGTCCGTCGTGTCTAGGCAATCTGGAGTGACGCTCGCACCCTTTTGAGGGGAATTTTAAGTCGGCCTACGCCATTTGCACGGAAAGAGCATCGGTAAGTTCGATTTTATTTTTTTTTTCATTTTTTTTTATTATTTGAGTACTCTTCAAGATAATAATTGCCTCCCAAATTGTAATTATTTTTCGTGGGAAATGTACTTTTTTTGACAAAGGACGTGGGGATTTGTTGGCGTTGTTATATTTTTCTTTTAACCACGTGTTGGATAAAAACTATATATTGTTTTTCTCCTTTGTCTACAGCCCTGTCAATTCCAGCGACGGGACAGTTGGGCTGGACGCTGGTGGGAAGCCGGACGGGCCAGTTATAACCCTGAGAAAGGTACGTTAGGATTATTTTAGTTCATCTGTTTAAATCTACTTTGTTTTATTGAGTCGACATGGGATTATCGATTTAAGTTACTGTGTAGGGGAACTTCGTGCAAAATTGACGAATTCCAGGAAACTGAAACATTTCATTTTCCACAGGGTTTCTACGCTCGGGCAAGAACCAACATTTTGACCACCATGTGCTGCCCTAGCGTGATGTGCTAAGCGGGCATTAGGGGAGGCGCGAGCAAGCCAGGAGCAGCGAGAGCAGTGAGAGGATGTTTATTTAAGATCTTCTGGGCGCCAATTTGTGGCCTATTAAAATGCGCTGTGTGACATTTGTGGCAGCTTGAAGACGTTGCCGCCATTTTGTGACACACAAACCCATTGAATAATTAAACAAATATCTGGAAGCAGAACTGTATTTTCCAGCTAGGTAAAACATTGATATGCCCGGTAACTTTTATACAGTGGAGAAGGGGGGGGTTCAGAAATAAGAAAATTTTAAGTGCGCCACATTATTTAATACCAATGTTTTACAAAGAAGATCTTAAATAAAATACAGTTCAACCCAAACGTTGTAGCCAAACAATGAAATTCTATACTTCCGAGGCTTCCAGAATATTTGTGTAATTAAAAAGCCAAAAAAAAAAAATACAGAATAAAATTCTATTAGATCGAATTCAGATGACAAAACAGAAATACTTTACAGGTAGATGGACTCCTTTAACAGGTCATAGTGTACCTACACCTGAGTCAGTAGTGTGAGACTCGGTTACATAAATGATTGAAAAAAAAAAAATAAATATACTTCCAAAGTTATTCTGTCATAGGGGAGATCTGGACCAAATATCCGCTGTCATCATTCTACGCTAGGTCGAATGAGACAGACAGCAACCCAGTCCGAGATCTACCCCATGAGGTAAAACAGTGTGAAGAAACCGCCAAAACATATAATCTCATCTCTCTTTTGTCTCCGCAAAGTTGGTCATTGGGTTGCACAAATAACACAAAAATTTAGTTCATCTTGTTTATTTTCACAGGAGGATGAAAGTGAAATTGATTAAAGTACAAAAAAAGTATTGAAATCTGAGGAAAATACTTGAAACATGAAATATAAACCAATGAAATTGGTGGGAACGAGTCAGCGCCAAAATAACCGCAATAGTAATTTCACAATAAAATTTAGCTTAATAGTACCGCAAAATTGGGGTTATGACGTCATACCTTTACCTTGCGTTTACAAGAATTTCAAAAGTAATACTTTAAAAAAAAATTATATGGAAATTATAGCAAAAAAATTATATAAAAAGATTATATATGGAAAAAAATTATAGTTATGGCTTGCTCCTACCTTGGTCCTGCAATTATTTAATTGTTGGTGTTTTGTTTAGTAAACCTGGAGTTGTCCAGACATTCTCTCACTGCTCTCGCTGCTCCTGGCTTGCCCGCGCCTCCCCTAATGCCCGCTTAGCACATCACGCTAGGGCAGCACATGGTGGTCAAAATGTTGGTTCTTGCCCGAGCGTAGAAACCCTGTGGAAAATGAAATGTTTCAGTTTCCTGGAATTCGTCAATTTTGCACGAAGTTCCCCTACACAGTAACTTAAATCGATAATCCCATGTCGACTCAATAAAACAAAGTAGATTTAAACAGATGAACTAAAATAATCCTAACGTACCTTTCTCAGGGTTATAACTGGCCCGTCCGGCTTCCCACCAGCGTCCAGCCCAACTGTCCCGTCGCTGGAATTGACAGGGCTGTAGACAAAGGAGAAAAACAATATATAGTTTTTATCCAACACGTGGTTAAAAGAAAAATATAACAACGCCAACAAATCCCCACGTCCTTTGTCAAAAAAAGTACATTTCCCACGAAAAATAATTACAATTTGGGAGGCAATTATTATCTTGAAGAGTACTCAAATAATAAAAAAAAATGAAAAAAAAAATAAAATCGAACTTACCGATGCTCTTTCCGTGCAAATGGCGTAGGCCGACTTAAAATTCCCCTCAAAAGGGTGCGAGCGTCACTCCAGATTGCCTAGACACGACGGACTCACTTCCACAGTTTCTGGGATATCTCCTACAATCGCTGTAGTGCCAATCACCAAAAACAAAGGCGATCCCAGAAACTGTTGTCGACCCAGCCAAAATTCGTTCGCAAAGAGAGACCAGGCAGAACACAAAAAACGAAGTGGCCGGAAACCGTTTTGTAAATTTGGTGGGGAGTGGGGACGGTAAAACGCAATAGTACCAACCTAATCTTCCCGGTGAAATTCAAATAAAGGATGCAAACCTATTTAAAAAACCTTTCCGCCAAAAATAAATCTCTACATTCAGTGGCCAGACTGGAAGGAAAAAACCCGGGGTTTTCAAAGTAACCAATGAGGTACAGCAATAGTTCTATACAGGTCTATAGGGGCAGCACCGACCAAGTGGACATTGCAATCCGGTAAAACGTACATTGAGGTGTTGTCGGATCTATTTCCCCGGTTGGAATTTTTATAACAAGGACGTCGAGACACCCTCCATACACATTATTAATATTCGAACACTCAACCAATTCCCATATGAGTAAAGCTATACTGAGCGCAGAATTTAGTTGCACTCCAGTTACAGTCTTCGTCAAAAGTTTCCGTCGCTCTTTATAAATGTTTTCTCTAATATTCATATGGTTTAACGCCATTTTTGTAAAACATTTCTACAGTAATAAAGCTGTTTCTGAACCTGAACCCAAAAATACACACTGAACCATTGCTTAAAGGCACAAGAGTGTTCAGATGTTAACTCACACGATTTCGTTCATTCTTTCAGTCTTGGTTTTTATCCCTCGTTTATCTCCCATTTACAACAGTGCATAACTCGTATTTATTTTATCCTTTCCCTATCAAATTAATAAAGATATCAAAGTGGCGGAGCCTCGGTTGTTACTGGTCAAACCGTGAACCTAAATATGTTTTCGTGCTATCAGAACTAGCTAATCCGTGAAGAATATGGGGTTCGGATTGTCCCAATATCCTCGAGAATAAACGTAAGGGAATGAAATGTTCATCTAAATGTTTCCTTCCTGTTACTGAAACCATTTGTGATGCGGCAACGCCGCCATTCCCCAGCATAACAGCTGTTTAACTTTATGAACGTCAAGTGAATCACAAAATTCCACAGATAAAAACAAAACAATCAAAATTTTTATGTGATTTTTCCCGAAGCCTGTGATCTTAAATTCCAATTACGATGTCCAGATAATGCGATGTGCGTAGTGTCCACAGTAATTCGATGGAATGCCTCCTTTTAAGGTAACTTCCTAGACCCTATATAACCTCCAAACCTAGCTCTATAAAATACCCTTACTTGTGTACAGAAAGACGAATCAAAGAGCCTTGACCATTTACCCAAATAAACAAATATGTAACGTTGTCCCAAACGTAAAAATGACACGTTACATAATCCCCCCCCCAACTTCAAGACGATTAACCTAAAAAGGTTAATCGGAGAGATCCGCTGCCGACTTAAGGTCTTTGGCATGCCAACTCCCTGGCAGTACTTTACCCGATGGTTCCTGAAGCTCAAATATCCATGGAGAAATTTTATTCCTAATCACATTAAGGACCAACGAATTTCGGTGCTAACTTCTTCGAGAAAAACTTCGCAGCATCTGACAAAACATAATTTTTCTTCCAAACACGCTGACCCACAGCAAAGTTGGGTACCCTTGTACGCAAATTATACTGAACTACGTTTTTCTCTCCAGCCACCTCTAACCTTCTCTTAACATCAGCATAGAGCTTCCGGAAACCTTCGTTCTTACTTTCAGCTGCAGTTTGTACACCATTCTCTTCAGATAACAAAACTGGGTTGGAGTAATCTTTTCCTGACAAACACATATTCCTACCAAAATTAACAAAGAAAGGAGACATCCTGGTTGTCTCATGGGTTGCAGTACGAATCGCGCAGGCAAGTTTATGTATTTGTTCGTCCCACTTCCTGTGGTTGTCTTTCACATAACAACATAACATGGTTTTTAACGTGCGATTCGTCCTTTCTGTTGGATTTGCTCTGGGGTGATAATACGGATTATACTGAATTTTAACCTGATAACTCTCAGCAAAACGCTTAAACTCATTACTTTTGTACTGAGGGCCATTATCACAAAGTATCAAACGGGGCACTCCGAAGACCATAAATACTTGCTCCTCAAGATGCTTAACAACAGCTTGAGTAGGGGCTGCTCGCATTGGAAAAACTAAGGAAAACTTACTCAAATAGTCTGTAACGACGAGAATCCAGCAATTACCCTTTGTCGAACGAGGTAAAGGTCCACATAAATCAGTCGAAATAACCTCCCAAGGACGAGTTGGTTTTGGGTGAGATATCATCTGATCAGATACACCTTGTGTATCACCTTTATGAGCTGCACAGACAAAGCATTTCTTTACAAAAGTTGCCACGTCCTGGCGCATTTTCGGCCAGTAATATTTTTCTGCCAGTCTGTGGAAGGTTTTATACACACCCATATGTCCGGCGGTAGGAGGATCGTGAGCTTCTCCAATAATTCTACGCCTATGATCTTTGGGTACTACCTCTTTCCAATATTCGTTAGATGGTGAAAGTTGAGGGTATTCTTGTTTGACATATTTATACAACTTATTATCAGTGTATCTCCAATTCATAAATTTTAATGGTGATTCTACGACCCTCTTTACCATCTTTTGGTACCATCGATCTTTAATTGCTGTTGAAACATCTCTGGGCTGCGAAATTGTATCAATCATAGGTACTGCACGAGACAACATGTCCGGGACAACTAAATCTTTCCCTTTCCGATGGATTACTTCAAAATCATATTGCTGCAGTTTTACAGACCAACGAGCAAGCCTTCCACTGGGCTCTTTTAAGCTATGAAGCCATTTTAAGCTAAAATGATCTGTTATGACCTTAAATGAGATCCCCTCAATATAAGGCCGGAGCTTCTCTATCGCCCAAACCAATGCCAAACATTCTCGCTCGGTGGTCGTGTAAACACGTTCTTGCTTAGTCAAAGATCGACTCAAATAGCAAATGACTTTGTCTCCTTCAGGATAAGGTTGCGTTAAACATGCTCCTATTCCATAGCCTGATGCGTCTGTTTGAATGACAAATTCTTTGGTATAATCTGGACATGTAAGAATCGGTGCAGTCACTAAAAGTTCCTTAATCTTAATAAATGCTTTTTCGCAGTCTGGAGTCCAATCGAACTTTTGATTTTTCTTAGTTAGAGCTGTAATTGGAGCTATTATCGCTGAAAAATTCTCTATGAAACGTCTATACCAGGATATTGTACCTACAACTCTACGAACTTCTCTGACAGTTCTTGGCCTCTGGAGCTCTAACATGGCTCTAATTTTATTAGGGTCAACTCGGATGCCTCGACGGTCCACTACGAAACCTAAATAAGTCATTTCTGGCCTACACAGTTGGCATTTTTCCCAACTTACCGTTATCTTTGCATTCTGCAATCTTCGTAGGACTTCCTCAAGAATTCTAAGATGTTCAGAAAAGCTCTGTGTGACAATTACGAGGTCATCGAGATATACGTACACGTAGGGGTCTAAATCGTTTCCTATGATGCTATCTATGAGTCTCTGCCAAGTTGCAGGTGCATTATGAAGACCAAATGGTAACCGCTTAAATTGGAAGAGACCTCGTCGACAGATGAATGCTGTTAGTGGCTTCGATGATTCTTCCATTGGTACTTGCCAATAAGCACTCTTAATATCTAAAGTTGACAAGTACTTAGCATCTTTCAATTTGTCAAGAGTCTCGGATACGAGTGGTAAAGGATAACTATCACGCGCCGTCACTGAGTTCAATTTGCGGTAGTCTACACAGAAACGATATTTCTTTGTGTTTTTCTTTTGTACCATTACCACTGGTGAAGCCCATGAACTACTACTACGTTCTATCACATCCATTTTCAGCATTTCGTCGATTTCGTCATCAATAAGTTTTTGAATGACCGGTGAGACCTTATATGAACGTTGTCTTATCGGTGCTGCATCTGTTGTAATATTATGCTCTACCCTGTCTGTACATCCTAGTGAGTCACCCATAATAGTCTTATATTTATCGACCAATTCCTCTAGTCGTTCTGATTCATAAGGCGAAAGAGTAGTTTGTTGGTCTGGTGTTTCTAAAGAACAAATCACATCTTTATTATCGGCAAAGTGCCACTCATTAGTACTTAAGTTCGGTACTATCCCCATCGAAATCCAAAAATCTAATCCCAAAATCAAAGTGTGCGGCAATTCAGGAACGACGACGACCTCTATTAACCTAAATTTATCCTGAACTCGCATAGGAAGCTGCACTGTCCCAATACTACTCGTGCTTTGACCATTTGCCACAATACAACTCGTCTTCTTTGTCGTATCAAGTGAAAAACCAAACCTCTCGATGATTGACCAACCATGATTCCCTAAAAAGGTACGTGAAGCCCCGGAATCCAACAAACCTAATAACTTATTTCCGAGCACATCCACTTCTAAATAAGGCCTTTCATCTTTACGAGCATGACTTATCACATAATCTAAAACGTACGTTAGCCTATCGGTCGATGCTTGTTCAGGCTGACTCGAAGGTCGACCACCTACGAACGCCTGGGTCCGTTTCCCTGACGATTACAATTACGACATTCTCTTACTGTAACCCCTGCCTGACCACACGAATAGCACTGTTTGCCTCTAGGTAGTGCGCACCCGATTGCCATGTGCCCTGTTTGGTTGCATCTGTAACAAACAACATCCCTGTTCGCCCTACCAGATCCAACACCCTGTGGTTGTACATCCCTGTCATTTACACTAGACTGACCACTAGCTGGTTGCTGTCTATCTCTATCAGCCCTAGCAGCAAAATTGCTTGCTGGCTGCTGCCTATTTCTGTCGAATCTATTAGCAGGATGATTTAAATTCTGTTGGTTCGATGTCCCGGCACCTGATATTTGAATTGCATCAACCCCTGTTGAAAAATCGTCACTGTCGCTCTCTACGTCAACGTAGGCCAAGTCAGGTTCAATAGATTGGTTTTTCCTAGGTGTAAAATTTTCCTCCTCTAAACCATATCTCTGGTCTATTCTACGACACAGATCCTTTAAATGTGATAGGCTATTGACCTCAGTAGCAATTAACCCATTTTTATAGATGTCCGCGATATTTCTGAAGACGATAGCTAATTTCGCCTCTTCGGAAACAGGACAGCCAAGTCTTTGGAAATATGTGTTCATGACAGCAATATAGGTCCCTATAGACTCTCCAGGGCCTTGTTTACGTTTTTGAATCTCCTTCAATAGCTTCTCGCCATATGAAGAAGGAAGATATTCTGCCATGAACCTCTGTTCCAGCTGTTCCCACGTATGGACTTCTCTTCGAACATCTTTGTAAAAAGTATAAGCTGACTTTTCAAAAAGATCAATGCCCGAATTCAGTAAAACCTTTTTGCTGACTCCTCTCGCCTGACTTAACTCGTCCACTCTCTCAAAAAATGCGGTGACGGAGATTGTACCCCTCTCACCTGTAAACTTTAAGTTCCACTTATGCGGTGGTACAGGTGCAACATGATATGAGGTACCAGGATCACTTGACATTGGTACTGGCGACGAACATGAAAATGGTCGTGACTGAGCAATTGGTGCTATGCTACTTTGGAGGGCAGCTAGACTCAAAGGAACGGTAGACGGTTGTTGATAATGAAAAGCTGATGTACCGTAATTCTCAATCGGCATAGGGACTGGTGCCTGTATTGGTGCCTGAGTTGGGTTCGTTAGCACTTGCATTTGCACTGGAGCAATGACCGACGGTTGGTTCGTGGGCTGTTGTGTGCTCGAGTGCTGTGGTTGCGGTAGTTGAGACTGGCTGGGAATGTTGCCAACATTTGTCGAGTGATCTGAGCTTCGACTCGTTGATTGGGTTTCAGATGCTTCATCATCATCTGAGGTAACGCCAACTCTTAGTAAATCTGTTGCTTGGCTCTGCAACCTCCCAATCAAACTCAAGGTTTCCGCAACCAGTATGCCTTTGGTTTGACTTTCTTCAAAGTTAGACGGATTCATGTTATTTATCCTGGCTAACACATGTTCCAACCTTACAGCGATTTTCCTAAACTCTCCCCCTTTGCTCGTACCAGAGAACTTCTCTACCAGCGGTACCAGACTATCAAGCTTCTTCATGCAGCTAAAAGCATCTTGGCCAAACTTAAAGGGATACGGAGGGTATCTCATACTTCCATCAGTCCTTTCTCTCTGTCTAATCAATATGAGCTGTTGCTTCATCTCTTCCACCGATCCAATGGCTATGCCTCTCCATGTTAATTCGTAGATTAACTCGTCCTTGACTAAGTACCTTATGTCAGACAACCGACTCAAAGAAATAGCCATGGTGCCTTTTATATTGAAACTTGAAACTTCAAAACTCTTAATTATACCTCCCAATTATAAAAACTGAACAACGCAATAACAAACACAAAGTTCACTTTAAACTCACTAGTGAAAATCACTATAAATTTTCTCACAAATGTAGAAAATATAAAACTTAAATACGGGCAGACGCGAACAAAACCGAAAAACACCGGAGCAGTAAGAAAATAAAATTTATTTGCATTTAAAAATGTAATCATAATTTATGTTAAGTACTTGTACAACCAACTATGACGTCCAACCTTGCAGAGAAAAATAAAAGAGAGACAAGAGTTTTGGCAGTTTTTAGGTCTTATGTTTCACTCCTGCGTGAGTAAAACAAAAAAAAAATAATTGCGCTTATCCTAGCTGAACTGGATTAAAATTAAAGTTAAGTGATGTTTGTTTACCTCAGCAACCGAATAGGTAAATTTATCCCTAAATGGAACGTACAACAGACTACCTATAACAAAAATCCCAAAGCTGTTGTACACAGTTAACGCTAGGGTATACTCCTGCTATTGCAGAACGGCTCCACTAATAAACTCCTCAAAAAAAAACCCAAATCGCCGTATACAATGATTTTTCTAAAAAGAAAAAATCAAAACCCACTTTAACCTGCTTACCTACTCTGAGTTTACACGAAACATGCATTGCTTAAGGTCACATCATCCCTTAATATATAAGTGAACGCAATAAACGTCGGAACAGATGTTCATGTTATAGAAATCGTAAAATATGCTCAATTAAAAAAAAATCCGCTCGCTGAAATTGCGTCGAATTAGACTAGTAAGGATGTTGTGTGTAATTAAAAAAAAATAAAAGAAAATTTAAAAAAATTACCGATGGTAATAAAAAATTTACAAATAACGTCTTGGTAGGACTGCAACTCTCTAATAATTGTTAAAATGAAATTCCCAAAATTTTAACTAAATTGATGCAAACCATGGTCATGGTCAAAAAGACCCTAGGATCGTACCGAAAGGTGCGCAAAAAATTTTTAAAAATTTTTTGGTGGCGACCACAGTAGCACAATAATAAAAAAAATTAAATAGTGGCTCACTACAATGTTCAAAATATTACTCTACCCTAATAGGTGGTTTGGAGTAGGGAGAAAAAAAAATTAAAACAAATGATGATAGGTTGCTAAAACGTGAGGGTTCGAAATAAAATTATATTTTAATTCAGAAAAAAAAATATTTAAATAAACTGGTAGAATCATTGTAGGGACAAGGTACTTACTATGCACCAAAAAAAAATTTTGCAACAAGAAAATCAAGTTTCCTTTCTTAAAAAAAATTAAAAAAAAAATATTTAAAAAATATTTTCAAAAAAAATTAAAAATGTTTAAGTGGGGTTGCAGCTCCTATTAGTGAACCCTAAAAAAAATTTAATAGAACCAGCACCAGAAAAATCTTATTCAAGTTGTCATGCAACAGTTTTTGTTCTTTTCCTTTAAAAAACCAGTTGTCAATTCCCTTTCCTCTCCCAAAACTGTGGCAATGTGAAAAGTCAATGAGCTAGAAAAATTTATTTGCTATAAAAAAAAATGTTGAAAATTAAATTTACTTAAGAATCATAAGGTATAAAAATAAAAAATCAGTTTAGGAAAAGTTTTAAAAAAATGTTTATGTTACAAAAAACAAACGATGTTAGTATATTTGTTTAAAATTATTACTAAAGGAAACAACCAACGTGAGTACTCATTTACTGTACCCCTATATTAATGTGAACCTAAGTCTTAAACTTTGCACTCAACCCCGTAAAGAATTATCCCGTGTGCCCTTTCAAAAAAACAAATATGGAAACAATTTCAAGGATCACCTATAAGAACGTTGTAAAACTAAATCTGCCTACTCAAGTGTCTTTACACACAACATCTAATCAAAAAAAAATTTTACTGCTTAATGCATTCTCAGATCCCTATTCCCGGTGTTTACGAGATATAAAATTAAGTTGGGCCCACTCCACAACTATCAGTCAAAGCAAATCTACCAAATGTCCAAGGGCTAATGAGACCCCATCACCTACAAATGATATTTAGAAATGAAACAGTTGGGAATAATCCTGCGTAAAAACCAGAGAACAAAATCAAGAACCAAAAACTATTACATTAATTTTAAAAGAGCATAATAAAACTCCCGGCCCCAATTAAACTTTTGTTATCTCAACAAAACTCGGCCTAAAACCAAAAAACTTTTTATTAGACATTTCCCCTATTCCCTAAGTATAATGTCAATAAAACCCAAAAACTTGTGATTTCCATTCCAATCCCATCTGTACCCTATATATTTTTCAAACGGTTAAACCCCCACAGGCGAAACAATATCTTATTTCAAGGAAAGGGTGAAGGTATTTTGAAGCACCCTGTGAAAATAGGACACTATTATGGAAAATTGTTCAGATCAGTGTTCTTAATACTTTCCAACCTAAATATATCTAGTCCCCTCATGTGCATGTTACTATTTTAGTTCCTATCATAATTAAATAGATCACAAAATTTGTCTTTCTCCGCGAATCTGCAAGGTCATGGAAAATGCGAGATTCAGCCTGTAGGCCAAATTTGGATGTATTTTAATTTAGCGAAAACCGAAGTTGCGAAATCCTAAAAAGATTAGCAGGAAGTCCTCGTTCCTCGATTTCTACACTCCGAACCAAACATTTCTTCCATTTCCACCCAGCTCGCGGGAGGAAAACCCCTAATTATTGCAATACAAAAGGTACTACTATCATATTATGCATAACAAAAAAATATATGCCCTCATCATTGTTTAGTCGCATCAAAGAAAACCTATTGTTTTTAAATTTATTCTTAGGTTGGAATCTTTTTTTAGAAATCAATGATCTTAAATTTATTGTTTAACCTGAACACTTTCCCATTTATTCCACAAAATTTTGCTTCATTATTTGAGGTCACCAGTATGAAATTATTTTAAAATTAAAAAAAAAATGAAATAACAAAAATTATTTCCCAATTGTCCACAACTTCCAAGTTTTCATCCCTAAATACCTAGGTACTTTCTCAGTCTACCACCATCCATCGTTATCCAACATAACGCTTTAATTTCAGAAGCAACAAAACGAAGATTAAGTGAAAAGCTAAGCAAGTATGTTGGAAGTTGCTTTACAATGGCCGCAGATGTAAGGCCCCTTTAAGTACACGCCACTGTCCTGAAATGCAAACTAACGAAAAAACTGAAGACTAGCATATCTGCCGTCAACTAACATTTGGCATGAAATTAAAATAATTTCATATTATACCAGTATCCTCAAAAACAAAACGTTTTTCATTATATAAGACCCAAACGCTTAACCAATTAATTTTGTTATTTAAAATTATGTTTTGGAAGTAAAAAGATTTATTTATTCCTGCCTGATCAACTAAGACAAAAAAAAGTTCACCTTTTTGTAACTCAAGAAATTCCTGTTTGGTCCCCCAAAAAAAATATAACCTGTCTGGTCACCCTTTAAAACTACGACCCCTATACAAACCGTTTTGACCAAAACAAGAATTCGAGAAGTTATGTTAACAGAAAGGAAATAATTTTTTACGAAAAATTAAATTATTTAAAAAAAATAAAATTTTGAAATATTTTTACCAATTACCACCGCCTAGCATTTATATTTAGTTGAAAGTCTCTCTTAAATTCACTGACCAATTTTTCGGCCTCAAAATGACATTACTTAAAAAATTTACTGAACTTTACAAATGAACTCTACAAATGAACTAAAAAAAATCAAAAAAACTTATATCTATATCTGTCTCAGTTAAACATTTCTTTTGTGGTATTATATCTAGTTGGGCTTCAAATTCATTTTCCCTGTATTCAATCCGGAGCAGGCAAAACTTCTCAAGGCTCAAACATAAATGTTTGCTCTCCAATGGCCATGACCAAGCTATGACCTGAACGCAGAAAAAAATACAGAAAAAAAAATAATTGTGAACCAGAAAACTTTAATTGGTAGAAATACCCGTAGGTCATTTTTAAAAAAAATGCACTCCAAAGCCCAACGCTGTATTTTCCACCAAAAAAATTTGACCAGTCACGAAACACAACTAGACAACTAAACCAAAGACCTAAAAACTGTCTTTCAAAAAAAATACCCCAAAAAAAAATGTCAACTGGACTTTTGGCATTGATCTTCAGCCAAGGTGTCACTCTAGGGGTTTTAGCCTTGTGTTTCCTAACCTCCCGAGCCGACACTAGTAGTGTACCCTCCTCTGACCCGATGTAACTGAGTGACGTAAGTTCTTAATTGTCATCAACAGTTACCTCCAAAAACAAGAAAAGAAAATGACAGCAAAATAAACTCATTTTCCTTTTCTTTCATTACTAATTAATACTTTCAACTAAACAAAGCTACCAGCTGTTAAGCTATTTTTACTTTAAAACAACTCAGCCAAGAAAAATTTGTGTGAAACCCTGTAAAAATATTCCAAATACCAAGTGGTGATATCCCACAAAAAATTAAGATCGCCAAAAAAATTAACTTGTTGACCTAAATAAATTGACTGCACTAAAAAATAATCGGTGAAACAATTTCTATCTTATCACAAGCAGGAAATAATAACATATAAATAAATGAACCTGCAAAAAAAAATTGTTAGAAAAAACACACTACCTATGTCATATATTTAAAACATAAAAAGACCATGTCTGGAAATCCATCCACCTATAAATCAACAAAAAAATTGAAGTAAACTTAGATTACTGTGTTTATTTTTCTTTACAAAAAAATTAACACATGTTCTTCCTACAAAAAACTTTAAAGAATTAAGAACATGAATTGGACTCCGTTCAATAAAAACTCCCATGTTTTTTTATCAACTTATTATTCCTTAATAAATAAAAATGGATCTTTTATTTTCCCAGAAAAACCCTGTGAAGATAAGCTAATAAAAAACTATGAGAATCCCTAAAACAACAAAACGAGTTCCAAATCAACCAATATTACCAAAAAAAAAATATTTAAAAAGTGTAATTTACGAAAACCAATGATCTTGTTTTTCATTAAAAAATTGATTGGGTATCAAAAAACACTGACAGCCACTGAAAGCCTTTAACCTGGCTTTGGATGTACCACAAAAAATTTTTTAAAAAAAATTCCAAAAAAAATTCAAAAAAAAAGTTTTTTCTTTTTTTTCCAAATTAAAAAAAAGAACAAAAAATTACATCAGATGTTAAAAAACTAGCCAAAAACACACGTAGGGCGCCAATTTGTGGCCTTAATAAAGTTAAAAAAATAATTTGGGCGCCAATTTGTGGCCTATTAAAATGCGCTGTGTGACATTTGTGGCAGCTTGAAGACGTTGCCGCCATTTTGTGACACACAAACCCATTGAATAATTAAACAAATATCTGGAAGCAGAACTGTATTTTCCAGCTAGGTAAAACATTGATATGCCCGGTAACTTTTATACAGTGGAGAAGGGGGGGGGGTTCAGAAATAAGAAAATTTTAAGTGCGCCACATTATTTAATACCAATGTTTTACAAAGAAGATCTTAAATAAAATACAGTTCAACCCAAACGTTGTAGCCAAACAATGAAATTCTATACTTCCGAGGCTTCCAGAATATTTGTGTAATTAAAAAGCCAAAAAAAAAAAATACAGAATAAAATTCTATTAGATCGAATTCAGATGACAAAACAGAAATACTTTACAGGTAGATGGACTCCTTTAACAGGTCATAGTGTACCTACACCTGAGTCAGTAGTGTGAGACTCGGTTACATAAATGATTGAAAAAAAAAAAATAAATATACTTCCAAAGTTATTCTGTCATAGGGGAGATCTGGACCAAATATCCGCTGTCATCATTCTACGCTAGGTCGAATGAGACAGACAGCAACCCAGTCCGAGATCTACCCCATGAGGTAAAACAGTGTGAAGAAACCGCCAAAACATATAATCTCATCTCTCTTTTGTCTCCGCAAAGTTGGTCATTGGGTTGCACAAATAACACAAAAATTTAGTTCATCTTGTTTATTTTCACAGGAGGATGAAAGTGAAATTGATTAAAGTACAAAAAAAGTATTGAAATCTGAGGAAAATACTTGAAACATGAAATATAAACCAATGAAATTGGTGGGAACGAGTCAGCGCCAAAATAACCGCAATAGTAATTTCACAATAAAATTTAGCTTAATAGTACCGCAAAATTGGGGTTATGACGTCATACCTTTACCTTGCGTTTACAAGAATTTCAAAAGTTATACTTTAAAAAAAAATTATATGGAAATTATAGCAAAAAAATTATATAAAAAGATTATATATGGAAAAAAATTATAGTTATGGCTTGCTCCTACCTTGGTCCTGCAATTATTTAATTGTTGGTGTTTTGTTTAGTAAACCTGGAGTTGTCCAGACATCCTCTCACTGCTCTCGCTGCTCCTGGCTTGCCCGCGCCTCCCCTAATGCCCGCTTAGCACATCACGCTAGGGCAGCACATGGTGGTCAAAATGTTGGTTCTTGCCCGAGCGTAGAAACCCTGTGGAAAATGAAATGTTTCAGTTTCCTGGAATTCGTCAATTTTGCACGAAGTTCCCCTACACAGTAACTTAAATCGATAATCCCATGTCGACTCAATAAAACAAAGTAGATTTAAACAGATGAACTAAAATAATCCTAACGTACCTTTCTCAGGGTTATAACTGGCCCGTCCGGCTTCCCACCAGCGTCCAGCCCAACTGTCCCGTCGCTGGAATTGACAGGGCTGTAGACAAAGGAGAAAAACAATATATAGTTTTTATCCAACACGTGGTTAAAAGAAAAATATAACAACGCCAACAAATCCCCACGTCCTTTGTCAAAAAAAGTACATTTCCCACGAAAAATAATTACAATTTGGGAGGCAATTATTATCTTGAAGAGTACTCAAATAATAAAAAAAAATGAAAAAAAAAATAAAATCGAACTTACCGATGCTCTTTCCGTGCAAATGGCGTAGGCCGACTTAAAATTCCCCTCAAAAGGGTGCGAGCGTCACTCCAGATTGCCTAGACACGACGGACTCACTTCCACAGTTTCTGGGATATCTCCTACAATCGCTGTAGTGCCAATCACCAAAAACAAAGGCGATCCCAGAAACTGTTGTCGACCCAGCCAAAATTCGTTCGCAAAGAGAGACCAGGCAGAACACAAAAAACGAAGTGGCCGGAAACCGTTTTGTAAATTTGGTGGGGAGTGGGGACGGTAAAACGCAATAGTACCAACCTAATCTTCCCGGTGAAATTCAAATAAAGGATGCAAACCTATTTAAAAAACCTTTCCGCCAAAAATAAATCTCTACATTCAGTGGCCAGACTGGAAGGAAAAAACCCGGGGTTTTCAAAGTAACCAATGAGGTACAGCAATAGTTCTATACAGGTCTATAGGGGCAGCACCGACCAAGTGGACATTGCAATCCGGTAAAACGTACATTGAGGTGTTGTCGGATCTATTTCCCCGGTTGGAATTTTTATAACAAGGACGTCGAGACACCCTCCATACACATTATTAATATTCGAACACTCAACCAATTCCCATATGAGTAAAGCTATACTGAGCGCAGAATTTAGTTGCACTCCAGTTACAGTCTTCGTCAAAAGTTTCCGTCGCTCTTTATAAATGTTTTCTCTAATATTCATATGGTTTAACGCCATTTTTGTAAAACATTTCTACAGTAATAAAGCTGTTTCTGAACCTGAACCCAAAAATACACACTGAACCATTGCTTAAAGGCACAAGAGTGTTCAGATGTTAACTCACACGATTTCGTTCATTCTTTCAGTCTTGGTTTTTATCCCTCGTTTATCTCCCATTTACAACAGTGCATAACTCGTATTTATTTTATCCTTTCCCTATCAAATTAATAAAGATATCAAAGTGGCGGAGCCTCGGTTGTTACTGGTCAAACCGTGAACCTAAATATGTTTTCGTGCTATCAGAACTAGCTAATCCGTGAAGAATATGGGGTTCGGATTGTCCCAATATCCTCGAGAATAAACGTAAGGGAATGAAATGTTCATCTAAATGTTTCCTTCCTGTTACTGAAACCATTTGTGATGCGGCAACGCCGCCATTCCCCAGCATAACAGCTGTTTAACTTTATGAACGTCAAGTGAATCACAAAATTCCACAGATAAAAACAAAACAATCAAAATTTTTATGTGATTTTTCCCGAAGCCTGTGATCTTAAATTCCAATTACGATGTCCAGATAATGCGATGTGCGTAGTGTCCACAGTAATTCGATGGAATGCCTCCTTTTAAGGTAACTTCCTAGACCCTATATAACCTCCAAACCTAGCTCTATAAAATACCCTTACTTGTGTACAGAAAGACGAATCAAAGAGCCTTGACCATTTACCCAAATAAACAAATATGTAACGTTGTCCCAAACGTAAAAATGACACGTTACAGGGCTCGAATAGTGCAAGTAGAAATGCCGTTAGTGGCCGATGAAGATTGATTTAGTCCCAGAACAGGGATCGAAATTTTGTTTCTTGGCAAGCCTAACCTGTTAAGACAAGCTTCGCTTATCAGGTTAGCTTGGCTACCGCTGTCCAGAAGTGCTCGGACAGGTTGGTAGTTACCCCGACTATCCAGTACCTCTAATTTTATAGTCGCTAGAAGCACTGTCGTCCGGGGCGTCAAGGTGGATAACGAAGAGTATTGATTTGTAGATGTATTTGGATTCGAATTGATTTGAATTGAATTTGAACTAGGTTGAACAAAACTAGGGTTCTGTTGGCTAAGAATTGAATTTGAATTCTGATACGATAAGGTTGTGCCTGTGCTAGGCACGGCCACTTGATTTGAATTAAAACTTTGATTTAAGTTCGAATTTTGATTTGAATTTTGGCTTGAATTAACAAAGGATTGACTTGAATTCTGACGGATTGAATCTGTCGTTTGCGATAGATGAATAAGACTATGGTGTCTATGTCGACATACCCTGCAGTTGTAGGTACTACTGCAGTCGATTACTTGATGATTTGAACGTAAACAGTTGATACATAACGATTGTTGTTTTACATAAGTAAAACGATCTGAAGGAGATTTGGAAATAAAAACACCACACTGCGAGAGTGGATGAAAAGAATTATTGCATAATTTGCACTTATAGGATTGTTGGTTTTGTCGAAATTGAATATTGGATTGTTTATTTGCTACTTGTGAGTGCGTATGCGCTAAAAAATTTGATGGAGGGCTTGAGTTGTACTGATTATTTGAATAAGAATTATATTTTTGGTTACTAGAATTCGAATAATTTGGTTTTTGCTGTTTTGAAGTCGAAGGTTGCATTTGCGTATTTTGGGGAGATAGCTGTACTGTTTCAAGAGCACGGCATTGGTTAATAAGAAACTGAATTAGATTTTGATATGTTGGAATCTCGGTAGTACTATACTTTAATTCGAAAGCGGTTCTTGTGGTTTGATCGATTTTTGATAATAAAATTGAAAATAAACAAAAACACCACGACGTTACTGGAAATTCAAGATTTTCGAGCGCCGCAATATTCTCGGAAAAGGTATCTACCAAGACTCTAAGATCCTTTGCTGACTGGTTTCCCTTTAAAGAATTTGCATAGTAGATTGAGTTCCAGTAGGTACTGGCTAAAAGTCTTTTATTTTGATAGCGATCTGTTAATACCTTCCAGGCGATTGCGTAATTACTTGCCGTTAATTTTATAGAGCTTAAAATATTAAGTGGTTCGCCCTCAAGGAAGGTTAGCAAATGTTGAAATTTCCTTATATCGGAATAATTAGAGTTTTCGTGAACCAAACAAGAATAAACATCGTAAAAGGTTGGCCACTTTTTTACGTTTCCATTAAAGCAAGGTACCTTTAAAGGGCCCAGATCATCGCTACGTGAATAGTGTGAAGTTGCGGGGGTAAAATTTGAATGAACTGAATCGGAACATAAACTCGAAAAAAGAACTTTAGCTTGGTGGTAGAATAGATCCGTATCTTTCCTAATTTTGTCCTGTACTTCGAATTCATCATCGTCGTCGTCTTTCAAGAGACCTATGATGTCATTATGAATGTTTTTAAATTGTTCATAGTGATCATCTAACGATTCGTAAAACGCCTTAAAAATTGGCAAGGAAGAACTATCTGATTTAGCTTTTGTTCCCAAGTTATACGTTTCCGTAATACGAGATATTGAAACTTTGTGTTGATTCTCAAGCTTTTTTAACGACAAATTGTTAATTAAAAAAATAAAAAATATTTAAAAGGAATAAAACTAACACTTGACCCCTATTGACTTTAATCAGTCCAAAAGAGTTCAACAAGCATATATTTTATTATCGATTTCTCGAATAAATGCAAAAACTTATCAACAGCTGTTATCCTAGGTCGCGATTTTTCTCCCAAAATAAATGCACGCAAAACAACTTGTACCTACTACCGCTTCTCTTATTATTTACAGGTAAATACTAATTCTACTAGATGTGTTTGTTTACCTGTTAAATAAGAATAAAGCATTTAACTCACAAGCACTTTTGTTGTTTTGAATAACTATAACATATTATTTAAACAAATAACTATTATTTAAACAAATTTCGATTTTTGAATCAAAACAAACGACGTACCAAGTGCCAATTTCGGCTGCAATGAAATGTGGGTGGAGCAACCGTTAAGCCACGCAAGGGGGGACGGAACCTCCTTTCTAAACTGGACACGGCAACAAACGAACCAAAATGGCGAGGCGAAAAAATCTAATATTTTTAGCAAACAAATTTTAAAAAACTATCTGGGTCGTGGGACCAGAAAATGTTGTTGTTTTGAGGGGTAGAGCTGCGGGACTGTAAGCGCTGGCCGTTTTATAAAATCTGGGTGCAAAAATCCTTAAAAGGACGATGTAAAAATACCAATTTTTCCGAGCCACACAAAGACAATATAGAGGATTGGCACTCACCTTTTCAGTTGTTTCCGTCGTCCAGAGGAGCTCCTCTCGCTGGCCCAGTCGTTGCAGTCGATCCACACTAGAATCACTTGTTTGTGTAATGGTTTAGTTTGATTTTCTAAGAATGTTATTGGATTTTTTGGTTAATAAAATTTATCACCATGCTGCGTGGTGATCTCGATAGAATACGACAGACGAATCTTTTTTGGTTACGCCTTTTTGCGCAGATTCATTTTTCGTAGATGGCGCTGGCGTTTTGCTTGTGCCAATCAAAATTGAAATTGTGTGGGTTTTCCGAATACGGGAATTTGGCGCAAAATTTGAATTTAAAATTAAAGTTGCACGAACACGTATAATTTGTAAAACAATGGCTGAAACAATAATAGATTTTTGGAGAACCACCAAACCGATTTTGTTGTGCGGCTCAAGTGCTTTACTATAAATTTAAAAAAAAACTAAAACATTTTTAGAAAATAAGCCTAAACACGCCATTTTGGAGAATCAATATATTCTGTACTCCATCTTAAATTTTAAGATGTTAATAAATTTTGATCATGATCTTTAAAAATCAATCAATTTTGACCAGGATATTTTTTATTTCACCAAAATCGGTTCAGTAGTAATGAATTTATAAGGAAATAAATGCAGACATGATTGGCAAGGCAATCGTATAATATTCAAAACAATGGTTAAAACAAAAATATTTTTTTTTAGAACTGCCGAACCGATTTTGCTGATTCATACCTTGTTGTGCGTCGCAAGAATGTTGCCTTTTTAGTGATTTAAAAAAATTAAATTATTTTCGCAACATAAGAATAAACGAGCATCTTTGAAGGGTACAATTTTATTTCGTCCGTCTTCTTGGATTTTAAAATGGCGGACAAAAAAATTTACTCGTTCAAAACTCTGATTAATTCTCTGCCAAGTGCAGTTTATCTCATTCAAATCGATGGTATATTTCAAAAGTTATAATGAAAAAAAATTGTCCGGTTTTTTTTTGGCCACCCGGTAAATAATATAACTAAATAAGCTAGTAAAAAAAACTAACCAAAAACAAAACGAACATTAAAAGTGAATGAGTTAAACATAAACAAACTCTTTCACAAGGTAAAGTCCCGAGGACCGATGCTGCGTTGCCCCTTTGAACTGCTAAACTTTTGTTTTTAATTATAAATAACTTATCTCTTGAATAGCCTCCGAATACGCCCTTTATCAGTTAACCGATTTTGCCGATCAAATTTTTGGCCTCAGGTCTTAAAGGAGGTTTCAATGGAAAAGGGCACAAGATAAAAGCTTTCCAACAGCGCCTCATATTTACCCTTCTTCAAGGATTCTTCTAGTTTACAAACCCCTCCTGCTTTTTTAAATGACAAATGAATGTAGGATTAAAACAAAGTATCCCATGTTACATCCCACAGAAGCGGTTGGCCAGACTTCCATGGATATTTTGTCATTCCAATCGCCTGTTTTCCATCACTTCGACAAAGTTCAACCGGCTCTAGTACCGAAGGAAATCCCGCGGAAGTTGGACCCATTGAAGGATGACATTTAACGTACTGTAACGAGCCATCCGTCCTGCACTCTTGTGACGAGTCATTCTGTGGTAGCCATAGATATCTATTGTTTGGTCACAAGAATTGCAGTTGTGAGGCTCGTACACAGGAATGCCAAGTCTCAGAGCAACGGAAACCCGGCAGATCTGATTATCCAGGAGAGTACCCAAAGGAGGGGTAGGAACCTTTTCGAGTTCATATATACATCTGACCTTGAAATCCTCAGCAGAGGAACGGTACCCACTTTTTTCACAACAGGGAGAAAATCCTTAATCGATTTAACCCTTTGCAGCAGAAATCTTGTCGAAGAGTTCGCTGAATGGCATGTGTCGCTGGAAGACTCCTTGTCAGAACACAGACATATAAGCTACAGACTTACAGGTACTTTAGCCTTAAAAGCCCCGGAGTCCCGAAACCCACGGCAAACCAAGTGGAGCCTCTACGAGGAGAATCTACGATGTATATAAATTGTATAAACTCAGGCCCGGTATTCATCGGTAGATGAAGTAGAGACGTCAACAGCCTAGTTGAATATTAAAGAGGTATTCAAAGCAAGCTGTCCTATTAAACCTAGGACAGAATTTGGAAAAACGCCATGATGAAACTCAAACCTTGAGAAACACCAAAAACATGTCAGAATACTTTTTAATAAAGAAACTCACTGGCAAGAACATAAATCAGACAAAGAGACTTTAAAAAAGCTACTCGTAGCGCAAAACGGGACTCATGGGGAGCTTTCTGCGCAGGGATAGAAGGTATGTCGCAAGCCGCAAGGCTTAACAAAATCCTAACTAAGGATCCGGGTGCGATCCGGTGTGTGATTGAAAAAAGGGGGTGGCTACACTTCGGATGACACCGAAACCCTTCAATTCAAATCATACTCCACACCCACTTCCCTGGATCTGAGCTTGTCACACAGAGCACAGAACCTCTAGAGACAGTTGTGGAATGTCGCAAACCGGACTACAAGCTGTCTAACAAAGTGATTACCTATGAAGGAGTTAAATGGGTGTCGAAATTTTCCCGCTTTAAGTCACCTGGGGAGGTGTATTTCCGGTGCTTCTATAAAAAGAACCGGAGGTACTTTTCTGCAGCCTCCTTGAAATTTTCACGACTTTCCTGGCTTGGGGCTATATTCTAAAGCTCTAGAGATCAGTAAAAGTGGTCTTTATTCCAAAAATAGGTAACTTGGACGACAATCAGGCTAAAAGACTTTAGGCTTATCAGTCTCTCCAGTTTCATGCTTAAATCAATGGAGAGTTGTAGACCGATAACTCACGGAAAGTCAAAGTGGAGAGGTCTATGGTTCGGGGGAAGATAGTTTTGGTGGCATTTTTAGACATTGAGGGCCTTTGACAATAGGTCTTTTGACTGTATAACCGAGGCATTCCGGCGGCGTGACTCCAAAACGTCGGTTGTAAGGTGGAAAGGTGCCAAGCTATCGGAACGCGCTGTCACGGCAAGCATGTTTCAAGACTCAGTCAGAGTAAGGATGGCCAGAGGATGTCCGCAGGGCGAAGTACTGAAGCTGGGTACTCTGCCTTTGCATATGCAGATGATGTTGCTCAGGGGCGGCTAGTGCGTAAGGGCTGCAGAGCTGCAGAACCCCCAAAATTTTCACATTATTTGACTATTTTTAGCCGCTGCTATTTTTCTAATATAATTATTTTATTTCTAAATCTATTGAAATAGCAGTATATTTTCGGTCCGGTGTTGGTATAGTAGGCCTTCAAATCGCGTACGTGTCTTCAGTATGACGCCGCGCGCCGTCGTCGAAGGCCGCATTTCACAGTCGGTCAAATGAAGTTATTAGCATTGTTGCGCTGCTAAATTGCAACACAACGTAGCTGGGCGGCTTCTGTGCTCGGCTAGGAACCCCTTCCTTCGCCCCGCACCGCACTTGCTCATGGGTTTAGATAGCGAAATCTAGGCAAAAATAGAGCTGCAAAACTTGCAGTTCCAGTGCAATTTCGGGCGGGCGGGCTCAGCGTTGCGTGTTTGCGGGCGCATTTATTTATTTAGAAGACGCCAAACGCATGAGCGGGAGGTTATGGTCGTGTTTGTGGTTTGTTTTTGTATAATTGTGTCGGCAGAACTCATAAACTTTACTGTCACGAGCCGCCACTGATGTTGTTCTTTCAATTCCTGGAGACGACGTTGGACAAATTGGGAGACTCATGCAAGAGCCCTTGATAGGGTCCGAGATTGGTGTCTTAAAGAAGGGCTCAGAGTAAACCCTCAAAATGCCGAGCTGTTGGTATGTCCAAGAAAGAGGGCTCTGGGTAACCTACCAGAACGTCGACTGTTTGATCAAGTCATCAGCTACAAAAGCTCTTCCAGATACCTTGTTTATTATAGACTCAATGTTAAACTGGAGGGACCACGTGGCTGACAAGATCAAAAAGACCACTAATGCATTATGGGCATGCAAGAGGGCTTACTGCACGAAGTCCCCAGACTTTAACCTCAGTATCTACAATGGATAACCACAACGGTGGTAAGATCCATACTAACTTTTATGGTCATAGTATGGTGGCCAGGAGAACAGACAAAGGCTGCAAGAACTCAATTGGATAGAGTTCAGCGGCTTGCATGCTTGGGAGTTACTGGTGCAATGAGGACAGCGCCCACTAGGGCCATTGAAAGGCTCGTGGGACTGCTCCCTCTGCCTACATTTTTAGAACACACGGCATTGAGGAATATGTATAAACCTAAAAGCCTCGGCGATCTTAGAATTAATCTAAGCCCTAAGAATCGCACAAAACTGTTCGCGCTGTATACAGATGTATCGGAGACCTGGCCTGTTCTTCTTATGAACTGGGACAAGATACCTTTACAAATCCAACCGAAGCCTCCTGTAAGGGTATCTGTACCCGCAAGGAAGTATGGAAAGAATGGATGTGTGTTTACCTTGCAAGGTTGATCTCCTCTGGGTTCCAGGACATAAGGGCATTCTTGAAAACGAGGAGACTGACCAACCAGCTAGAATGGGGTCATCAGCTGATCCAGTAGGACCGGAACCCACGGTGGGCATCGCAGAGTGTCTTGCCATGACGTTCCTAAAATGTGATTTGAACAGACGCTCTCAAGCGCTCTGGAAAGATACAGATGGCAGGAGGCAGGCCAAGCTCCTTATCGGGGAGGTGAGCGCCTCCAGAGCGAGGTCTTCTCACACTCGGGAGAAAAGATATGGTACTGGCGACAGGGCTCTTGACAGGACACTGTCTCCTTAATACACACCTTAGCATTCTGGGAATCGTTGAAGACTCGGCGTGACGTTGGTGTATGGAGGACGAAGAATCCCCTTTACATATGCTAACCGAGTGCCCTGTACTTGCCGCGATAAGACTGTCGCTTTTGGGAAGGCTTTGGTTCTAGAATCTTCACCATTCAAAAGACCACGCAGCACCAGTTATCCAGGCGCCACCCTGTCAAATTTTTTCTGAGATGTTGGAAGAGTATCTGGGAGAGATTGGAGATTTGTGATTTTTAACCAATTATTTAAACCCACACTATATTCCAGAATTTGACAAGAATTGATTTTGTTTAGAAGAATAAGGTTTACTAGATCACTTGAATTTTGTACAGATCCCAAAAAAGCAAAAAAACATAAAGTTGAAATATCACGGATACCAAGTCCTCCATACTTCACAGGAAGAGTGCATTAAAACTAATATTTTCTAAAGCAGTCTTCAAAATTAAGTCATAATTTTTTAATAAGTGATTCCAGCATGGAAAGCAACGTAATATATAAGAAACTCTGGGAATCGCAAGCGAGCTTTTTAAAAGGAAGTAAGCTGCATTTGAATCTAAAAGGTCTAGATTATTCACAAAGTGACAAAGTACATCGATTTTTTGTTGTAAAAATTAAAAATCTATTGCAGGATATTAAGGGCAATGGATTGGAATTGGGCCAAAGTAAAATTTATGTCAGGCATATGGTTATTTAAGAGAAATTTTGTTTCACATTTTTTTAAATTTACTTGGAGACCTAATTCATGTTTTATGATTTTGTGAAAATCTTTAAAAAGAGTTTGTGGATCTCCAACAAATGTTCCATGAATGAGTAAACAAAACAAAGCTGGTCCAAGGAGATTACCCTGTTGAACTTCTCTTTCTGAAGAGATTATATGTTCATTAAAAGACAATAAAGATGGTTATCTGTAGCATTGGTTAAGATAAGGATAAAACTCTGGAAACAGTTCATTAATTCTAGAGATAATTATGTTTCTAAAATCCTTAATAAATGCATTTAGATAATCAATTTTTAAAATTACGTTTGCTGAAGAACGTGTAAAAGAAGTGTAACATCTAAGTGAATGAGCTATAGCTTCAGAACCACATTTAAGACCAAAACCAAGTTGATAAGGTTTAAGATGGGTTCGGTTCGGTTTCTCTTTTAGTCTTAAACATGTTATTTTTGATGTGTGCAAAGTGCAGCCCACGGTTATAGGTCTAATACCACCATCTTTTTTATTTAGAGTAGATAGGGCACCCAACCGCCAAACAAAACTAGGGTTACTCTACGAGGAATCACACCTTGAAGCATTAGTGATCATTGGCTAAATATGAAAGTAAATTAGAAGCAAAACAGCCAAGTTCTTCAGAAATCAAATTCTTGATGTGTTGGGGCCATACCATCTACCTCCAGCCGACCCAGCTTTAAAAGAAATTACAGCCCTTTTAATCTCTTGAACTGAGACTTTATCGATATGCGTGTTATTTTTTTTCTTGTTGTGTTCAAAACTGCATGTTTCAGGGTAAACGGAAGCTTTTCTTGAAGTGCATGTAATGTATTTAGATCGCGCATAGTCAATGTGTCACAGAACATAAAAGACGAACAGCATCACCGATATCTCCATCAGATAATTTTAATTGTACTTATTTAGCTAAGTATACGTTGGCTTGGGTTTCTCAAATTTAGTTTTTTCAGAGCTTCTGGCGGGGAACTCTTGATTGTTCGGTTCGGCCATATTGATAAACTTTCTTTTACAGCAGCAGTTAAAGACGAATTCTTGTTTTTAGACTTTTTTGGCAATCTTAGAACGGCATATGGAAATAAGAACAGTAAAAAGCAGTTGTGCGGAATATTTTGTGAAACACATTTATTCAAAAGGAATTCTTTTAAGCAGAGGAATTTGGGATCTCAAGCTTAAAAGTAATTTGCAAACGGAAAAGGGTTTTAAGTTATCTTCGAAAGAAACTTTATAAATTATATGTTTGATACTATACTGTTGTTTGAGACCATTTTCACTGGAAAAGATTTTGCCACAAAGTGAGCACTCATATTCTTCTGGACTGAATTATTGTCCTTAATGTTTTGACAATCTTTATGGGATTTTGAAAAATGTATTTTAAGACAACTTGAATTTTTAAAAAGATGTTTTACATATCTCACAGTATGAATTAGAATTTATATTGCTATTCTCCTCCAAAAGTAAGTCATAATAACCCGAGTCGGGAACGGACAAAAGTAAGTCAATTTTATTGTTGTACTGACTATTTCTTGTCGTCAAAGGGATATTTTATTTTGAAATGTCGTCCAACCCTAATCCAATATTGTAAATACAGATATTAAGTTTATAAATCTGGGACAAGGCATGGCATTCAAAGTAACCTCCATATTTATTATTTTTGGCCATGTTTTTACAATATTGCTCTCGTGGTTTGATTTGGAACCAAATCCTTGTAGTTAGACCAATTTTGGTTGATATATTTATATATTTCTTAGTTGGAGATGTTTATTTTGGGTATGAAATAGATATTTACTCACTGAGCGTAATAAGAGCAAAATATGGGTTTGACAAAAATGTGTTATTAATTTATTTATAAAAAAACGTCTTTTAAGGTGGCGTGAATACAGTAAATTTTCTTGAAAAAGGACTGGTCTGCCACGAAAGCACAATAGAAATAATGTAAAAATATAAAAAAAGAAAATTTGTTATAACAAGAGGATTGTTTTTGTTATTTTCTGACGTTTTTTTGAGCTTGCGGCGGCGTATCGTGTGGCGTATTTTGTGGTGAAATTTGTAGCGAGTTTGTGGCATTTTAAAGCGGATTTATAGCCGTTGTATTAGGCCAATTATTATAAGGGGGGTTATTGTAATTTTAAAATGTGGCCTTTGCGAATCTAAATACATTCTATTAAATATATTTAACCGTACCTTTGTTCTCAGTTCATTGCCATCTATTTATTTTAAAAGCCACTCTGTGGCTGTGGTGTTTTTAAATTATTATAATGAATTACAAAATTCGTTGAAGGTCAAATTTGTAATTTTTAAAATTCACAGTTTTCCCCTACTTTCCTCATCCAGACAATTTTTATAACTTGGAAACAAAACAGTTTTGACAAAAAGTTATTTAAACTTTATGTCTACTTTTGATCTTCCCCACCATCCCTTAAAATTTTATGCATCATCTAAATTACACCCTGTATAATAAAGTTATTTATTTTAGTCAAACCTAACCCATTTGGGTCGACATAACTTCGTGCCAGGTATAGGTATGGGTACCGCTAAATGCCCCTATGACCCTGCGGATAACTCGACAGCATTGTGGGTAGAAAAGGGAAATCCTGGTGACTTAGCTGGACTTTATTCTGGTAAGAAGTATTTTGCGCTCTAATCTAAACATTCAAAATAAATATGTGCATGTTATTTTAAATGCAAACTGATCATAGAACATTGTTTTCCAATCCTACTGATATAAGTGTTGGGATACCACAAGGGTCGATCCTTGGGCATTGGTTGTTTATTATCTATGCTAATGACTAGCAAGGTGTTTTTAGGGTCTCCCGGTTCTTCTTGTATCTTATGCAGATGACACAAATTGTGTAATCAAAGTTCGGGATCGTAATGACATTAAACCGGTTGTCGACAATGTTTTCCAAAGAATTGTCATCAATATTGACAACAAATCTTGTATGGTTTTAGGTCAGTTAGATTCAATTTGAAAATTCAGGGAATAACCCTATATGGCAATATCTTAAATTTTGTACCAGATATTAAATTGTTGGTTTTTATGGCGACTGTAACTTAAATTATAGTAACCAAATTAACAATTTGTCTCAAAAACTTGCAACGACAGGCTATTGCTTAAGTCTATATCTAAGCAGTGTATCGAAGCCACACTAAAAATTCTGTATTTTTCAAACTTTTGCTTCCATTCAAATTATAGTATAATTCATTGAAGAAAAACTAGAAATATTAATAGAGCTTTTGTTTTACAAAAACATGCTATTCGCATAATTAAGTGTTTTGAAAGAGGAGAAACGTCATAATGCCTTCAAATTTAGTCTACTTCCTGATGAAATTAAATTAACATCAAACATAAATAGTGTTACAAATTTAAGTTATTTAAATTTTATAATTAGAATTTATATAGGTTTAGTGTAGTATTAGGTTGATTTACGATATGGTGGTATTCTTAGTCTAGGGTTTAGTTGTGTTATCTATTTCAAATTCATACACGGCCGCATACCTTCTGTAAGAGACGAGAATGCTCGTGAATCGAAGAAGGATGGAAGGGTTCTCGAATAGTAGGCAGACCCTATATATAGGGCCGTAAAAGATAACCAATGGTAGTGATCGCTAGATGTTAACGCGAAGTTAATAGGCGGATTAAAGTAGTGAATTGTCAGCAAGTTATTAGTAAGGTTAAGTGCGTGTTTTTGTACATAATTTGTCGAAATAAATTGACGTATCGTTTTCAACAATTGCGAGTTTTAATTTTTGTGGAGAACCCGTAACAATAGTTTAGTAGCTATTGCCAAAAAACTTTTAATTGACATAACACCATACAATTTGACAGATTTTTTAAATATTGTAAACAAATGTTAGAATTCAGTTAAAACTTGAGTAATTGCATTATTTTTGGTATTCTAAAATGCTGTGATGTTGATTCTGCGGTAAGCTCTGATTTTTATTTGATTTTTAATTTAAATTTAAATTTTTTAATTTTTAATTATTTACTTTTTAACTGTGTGTTCAGTTTTTTATTACACACATACTATGTATTTTATGCATATGAAAACAAAGATAATTTCTATCCTATTTTATTCTTAATACGCTCTATTTTGTGTAGTGGCTATTTTGATGCGCGGTATTTTAATAAAATTTAATAGAAAGCACACCTTTTGTCAGCCGAATTGGTGAACAATCACTTGCATTTTGGAATCTCGTCTCAGGTCCATTGCTTTCATCATAGCAGATTAGAGTACTAAAACCAAGTGTCCTTATATAGTAATTAATCCAAAATTTCATTGAAATGTTATCAAGTTTAAAATAATTGCAGCATTGTGTGACAAGGCGAAGCAGAGCCATTTGCTTGTAGTGCGGAAGTGCTTTCATTCTCGTTAAGTAAGCCGTCAAGGGTTGTTACAGCACTCCTTAAACATGTCTAATATTTTTATCGGAAAAAGGTTCCTTGCACCGTGATTAATTAGCCGTACTCCTCATTTATCTTTTAAATAAAACATAAAAAAATATATTATAAGTTAAATTATTTTTTAGGAACTAACGCCGAATTCACTAGAGCAGATTCAGTTATCTTCAGAACTGATTTACATAATTTGACAAGTGGGCGAAAGGAATACAGTTTTAAAAGAACACTGAAATATGATTCCAAATGGCTAGATAGTTAGTGCTTCCTATTAACGTCTAAGCTACTCTAAAGGGGACATAATACTGATAGGATAGGTTAGTGAAAAAGTCCAATCCTTCTTTAAAATTATTTATCGCCTACGCGTTTCAAACTAAACGTTTATCATCAGGGCATCTGCAAGTAAAACAGAAATATGTAACGTAAGACTTCTCGGTTAAGGAAAAATTAAAATAAAATTCCTGACAGAAACCGCAATACAGGAAAATATTACAAAGTGCCCAATTTCGTCCCCCTGAACATAAAACGTAAAGTTTATAAGGGAAATAAAAAAAAACCGAAAAATCAACTTTCTATACTTAACAACATGCAAAATTAACAACAAATGTGAATTTAGTATTTTTCGAAAAGAAACTTAGACGGACCACATGATTCCAACTTTTATAGACTTTTATCTATCCTAATGAATACAGACAGTTTTAACCTTGAAAATAATATTTACCAGATTGCTAAAAAATACTGTATTTCGTTACATTACATAAATAAACTTTTCCTTAAAAGGAAACGAAAAATCATAAGAAAACTCATATACTAAATATATCAAACAAGAAAATCTATTTCAAAAGAAATTTGTCGGCATCACATATTTAGGTGATATTTCCTTTAAAATAGGCAGACTACTAAAAAACTTAAACAGAAACTTCGAAATTGTTTTTAAATTAAACAATACTATTTTGAAACTTTTCTATCATGTCAAAGACAAAGAACCCTTAAACAAAAGTGGTCTATAACTATAACTCAAATGCCAGCGCTGTAGCTCAGAATACATCGGACAGACCGGACGAAATTTTAAGACTAGAATCAATGAGCATTTAAGATCACAAAGAAACCCTCAAAACAATACCTCTAGTTTTGGAACTCACTTAAGAGAGACTCTTTTAATATTTTGCCAAACTTTACATGATCAATAAAAGTGCGAGGCTGGATTCTTTGGAAAAAATAGAAATAGAAACGTCTGTGGCTTTTTCACAATTCAATTACTAAGTGTTCTTACTTTAGAATTTTAACATAACCTCTTGTGCCATTAATTTGTAATAATTCTGTTTGTTTTTAAGAAATCTTGTAGTTTGTATTTTACTTTTTTATGTGTCTATATGTTTACGCGGACGAAATTGGTAATATTTTTAATATTTTTCTGTGTTGGGTTCCCGTTAGTAATTTTATCTTTTTTTCCTTAACCGAGAAGTCTTACATAACATATTTCTCTGTTACTTGCAGAAGCCCTGATGATGAACGTTTAGTTTGAAATGCGTAAACTATAAATAATTTTAAAGAAGGATTGGACTTTTTTACTAACTTACCCTATCGGTAAGTGCTTCCTTTATGTAGATATATATATATATATATATATATATATATATATATATATATATATATATAAAGGAATAACCTTATATGGGTATTCCGTATTGATGTAGATATAACACAGCTCTACAGAGAAACATTAAACAAACTTTCTTTGACCAGACCGTGTTTATTTTATTAATTTGGCGATTTTCTTACTTGAACCAAAATAGGTTTTATGTCGGATGAGGGAGGGAGTCCTTCTTCCTCCCTGCTCCCCTGCCCAACTTCTTATATCTCCCTTTTCTACTCCTGTTTTTTTATACTCTCCTTCAGATTTCTTAAATTTAAAAATTTTTAAAATATATTGACAAATTAACAATTAAAGAAATAGTACATCTTGGGCACAGTTAATTCTTAAATCAAACAAGGTACACTGAAAAAATTAGCGAGCTAATGAATGCTTGGATCAATAAAGCTCGAAAATATTAAATAATGACAGAAATTTAATATGATTTTTAGATTACAATCTATTTTTATATTTTAAGTTTAAAAATGAAAACAGATTAAATTCAGGATAGATTAGACAAAATTTAAGGTATTCACTCTGCTGTTACTATTTATGGTAACGCGCTTAATCGTTTTGGACAAAAATTAGTGCTTAAACAAATTAAAGAAAATTTTTCAAAGTCGAAAAGGTTTTTCGTCGGTAAGATATTCAGATAAATATTCCATAAATTCTTTTAACCCTTCTTTTATATATTCGTTCATCTTTGTCCCATGGTTTTTTATGCTTTTCCATAATTTCCTCTGTTTTTTCTTTTTAGTGTACGTAAAGCCACGTATCTTTCTCAGAAAATTTTAGGCCTCACCTCGCGTAGGGTACAAAGTTTTTACCTCCGACTAAAAAACACCAGTTTTGTTATGTTCGCTTAAGGTCAAACCGTGTTCGTAGATTTTTAAAATTCATACAAAAAGGTTTAAAATTTCTCAAAATTAATTTGGTCCCTTTATATAAGATATTCCCATCAAAACAGCATTAAGTTTAAATACCTACAAACACCTTTTTGGTTTGTGAAAAGACTCAACCTGAGTTAATCATTTACGAACGCAATTTTTTTTTAAGTTGGTTGACGCGTCTTTAACTTTAATTTAAATGATAAGTGACTTTTTTAAAAAAGCGGCAATTTTTTAGAACCCAACTTTGTCGGTTCCTTCGACATACAAGACTACGTTTTTTTCTTCTTCAGAGAAACTGCTGTGGAGTATATGAACTGCGGTAAAAATGTGTACTCCAGAGTAGCGCGAATCTGCAAAAGAGATACCGGTGGAAAGAACATTCTCTCTCAAAATTGGGCCACTTACCTTAAAGCTAGATTAAATTGTTCGATACCAGGAGAGTTCCCGTTTTATTTTAACGAAATTCGTAAGTATTGTTGGTTTTTAGTTAAAAATATTTTTGAGTAATACACCATACAGTAGAACCCCGATTATCCGTGCTCCACGGGACCGGACGAGGCACGGATAAGTGAAAAGCACGGATAATCCGAACATTCATTTATTACATGTTACATATATATTACGTATATATACTCAAAATATGACAGAAAAAAAGATCCCATAAGTTCAAACTAAGTTTATATGTATGTATTGCATAAAAAGATAACAGAACAAAAAATATAATTCTACATAAGGTTTTGGTCGAGTGATTTCCGGTAACGCTATTTCGATAGAACTTCAAAAACACAATTTCGATTATGGGAAATCAGAGCATGGATAATCCGCAGTCCGGATAATCCGCGCACGGATAATCGGGGTTCTACTGTACATATCAAAATGTTAAATTGATCAAAGTTGCATTTGGATAGTGTCTGGTCCTCCTGGTAATAGAATGTTTTATTTTAGAAAGTATTTACAAAGTTCCTGGCGATGATACTACATTTTACGGTACCTTTACTACGTTGAATAACGGACTTATGGGATCAGCCATATGTCTGTTTACTTTTGACGATATTCAAGCAGTTTTTTCTGGAAAATTTAAAGAGCAGGTATACCAAACAGTTTAAAAATAAGTGATTTTGTAAATATATATTTTTTATTCATATGGGTCTATTCGGTTATATGGGTCAAATTAAATATTTTAATCACAAAATCAACATGCGACTTTAAGGTAATTGTAATATAATAGTATAGACACAATTCCACTGCCTGATGATTGCCATGCCAAGAGTGGAAACCGAGGGCCAGATTTATCATTTCAACTGTTCCCTGCTGAAGTGCAAAATTGCGCCTTTAAGGAATGAAATGTTAGTGTAAACTAGAGTCCCTGTATGTTGACATATTTGGATATCCAAATGTGTCAACATACAGGGGCTCTAGGGTAAACATATATTTTCAGCCAACGACCGGATTATTAAATGTCCATAAATCAACATTATAACAACATTTAACAGTAATAATAGGGACTTATTGAAATAAAGCCATGCAACGACACTCCTATTGCAGTATTTTGACAGATCTAAATTGCAGGCTGACAGGTGATCTTTTAAAATTGACATACCAAAGTCGAATTTAAAACTGAGTCGTTACTATAATTAAAGTGGACAGTATTTATTTCGGTTCGTATAGTAAACAAAATCCTTATGTTGAAAGATTAGCTGATATTCCAATGAAAAACTATCAAAATACGGCCTGACACTATTATTGCATGACTTTATTCCAATAAGTCCCTAATATATTTAAAATTAAAATCTTCCACAAAAAATCAATAAATGGTTCACATCCATTTTGTAAAAAGGAACTGAGAATTATTGGAATAAAGCCAGGCTATAATAGTGCCAGGCAGTATTTTGACCTTCACGTTCTAAGATCAGCTGTGATCTCTCAACATACGGCCTTTGTTTACTATATGAACTGGAATAAATACTGCCTTCGTTTATTAAAGGAAAATAACGAGTTTTAAGTTCGATTTTGGTATGTCAAATCAACTGTCAGAATACTACCTGGCACTATTATAGCCTGGCTTTATTCCAATAATTGTCTACTAATAAACAAAACTTAAATAAAAAGAAAGAAACTTAAAATTCAAATAAGTCAAACAGCTGATTATGCAACTTCCTCAGGTATAAAAACTATTTGGTTGTCTCTGTTTCGAACTCATAGGGAAGAAACATTCAAGTTATGCGATCTATTTAAAAAGTTAAACGAAACAATATGTCACAAGCCAGATCTATGCGGTCAAACCTTCTTATGTACCGTTATTTATTGATCATACCTTAGAATAACATTTAAACCGAAAATACGATTGATTGAATATTAAGAAGTTTAATGAATAATTTTCGATAGATGTAAACTATTTTTAAATTAAATAAAATTTTACGAGAAAAATTTTAATTTTTCTGTAACAAAAGATAATAATTTTAATACAACCAGAGAATAATTAATAATTTTTGATTGGTTTAAGAAGATCCCACTTTAGTAACCCTGTATAAATTTTTAAACAACAATAAAAATTAAAGCGTTAATAATCTATAAATGCAAATCAGATTTTTTTTAGGCAACATCTTCCTCAGCGTGGCTGCCAGTTTTATCAAGTCGAGTTCCTGAGCCAAGACCAGGAACTTGCGTCATTAACACTGAAACACTACCAGACAGCGTTCTTAATTTTTTAAGGTAGAACTATAGCTGAAGTTTGTTTATTTTTTAAGTACGACCCCAGAAGTGTTTTAAAATAGCGAGTAAAAAAGCATTTAAGCCACAATCTGTATATAATATTTTTATACACATGTCTCGAATAGCTCTGAGCCCAATGCTTGCAACTGTTTTAAAAGTTGTTAGTTAAATATAGTTATATATCTATCATATCTAAGAAATAAACTTTTTTTAATCAAATTATTCAGTTTTCATTCTTCTCAGTTCGGATTTCTTCCAAATAAAAATCGCTCACGATGCTATGTATTTTGTGTTTTATAATAACTTTTTAGACGTTATTATTTGCATAACCAGTGCGTTTTAGTCAATAAATCTTAAAATTTGATCGACATTGCTCAGTACCGGGACCTTTTCAATTCTTATTATACATTATTGATTTATTCCATCTTTGCGCTGCTTTTGCAGACGACTCGATATAAGCACGGTTCAATAAAGATTCCCAAAATTAAGTGCTGTCTATAGCAAAAAATTCCATTATTAAGCATTGATGTGATTCCAATGAGCAGAGCGTTATTATTGTGTAAGAGCAGTAGTAACGAATTTAGTTGTTTCTGTGGCAAAAATAGTTTATTTCTTGGTCGTTCAGGCCCACTTTTGATACGGGTTACCATGTTAGGGATGTTGTAGCCCATTCCTATTTGACTCTGTTTTTAAATTACAAAAGTGAGCGATTCGAAACATAGTAGAGCAGACCACTTTTTATTAGTTACCAAATTCTGTCAGTATTATGCCTTCGTATTTTTAAAACTGTATCCTTAATATACAAAAATATGGCCACTTTTTCAGTTCATCAGATATAAAACTCGTCATAGTTATAGTCCGATAAAACTAAATATATTTCTACAATTAGTGTCGAAAATAGGCGATAGACGCTTTTTACTCATTGGGCGTCGACCGGTGAGATACCACCATGCCAGAACTGAGTAGCGCTAAGTGGTATCACCACGTTCTGCTACTGCACTGGCAGTCCGGTTCCAACAATGAGTAACAGATAGCATGATGGCGTCTCCAGGATCAAAATATTCCGGAGGTAAAATACCCGACCACTCGGATCGGAAGACCAAAAACTCAACTCAGAATTGATTTTAGCAATATAAGAGGATTAAGTACCAACATGAATTCAGTTCACCAACATCTTGAAGAACAAAGACCTGACATCCTTGTTCTCACTGAAACTAAAATTAGTTCTGCAACACCTATTGTGAACTATCTTTATCCCGCCTATGACCTACACCACCAATTTCGATATAATTTTGGGATCTGTGTGTACATTAAAAATGGCCTTTCATGTCATCGAGAGGAGAAGCTAGAACCAGCGAACCTCGATATCATATGGCTAAAATTCACCTCAAAGTCATCGACCAAGTTCATCTCCTGCCTCTACCGACCGCCAAGTAACACCGAGTACCAGAACTTTTTCGCGACATTATCCGAAAACTGTGATAGTGATATTCCATGGCAAGAGGTTTGCTTTAAAACAGCTGATCCCACTATTTGCTGTAATGAAATAATAATAAAAGTAATCTTATCTGAAATGGATGCATTTATCCCGCATACAACAAAACGCAGAGCTAATGCAAAACCTTGGTTCAACAGCCAGTGTCAAACGGCTGTACAGCAAAAACACACAACATATAACCTTTGGAAACGACAATAAAGCGCTCAAAACCACACAGAATTTATAGAAGCCAGAAATAGTTGCAAAATTACTATTGACGCCGCCAAGGAAACATACAATCAAATAGTAAAAAACAGGTTGCTGAATTGTCCAAGTAGTTCTATGTCCTTTTGTTTCCTTGTAAAAGCTGTTGGATCAAACCTTACCAAGTTATCCATACCACCACTTACAGATAAATATATTCACTTAGCCACAACATCAGAGAAAAAAGCCAATATGCTGGCCAAAATTTTTTCCTTCAACTCAAACCTAACAGTGACAAATATAAAAACTCCACCGTTCATTGAAAGGGTTTCCCACAGTATACCAGAGGTACCCTTTTTTACAATGAAATACGAAAATCCCTTAAAAAGTTAGATACAAACAAAGCAATGGGTCCAGATGGCATTCCTGCGATAGTACTCAAAAATTGTGTTAACGAACTCACCCCAACTTTCGCTAAATTATTCAATTTATCTTACAGTCAAGTCTGCCGCAGTACAACCCATTCCAAAGAAAGGAAAAAATAAATTATAGGTTTTTCGTGGGTTATGGGATAAGGCAAAGAAAAAACTCCTGGTATTCTTTGGGACGTTTCGTCTATAATCTAGACTTTCTCAATTGTCAGAATTTTTTAGAGTTTTGCCATAAGACTTCTCTCGCAGAACAACACACTCGTCTTCTCAACAAACATTATATATATATTTTTTTGAATTAAGCAACAAACAACTATATTATTTAAAATATTTTATCTATTCGCTATTTTGTTACAATCGCTACTTTGTTACATCGTTATTTTAATAGTCGCTCTTCCATTACATCGCTATTTTGATTGTCGGTATATCAATGTCGCTATTTAATTTAATACCTGCAATTTTGTACCTGTACCATTTCGTTCCGGAGCCGATGAACATAACTTATTCGACTTAATTTTTTACCAGTGATATTAAACTTAAATGGCTTATAACGACAAATGATTTGGTTTATTAAAATAAATATTTGCGTAAAAGATAACTTGGTACTATTTATTTCGAAATGAAAATTTCAGGATCCCGTTGGTCGCTGCCCTAGAGCAGCGGCAACAACATTGAAAAACTTTTATGTGTATATTTATTATAACTACTAAATGCCGATAGAATTAAACTCCCCGATAAATTTCTATTATTGTAAGTGATGAAAATTTAAGAATTTTATTTTTATTCCAACTAGGATGGCCGAAAATGACACAATAACATACCAAGAAAAAAGTAACTGTCTCTCATCTCCCGTTGATTTACATTTAATAATTTTTAGATCTCATCCTCTTATGGACGAAGCAGTACAACACAAAAATGAAGAACCAGTTTACTACAAGAGGGATTTAATTTTTACTAAACTAGTAGTTGATAAACTCAGCGTAAAAATGAATAAAATTACTATTACCTACATCGTGTTTTATGCTGGAACCAGTAAGTAATTTTAAAACAAGCAGAAAATTTTTGGAAATTAGGTAGTCTAGGTATAAAAATAACCCATCTATCATTCTCAAATAGACCTGGTTTTTCAAATATTAATAAATGGGACACAAAGCCACTAGTTAATATATTAATCAAACAAGTTTTCGTGGCTAATCGGGTAAAAAAATAAGGGTTTTTTGTTTCTCTCATATTTTTCCGTGGGTAGCTCGAAAGCTTAACCTCACGGGGGTCCAAGATCTAATGGACACCTAATAAGTGTTGACAGTTAACTGTTTCGTCCTTATGGGACTCCTCAGAACACTGCTTGGTCAATGTGACACCCTTGCTAAATTAAGTATAAGGTTTTGTCTCTCACCTGGCTGTGTGACGGCACTGAAATAGCTAAAATTTTTAAAACTCTATACCTATAACTTGATTTAAAAAAATATCGGATACAACCTCTGGAAAAAAAATATATTGTGGCTTTAAAAAATATCTATTATTGTACAGATTTTTGAAAATTACTTTAGTGTGCGCCGCCCCTGGAAAAGCATTTCATGACTTTTTGCTAAAACCTTATTTTTCAAGGAGATTTTGTGGATGCGCTTTAAAAATACACATCGTATCCCATTTACGTCATTATGTTATGTTTACGCAATGGCGTAGCAATTAGTCCGCCCTTGAGTTACTAAAAAGCCTTGCCCCTTGCTTCGTAAATTTAATTATCGTGCGGTAATAACCTATTTACACTTATTATAAAATACACTTTTTTTAGGTGACGGTAAAGTTTTTAAAATAGTTCAATGGACCAACGAAAATCAAAAATCTTTATCGATCCTCCTTGATATATTTGACGTCACGCCTGGTGAAGCTATAGAAGTGATGGAAATATCGAAAGAATATAAAACGCTTTATGTTGCTACAGATTACAGGTAAAAGATAATTGTATTTGTCTTTTGATAAGGGTCAATATTATTATTATTATCATATAGCATTTATTTATAAAATAAAATATATTTATTTTGGTAAATTATTAAAACATGCAATACAATAAATACGGTTTTGCCCACACGAGTAATCTCGCGCGTGGGTTAAGAAATTCACACGTAAGTAAGTAAATATAATAATTACCTAATAACAGTCTATAAGAAAAAGTCCAGAAAAGTCATAAAAATAAACAATAAAATTAAAAACAGAGTACTATACTACAGTAAATGTAAAAAAAAAACAATATAATATAATTTTTCTAAAAAGTTAAGGTACATTAATAATAGAATAATAAAAAAAAATATTATTTATTATAATCTTTTATAAATAGTTCTACAGTATTTGAACAAGTTTCCCAACTTGTTTTTATTTTTGTAAATAATTATATTCTCTAATTTTCACTTAAAATTCGAGAAGCTATCTCTCTTAGTTTTTAAATATTTTTGGGTTACATTTTCTACGCTTACAAGCGTTTTTAGAATATTATTTTGATTTACTTTACGCTATATCTTTCCATATTTTAAATTTAAACTTCGCGCGCTTCTCCCAGCAATGAAGGATTTGAGATAAGCGGCTAAATTCGGCCTAGCAGACGAAAACGCCGATTGTCTGGGAGAACAACTCAACCACGCGCCACGTGCAACTAAAGTCACCGCACCGCTATTATTTTATATTAAAATTGTGGAAACTATTAATTTTACGCTTTAGTTTATTAGATATTAGTGTTTGGAACATTTTGAACTATAGAACAATGGAGAGTCTGGTACTTCGCGTATAATCGGGCTGGCCATCCAAGTAGCTACAAAAGACATCTAAGGGTAAGTCGTTTCTTGATAATTTTTCATTGCTACGCTATTTTTAGTAAATAAGTTTTAGGCTCTTTTTTCCCTGTCGGAGCCCTGTGGAAAGATACAGTCCCTCTTAACTCCCACACGTTTTTCTCGAGCTATCTCGAGTGGTCCTTCGGTATATTTTATTTTCTACAGAAGGCCTGACCTCACCATTTGGTCCAGGTTCGAGCCTGATAACAGGACCCCGGGAAAAATTAAAGTCTAAATCGCATTTTGTTAAATATAAAATTTTTAATAAATACGCATGACCTTGCTCTTTTTGCTGTGCTCGCCGTAAAAATAACAAGTAAAAAAGTACCGAACGCGCATTGTTTTCGCGCATTTCCTACCTCTTTTTGGTTTGGCGTCGACTGCACGTAGGAAAAGTTTCCAACACACGATCTTAGAGAGGTAAATGAGACTTGTTTACATTGTTTATCGCCTATTTTCTTTTCTTTTTAAACGCTTTTAATTTTTAAATATTAAAAATTTCGGAAACTAATCGTTCACCTGTTTTAACGGAGTTTTTTAAAAACATTACAATGAGTACGCAACTTAAGAAGTTAGAAGCACTCCGTAATGTGCAACATAATCGCATTAATACTCTTCATAACTTAGCTAATGCATGCCTAACGGATGATACAAAAAAACCGTGTTTACAGGTTCGACTTATCGACCTTGATGAGATGAAAGAAACATTTTTTATTTATCAAAATCAAATAATAGAGGCTTATTCGGCAAGTCCGGAGAGACTGGAAGAAGAAAATGAACGCCTCACTGAGTTTGACGACAGCTTCTATGATATTAAAAGAATTCAAAAACAACTATTTGAGGTGAAAATTGAAGCTCCTCAACCTCAAAACTTAACGCAAATTTCAAACTCTTCTGATCCAGACCGCTTTATGGCGTCTTTAATGCCCAGACTGCGCATTGTCGAATTTCATGGCGACATCACTAAGTTTCCAACCTTTCTAGATATGTACAATAGTTCTGTACACAATAATCCTAGTATTCCTACAAACGCTAAATTTAATTTGTTACTGTCCTACCTAAAAGGACCGCCTTTAAACGTAGTTAAACATTTACAAATAACCGACGCTAATTATATAATCGCTTACAATACGCTTCTAAAACGCTATCATAACCCCCGCTTATCGGCTCAAACTTATTGGCGCTCCGTGTATAATTTTCCCGCTCTCAAAGACGACAATCCAGAAACGCTGCGCACGCTGCTTGATGTTTTTTCAGAAAACATTGAGGCTTTAAAAACTCTAAATTACGACACTGATCAATGGTGTTTTCCGCTCGCCAACATTTTACTAGATAAATTGCCTGAGGTACTACTTTCGCGCTTTGAACTAGCTAATTCTAGGTCTAATGAAATGCCCAAATATCAAGAAATTTATAATTTCCTTGAAACTCAATGTAATTCGCTTTATTCGCTACAATCTAAAAATAGATTTAAAAATAATAAACAGTTTTATAAAAATAACGCTTCGCCTTATTATACAAAAACGCTACTTGGTACGGAAAATACTCATTCTAAAGATAGATGCGCTTTTTGTGATTCTAACACACATTCAATATATTTATGTCACGCATTTAAAGGTAAATCTCCCTACGAACGCTATACTTACGCTAAAAATAAGAAACTATGTTTAAATTGTTTAAGCTCAATACATTCAACAAATTCTTGTCAAAGTCTGCGCTCATGTCGCTATTGCCCTGGTAATCAAAGACATCACTCATTAATTCATTTTGAGCGAAATTATAATTGCGCTAATTCTCAAAATCAATCACATTTTGATGCTAACGTGAATTTCTCACAAAATCTCTCTAATATGTCTTCCAACGCATCTCCAAGTAGTGCACCACGTGGTTACTTGGCCAGTCAGCAAAGTTTTAGATCCCCGGCTACTGGTTGTCCGCTTCCAAATTACTCTACTCCAAATAAGTTCCCTCAAAGTGCCTCTTCTCAAAATAATCAAAATTTTACTTCGACGTCTTCTAATTCACAAGTACCAATCGCAACTCCTTCGGGTTCTAACCCCACGCATTGTGGTTTTATTTCTGCGCAATCGCAAGTTTTATTGTCAACTATCCTAGTAAAAATTCAAGATGTCCGCGGTAACTTTCAAATAGTTAGAGCGGTGTTAGACAGCGGTTCGCAAAACACTTTCTGTTCTCAAAAATTAGCGCAACAATTGGGCCTTCCAAGACAACCCTTATGTTCAAATATACAGGGGGTTGGAGGCAACTCTCTTACTTCTGATCTAGGATCGATTTTTATTAAAATTTGTAATTTTCAAAAACCAGATATTTTTGTGTCTACGCAAGCAATTATTTTGCAAAAAGTTTGTACTGATTTACCGTCAGTAAAAATAAATACAGAAAATTGGCATTTTGTAAAAAATTTACCCTTAGCAGATCCCACTTTTTACAACCCTTCGCCTGTAAATTTACTAATTGGTATGGATCTATTTCCACTAATTATACAGGGTGAAAAAATCGCTAGCGAAGATCCAAATCATCCCTTTGCTATGGGAACTATTTTCGGCTATATTTTGATGGGACAAATAAATCAACCCTTAATTTCTACCCCGCCAATTAATGCTCTTTTTTGTCAAAATGAAAATGACTCGCTTTCGCAATTAATTTCAAAATTTTGGGAAACCGACTGCGTCCCCCAAAAAACTCATTTGAAACCAGAGGATGAAATTTGTGAAAATTATTTTAAACAGAGCGTGTCGCGTAATCAAGACGGCCGGTACACAGTATCCCTTCCCTTTCGCACATTTGACAATCCACCACAGTTTCCCGGAATAAAACAAGTCGCGCTAAATCTTTTCTTATCTTTAGAAAAAAAACTACTTCGCGATAAAAACTTGTATTGTGAATATTCTAAATTTATGAATGAATATTTGGAATTGGGTCATATGGACTATGACTCAGAAAAAGAAGACGATTCAGACAGCTATTTTATTCCACATTTCGCTGTTGTTAAAAATGAAGCTATCACTACTAAGACAAGGGTAGTTTTTAATGCGAGTATTACTGACCCTTTTACGCATATTTCGCTTAATCAAGTATTATTATCGGGTCCAAAACTACAAAAAGATATTATTCAAATATTATTACATTTTCGCCTTAACCCTGTGACGCTCACCTGCGATATTCAAAAAATGTATCGTGGTATAAATATCAACCCTGATCATCAAAAATACCAAAAAATATTTTGGCGGTTTAACCCTAATGAAACAGTTTCCGTTTTTATACTACGAACTGTCACTTACGGAGTGAACTGTTCACCATATCTCGCTTTACGCACCCTTCAGCACTTAGCTGAGTCCGAATATGATAACTACCCTCACGCTGCTAAAGTTATACTTAACGATACCTATATTGATGACGTCACTACTTCATGTAAAACGGTTCAAGAGGCGTTAAATTTGCAGCATGAGCTTACGGAATTGTTAGGAAACGCTGGCTTGAAATTACACAAATGGTCTAGCAATCGCTCAGAAGTGATCTCTCATTTAGATCCCTCCTTAGTCAACCCCGCAGTTTTATCTCTCGATTCGTATGACGTCACTAAGGTCTTAGGCCTGTGCTGGCATCCTTCATACGACGAGTTTCGATTTAACATATTACCTAATCAGCAAAGCTGTACAAAAAGGACGCTTCTCTCTTTTTTAGCACGCTGCTATGACCCCCATGGTTATCTTACCCCAGTAACATTCACTTTAAAATATTTGATTCAACAAATTTGGTTACTTGGTATTTCCTGGGACGCCACGCCTACTTTAGAAATAGTTCGTCAGTGGACACTCTATCAATCTGAATTTCAAGTTTTAGAAAAATTTAGTTTACCCCGCCACATTGACATCACCAACGCCGAATCCATCGATCTCTGTGGTTTTTGTGATGCGAGTGAACGAGGGTACGCATGCGTAATATACTTACGTGTCTTACGAAACGCTAAATATCACATATATTTTGTTCTTGCGAAAAGTCGCATCGCTCCACTTAAAAAATTTGTTAGTATTCCGAGAATAGAACTTCTAGCCGCTACTCTTTTATCTGAGGTCTTAAAATACACATATGATATATTCATAAAAAGGTTCACAATAAATAATATTTACGCTTTTTCGGACGCAATGGTTGTTTTACACTGGATAAAATCCCATCCAAGTAAATGGAAAACTTTTGTCGCAAATCGTGTTAGTCTTATCCAAGATAATATTAATCCAGAATGTTGGTTATATACCCCCATATTTCTCAATAGTGCCGATGTAGCCAGCCGCGGCTGCTCGCCGAGTGAGCTTTTAAATCATCTCCTATGGTGGGCCGCCCCTAGTTTTTTACAAGAATCTTTCGATAAATGGCCAACAAAAACCCCGCAAGTCAAAATAAATGACAGCTTAGAGACTGAGGAACGAAAAAATGTTGCTCTGATTTCTTGTGACCGAACAACGGAAAATTTTTTAGATTCGCTTTTAAATAATAAATCCGATTTTTACGCTATTCAACTACTTTTAGCCCGCAGTTTACGATTCATAAATAATTGTAGACAATCCGCAGACGTCAGGAAAAAGACAAATATAGATTATATCGATCTCTTTAACGCTTTAAAATGTTTGGCTAAGCACGAACAACAAAAATACTTTTCTGAAGTAATTCTTAACCTTCAAAACCAGAAAAAATGCATAAAACCCATACAAAAATTGAATCCCTTTTTAGACCAGGATGGTCTTATAAGAGTTGGAGGACGCATTCAACAAGCCATGACTATTTCTTACGGAGAAAAACATCCTCTTCTTTTACCCAAGGAAAGTAGACTTTCTTATATTTTTATTGAATATATGCACAAAAAATATTTGCATGTCGGAGTGCAAACAGTCCAATATCTCATTAGTCAAATTTTTTGGATTTTATCTGCCAAACGCTTAATTAAAACGGTTTTATCCAAATGTGTTCGTTGCTTTCGCGTCAAACCGCATTCTTATGAGCAAATCATGGGACAAATTCCGTCCTACCGCTTGATTCCACAAAAGCCTTTTACTTTTAGTGGAGTAGATTTTAGTGGTGCTATACCTATCACTCTCAGTAAACACAGAGGTGTAAAAACACAAAAAGCATATATCTGCCTTTTTATTTGTCTAAATACTAAAGCTTTACATCTCGAGTTAGTGTCAGATCTAACTTCGGACGCTTTTTTAGCTGCGCTACGTCGCTTTGTTGCCCGAAGAGGTTACATAAAAACTCTTTTTTCAGACAATGGCACAAATTTCGTTAAATCCAGCAAAGAATTGCTTGATCTTGCAAGAAATGCTTGCACGCAACAAGCTATCGCCTGGAATTTTATCCCTCCATCAGCTCCCCACTTCGGCGGTCTTTGGGAGTCAGGGATAAAATCAGTAAAAACTCACTTAATTCGTACCATTGGCTCGCAGATTCTGAGTTATGAGGAGTTGTACACGGTTCTTTGTCAAATTGAGGCGATTTTAAATTCTCGCCCCTTGACCCCGCAATCTACCGACTGTAACGATCTACAGGTTTTAACACCGGGACATTTTTTAACACATGGACCTTTAGTTTCTGTTCCTGATGAAGATTTTTCAAGTAAACCTGAGAATCGGTTATCGCGATGGAACTTGGTCCAACGAATACAAGCCGATTTTTGGCGTCGTTGGAGCCAAGAATTTTTACATACCCTTCAAGTACGAAATAAATGGTTGGAACCATGCGCCGAGCCAAAAATAGGTACCGTCGTTCTTATCAAAGACGAGTTATCACCGCCCCTTCAATGGCGGGTAGGTCGCATTATTGAAATTTTTAAAGGGCCTGATGGGCACGCTAGGGTGGCAAATGTTCGTACCGCGTCCGGTATCTTTAAACGACCTTTAGTCAAGCTTTGCCCCCTTCCAATTGATTCAGATTCACCTACCGAAAAATGATGCTCATTTTGGTGGGCCGAATGAACAAGTTTCCCAACTTGTTTTTATTTTTGTAAATAATTATATTCTCTAATTTTCACTTAAAATTCGAGAAGCTATCTCTCTTAGTTTTTAAATATTTTTGGGTTACATTTTCTACGCTTACAAGCGTTTTTAGAATATTATTTTGATTTACTTTACGCTATATCTTTCCATATTTTAAATTTAAACTTCGCGCGCTTCTCCCAGCAATGAAGGATTTGAGATAAGCGGCTAAATTCGGCCTAGCAGACGAAAACGCCGATTGTCTGGGAGAACAACTCAACCACGCGCCACGTGCAACTAAAGTCACCGCACCGCTATTATTTTATATTAAAATTGTGGAAACTATTAATTTTACGCTTTAGTTTATTAGATATTAGTGTTTGGAACATTTTGAACTATAGAACAATGGAGAGTCTGGTACTTCGCGTATAATCGGGCTGGCCAGCCAAGTAGCTACAAAAGACATCTAAGGGTAAGTCGTTTCTTGATAATTTTTCATTGCTATGCTATTTTTAGTAAATAAGTTTTAGGCTCTTTTTTCCCTGTCGGAGCCCTGTGGAAAGATACAGTCCCTCTTAACTCCCACACGTTTTTCTCGAGCTATCTCGAGTGGTCCTTCGGTATATTTTATTTTCTACAGAAGGCCTGACCTCACCAGTATTAATATTTTTTATCAATATTATTTTTATTCATGTCATCCCCAAATTTAATTTGTGTGATATAAATTTTTTTATATGGTGAACTAAAAACAAAATAACAAAACTTTTATGATTCTGTTAAACATACTAAAAGTCTTGATACCTGCCATTATTAGGGAATCATTGTCAAAATAATCCCACTATTTTTGGTTTTTTAGCTTTTTACGCAAAAACTACTAATTTTATGAGAAAATATGTAGAAAGCGAAATTAAAGAACGGAAAAAGCCTACAAAACAAATATTGCTGGTTTTCCTAGGTAAAGCCGTTGCCAAAATACGTACACTAAAATATCGCAGAGGTGCAAATTTCTTGCAGTTTTTTGCATTTTATTTCAAATTACTATGTTTTTTTCTTTTTGTGAAGAGTATAACTTAGAGAAATGCATATGGTATGATATTTAACCCAGACACGCCGAAAAGTACTACTAATCTTTTACTTAAACCTAACGTGGGGCTCCCAAAAAGCACTGTATATAAATATATTAAAAACTTTTCTTAACAGCTTAGGAAGTTAGAAAGTTTTTAAAACCTATTACAAACTAATCTGTTGGGGTATAATAATAATCATAATAATAGCCTTGATCTACGGACGGCACACAAATAGCTAAAATTTTTAAAACTCTATATAACTTGATTTAAAAAAATATCGGATACAACCTCTGGCAAAAAATATATACTGTGGCTTTAAAAACTATCTATTATTATACAGATTTTTCAAATTACTTTAGTGTGCGCACGCCCCTGGAAAAGCATTTCATAATTTTTTTGCTAAAACCTTATTTTTCAAGGATATTTTTCGGATGCCTCTGGAATTATAAATACAATAAAAAACAATTATGAGAACCGCAGTTAAAAAGGTAATTTAATTATTGTCTATCTGAATATTTTTTTACATATCTTCTCGTAGAGAGCTTAATTCTCCAGAAAATTGACTAAAACCGAAAATAATAAAAAAACTACCTATGCATACGATGGCAATACCTGGAGAACAGCAATAACATTTAAAATATGATTATAATAAAAACATTTTCTGTAAAAAGAAGGTAAATGGTATTCCGTGAAAAGAATTGAGATTAAGGTATAGCCAATTTCTTATTAGTTTCGATGTTAACCGTTACGCGTTCTAATTCTAAGTGAGTTGCCGACTCTACTACTACTAACTACTAACTCCATTTTTTATCTGTTTATATAATAAAAATAAATGCTACGTCAGCTTCTAGAACGTTAAGGATTTATTGCTTGGAAATAAACATATCATGTTACGCTCTGGAAACATCTTTAGTTATCTTTGTTTCTATTTATAGCTAATATGCAGTAAAGTATCATATTACAGTAAACAAGATAAAAATTTAACTACTCAGTAATGGTATACTAGGCATCTAACACTACTTTCCCCTAATGGAAATAGTTAGTGCTTTACAAAGCAGTGACTTTTTAAGCCACTCTTAAATAATGAACTTTAATGATGCATTTTATACCAAATATAATAAAGTTTTAGCAAGAACTTTATGTAAGAAGTTTACGAGAAAAATATAGATATATATTTAACTCAATCTGCTCTTCATACGGTTCTTCTAAGTGTATTGACGGTCTAAGTCTTGGTCTTGTTATTTCTGAAACTCTTTACTGAAATTCTTTTCTGAAATTAAGACATTCCACGAGAGGGTGGAGTAGGTTGATCATCAATATCATTATTTGTAAACGCTATGCCTATTTTAAAAATTCTTCTTTTCTTACAACATTTAAAATAAATGTAAAATTATTATAAAAAGTTATTACTAAATATGTTAACAAAGAAGTATATTTAAAGATTTTTGGTTCCTCTGATAAATCATCTATCTCTATATTATACTGATCCAATTTATGTTTTAAAATTTCTAAATCTTGGAGATTAAGTTTTGTTAACTTTAAAGTTTTTAATTTTGGATAATTAAAAACTTTTTCGGGAAAATTATTACAACAATTAAATAATACTTAAATAGAATTGGAATAGTTGCAAGTTAATATTGATTCTTTTTCGTAAGTTGCCTGTAAACGTGTAGAACCTACAAAAGCTATACAAGTTGGTTTCATAGATAATAAAGTATTTCTTGTTACAATTTTGCTAAAAGATTCTATATTTTAACAATTACCAGTTATTGGTACAGATGGTATAACACTTACTAAGCACATATTTCCTTTTAAAAATTGAATGTTATTTTTTTCAGCTATTATTTAAACATTTCACATGTTTGAGGTAAAGTTAATACTGTTTGAATTTTAAGAAGTTGCGCTTTACAAATTGATTGACGGTTTGCAGGTGATAGATAAATATTTTAACAAAGTAAAGTACTAAAATCAAGATCTTGACATTGATCTGTTAGAAATAAAAATATTAAAATTGTTATTTTTCTCAATTGCACTGTATCGTTGTGAAACTGATAAAATATGGCAAAGCATTGTACAGTTGTCATAAATAGGTATAGGATACAATCGATACATCGCGTATAACTCCGCTTCTACTAAAGGAATATCTAGAGTCTGTTAGAAAAGTTATGATTTATAAATACTGACGTATTTTAGCATCAATAATACTGTATGGTAAATTATGTTTATGTAAATTTTGAGCAATATATTGTAAACTATTGAAGTATGAATTATATTATAACATATTACTGTATTAGGTAATATTTGACAAGGATGTTCGTTTGCATGATCAGTTTAATTAATTCGAATCATTTTAAGTAAGACTGCGGGAAAACGTTCAATGCCTTCATTAGATTTACGATGTCCTGTACAAGAAAAAGTCAATTTAATATCATATAGTTTACAAATGTCTTTCACAAGTTGATTATTAAATTCTTTTCCAAGATTACAATAAATCTGCAATGGTGTTTCGTAGTGTTGAAAATATAGTAATAAAATTTCTACTACAGATTTTGCAGTTTTGCCTGAAACAGGGTATATTGAACAAACTTTGTTAATTCATCATTAATGGTTAAGGCCAAATTCTTTCTCAGAAGTTTCTTAAATGTAAATACTAATTATTTTAAAATAAATTTTTGGAATTTCTGTTATTACAAGAGGGTTTTTAAGATTTTTACGAAAAACTTTATTTTTCTGTCAAGTTTCACACTCTCTAATAAAATTTTCAACATCTTTTGTTAAATTTTTCCAGTTGTACTTTTGTCGTATTCGTCTGATTATCTCATTACTTCCTCTATAAAAATTCGTTTTTAGTCAACTCAATTTTAAGATTTTCAATATTAATAAATAAATTTATTTTTAAACTCCTTTGCAAATGCTTGATCCATTTTAAAATCTCGGGAAACACAATACGCTAATGCAAAGGGTTCTGGTGCGTTAAATAGATTCTCTTGTCGAGTTTGAATATTCTTGTTAATTTTCGCAGGTTTATAAATAGCGTTAAAGTCATATTCTTCTAATTTTAGACGCCATCGCGCTAGCCTACTACCAAAATCTTTAACTGACATAAGCCTTTAACATGGTTTATGGTCTTTGATAGGTTACTAATGTAAATTTTCTTCCATATAAATTTGGTCTGTGGTGTTTTACTGACCAGATGATTGCTTATAGTTCCCGTTTAGTTATAGAATAATTTTGTCCAGCTTTACATAAAGTGTTCAATTGGACCTTGAGATGATACTGATCAAATAGCAAATGCACTGGCATCAGTTCTTAATAAAAATGCCTCCTCAAAATTTTGATAAATTAATATTGGGCTTATTGTTAGTAATCGTTTTAATTCATTCAATAATTATCAGCAAGAACTATCAAATGAAGTTCGGTATCTTTATTTAATAATCGTGTTATGGGTTTGGCTAATTTAGCAAAATTTGAAATAAATCTTCTGTAGTAACTAGCTAATTCTAAAAATTGTTTAATTGCTTTTGCACCATTAGGTTTTGGATAATTAGTTAAAGCTGAAATTTTGTCTGGATTTGGTTTTACGCCTTCACTTGTGACTGTTTGGCCTAGATAGTTAATAGTTGATCTTCTGGCGTTGTTTCAATTTGGTGAAATCCTGAGGCCAAGTCTAAAGCCGTTAAGTATTGGCAATTTCCTAACTAGTCCAATAATTCTGAAATAAGGGGTAACGGATATTTATCTTTAATTCTTATTTCATTAAATTTGCGGTAGTCTATTACAACACACATTCGTTTTTTAGGCACAACCCAAACTGGTGAATACCAAGGAGAAGTAGATTGTTGACCTATTCCTTGTTGTAACATTTTATTAATTTGACTTTTTACTTCTTCTTTACGAATTTGAGGTTATCTATAAAATTTTGTATAAAATGGCTTTATTTCTTTTGTACTACTTATTGAATATTTAGTCTGATTAATAAAAGTTAAACAATGACTTTCTAAATAGAATATGCCACTGAAATTCTTGCATACATATATGATTTTTTTCTTCTTCATTTAAATGTTCTAGTCGCAATTGTTTTTAACTTGTTCTTCTCGACTAGTGGTTTTTGGTTAAAAAGCGAAACAAGCCGCGGTTTGATCAGGTTCAATGTTTAAGTCGGTTTCAAAAAATTCTTCGAGTTCAAGATTATTAAATTTAATTTCCATTTGTCTTTCTCTTACATATGTTAATATTTGGTCCAGTTATTATTTAAATATTTGCATTTTAAAAACCTAATTGTATTCATTAAAAAAATAGCACTGGTCAAATATTAACGACTATTAGCAACATCCTTATTTTCTATACAGTTTTTTTAAAATACAAATATTTGAAAAACGGCTGGGCCAAATGTTAACATATTGTCTATTTTCTGACTAAAAAAATTAAAAAATTAAATTCAAGGTATTCTATTTAAAGAAATATATTAAGCGGTTGTTTTACTTAAACTGTTAACTTCATTTCTGACAGAAGTACTGTCAAGTGTGGCAAAAGTAACCACGTTTTGAAGCTTTTGGTTTGAACTTCGTAGGACTACTAATAAAATAATTTTCTTCAGGGAGAGTTTATATTGAAAGACCCTGTACAGGATGTTCTATTACAAATTAAAGGTGTTGATTTTCGTTACTTTTGAATCCTCGTTAGTAAAAGTTACTATCGTAACTTCCAAAAATATACAAAAAGTTTGGATTTCTGAATACTCAAATAATCGAAGAAATCAAAATAATCAAAGTAACGAAAGTAATCATTTAATTTTCGGATCGGTATTCGTTACTCCGTTATTTGTCGAGTAACGAGTACTCGAGTAACGAATGTTACTTTTCCAACACCTCTATTACAAATTTTTTACAACGATTGATCCAATTTGGACACTTTTTTGGAGTCAATCGAAGGTAAAATAGACGGTGTTAAATTTCCAGTCAAAAAGTAAAACATTTGGTTTGAGATATTGCATAAAGTTGATACCTATACGTTTTAGGAATGGCCGTTTTTTTATTTCAATTTCGAGATCAAAGTATCATTTTCTTTAAAATGACATATAATACGTCAACGTTTTATTATTTCTTTATATGCTTTGTATTTTTTTAATTGTTTTGTTTTTATTGGATATTTAAATTTTTAATGCTAGTTAAGAATAAATCAAAAAAATTAATTTAAAATAAAAATAAGGTAAAAATAAAAACTTTAAAAAATATATTCAAGTTTTTAATGGTAGCTTAGTAAACATTTTACGCTCGTTTTTTATATTTTACTATATGAAAAAAATTAGACTTAAGTATTATTTCAAAAATTAAAAGTGATAGGTAACAGTTGGATTCATTATAGAAAATCAATTTAAGTTTGACAGTTGGATTCATTATCGAAAATCAATTTACACCAAAATGAAATTTTTACAAAATAAGAGAGAGTTATAGACTTCCTCTCAAAATACAAGCCTTTAAAAAAACTCCCGTTGCTAAAAAACTGCGTTTTTAATTTTAGAGTTAAGCAGATGGACTTGGTTATGTGTACCAGAAAATATGACAACTGCCTTAGATGTGTGCATGATCCTTATTGTGGTTGGGATAGAAATTCTAATATTTGCAAGCCCTATCAACCAAGGTAAGTATTTTCAATATAAAAGACAGTTTTCGAGGTGAAGACTAAATAAATTAATTTTCGGGCTAATCCTTAAAGTGGCCAAAAAATTAATTTATTTAGTTACTATTTTCGTTTGTTTTCCTAAATTCAGTTTACTAGGCATTTTAGACTTTGTTTGACGTTCCAGTCGACGTTGACTTTGACACAAGAAGCAGCACAGATCTGGTAAAGCAAGGTGAAGAAAGATGCAACCATACACGTGACCAGACCAACAGATCAGAACATGGTACAAGGAACCCACGAGACCAGAACGAACAGTGCAGGTTCGCAGCAGAAGAAAAACAGCAAATAGAACCGGCAACGTTGCAAACTGATGACATGACGTAATGCGAATCACCTACTCGTCAAAATTTAAAACCAGCTGATCTTTTTTCGAGAAGGGCCATAATAGACCAAAAAAATGACGATGGTTACATATAAGAAACAAACCATAAAATCACCCAATATCGAAACTATTCAAAGGCCCAGCCTTATATTGGGTAGCAAGGTGCATTGCCCCCTTTAGCCCTCTCAGAAGGACGTCTTTTCATATCAGGCTTAGAAGTAAACAAACACTACCTCAAAGTCACAAAAATGAAAACCAAAATAGACAAAATAAAAAGCAGCTTCAAGGTGGAAGTACCATCATACATCAAAGAAAAAGTGATGTCAGCAGAAATGTAACCACAGTTAACTTTTTTCTACGGCTAAGACGGAGCCCAAGGCAAGGGGCCAACAAAATCTCAAACACAGTTGCAAACAAACACGACCAATGGAAAATGACATAAACATTCTCCACATGAATATACAGAGCATGCGCAACAAAACACTTGAACTGGAAGAAACATTAAATTCACTAGACAGTAAACATCAAATCATCTGTCTCTCCGAAACATGGCTCAAACCAGGGGAAGAAATGTTTACAAAGGTCGATGGATTTATTATTATATCATCATATTCACGTACCGAGATTGAGCATGGTGGGATGTGTATACTTGTAAAGGAGAAAGAGAGAAACTTCACAGAGCTGGAAGACTTCAAGGAACATTGTATTGATGGTCAAATTTAATTTTGTGCAATAATTAAGAAAATTGATAAGCTCCTAATTTTCTGTAATTACAGGTCGTACAAGGGAAGCTTTGCAGGGAAGTCAGTGTACGTTTTTAACTACAGGGTCATACGGGCAGGTGATTTCAACATTAACCTAGCTCTATCAGTAAGTAATAACAACAAGAATCATTTATTACATTCATACAACTATGAAAAACAATTTTTGAGAACACTAGGCCTTCAAATGAAAAGCTTAATAAAAAAGTATCTTGTATTGACCATTTGTTTCCAAATTTTCAAAACTACCAAAACAATAGTCATTTAAACAGTAGTAAGCAATTACTATAATTACTATTCTTAATCTCTATCAATAAATATTCCTTTACAAAACTCTTGTAGTATTAGAAATGAAGAGGTAAAAAAGAGGGGCGTGTATTTTCAAAAAACAACAAAGTTCAGTGAAGAGATAAGGCACTGTGACTGGGGGAACCTTTATGGGAAAACTGATATCAATAACGCGTACTGTCACTTTGAGCTTATTATTTCAAGAAAACTGGACCTTATATTTCCAGCTAAAAAAAAGAAAACAAAAAATTAAACCAACACAAAGTTGGATCACAAAAGGTATCAAAATCTCAAGTAGTCATAAAAGGACCCTTCTCGAAAATGTAAGAACTGAGAGCACAACTCTGGAATTTAATAAAAAATCTTTTCGTAATATCTCAAAAAAAATGTAATAAAAAGAGCAAAAAACTAAACAACAAAAAATTCATAAAAAATGCTGAAAATAAACAACAGGCAACCTGGAACATTATTACAAAGGTAATATCTTCAAAACCTAACAAAAAACTTAATCATTTTAAATATAAAAAGTCGGTGACAGCTAGTCTTTGCTGCCTAAATATTTATTTATTTATTTTTCACAATTTTCAGTTCTAATTTTTGTGTTATAAATACCTTAAAGGCTCATGCCAGGTCTGGTTTGGCTCTGGAATTGCGGGTGAGTCACCAGATACCACAAGCACCTCAGAAAACTGGAAACTTTAAAACAATTAGTGCTCTTTTTTGTTATTTTTCTTTCCAAAATCAGCTGAGACCGAGAAGTTTGGTTGAGGTTACTGGTCAATTAGCCGATCAGGTAATTTTCGACTCGCGGACGCGTTTACTAATAAAATCATACTAGCTAATTTTCGGTGATCATACCAGTAAAAAGTAAGGTGACCATCTGTAAAAACCATGACTCGTTATTCAACAAATTGTGGAAGTTGCAATACTAGGATGCCAAAGCAACAACCTCACCTGCCATGTTCTGAGTGTAACAGATGGTTTTACTCAGGCCAGTGCACAAAACATAATGAATTGGAAGAAAGATTGTTAGCCGAAAAAAAATCAACCATGGACATGCAGGAAGTGCAAAAGACTTACGGTCAATGAAATGTCCAACGGAGCAATGCATGAGACCATGGGGGGTCTTACAAGAAATAAAAGATCATCTATCGGTCAGGGAGGCAAAGATTTAGACTCGATTTACTCCGTACTTTTGGAACTAAAAACAGAAGTATCTGAAATGCGTAATAAATTTACAGAGGTTAAAAACTCCTTAGAATTTCTAAACAGTATGTATGAGGAACAGCGCCAATGGAACAAGGTAACGGGTGAAATGATGGAAGAGGTTAAAGGCGAAAATAAAAAGCTTGGAGATGAACTTTCTTTAGTGCAATCTAAGTTAATAGAGATTGAAGGTGAAAAAGGTAAAACAAACACAAAACTTACCATAAACGGAGCATTTGAAACTGGAGATTCCGAAGAAATTTTCCTTCAAAAATCCCTTAAAGTATTAAAGTTTGTTGATAGCTGTATAAAAAGAGATAACATAACGGAAATAAAGCCTATTTTGGTAAAGAGCAAACCGCCAGTGGTGTCTGTTAGCATGAGTAGCTCTGACCTAGTTCAAAAAGTAATTAAAAAACGTCGTCAAGCTGGAAACTTAGATAGTCCACTTTGTCAAATTAAAGATACGAAGACAGCTATCTACCTTAATGAACACTTACCCGAAACAACATACAAGATATTAAAAGAAATGATCAGGCTAAAGCTATAGAGGTGTGTAATTCGTTGCATTTACAAAATATTCTTGGATCCTCGGAAAGAGAGTAATACAAAAAAAATATAACAATTAACAAGTATTTTCTCCCACATCGTAATGGAACACAACGACTTACTAGATTCGTATCACTCTTGTAAAAAAATAAAATGTAAAACGGTTAGTGATGTAAATAGCGCAATAATTACTGAGAATGGTCTCAGTGTTATTCATGTTAACATTAGAGGCATAAAAACAAACTCTGATAATTTTTTACTTTTGTTGAGTTCTTTAGACGTTGACTTTGATTTGATTATTATGTCAGAGACTCATTTTATTGAGGATTAGTACAATTTTAATATCCAATCTTACTCGATTTTCTACAATGAAAGTTGTATTAACTGGTGTGATGGAACTATCATTTACTGTAAAAGTGGTTTGGTGTTACAAAATGAAATAATATGTGTTAATGGGTATAAATGCGCGTAGAATTAATGAAAAATAATAAAAAAATAGGTTTAATTGGGCATTATAGGTTACCTAGTTTAGACAAAAATATCTATGATGGGGTTCATATACGGGTAGCTATTTTACCCCTTGTTCAGTGGAAATCTTTGCAGGAGATTCTAATATCAATGTATTGGACAGTGCCAACGAATGTGTTGAAAATTATTTAAATGTTTTGTCAAGTCAAGGCTAGTTTCTATATATTGATATACCAACACAAGGAGAGTCTTGCTTGGATCATTTCTTTGTTAAAGGTATCGTTAATAATTGTATTTCAGCAGTACTAGATAGCGACATAACAGACCATTTTCCAATAGTCTTAAGCGTCGAGTTGGTACCTTGCAATCAAAATCAACATCAACGATCGTATAATAAGCTGGATAAAATACAACTTAGAAATCTTCTTTGTAATGAAACATGACAAGAACTTATAAATGAGAACTCTCCCAACCAGATTGCTGAGAAACTTATTATTAAACTTAAATTTTATTTAAAAACTTGTACAAAAGTTATTCAGATCCCTAGTTCTCAGAGATGCATTAAACCATGGATAACACCTGGCCTGGTTAGATCCATAAGGTACAGAAATAGACTTAAACAGGAGGTAACTAAATCTAAGAATAATCCCAATGCATTAATAACTTACACTGAATACAGAGACCGTTTATCTAAATTAATTAAAACCACTAAATATAGCTATTATAAGTCCAAAATAAATAATAGCATAAATGATCATAAAAAAATGTGGCAAACCATTAAAGAGGCATCAAACGAGCACACTAATCAAAACCCAATAAAACTTTTAAAAATGGAAAACGGTCATATAGTCACTAATGAACCGGAAATCGCTAATGAGTTTAATACTTTCTTCAGCTCTATTGGGGCTAAACTAGCAGAGAAGATTACACCCACTCCTCAAACATATGAAAATATATGCGATAAATCTTTATTTCTGAAACCTGTAACAGAATCGGAGCTAATGAATGCAATAGGTTCCTTAAAAAATACTGGTTCTTGTGGGGAGGATGGTATTACCTCGAAAATTATAAAAGATAACCATAACTCTCTCCTTAAACCTCTGGTACACCTAATTAATTCTATTTTTACTTCTAGTTACTACCCAAAGATTTTTAAAAACTCTATAATTATTCCCATACATAAAGCTGGGGATAAAAGAGAAAGAAATAATTATAGGCCTATTGCACTTTGTAGTGTTCTAAATAAAATCGTAGAAAAATGTATTAAAGAAAGGTTAGGGGGCTTTTTAGAGGAGAATCGTATCATCTCCCCACATCAATTTGTATTTAAACCTAAAGTTAGCACCGATAATGCCAAGAAGTCAATCAATTTGTGTCGAATAGCATAAACAAAAAACGTAAACCTATCGTTGTTTTTTTGGACTTGAAAAAAGCTTTTGACACAGTTGCACACTCTATACTCCTAAAACGTGTAAAAACTATGGGAATCAGAGGAGTAGTGTATAATCTTTTAAGTTCTTACTTAGAGGGGCGAACCCAAAGGGTGAGGATTGGTGGAACTCTTAGTGGAATCCGCAACGTCACGGTAGGTGTGCCTCAAGGCACTGTGTTGGGCCCGATTCTCTTTTCCATGTACGTTAACAGTCTTCTTAATTTAAAACTAACTGGTAAAATAGTTTGTTTTGCAGATGACACTGCTGTGCTAGTAACAGGGAGTAGTTGGGAAGAAGCTTACAAGAGGGCAGAATTCGCCCTTCACAAAATAAAGTGTTGGTTGGATGCTAATCAATTATCTCTAAATGTTGATAAAACTAATTTTATATGCTTTAGCTTGAACAAGCGTGGTATGTCACACAGAAACTTTATTTTGCTCCATAATTCCGCCTGTAATCCACATTTAAATGGCTGTACTTGTGTTACAAAAATATTATCTTGTAGATCTATTAAATACCTTTTATATGTGTATATTTTGATTCATTTTTAAAATGGGACGTTCACGTGGAATATGTTAGCAAAAAAATTAGAAAATTAACTTACAAGTTCTCGCAGCTAAGACATATTCCATTTAAGTTAACAAAGTTGGTCTATTTGGCTTTGGCTGAATCGGTACTATGTTATGGGATATTGTGTTGGGGTGCCACTTGCGACTCTATCTTATCGCCTCTTAAAATAGCTCAGAAATATGTACTCAAGATACTATTGTTTAAACCGAAATTATATTCTACAGAGCTTTTATTTTCTGAAATAGAGTTTTTACATTTTTTTTTGTCAAACACACTGTGTTTATTGAATTACAATCTAGTCAGTAAGACCAATTAGCAATTTTGTTTTAACTTAATTTACTAGAAAAGTCAGATTTAAACTTAGGGTTCACTCAACAGTTCTCCCCGCTTTGTTTAGTCTGTAACTTACAATTGTGTTGTGTTTATAGCATTATTTTGTTTTATGTGTAATTCACTTAGTTTACTAGCTCAAACGGCTTCACTCTTTTTAGTCTTCGAACTAGCATAGTAATGTCTAGAAGCTGAATTGCTTTCACATTCACATGCCGATGGAGTCTATCTTCATGGCTTTTTGCGTACTTTTTTATAGTCTCTGCTACAGTTTCGATTTTTAGATCTCGATGAAGGTCACTATTTCGAACGTACCAAGGTGCATTCACAATGTTTCTTAATACTTTATTTTGAAATCTCTGTACAACTAGAATGTTACTCTCTTTAGCACAACCCCATAGTTGAATACCATATGTCCATACTGGTTTCAGTATTTGTCTATAAAGCAGTAACTTATTATGAATTGTTAAATTGGACTTCCTTCCAATTAGCCAGTTTATTTTTCTATACCTTATCTCAAGTTCTTCTTTTTTTTTCTTAACATGTGCTTTCCAGCGCAATTTGGCATCAAGTGTCATACCTAGATATTTTGCCTGATTTGAATATGGTACGGGAATGTTGTTAATTGTAATTTGTATGTGATTTATATTTTTGTTTGTAAAATCAACATGAATTGATTTGGTTTCATTTAATTTTATTCGCCACTTTGTGGTCCAACTGTGAACTTGGGTTTGAAGTTTTTCTATGCATTTTTCAATAGATTTTTCTACCGTCAATAAACCAGTATCATCGGCAAATGTTGCTAAGTGGCAATTTTCTGGCTTTGGGATATCACAAGTGAATAATAAGTATAGATATGAGCCTGGTACGCTACCCTGGGGCACGCCTGCTTGAATTTCTCTTAAATTTGAGTATGAGTCTTCCTGTTTTACTCTAAAATGTCTATCAGATATGTATGATTCCAAAATATCCGAATATTGTTTTGGCAGAAACCGTTTTAGTTTAAAATTAAGGCCTTCATGCCACACTTTGTCAAATGCTTGTGCTACATCTAGAAAAACTGCAGAACAAACTTTGCCGTCTTCCAGTGCTTTTTCTATTATATTAGTAATTCTGTGTACTTGATCTATCGTGGAATGCTTGTCTCGAAAACCAAATTGATGAGACGGAATAATTTCTTGTCTTTCTATGATGGGTTTTATTCTTTTAAGCAATAATTTTTCATAGAGCTTCGATATAATTGGCAGCAAAGATATTGGCCTGTAAGATGACACGTCATGGAGTGGTTTTCCCGGTTTTGGAATCATGATAACTTCTGCAACTTTCCACAGTTTAGGTACATACCTAAGCCTAAAAGACGCATTAATTAGGTTGCATAGTGTTACGATAGCTTTTCTGGGGAGTTGTTTTATGACTACCCCGTTAATAAGATCATACCCTGGGGCTTTTTTCGAATTAATATTTTTGATTTCTGTTAATATTTCTTTTGGTGATGTAAGCTTACTATGGTCTTTGATTTGATGGGGTTCATTTAAATGAAAGTGTTCATCTGGTGCTTCGTAGGGCTGAAATGTTTTTTCTAAATGACTTGCAAAAATATCTGCTTTTTCTTCGTTGCTCCTTGTCCACTGGTTGTTAGATTTTCGTATGGGTGGAATTTGGATAATTGGTCTTTTAAAATCTTTGGTTGCTTTCCAAAGGGAATAGTCGGTATTTTTATCATCTGTATGTTCATTAAGAAAATGGTTAATAGGTTCATTTTTTATTACTAGAATTTCTCGCCTAATGCGCTGCGTCATGTTGTTGAGATTTGTTTTGTCCCGAGGATCACGGCTTTGCTGCCACTTTCTTCTTAGTTTCCTTTTTTCCAATATAAGGTCTCTAATTTCCGTTGGATAGTTTTTTCCCTTAAAAATTCTCTTTGGTTTTGGACTGTTTTCCCTGGCTGCTTGTTGAATATCTGTAACAAAATATTCAACTTCTTTATCGATTTGTTCTGACGTTTGCAATGGTACTGATAGGTTTATTTTTTCTGACAGACTTTGTTTAAAACTAATCCAGTCAGTCAGTTTTTACAGTTAAGGCAGTTATATTGTATGAAAGTCCTGCAATTGTCGTTAAATTATAAGATATTTCAAGACTTTGTTTCAAATGATATACAAACAAGAGCAGTATCTAGGCTAAACTATTGCACCTCTTTACAAAACTTTTCAGGGACTCAGCGAACTATCTTATTTACAGGTCCTAGACTCCTTAATCTGTTGCCACTAAACATAAGAAATAAATCTTTAAATAAGGCAACAAAAAGAACTATAAAAATTTGGGTTAAAAATAACTACCAACGAATTATGTCTGAAATAATTTGGTTTTCACAAAATTAAATTTCTGTTAAAATATTATGCTTTATCTGTTTGTGTATTTTGTTAAAAGTGTCTAATAATTTATATAATAATAGTATGTTAAAACAACTTATGTAATTTAGTCTAAGGTAAGAATGCTAGTCGGAGACACACACAAATTTCTAAAATTCATCGTGTCTTCTGCTAGTATCTTCTTTTTCTTTGGGTCCCATGAACCACAGTTCTCTTTTTTTTTTGTAATAATATCTTGTACTTGTATAAATAAATAAATAAATAAATAAATAAATAAATAAATAAATAAATAAATAAATAAATAAATAAATAAATAAATAAATAAATAAATAAATAAATAAATAAATAAATAAATAAATAAATAAATAAATAAATAAATAAATAAATAAATAAATAAATAAATAAATAAATAAATAAATAAATAAATAAATAAATAAATAAATAAATAAATAAATAAATAAATAAATAAATAAATAAATAAATAAATAAATAAATAAATAAATAAATAAATAAATAAATAAATAAATAAATAAATAAATAAATAAATAAATAAATAAATAAATAAATAAATAAATAAATAAATAAATAAATAAATAAATAAATAAATAAATAAATAAATAAATAAATAAATAAATAAATAAATAAATAAATAAATAAATAAATAAATAAATAAATAAATAAATAAATAAATAAATAAATAAATAACTAAGTAAATAAATAAATCAATAAATAAATAAATAAATAAATAAATAAATAAATAAATAAATAAATAAATAAATAAATAAATAAATAAATAAATAAATAAATAAATAAATAAATAAATAAATAAATAAATAAATAAATAAATAAATAAATAAATAAATAAATAAATAAATAAATAAATAAATAAATAAATAAATAAATAAATAAATAAATAAATAAATAAATAAATAAATAAATAAATAAATAAATAAATAAATAAATAAATAAATAAATAAATAAATAAATAAATAAATAAATAAATAAATAAATAAATAAATAAATAAATAAATAAATAAATAAATAAATAAATAAATAAATAAATAAATAAATAAATAAATAAATAAATAAATAAATAAATAAATAAATAAATAAATAAATAAATAAATAAATAAATAAATAAATAAATAAATAAATAAATAAATAAATAAATAAATAAATAAATAAATCAATGAATGAATGAATGAATGAATGAATGAATGAATGAATGAATGAATGAATGAATGAATGAATGAATGAATGAATGAATGAATGAATGAATGAATGAATGAATGAATGAATGAATGAATGAATGAATGAATGAATGAATGAATGAATGAATGAATGAATGAATGAATGAATGAATGAATGAATGAATGAATGAATGAATGAATGAATGAATGAATGAATGAATGAATGAATGAATGAATGAATGAATGAATGAATGAATGAATGAATGAATGAATGAATGAATGAATGAATGAATGAATGAATGAATGAATGAATGAATGAATGAATGAATGAATGAATGAATGAATGAATGAATGAATGAATGAATGAATGAATGAATGAATGAATGAATGAATGAATGAATGAATGAATGAATGAATGAATGAATGAATGAATGAATGAATGAATGAATGAATGAATGAATGAATGAATGAATGAATGAATGAATGAATGAATGAATGAATGAATGAATGAATGAATGAATGAATGAATGAATGAATGAATGAATGAATGAATGAATGAATGAATGAATGAATGAATGAATGAATGAATGAATGAATGAATGAATGAATGAATGAATGAATGAATGAATGAATGAATGAATGAATGAATGAATGAATGAATGAATGAATGAATGAATGAATGAATGAATGAATGAATGAATGAATGAATGAATGAATGAATGAATGAATGAATGAATGAATGAATGAATGAATGAATGAATGAATGAATGAATGAATGAATGAATGAATGAATGAATGAATGAATGAATGAATGAATGAATGAATGAATGAATGAATGAATGAATGAATGAATGAATGAATGAATGAATGAATGAATGAATGAATGAATGAATGAATGAATGAATGAATGAATGAATGAATGAATGAATGAATGAATGAATGAATGAATGAATGAATGAATGAATGAATGAATGAATGAATAAATAAATAAATAAATAAATAAATAAATAAATAAATAAATAAATAAATAAATAAATAAATAAATAAATAAATAAATAAATAAATAAATAAATAAATAAATAAATAAATAAATAAATAAATAAATAAATAAATAAATAAATAAATAAATAAATAAATAAATAAATAAATAAATAAATAAATAAATAAATAAATAAATAAATAAATAAATAAATAAATAAATAAATAAATAAATAAATAAATAAATAAATAAATAAATAAATAAATAAATAAATAAATAAATAAATAAATAAATAAATAAATAAATAAATAAATAAATAAATAAATAAATAAATAAATAAATAAATAAATAAATAAATAAATAAATAAATAAATAAATAAATAAATAAATAAATAAATAAATAAATAAATAAATAAATAAATAAATAAATAAATAAATAAATAAATAAATAAATAAATAAATAAATAAATAAATAAATAAATAAATAAATAAATAAATAAATAAATAAATAAATATAAAAGTAAGGCGGAATTTCTTGATGAAGTGAACAGTTTCTTTCTGAATGTCTGCCCAGACATGGTGCCAGGGGGGGATGACCAAAATGAAGGGGACCAAGAGTGTGCGAGCAGTTTAGTCCTTGAGCCAGTGACAAATCTAGAGATCAACTAAATGTTTAAAGACCTTAAGAAAAAGAAATCAGTGGGTTACGATGAGGTTCCCATGAGTATTATCAAAGCAGCGGCAAAATCATTTGCAGAACCGTTGACATATTTAGTAAAAGTATCCTTGCAGAGTGGTGTGTTCCCCTCAAACCTCAAAACTGCTCTTCTCAAGCCGATCCACAAGAAAGGGGCATTACCTAAAAAATTATAGACCGATCTCCTTGCTGTCTGGTTTTAGCAAAATTTTTGAGAGAGTGAATTACATAAGACTGTTAAACTTCTCTATTAAGTGCGAAACCAAATGGGGTACTTAGGTGTATACCCTTTACTAGTAAAACTATTTTTATCAATAAGAAATAGAGTTCCTCGTATTATATCTTTTTTTTACATTTTGCGCCTAAGCCCATCGGAAAACCTCTTGATATTCATACAGCAAATTTTCAATGTGAAATGTTTTTAAATTGTCGATTGTGGTGCCCCACTTCAACCTTGTATGTAAATTGCTTATCTAGTGTTTTGTTAATTTTAGATTGCTTCAAGATGTTTCAAACAGCTTCATTGATATTTGCGACATCAGCGTCGTAAAAAAGAAACTGATTGTAGCTTGGGGCCAAAGTGTACATTTAGGGTGCTTTGCACAAATTCCTGAGGTATTGTCTAGCCAAATTGTGTCATGGTAAGTAACCTAATAAAAATAATTAGACCTTTGCAATAGTATTCGACACCTTTTAATAAATCAACTGTCCGAATTAGGCGAACTAAAGCCTAACACCAATCCTTATCTCTCTCATGCTAGCAAGATGACGCCTGAGAATGACGTTTTGTTTAGAAGTGAACTAAATAAGTTAAAAAAAAGTGAACTAATCGAATTGTTAATTAGTGGGAAGTTACCTGAGTAAGCCCATAATATTAGTGAGCAAGTTTTAAGTAAAATTAAGTACATTAATTACCCAGAAAAGGGAAGAAAGTGCAAATCCTGTTTAGAGGAAATAAACATCTCATCTGACAGCGATGACGTAAACGCAACGGTAGTAAAAACACAGTTCAACCTCGGTGCAATCCGGACCTACAGTATTTTAAAAATCTCGTAATGGAGCAGCAAAATTCGATCAGAGATTTGACCGAACAATGTAAGTTGTTAACAAATAATTTGATTGCAAGCCATAATTTTACTTCATCAATACAAAACAATCCGTCATACATATGTAAAGATAAACATTCACAGGGCGCAGACTCCAAAACGCGTCACCAACAGAAAGAGGCGCAAAGTCATACTACGGCGGCGTGCCGGGCAACGGCGGTTCCGAATGAAGCATCGTCATCGAGTGGGAGCCGCAGAAATATACTAAATAAACTTGCAAAAACACCACCACCAGCACCACGGTTCCCACGTGCTACGGGCGCTGATAATAAAACTAGACATGGGCAGAATTCGAATTCCGTAACTACGCAACAAGTAAATTCTGCTATTCTGCAAACGCAAACAAATACCGCACTTCAGCAAATTATGCATCTTGAAGACGACAAACAAGACTGGAAAAAATACCTTTCATCTTGACTTCGTCACGCCTTTGGACGTTATTGATGCAATAGACTACCTTAAAAAGTCGAACTGTTTTGACGTTTATGACTTAAATAGTAATATCCTAAAAGAATTGAAATACGAATTAGTAGAACCCATAACCTCTTTGTTTAATGAATTTAAAAATATCTCGAGTCGTGCCAGTTTTCAAAAGTGGCGATAAAGATAAACCCGAAAACTATACACCTATTTCGATAATTCCAACCATAGGAAAGGTTTTTGAGGCTATACTTAAGTCAAGAATATCGTGTTTTTTTGAATCTCAGGAACTTTTATACCCCGCTCAATACGGCTTTAGATGCAGTCGATCCTCCACACAGGCCGTCAAGAAGGTTGTTGGGCACATAGTCACACATTTTTATGTATGTGTAGTAATTTTTACTATAATTTAAGTTATTCCTACTTTAAGTTTTTGACGAAACCCATATTGCATATTGTAATTTTTGGTGAATAAAGCGCTTAAGATAAACAACGCTTAAAAAATAATTTAAACTTCAGATAAAAATTGCCGCCAATGAAATAAGTAAATAAACGACGTTAGCGTTAAACGTAACGTCCTTTAAAATATAATGATGCAAGGCCCTGTTAGTAGAATTAATAGAACCATCTAAGCCCTAGTATATGAATTCTAGAATGGGTGAGAAGGAGTTCTCCTCCAAAATCAGGTGAAAGCTAAACTGCGCATGCGATCACACTCCATTTTCGCATCTCTATTATCTTGACTGGGTGAGATGTAAATTTTTATTCCCACCCATTTAGAGAATTCATCTTGTCAATAAATGTATTGCTATAATAATTTTACCCCGTGTGTCGAAAAGGTTGAGTAAATGATAAATTCAATTATTGCTATATGACAAATATGTATTTCAGAAATATGTTAATGCTTACATTAGTTTATAAAAATTTGTCGGTTAATATAATATAAAATTGTTTAGTGGTCATATTAGACCGTTTTCGTTTGTGCTTGTAACATACTGCACACTGATTTTTTTTTATTCAAATGTCAATAAATGTATTGCTATAATAATTTTACCCCGTGTGTCGAAAAGGTTGAGTAAATGATAAATTCAATTATTGCTATATGACAAATATGTATTTCAGAAATATGTTAATGCTTACATTACTCAAAGTTTATAAAAATATGTCGGTTAATATAATATAAAATTGTTTAGTGGTCATATCAGACCGTTTTCGTTTTTGCTTGTAACATACTGCACACTGATTTTTTTTATGGAAAGATGCGGCCTCTTGGCAATTTTTACTGCATAATTCGGTTCACCACAGCCACGCCGCAACTTTACTTGCAATATTTAATTTATTTTTAAAAAACTTGACCAACATCTGCAATTTGTTTACTTACATAGATTTTTAATGCGCATTGTTTTTCAGGTATTTTTATTCCAAAGACCACATTCGTTCCAAAATAAATTATATCGCCGGCAAATACGTTGACACGTCTGAACATGGCCTTGTTATTATTTCAGTGACTGAAGCTGATGCCGGAAGGTAATTGTGGGTTCCCCAAAAAGAACCTTAGTTGTCAGGTTTCTTCATTGTCGAAATACATAAAAAAATACACCGAAAAAAAATCGAGAAAATATAGAAAAGTATTTCTATCGATTTTTTTGTGGGACGACAAGAATTTCCTAAATAATAAATCTCGCACCCTGAGAGCGAAACTAACACAACTTAAAAAAATTAATTTTAGGTTTACAAAAGAAACCTCAAATAATTTCGCTATAACTGATGCTTATTTTAAGTTCTTATTATATAAATTTCTTGATTCGAACATCAAATGGGTATTACAACTAGGTAGGATAATTATTGATAAAGGGCATCTAATTTTGTCGTTTTATCACCAAAAGTAAAAATTTCCAAATTTCGAGTTGTGTCATTTTCGTTCTGAGGGTGCAATATATCAAAGTTATTTCGAAACATTCTCAAGAAAAAATGCATCTATTAAAAATTAATTTATCATGTATAGAAAATTATCACTTTCCTATTACCCTTTTATATAGATTATATGGGCTGGTCCAATAAGGCTGGCCAACGGATTTATCTCAGAAACTACCATCGCTACGTTTTCGGGAAAGAAATTGTTACTACAAAATCGAGTCTTGGGAGTTCACCTTAAATATTCTGGTTTCTGTAGCTACCCGCTAGGGGGCAGTAATCATATCTGCCGAACAGAAAAATTACATTTTTGGTAAAAAATGCAAATCTTGTTGACTTTCTGTCTAAATTTGTACTTCTTCAAAAATGGAAATTAAAAAAAAAACCAAATCTAAAAAAATACCAAACCTAAAAACCTAAAATTTCTTAAAAAATGCCGATATAAACACAGTAATATTTTTACCTGATTTTGTTAAATAATATTTTTTTAATAAGTTGCTAAAACCCTTGTTTTAAGATTTCACTTTGATTAAAAGATATTTAAAAATTTTTTTTTAAATGTGACCTTACTTTGCTTAATTCTATTATACTTATCCACCTCTGTATCTTTATATTATAATTTGACGTTGGATTACTTTCGTTGTTCTGTTTTTCAAAAATTAAAAGTCAATAAACATTAATTGTTAAAAATTATAACAGGTGTGATATAAAAATAATATAAAATAAGGCCCCGTGTCACCACTAAATACACATATAAAACGTTATTTCTAAATATCTTAAAAACTAATTAAATGTTGACTTGCGGATTTCAATAATATTTTAAGTTAATTACGCTTAACAAACTTAAGTAAAAATATTAATGGGTTTTTATCAAAATTTTTAAAGAAATTTAAGTTTTGGTATTTTAAAAAAGTTTCCTCCTTTAAAAAAGTATAAATTTGGATAAAAAGCCAAGAAGATTTGCACTTTTTAGGCTTCTCTTTATAAGCCAAATAAATAATTAGAACAGGCTTAGTCAACCACCTTGAAGTAATTAATTTGTTAATAAAGAGTGACATTTTTATTGCCTCGCGGTGCGGAAGTGACACAGATGTACATGCGGGAGGTCCAAATTATGCAGAATTCAAGGAAAATGGGATAATTTTTGTTTGTTAATCATAGTGTTTTGTCCAAAAATGCAATTTTTTTAGGCGGGAGATGTGACTACTGCCCCCTAGCGGGGAGCTACAGAAACAAAAATATTTTAGGTGAATTTGCAAGACCCGATTTTGTTCCAACAATTTTTTCCTTTTCGTCGTAGTCGATAGTAGTTTCTGAGATAAATCTAGTGGCCAGCCTTATTGGACCACCCTGTATAAGTTTTATAAAGTGGTGGCGGCTCCAGGATTTACTGAAAAAAGGGTTTAAATTTGGAAGCAAACAGAATTTTTCACTAATGAAAATCGATTCATCTCCGCATCGTAAAAGCATTTTGGTACATTTCCTTTTGGAAGGCATATTAATAAAAAAATATATATTTAAAATATTTAACTAAAGTAACTGCATATTTATGAAAACTGAGAAAAATCAATTTAAAGTTTTTAAAAAGCATAGGAGTAAATGGTTAAATTTGGTGTAAATCTTATCATAACTTTGGTATTTCTTCGCCGATTAAAAAAATTCTTATACCAAAATGTACACAAGAATACCATAACTGTGAATTTAAGAAAACCCCAATTTTCCCAAAAATGTCAGTTACTTTGTTTTAATGTTTTACAGCCGTGATATAGAGTGTCCCTTACTGATGTTTTCAGAAAAATGTGCATTTAGTAGAAAAAAAAACTAAGGAACATCGATTCTTGGTCCAGACAGACCCTGTATTTTTTTTGCTTATAAATAAAAAAAATACAAGTAGGTAATTTTCACCTCCCAAAAAATCGTGCCAAAGCACATAAATTACTGCCGGAAATATTAAGTAATTCTGTTTTCTACTAACCTACACGTTTGTTTTGCATAATTAAATTCCAAGAAACCTGAAAGCACTTTAATATTTTACACAAAAATTAAAATTTATCCACAAAATAAAATTATATTTTATTTTATGAAATTTACAAAATAAACACTGAAAATACTGCTCCAAAAGAACAAAATGGCTCTTTCGATGCTTGTCATGTTGTGATCTAAATATAAGGAAAGTTTCCACTCAGCTTAATTTTTCGTCCAACTATTCTGTTACTACAAAACAAGGAGTTATGACAAGTTTGTATTTAGGAGACGAAATATTTGTAGTAATGGAGAATAATGAACTTTCGTGAAATTCATAAACTTAATGATCTCTAAAATTAAAACAAACCAAAAGTAGCAAATTATAAAAATAATAATTCGTTGGTTGTTATTATCATTTATATGCTTAAGGGATTACAGAAAACATAAGATGAATAGCCGAACACTATAATATTCAAACAGTATTTTCATCGGAAAATATGAGTGTAACTAAAACAAAACTAGAAAATTCCTCAAGTAATAAGAAATGCATTTACTAAACCCCGTGTGAGTGTGGTAAATCATATGTAGGTAAGACGAGATGCCCTCTTTAGGATAAAATTACCTAAATAGGGGATATTGAAAAGTTTAGCGCATCATGCGTGGTGAAATTATCACATAATTCGATGATCTTAAGCTTAAGTTTATCTAAACTACTACTAAACTTACTAATCAAAACGTTATGTTTTAAAAATAAATAAAGACAATGGAAGTTCGAAAATTTATTCCTACTCAATCAAACAGGGTGTGCCAGATTCTAAATTTGGGTTAAAAGAGAAAAAAGTTGCGCTATACCAAGCTTAGTCAGACACTGTATTAAAATTAAAAATATGTAGGTACTAGGGTTTTCAAAATATCTAGCAAAAACTAAAAATTGCGTTTCTCAAAGAATTGAAATATCTCCGTTTTAAAAAAATTGGTAGTTTTGGGGTAAACTTTCTTATTTCTTATGGCCACTATATTGGATTTGTTTATCTGTTACTGCAATTTTCTTTAGTTTTATTTTTATTATTTATGTTTTTCATAAAAAAATAATCAGCTATTCAAATTCTGACACCTTGCGCCGATTCAACAGGGTGCACAAGGACATGCACAGAAATCAAAACATTTTGTCAAGCAAAAAACACGTAAACGTGTGAAAAATCATTCTCTTCTTCCGAAGACCTAATTTTGTTTTAAAAATTAATAATAATTAAACTTAAAACCATTAATGACTGCTAGTGCTAGTCTCTTGTTTCTGTATATTTGCGCGATCAAGGAATAATTAATTATAAAATTTGACCTAGAGAAAAATACAGTCCACTATAATAAAAATCAATCCATCCTATCAATTACATCCTCCAAGCAGCAAACCGAACCGAACCAATCTAGGAACGGCGTTGGTAATCTTTCGTCGTTCATCCGTTTTACATGGCCGTACAAACTGTTAGTGATGTCATCCGTTAAGCTGCCCTTGATTCTCATTATTTCTTTTATTGGCTCATTTCTTATATGATCTGTTCTAGAGATTCTCATTAATCTTCTTATTGCATCCATTTCGACACTTTCGATTTTTGTTTTGTATTTTTCTGTTACGCGAAAAGTATCTGTTTCATTCAACAGCGTGCTTTTGACTCTTGTTTCCTTTATATTAAATATTTTTTTTTATCTCTTTGCTCCATAAAATACCGTTATTACATCCAATAACCTTTTTTGCTTTTACTATTTTTTTTTCTAATTCTTTACAGTCTGTTCCTGTCTTATCAAATGACACCCAGGTATACATTCTTATTGCATAGAGATATTGTTTGTCCATTGTCCAGTTTTAACTCACTTGATTCGTATCCAATACATAAGTACTGTGTCTTGTCCACGTTCACTTTTAACCCCTACTTTTGGTATTCTTCCGTTAACTTTCTCATTACATACTCCATGTTTTCCTTAACATTAGCTACAATTACTTGAACGTCAGCAAACTGTAGTATGTATATGGTAAATTGCTCATTAAGTTCTATTCCCATACCGTGTACTTTACGTTTTCAGTTTTTTAGAGCTACTGCGATATATATTTTAAAAAGAGTTGGAGAGATACAGCAGCCACATTATAATTTAAATCCTAATCAGATTTATCCAAATCAAATACCATTCTATAATAAAAATAAGCAGCAGAATATTAACCCAACGTTAACTAGCGTGCAGAACTTAAATTACTCTAATTTTAAGTCACAACTGCAACCAATTCAAGATCAATCTCAAAAACAAATTAAGAAAATTCAATATCCTTCTATTTCGACACCGCAACCTAACGAAACCAACTGCTGTACCTCATACAGACCAAACTGTCAAAGCATGGTCTACCACTACCATTGTGGAAATTCTTGGCTGTCCAAGACAACGCCAGCGAAGCCTGTTTTATCAGCGAGAACTGCTTATAAGGTTATCTAGGAAAAAATTATCTGTTTCTATTATAGGAGTAAATCAATCTTCTTTTTCAACAAATGGTATGACGCTATTCGTCCAGTTAGAAAAACTGATCATACCCGGAGAGTTTGCTTTAACGGCTTAGTCGTTCACAGATTATGCTCTTCCTTACCTAGTATTCAGATTAATTCGAGGAATTGGGACTAAATTTTTCTACCAATCAGCCCCTGTTCGTCTACTCCTAGGCGCAGAGATTTATGCCTAAATTACTAACTTAAGTCCTATTTTTGCTTGTAAAGGTCAACCAGTCGCCCCAGAGATCGAGCTGGTATGGGTTTTGCTAGGCAATTTCAAATTTGAAAACTACTTTACCGCTTCCCATAACTCGTTAGAGTTGAACTCTAAGAAAATTCTGGGAGCTTGAATCGATTCCTGAATAAAACTCCAGATGAGAAAAAAGCTGAGGAAATTTATCAAAACACGGTGTCAAGTGATAGCATGGGGTGATTCATGGTACCTTTACCGTTTAGGCACTTTGAACTCACCTTAGGTAACACGTTTTCAAGAGCATTCCGTTGTTTCACTTTAAAAATCCTGAAATGTATTTTATGTGTTCAGATCTTCTGCTATATTAATTCAAATGAGCCTTATTTAAGCAGTGATATAATAAAATTTTTGTAAATTAACTTAATACCCGAACATAGAGACTATCAGCGTTAATTTTGACGTTTCCATCCCAATAAACGCGTAAAAGAATATCGTTTAAATACTGTTGTTTTCGGACTTGTTTCAAGCCCTTTTTTAGAAATAAGAACCTTACGGGAATTAGCCTTTCTTGAAAAGGACAAATATCCAAATGCCGCAAAAGTAGTTCCTTAAAGGCGTTTGCATGGACGATGTCTGTACGGACAGTTCTGATTTGTCTTCTGCGCAAACGCGACAATAAGAACTAATTGGGTTGTGAAAATCCGGTAGGTTTGAACTGCGCAAGCAATTAATCTAAATTGCTATCATGTTTGTCAAGTTTCAATATTCTCTGATAAGGAACAACCTGCTATTATTAAAGTCTTAGGGCAACAATGGGACCCTTCAATAGACACCTTTTTATATAAATGCAATCAAGGTACAAGTCCACTACCAAAACTCAAAATGCTCTCCCTAATTGCAAAAATATACATCTCCAGTAATTCTCTTGCAAAATCAATAATGCAAAAACTCTGATGATCAACCTCTACCTCACATATGTAAAACTTGGTTGCAACTTAACTCTCAGTTTTTTAATTTATCGGAGATTTCTCTTCCTAGACACATGTTAGCATCCAATATACAACGTTGCCAAATTTTAGCATTTTATGACGCTTCCCAACGCGGCAACGCATGCGCTATTTACCTACGTATCGAATTATTAGACAAAATCAAATCCTCCCTTGTCATTGCAAAAAGCAAGCAAGCCCCATTCAGAACAGTTTTGATTCCTCGACTGAAGCTATTAGGAGCTACTCTTCTTGCTGATTGACTTCGATTTGTTCTTTACATCTATTCGCCAATGATAGCAATGGATGAGATCTTGGCATTTTCTAACTCAGAGGTTGTCCAGGCTTGGATTTCTGAGTCACTTCATAGATGGAAAAACTTTAAGGCTAACAGAGTCGGTCACATTCAGGAAACCATTTCAGATATTCCTTGGTATCATATTCAAACCCTGGATAATCCACCCGATTGCGCTAGTCGCGGCCTTACGCCAGATAATTTACTAAATCATTATTATGGTTTACGGTTGCCCCCTGGATCTATTCTCCTCACTGTGAATGGATTATAGCTTCCCCTAAAGAATATAGCTTCGTTATTTCAGACGAAAAAAAAATGCAGTTTTTGGCAACAACTCTAAATAATGATAATTTAAAGAATTTTTTAAGTAATTATATATCGCTTTTACAAATTTAACGTATAGTTGCTATTTGGCGCAGATACTTTTTTTATATTATTCATCAGGATTCAAAACGCACTGTGTTTACTACTCTCTTTAAAGACGCTATACTTTTACTTGTCAAGTATTTTCTTAAAAATACAGAAAATGAACTTTTGCCAAAGCCATATCGGAAATTAGCTCTTTTTTTTTACCCCTAAAATCTTATCAGAGTTGGCGGGCGGATTAGAAATTCAAAAATATTACTTACCACGCTTATCATTCAAAATATTAATTTAAATTACTTGCACCCAGAATTTACAACAAATATGTATTTACTTAGATAGTTTTGGGCTTTTTCAGCACGTAGAGTTATTCAAAAGTTATTATCTTTTTCAAAACGAATTTTATACTTCACACAAAGGTATGTGTGCCTAACTTGCGAGTGTCAGAAGGAGAGGGAAGAGTTGATTTTGGTTGTTTTCCTACTTACACAAGGTTGCATCTCTAGACGTACGTTTCTGTGTGTTTCACGTCGTTAGTAGAGAACAGCAAACCCAGGTAAGCTAATTTTAACCAAAACCAACTCCTTCATATGAAATACTCGCGGCGGTGCAATGCGAGTAAACTACAAGGTGTAGCGCCATCCAGCGGACTGGCTCGAGCACACGAAAGTTTAAGCACACTGGCATCGTCTTGTCTGAGACGCCGAAGCGCCATCTATGACAAGTTTCGTCCATTAATGTGGTATTAAAACCACGTAATCACGTAGCAACTAAAAGACCGTACTGCCCGAAGCATATGCAAAGAAGAAAGATGGAAAACGTGCTGTGTGTGGATCGATAAAAATCAAAACGAATTTTATACTTCACACAAAGGTATGTGTGCCTAACTTGCGAGTGTCAGAAGGAGAGGGAATAGTTGATTTTGGTTGTTTTCCTACTTACACAAGGTTGCATCTCTAGACGTACATTTCTGTGTGTTTCACGTCATCAGTAGAGAACAGCAAACCCAGGTAAGCCAATTTTAACCAAAACCAACTCCTTCATATGAAATACTCGCGGCGGTGCAATGCGAGTAAACTACAAGGTGTAGCGACACTTTTTGGCTATCTTGAAATATTTTTAGCACGAACCCCCTTCGAGGGGTATACCTTACCCCCTTACCTTGTTTTGAAAGCCTTTTGAATGTCCTTACAACCGTGTAATAATTTCAAAAATCTGTTCATTAGTTTTTGAGATAATTGCTTTCAAACTTTCAAACTTAACATGGACTTATAAAATAAAAATTTTATTGGAATTTTAAATTTTTCAGATTTAATTTTTATTTTAAGTTAGTTAAATGTGGAAATTTGAAAGCAAATATCTCAAAAACTAATGGATGGATTTTCGAAATTTTTGTAAAGATATTTAAGGGAGCTTCAAAACAAGGTATAACTAGACCCACTTTCCCTATTAAAATTATAGGGGTAAAGTATACCCCTCGAAGAAGGTTCGCGCTACAAAAATTTCAAGGTAGTCAAAAAGTGTCCCCCTTACAAACAAAATCGACGTGTTTCGGCGTTCTTTTAAATTTCTGATAATTTTTGAGAAAATCCAGGTGGATCCTTTTTAAATTGTCACCTTGTATAATACTCTTCCAAAGGAGCTAAAAAGTCTATCCAATAAAAAATTTAAATGCCACTTAAGTCTGTCCCACTTAAAAGCGTTTTTGAGCAATAATGCATTTTATTCTATTACAGAGTTCCTAGAAGCTATTTGCTGATATACCGAACGTTTTGGGTTGTGGTGTTTCGGCCGTTTCCTTATTTTAATTTTTTAGTGTTTTTTGTCTTATTATTGTTTGTTTTAAGTCATTTTAAATAGTGATTTTGTAAATATTTATTCTATTTAGTATTTTTTTTTAATGAACTACTTTTTGACTTGTTCCTTTCTACTGTATTGTGGATGCTCGGAATTAAATAAATATCTATCTATCTATCTATCTATAATATTAATTATTTGTATTAAAATTTCACTTGTCCGCACGGCGTGCGGAAAAGTAAAATTTTGTTAAAAACGTACACCACTACTTTTGGAGAATTTGTTGGTTGTCATTTTAAAATAGTTAAAGGTCAATGAATTTCTACGACTATGTCGGTTTAGAACGTTTTTCTACGTTGTCCGACGCCTATTCTCCACCTTCTTCGATCCTGACAGTCATGTTCCGTCAGGTTTTTTTGTCTCATTGATCTTTGGATTGACTGTTGCCATTCTAGTTTAGAACGCCCTCTTTTTCTGCGCCCTATTGGTTGCCATTCTAGGACCTGCTTTGGTAATCTTTCGTCGCTCATCCGTTGTACATGGCCGTACCATATCAGTTGCCTTTTAGTGATGTCATCCGTTATGCTTCCTTCTATTCCCATTCTTTCTTTTATGATCTCATTTCTTATATGATCTGTTCTGGATATTCTCATTGATCTTCTTATTGCTTCCATTTCGATACTTTCCATTTTTGCTTTGTATTTTTCTGTTACGCGACAAGTCCCTATTCCATACAACAGCGTCCTTTTCACCATTGTTTCATATATGTTAAATTTTAGATTCTTCTTTATCTTTCTGCTCCATAAAATACTGTTGAGACAACCAATAACCTTTTTGCTTTGACTATTCTTTTTTCCAGTTCTTTACAGTCTGTTCCTGTCTTATCAAATGTGACACCCAAGTATACATACTCATTGTATGGAGATATTGTTTGTCCATTCTCTAGTTCTAATTCACTTGATTCGTTTCCAATACATAAATACTTTTGGTATTCTTCCGTTAACTTTCTCATCATATACTCCATGTCTTCTGTATCATTAGCTACAATTACTTGGTCGTCAGCAAACTGTAGTGTGTATATGGTAAATCGGTCGTTACGTTGTATTCCCATGCCGTGCACTTTGCGTTTCCAGTTTTTTAGAGCCACTGCGATATATATTTTAAAAAGAGTTGGAGAGATACAACATCCCTGTCTTAAGCCTTTCGTTACCAGGAATTCTTTTGAACGTCGATTTCCAATTTTAATTTTAGATTTTGACCCTTTGTATAGTTGTTTTATCGCTTTTATGTATGTATGATTAATATTAGTCTGCTCTAGCACTGTCCATAATTTTTCTACTGGAACGGTATCATATGCTTTTTGTAGGTCTACAAAGGTAACACGAGTTTCTATATTTCTGGCGCTCCTTTTTTCAATTACTTGTTTAAGAGAAAAAACATTATCACTACAAGATCTGCCTGCACGAAACCCACTTTGCTCTTCTTCTTCTTGTTCATGAAAATCATTCTCTATTAGATCTCTAAGAATCCCACCGTACCATCTACTTAGAGTACTGGTTACTGAAATTCCTCTGTAATTGTTGCAATCCAGCTTGTTTCCTTTTTTATGTATTGAGGATATGAATGCAATTTTCCAATCATCAGGTACTGGATGTCCGTTTATGCATTGATTGATAATATATGTGAGATTTTCGAGTAGTTTTTCTGATCCATATTTGAGCATTTTAGCATATATTCCCCCAGGTCCGCTAGCTTTTCCGGATTCAAGCTTTTTACTACTATTCTTTATCATTTCTTTTTCGATGAAAACTTCCTCTCCATGTACTTCTATGTCTCTCCTCGGAGAGGCTGCCATATATTCGGGTCTCGTCTCCCTTATAGTGTTCTGTCCATTGTTCTGGTTTGATGATCTGGATGTTTCCTTTTTCTTTTATTGGGTTTTTTACTGTAGAAGTGAATTTCCATACTTCAGAACTCTGCCTACCTCCTACGTGTGTATTTATATCGTGGCATTTGCGCTCGAACATTTCATTATTTTCTGTGCGTATCAAATTTCTTAGCTGTCTTCTGGTATCCCTGTAGATTTCTAGGTCTCTTTGCTCTTTATTACTGAGCCATTTCAAGTATGTGCGTTTTTTCACCTTGACCATTTCCTGTATTTCCTCTGTCCACCACATCTTATTGTTATTTCTATTATCTTGGTATCCAACAGCAATTTTTCATCCAATCGTTTCTGATTCAATCTTTGCGTACTGTCGATTGCTAGACTTCTAAAGTTGTATTTTTGATTTTCTTCGATACACTCTAGGTTTTCACTTTTTCCAATACTTTCGTCTCTATTTGTTTTTCTTACAGGGAATAATATTTTTGCTTTTACCAGATGGTGGTCAGATCCACAGGTACCATCACGAAGTGTACGCACATCATACCACTTTAGTTCCGAGTGTTGTCCACCTATAGCATAATCAATGATTGATCTAAGATTTCTTGTTGGCTGAATCCAGGTATACCGATGAATATCCTTATGTTTAAAAAAACCATTATTTATTTTTAGATTATGGGTTTCACACAATTGTATTCCTCTCCAAATGGTCCTACCACTTTGCTTTGGCTTTGTCTACCAGTTCGACTATTAAAATCCCTGGTATTGCCGATTTTAGTGATTGTCTCATCAAGTTGGTCAAAGAACATTTGTTTTATAGCTACCGTTTCATCATTTGATGGTGTCAATGAATTTCACCTTATTAAAAAATAAATAAAATTCTTGTAGTCATGTCAAACTCAAATTTATTTTTAATAATTTCATACGAAAGTAGAAAAAACTTTGTTCCTCACTCTTGAGGAAAGTTGCATTTCCACACTTGACTGCTTGGCCCGCTCCGCGTCGTTCGGCCAACTACAGTCTTTGCGATGTAAAATTAGGCACCATACTTTGATCAAGTTTTTTGCAATTTACTAAAAATTTTAGGGGTCTACGGGCAAAGCAGATCCTGTTTCGGATTCGGCATACTGACATGTAATTAGGTGGTTTAGTCAAATGTACAGACCATTTTTTATATTGTAAGCCAGTGTTACAATTGCAAGTTTTCCATCAGTGCGCCTTTTCCGTGCAAACCTTTTTCTCCGCATGTAGTTTTTTCCTTGTGCGAATATTTCAAAAATTCTTATAAAAGAAGTCATCAAAACTATTATTTTTCTCACCTTTTAACTCCTCTGTATTAGCTACCTGCGTTTACACCTTAGATATTTGTGCGGGCTCTGGGGGGCGTAATTACCCCCTCTCAAGCGCGGATTTAATGGCGGGTAACGTGGTAATTATCCCCCCTCCTAAAAAATTACCTATTTGTTAATAAATATTAACCGCATAATTACCCCTCCTAGAAAAAAAATATTTACATAAATCCCCGATTGCCCCCTCTATCATAAGAATATATAGTTATGATTGTAAAAAACAAAGTAATAGAAAGCCAAATACTTTTATTTAAAAACCTAGTTTTATGTATATTTTACACACAACCCAACTTTTTCGTTTCAAAATTAACAAATTTGATTTCTTTTTACGACTGTCTTATTAAAAAAAACGATAACGTCTTGTGGTTTTAAGATATCAGCGGACTTATGGTAAACTATATAAAGGGCGCCGCCAACGATAAAGACCGGCCATGGCGCGTTAAAAGGGAAAGTCAACCGTGGATGCGGTGACAAATTTTGTGGAGGGCGTTGTGGGTGACATTGAAAAAGGTGAATACCCAATTGGTATTTTTTGCGACTTAACTCGCGCCTTTGATTGTGTCGACCATGACAGGCTTGGGGTAAGTTGTGTTGAGAACAAGTGGTTGTGTGAGTTTCTGAAACGGAAACAATATGTGGAGATAAAGTATATTGGGGAGAAACGAGAGCAAAAAATAACTAGTTCCACTCAGTTGAATGTTCAGTGTGGTGTGCCTGAGGGTTCAGTTTTGGGGCCTATTTTGTTTGTTTTGTACTTGGATGATCTAAACATGACAATTGATACTGACAAACTGACGTTTTACTGTGACGACTCTACCCTCAAAATTAGTGAAAAAGATCAAGAAAACTTAAAATATAAATGCACGTCAGAAATGGAAAACATGGTTGATTGGTTTGGACAGAATTCTTTATTTTTAAACTTAAAAAAAAACACATTATCTCAGATTTTTAAACCATCAGAAAAAAGACCTTACAGACATAGAAATTAAAGTCCACAATACTAATATTGAAAGGGAAACACATGCGGAGTGTTAGTTAATCAACATTTGCAATGGAAGGAGCATACTTCCAAACTGTCAAAAAAAATGGGATCTTATTACTACCTGATTAAAAATCTAAAATCCGTTTTGACAGTTCAACAGCTAACAACAATATATCACGCTCATGTCGAATCTTGAATACGATATGGTATAGTGTTATGGGGTTGTTCATCCGGAGGTGGCTCTGCTTTTGTAAAGCAAAAGAGAATAGTCCGAATTATGTTGGGCGTGGGTCAAATGGAATCTTGTAGGCAACTGTTTGTTGATCTAAAAATACTGTCTTTCTATTCACTATATATTTATGAACTATCAAAGTACATTTTTAATAATAAAGAAAAACTTCTTAAGAATCAAGATCTACATAGTTACAACACGAGATCAAAAATGCATAACAGGGTTCCATTTCACAAATATAATATAGGAAAGAAATTGCCACTATCTATGGGTACAAAAGTATATAGTAAATTACCAAAACAAGTCCAAGAATCGTCTAACCTAGAAATATTTAAGGCTAGAATTAAAATATATCTTTTGGAGCGTCCATTTTACTCAATGGAGGAGTATTTTGAGCAAGGCTGAGTCATTGACTTATTTTATTTTATTTGTTTTTTTTTATTGGGTGTAATATGTATGAATATTGTTCTTTTTAATCTAATTGTAATTAAATTATTCTAACTAGGAATCCAATGTTGTATACCAAATCTAGTTTTGGCATTTAAATGTAACCATTTGAAAGCTTTCAATAAAATACATGGTTAGACAGAGAGCCACTTTGGTTTGCGATAAAAATGTATATTTAAAGTTACATTTAAAGTCAGAGTTCCTTTTCTCTTTGGATCTATTTGATATCATTAGGTGAAATTGAAGCCTCTACCGATCAGTTCAACAGGTCCGACTTCAGTCCTGTTCAGTTCAGGCAAAACGTACGTTTTATTGTCTACACGAAAGGTTTTGCCTGATCCGTTTTATTCGATCAAGTAAAACGTTAGGCAAAACGTTATGTGTAGACCCCGGCATATTATGTATATGAGGGATACCTTGTTTTGAAGGCCTCTTGAATGTCTTTACAACCGTGTAAAAATTTCAAAAAAGTCTTAGTGTTTGAGATAATTGCCTTCAAACTTTTAAATTTAACATGAACTGATAATTGATTGAATGATTTTATTTATTTATTTTTTGTTTAGGTTGATTAGGTACTGTATATTTTATGTTCCTGTACTTGATTATACATTTTTAACTTATTTAGACTAATTACTATTGTAATTGACGTTTTCCATACAGTTTATAAATTGTCGAAGGAAAATAAAGATTTATTTATTTATTTATAAGCAAGTCGGCGGTCACGTTAGCAGTTCCAGGATTCTTATTGTATTGCTTAATATATTATCTGTTTTTACACAATTTAAATAAATTGACAAAAATTTTTTGTTCTCATATAGGCAAAAATTAAAAAAAATATTTTGCTGATCTATGTGTTTATTATAGATAAAAGAACTGAATCTATAAAATAAAAAATTATATAAAATTTATACTCTAATATCTTCATATTAGGTACATAATATCGTTAGTTACTTCAAATCTATACAAGTAAAATTGGACATAACAAACCTAAGCTTTAAGTTTTTTAATTTTTCTTTGAGTGTCATCATCTTTGTCTGTGTTCTTATTCAAAGATTTATTAGTAAAAGGGCTTTAGTATATTTGTCGGAGTTTTAAGTCGGGGTTTTAAAGTCTTATCTTTGGGACAAGTTTTATATTTCTATGTGTTTTTGACTATCTTAAAGTCCCTGACAAAGTCAACATAATCCAATCATAACAAAAATAATAAGGCAACTAAATTAATAACATTAAATCTTAAGTGGGCTGAACATTCTTCCCCGCGAAAGTTTCATCTCAGACATATTCTTCCCCATAGAAGTGCTGTCATTGATTATAATTCGTCCAACGGGCTTGTCTCTATTTTGGCAATCTAGTTACAGGTCTAGTCAATTCCCCATTTTAAGTTTTAACTTTTGCTACTCTTATTCGTCCATCTGGACCTGGAAATGTTTCCAACACTCTTCCAAGTTTCCATGTGTTTCTTTGTATGTTGTCATCAGCTATTAAAATAATGTCGTCAACTTTTAATGGTTCTTGATCTTCGTTCCACTTATTCCTTTTAGTTAATTTAGGTAAATAAGCTTTAATCCAAGTTTTCCAAAATTGATTCATTAATATTTGAATTCTTCTCCAATATTTTCTAAGATCTATGTCGGATTGGTTTCCCAATTCTCGCCAAACTTCACATTGGTTAAGTTGTCCTTTTCCAAGAAAATTATTCGGGGTTAGAGCTTCGAAGTCGTCGGGATCCACTGAGACTTTAGTAATGGGTCTAGAGTTTAAAATATTTTCCACTTCAGTAAAGAGTGTCAATAAAACTTCATCTTTCAGCTTTTGATGTTGTAGAAGTGAATGATTTCTTTACAGTTCTTATAAGTCGTGCCCATACACCACCCATGTGTGGTGCGGCTGGTGGGATGAAACTCCATTCTATGCTATTTTTCATTAAACTACTTCGAATTTTGTCTTGATTTAAATTTTTAACTGCTTTCTTAAGCTCTTCACATGCTCCTCTTAGGTCACTGCCATTATCAAAAAATATCTTGATTGGTTGATTTCTTCTAGAAATCATGCGATTTAATGCCATAATCATTGAGTCGGTGGTCATAGAATGCGTAATTTCTAGGTGTACTGCTCTTATGGTTAGCAGGTAAAAATGACTCCCCATCTTTTTTCTTGTCGTCGACCAATACTAACAATGGAAAGTCCAAAATAGTCAATTCCTGTATATGTAAAAGGTGGAACAAAGGGGGTGAGTCTTTCAATCGGAAGTTGACCCATCATTCCCGACATTACCCATTACTCTACATTTTTGACATTCGCTAAAGGCATTTTTAACGGCAGCTCTTCCATCCAAAATCCAGAACTCTCTTCTTGCTTCATTCAGTACAGTTATACCTTGATGTCCAAATTTGGCATGTAGGTGTAATAAATAAAGTCTGGTTAAATGGTGTCTCTTTGGTAAAATAACAGGATTTTTTGAAAGTTCGGACAAGTTTGGAGCTAAATTTGTTCTTCCAGGAATAACTAATAAATTTTTTGAATTTAAAACTGGATGCAACTTGTTTAATGGGCTTTGTCTATTAGGTTTTTGTCCTTTTTTTAAACTTTCTAATTCTTGACTAAATGATTCTTTTTGACAACATTGAATTAAGTAAGTTTTTGCCTTTTCTAAGTCTTGAAGTGTTGTATATGGTTCAAATGTCTCCTTTTTGAGTTTGCTGGCAATGAAGATTCGAATATATTTGTAAATTCTGGCGGTAAACATTAACAAATCTGTCCAGTTCGAAAAATCTCGAATATTTATGAGGCATGTAAATTGTTTTGTGCCTAATACAATTTTGGGTTTGGTCTGAACTATATCTTGTTTTGGCCATGCTATTTTATTGTCTTTAAGAAACTGTGGTCCATTGATCCAAAATTCAAAATTTATTTGATTTGCTTTTTCTTCATCATATGTTCTTGTCGCAAGATCTGCGGGATTTTGTTTCGAGGGTACCCATTTCCATTGTTTTGTTTCTGACAGTTCTTGTATTTCTCCCACTCGGTGGCTTTTAAATTGTCCTAGCTTTTTTGCATCACTATTAATCCAATAGTAGACCGTGGTAGAATCTGTCCAATAGTAAATTTTTTCTGTGTTAATGTCAAGTTCCTCGGTTAGTACTTTTGACATTCTACATCCCAATAATGCTGCTTGAAGTTCTAAGCGTGGGATTGAGATTGGTTTATTGGGTGTCACACGAGCTTTGGCAAAGACAAGACAAACCTCAACTTCATCATTATAAACGATTCTTAGGTATGCCACAGAAGAATATGCTTATTATGGTAAAGTTAATTAAAATTCCAAGAGGATCAAAAATTGACATAACGGTCTTAAGAACTTGGCGTTTAGTGGGTCTTGCTGTAATTTTTTCATCTAATTTATTCGGAATTTGAAAAGTAAATGTGTCATTTTTGGGATTCCAGTACATTCCTAGGACTCTTTATATTGATTTGTCATAATCGAGGTTAAGGTCTTTTTTTATATCTTCATCAATTTCCATTCGTTTTGTTAGCTCATTTGAGGATGTTGTCCAGCTTACCAACTCAAATCCTGCTTGTTTCTGCAATTGTCGCACTTCTGTTATTATTTTGAAAGCTTCCTCTGGGTCGTCTGCAGAGTCTAAGTAGTCATCGACATAATGTTTTCTTGTTACAGCTTCGATTATCCGAGGTGACTTTCCATTCATTGTTGCGTTCGTATTCTTCACAAACTGAGCACAAGTCGGGGAACATGTGGCACCAAATGTCATTACTTCCATCTGATACACACCGTATGGCTGGTCATATTTTCCGTCACGCCTAATAAATCTTTGAGATACTTGATCTTGTTCTCTTATTTTTATTTGGTGAAACATTTCTCTGATGTCTGCAGCCCAGCCAATTTTTCGTTCTCTAAATTTTAAAAGGACACCAATCAATGATGCTAGTAAATCTGGACCAGCTAGTAAATTATCGTTTAAACTAGTACCGTTGACTTTTGCTGCACAGTCGAAAACCAGTTTAACTTTTCCTGGTTTATTTGGGTTTGTTACGCCAAAATGTGGTAGGTACCATGTTTTAGGGCCTTCTATGTTGGCTTCTTCAGTTTTCTTGCGTAGTTTTTGTCCAGATATTTTTGGATATTTTGGCAGTATCTTGACCTATAAGGATCAATGGTGGCGTTTGTATGTCTTGAATTGGCAATCCATAAAGATGTGGTAAGTGGTTGTAATTCTGAGCAGAAATTATTTGACATGGTAAAGATAAATTTTTTACAGAACGAACATTTCTCATAGTATATTGTCTGGCTTCTGGATAGATTCCAGCTATTTTAATGTCGCAACAAAGTGAATCATGAGTTGCTGTCATCTGATTTGTCCATTGTAAAGTTAATGCATGTGCATTACCAGAGATTTATAATTTTTCCACTAAACTTTGATCTATTAGGCTAATTGTGGAGCCTTCATCACAAAGGGCCGTCGTAAAGATAATGTTATTTGGTCCAATTAGTTTTACGTTGATCATTCTAAGAAGAACGTTACTTTCTTAATTTTGCAAACCAATAAAACCTTGATTGTTTTGTCCAAGATGATTTTGATTTAGTGGTCTTGGTTGAGTCAGGATTGGTTGTGTTAAAGTTTCTTGTCTTATCTCTCTTCTTTGTTCGTCGTTTTGTTGATGTAAAATTTTATTGTGAGGTTTTTTGCATCCTCTAACTTCACAGTTTTGTTTCTTTTTACAATCTTTTGTCTGGTGAAATCTTTTCAGACAGGTAAAACATAGTTTTTTCTGCGTAACAATTTTCCATCGAGTATTGATATCATCACTTTGAATTTGTTGACATTTTTCTACCAGGTGTTTTCCGTAACAGTAACCACATATAGAGTAAGTGGCGACAAATGAGTGCTCTTTTTTATTTAGATTTGATACAGGATGTTTTGAGTCGAAATTTAGGTGTCTTGGAGTTGTAACGTAACATGCAGAGTCAGCTTTGTGAGTAATTCATTCAGAAAAATCTTTGAAGTTTATTCTTCCGTCTTTTTCTAATATCTTCTCCCCCCATGAAAGTTTTAGGTGGCAAGGCAATTTTCTTACAAGATCCTTAATTAAAGTTTGGTTTTCTAGGTACTGGTCAAATTTAAATGAAGCGATTGTGCTGGATATTGCATTAATTTCGCTGGCAAAATTTATTAATTGGTCGAATTCATGTGCTTTAATTTGAGGAAAAGATTTGATTTTGTCAGTTAGCACTTCAAAAATTAAGTCAGGTCGACCGAATTTGCGCTCTAAAGTACTGAGAACTTCATTTAAATTAGATGGACTCATCAATAAACCACATACCGCTTTTTTAGCTTCCCCTTTCAGGCATTTCTAAAGTTTTATTGTACAGTCTTCGGCATCATATTGACACATGCTTGAAATTTTCCTCCTAAACTGACAAATAAATGATGGGGTCGAAAAACGGAAAATCCTTTTCTAATAATTGGCGTTTATTTATTTGATTTTCGAAATGTCTGGAAATATTTGCACTCTGTATAGCAGCGGTTAATTCTTTTATTGTGTCGTTTAAATCTTCTTTTATTCCTAAACTGGAATGGGTTGTTTGTGGCTGTTTTATTTTGTTTGATACCGAAAATATTTCACATTCAGAGGCATCTTTAAGAATTTTATTAAATTTATTATCATGTTTTAAAACCCAATCTGTAGTGTAATTTTCGTTATCAGTTTTTTCGGATAGAATATCATCACTTACAGCTGATCCACTGGCTTTGCTTTTTAATGATTCAGAATTTATTTTTGTTACATTAACTCTATGTTCCATTTCAAGTAGTCGAAGTTGTGTATCCATTTCTTTTTTCTGAAAATCCATTTCTTTTTTCTCAAACTCCTTTTCTATTTGCTGTCGTTGGATTTCCATATCTCGTTCCAACTGGGCTTTTCTAAGTTCGCTGCTTGATATATTGTGAGATAAAACTACCGATGTTTTGTTACTTCTTGTTTTATTGTTTATTGTGTTGTGCGTTGAAGCTAGAAATGTTTTCTTACTTTTTGTCTCATTTGAAGTCTCCAAAAGTTGAAAATCAAGTTCTGACGTGGGATTACTTTTCTGTTTTTTAGATTTTTGAGACATTGTTTTGCTATCTAAATTGTTTTGATTTGACTTTTCTTTGACTGCTTTTCCAAATTTTTCATGCCATTTGAAGTTACTATCAAGATGTCTAGTACCTCTATTTTTGCGTGGCATTATTGTAACTTTATTTTCTTTAATATTTTCTTCAGGATTTTTTTCAACAAATTTCTTAGAAATCGATATATTTTCTTCGTCCATAGGGCTGTTATCCGGCTCGAAGGACCAATAAAAGGGCTTTAGTATATGTGTCGGGGTTTTAAGTCGGGGTTTTAAAGTCTTATCTTTTGGACAAGTTTTATATTTCTTTGTGTTTTTGACTATCTCAAAGTCCCTGACAAAGTCAACATAATCCAATCATAACAAAAATAATAAGGCAACTAAATTAATAACATTAAATCTTAAGTGGGCTTAATAATTAGCAGACACTAAATCATTATGCTTTTTAATAAAATTATTTTAAAAAACTTTACATGCCCTTAAACTAATTTTTTCAAGATTTGACAATAGTTTTTCTCCACAAAAACACTCGCTAGAGTTATCTAAAGAATTTTTTTTAAGATAAAACATTTCACAATAATTTATTAAAAAGAAACAAGTGATTTTGTGAATAAATGAGATGGTTTTCCCGTTCAATAAACTCAATGTATTGGTCGTCAATAATTTTTTGAAAAATTACCCAGTTTTAATATATACATATTTTATCAATGCGTAAGTTACCTACCAACACATGTTCTTTTAAAAGCTGTATCTTACTTTTTAAATATTGCACACTACCGGAGAGATTAGTATCTGTTAGCGATATTTTACAAATCAGTTTTTTAATATTGCGAGGGTGTAGAAGACATATTACCTTAGTTTTGTAAATTGACTGGACGACTGGATAAACAAAGATGAAGCCAACATTAAAGTGTATCCACAATATCTTCGATTCTCAGGTGACCTTTACAAAAAATGACAGATTTCCCTCAACAACTAGAGATGCTAACAGTAATGGATTGTTGTTCAAAAATGTCATCAGGCACAGGCAGACTGTGTCACGTTCTTGGGTAAAAATCCAATTTTTGTTTATTTTAGTATTAGAACAATAAAATTTTGAAATGTCCTCAATATTTGATAAAACTTTTCTTAGGAGCTCAAAGTGTTTCAATACTTTCTTGTATTGCAGTTTCCAGTTGTTTCCTATCGACATCAGCTAATCGAACAGTAGATACAGGTTGTCTACTTAGGTATTTCGGAACATTTTCAACACTCTCCATTTACAACACACTTATCAAACCAAATAACCTGCTCGTTAGGAAAATGTTTGATGCAAACTTGTGGACGTTTTACGCAACTAAATTTTATGCATTTGTTTATCCACTGGCAAATTAAAAGTTGACACATATTCGGTTTCAGTTTTATAGTTGGACCGACAACCAACAACACTACACGTTCACGGCATTGTTATCTTTTTCGTGGGCTGCGTTATTTTAATAACTTAATAAATTATAAATAAATAAAATTCACATAAAATTCAAGCCCGAATTAAAAAAAAATCGACGTAAACAAACATAATATATATAATGATAGCTGGCCGGGAGGCGTTCTTTTGTGACCCTCCTACGGTCACGTCATATTTCCGCGCTCGGGCCGGTCTTTCTCGTGGGCTGCGATAAAGGGGCCCCAAATATAGTCAGTCTTCTTGAGATCCCTTCGGGTCCCCAAATACAAACCACTATTTTAAGGCCCCAAAGTACATTTTTTTTAAGAGCCTTCGGGGCCCCTTGGGCCGAGGACCCTCGGAGATCGTCGACTAGCCCAGCTGGCCAGTCTGGGCCTGAAAATGATTACTGCTTCAAAAATATAGTAGGGGACAATTCGCCGCGGCCGACTTACCGCGGGTTGATACGATGCGGGGACAATTTTTCCTGCAGTCCGACTCTCCGTGGGGGCATTTCGTCGTGAAAATTTTTGTTTATATTTTATTTTAATCTAACCCAACTTACTTTTTCCAAAATCATAGCTTCCCTGTTTTCTTGTTGGGAGATCAAAATCTATGTTTAACCTACTACTACTATGTCGGTTTAGAACGTTTTTCTACGTTGTCCGACGCCTATTCTCCACCTCCTTCGATCCTGACAGTCATGTTCCGTCAGGTTTTTTTGTCTCATTGATCTTTGGATTGACTGTTGCCATTCTAGTTTAGGACGCCCTCTTTTTCTGCGCCCTATTGGCTGCCATTCTAGGATCTGCTTTGGTAATCTTTCGTCGTTCATCCGTTGTACATGGCTATACCATATCAGTTGCCTTTTAGTGATGTCATCCGTTATGCTTCCTTCGATTCCCATTCTTTCTTTTATGATCTCATTTCTTATGTGATCTATTCTAGGCATTCTCATTGATCTTCTTATTGCATCCATTTCGACACTTTCCATATTTGTTTTGTATTTTTCTGTTACGCGACAAGTCTCTATTCCATACAATAGCGTGCTTTTCACCATTGTTTCATATATGTTAAATTTTACACCCTTTTTTATCTCTCTGCTCCATAAAATACTGTTAAGACATCCAATAACCTTTTTTGCTTTTTCTATTGTTTGTCCATTTCAATACATAAGTACTGTGTCTTGTCCACGTTCACTGTTAATCCCCACTTTTAGTATTCTTCTGTTAACTTTCTCATCATATACTACATGTCTTCTTTATAATAGCCACAATTACTTGGTCGTCAGCAAACTGTAGTGTGTATATGGTAAATCGGTCGTTAAGTTGTATTCCCATGCCGTGCACTTCACGTTTCCAGTTTTTTAGAGCTACTTCGATATATATTTTAAAAAGAGTTGGAGAGCTACAACATTCCTGTCTTAAGCCTTTTGTTACCAGGAATTCTTTTGAAAGTCGATTTCCAATTTTAATTTTAGATTTTGACCCTTTGCATAGTTCTTTTATCGGTTTTATGTATGTATGATTGATATTAGTTTGCTCTAACACTGTCCATAATTTTTCTACTGGAACGGTATCATATGCTTTTTGTAGGTCCACAAAGGTAACAGGAATCTCTATGTTTCTGGTGCTCCTTTTCTCAATTACCTGTTTTGAGACAAAATATATTATCACTACAAGATCTTCCTGCACGAAACCCACTTTGCTCTTCTTGTTCATGAAAATCATTCTCTATTAGATCTCTAAGAATCCTACCGTATGATCTACTTAGAGTACTGGTTACTGAAATTCCTCTGTAATTGTTGCAATTTAGCTTGTTTCCTTTTTTATGTATTGAGGATATGAATGCAATTTTCCAATCATTAGATACTGGATGTCCGTTTATGCACTGATTGATAATATATGTGAGATTTTAGAGTAGTTTCTCTGATCCATATTTGAGCATTTCAGCATATATTCCCTCAGGTTAGCTTTTCCGGATTTAAGCTTTTTAATATTATTCTTTATCATTTCTTTTTCGATGATTACTTCCTCTCCATAGACATGTTTAACCTAACCGGGATCAATTGATTGTAAACATATCCGAACCGGTGTCTGGACCACCAACGTTTTGTAAAAAAAAATCTTCACAAAAAAGTGGTATTTTTGAAAATAAATTACTTTTCAATAAGTTTTTCTAAAACATATATATAAAAAAATTAAAGAAAATATTATCGGCCGCGGCGAATTGTCCCATCTCCTAGTAGATAATGTATTCTACTGTGTGAGGACCGCTTTATTGCTCTTGAGCTTTAAAACGTATTGAAATGACGGTCTATGGATTATTGTGTTGATAATCGCTTAAGTGATTTGTTCAATAATAAAATATTAGAGTTAAGAGAGAGTTAAACACCGTTTTACAATAATTGCTTTCATATATCAATTTTTAAATGTTTTTTGCCTTAAAATATGGCTGTTTAACGCCCCCAGCTTGTAAAAACTCGCCAAATGACTCGGAAATTTACTTTCAAGCCGCGGAGGATAAGTTTCCTTTAAGTTCACTACATGGATAATTTTATATTTTTTGATTTTAGATATGACTGTTGGATGGGTGCATCATTAGTTTGTTCCTTTAACATCTCTGTGAATGCACATCGCTGTTCAGCGCCTACCAAAATTAACGAATATCAAAGGGTATATTCCGATTGGTGTCATGAGTTCGAAAAATATAAATTTGCATTGAAGCTTTGGGAAACACAACGACCGGTAAGTATTTTAAGACTTTTGATATTGTGTGTGTCAAAATTGGTACACGTTTTCTTCTTGAAGTTTCATCCAGCCTCTTAAATTCTTAAGCCAGGGCGTTTTTTTATTCTTTTGCTTTTCTTGCGTTTAATTTTTCTCTTCTGTAGGTATATCGGTGCCTGGCGTGTCAAATCTCCAATGTACCAAGAGAAGGAGAGCAGAAAAGATAATATAACAATTTTATATATCAAGAAGTGAACAATAAAGCGCTGTTTACAATTTGAATACAAAAATTCAATTTTCTGTAAAAATTTGAAGTTTTGCACCTGCTGACAATATTTTTTGTCTTAGCTTGTTCTTGACCCAAGGATCTCAACTTTTTATATCTTAGAGTCCGGCAAATTTCTTCTTATTTTAATCACAGCAAATATACTAGATTATTACAAGTAGTCCAATCAACGAGAGAGTTGTACAGTGCATCAAGGGGGGAGAATTTTTCTCTCCAGGAACAGGTTTAGAGTAATTAGGACATTCAGATATCAAAAGTTTCCACCTCTAGCCCCCCCGATTCAGTGGCGGAAGGGGGTAAAAAGTGCAATATTTCGGTTTTTTGTCTATACCTCGATTACAGCGCGGTGTCCACAAAAAATTATATATTAAAAATTAAAGAGCATTAAATTTCCTACCCAATGGGTATGCTAACCTAAACTTTAAGTGTAATAGATTTTGAGATAGTGGCAAACAAAAACCGTTAATTTTTGAAAAACACATTTTTGATCCATATTTTTATCAGACGTTTATCTAACAGTTTTGTTTTTAATTTTTGAAAAAAATCGTATAATAACGACAATGTAGTGCATTCAATGTTAAATACTCTGCCAATATATGGGCCCCTAAGCTTACACTAGGTACTATAGTTATAGTGTACGTGCTAATATAACTAAAAACTTAAATATATTTTATTTAACTCCCGACTAAATTACCTTTCGTTTAATACCACACAAGCCATGTTTTGACAAACTCAAATTTTTGAAATCTACCCCCACCCTTAAAAAAAAACAAAAACTAAAATGTATTTTGTTTAACTCCGGACTCAATTACCTTTCGTTTGATATCACACACGCCATATTTTCACGTAAACTCTAATTTTTGAAATCTACCCCCACCCTCTAAAAGAAAACTGAAATATATTATGTTTAACTCCAGACTCAATTACCTTTCGTTTGATATCACACACGCCATATTTTCATATAAACTCTAATTTTTGAAATCTAACCCCACCCTTTTATTTGGCTTGTGTTCGGTGGATTTTGTTTATTTTTAAATGGGACCATCTCGACCCCAGACCCAGCCTAGGTACCAAATTTCATTAAAATCGGACAAGCGGTTTTTGAGTTATGCGCGTTGGTCGTTACAGACAGACATACAGACAGACAGACAGACGGCGCAACAAAAAAGTTTCAAAATCATCTAAAACGCAAAGATATATAAAAATTTTTCAAATCGGAGCAACTTTTTTTCTCGAAAAAATTAGGATCACCCTAGCTCACACTACTATAGTATAGTATTGTGTGAGCTAAAAAGAAAATTTTTTATCTGACAATATGTCATCATAAATTAAAAGTTACAGGTGTTTTAGTTTTAAGTTAATATTTCTGGTTTTCAACAAAAAAACTGTATAATTGCTTTTACAATCACCTTCTTAATCATCATCATTATGAGTCTTCGGTTAAGCTATCGACTTTAAGGGCACTAGGACGACGGTAAATTAAAAGAAAAAGTTGGAATCACAATTGAAGTATTGAAGTGTAATAAGAAAAAATTTAAATTGATTTATGTCAATTAGCCTTCTATAAATCATTCTGAATATATTGTATTGACTGTGCCTACAAATTCTAAATTCATGTTGCATATGAATTAAGAAGAAAACTTTTGCATCTGTAGATACAAAAACCGATGCAATTATGTACGTGCGTAGTATTATTTGGATAGGGGTGGTGTATAAATGTTTATAATTATTACTATTATAATTATTTTGTTTGTCTTGCTTTTATAAACTTCTGGCTTGATTTCTTTATATTCATTATAATTGATTAAAACGAACAAGCCTTTTAAAAATTTTCTCTGACAATTAAGGCATAAATGGAACATGGACATCTTTTTGCAGCTGCATTTGATGCTGCTGTAGTCAGTTACGCATTACTACCAAAAAATCATCTGAAAAAATTGTTTTGATGTCACTTAATATTTGGTGAAGACTGGAACTATACAGTTTGCTTTAGATTCTCAACCCCATAGTTCTGGAGCTAGCCAATTCGATAACCAAAGGTGTAGCTACTTGATAATATGTTAATCTTTTAGGGAACTTTCATTTGCCGAAGAGTTATATCATTTTAGCAGGCATAACTGTTAAGCAAGTTCTACTTCAGCATGCAAAGAGCGGATTTTTGGATTTCAGGGTATTTTTTGTAAACCTTTATAAATCCTAGCTGACCCCTCCAAAATGCCTCTGATATTCAATCGCAATCAGTAAAAGCATGCAGGAACAATATTTCTTTTAGTCCTAGCTGCTGCATTTCGTAGATGGAATATGCTATTTCTACTTATCCCTATTTATAAACAGAATATTGTGGTTGGGTGGAGTATTTACGACCTGGATTACCGAAAAATCTATATTCTACAAAGACAACTGCATGGAGTTTGAAATTGCAGTGCTCACAATATCCTGTGATGTTTGCAGTAATTTATTTATTTATTTATTTTAATTTTTTTTAAATTTATTTAGGTACAATAACAGGGTTGCCCCCAAGTAGTACATTCCTTAATTACTCTAAAAAGCTAAGATCTAAAGTAAAAATAACAAAAAAATAATTTGTCAAAAGACGTTACACAAAAATAACTTATTCACTACATCAAAATAACATATCAATATCGGTTAGTTGCATTCATTACATAATTTTATCAATCTTACGCTTAAGGGATGAATTGCTGTAGGTAAATATATCAATATCGATAAATGATTGCATGTATTTATTAAAAAGTGACATTATTTTATTAACGATACTATTTTTCCCTATGTCTGTTTTATAAGAGTTCAAGTAAAATAATCTGGTACCTCTGTTTTGACTTAAGGGTGCAAACAAGTTTAGAAGCGATAGTAATTTGGGACAGTTAATTTCGTTAGCTAAAATTTTATGACCAACTTTTAACGCAAGCTTGTCTCTTCGATTGCTAAGACTATCTATTCCAATGATTTTTAAGCGTTCTTCATAATGGTACAGTTTTTTGTCTATGCCTAATTTTAACAGCAATTTCAAGTCAATCTCTATTTTTAGGATTGAAAAGAAATTACTGACTTACACTAATTAGATTATCGAAAGTTAAATAAACTAATTTTTTCATAAAACAGCGTCTCTTTTGTTTTGCAGCCTTAGTACTCAATTTTTAAATTTATAAAAAAAATTATGTATTTGTGAAAATTGAGAAATCTAGTTAAAATTTCAATTTGCTGCATGCTTTGTAGTTCAATGAATAGAGGCCAAAATAGGGGGGCTACCCTACAAAAGGTCCGGTAGTTGTGAATTTTGGATATGTTGTTAAGCTCAGGAGGGTAGTTAAAAATCTGAGTTTTCGTCACCCCCACCCCTGTGCTCTATCCGCCATCTTGAAAAAACCATAAAAAATTGGCACTTTTTTTAGTTTTTTGCCTTTATTTTCGTTCCAGTACACTGAATCGCAAAAAGAGTTATATGAAATTTTTTAGAGGATATAATTATCCACAATTGCGGGGTACTATGGTTGTTCTGCGAGCAGTAGTAACGGAGCTAGGGAATTTCCAAAAATGACTAAAATCACGTGTTTGGGCAAATTTTCAGATTTTTTCTACTTTAGCCGGCATAAGCTCCTAAATACTTTGTTCTAGGGTAAAAGTTCTAAGAACATATCTTGTAGAGAATTTTATCAGCTACAAAATCCATTCTTTAAATGTATTTTTAAGTATTGTAATGGAGTGGGAGTAACTTTTAACTTAAAGTAAGTAAGTTAGAAAATAATAATTTTTTAAAATTTAGTGCTTTAAACGGCACGTTTTTTATTTATTTTTATTTTTTTGTGTAAATTTAGTGACGTACAAAAAGGTAAGAGAGCCTAGGGGTCAAACACCTCCTTAAACTAACCACCTCTTCAAAAACCCCCCCAGACCCCCCAAAATCTAACATATTTAGGTTTTCCCAAATTTTCTCAAAAAATACGCTTCTAAGAGAAAAATGTATAATACACTTTTTTGTAGACAATGAAATTTCCTTTTGAAAAAGGTGCAACTCGATGGGGGCCAACTATTTATAAACTCTTCAGTGGCGTCCGTTAATTAAAGTAGTTTAAAAAAGTAAAAATATATCCATGTTTTTTCCAGGATTTATTCGATTTTTTTTTAAATCAAGGTTTATAGAACAAAATGTGTTATACATTATTGTAGCAAATAAAATTTCCTTTAAAATGCTGTAGAAGAAAGTCGGAATGGTTTCATGGTTATAAATTCAGAGGCGCCCGTAAATTTAACCAATTTTAAAAAATCATAAATTAAAATATTTTTGGTGGGTGTGCTTTCGGGCTGTTCGGCCGTCGTCGTTGGAAATTCGTTCTCGACGTTTCGCCATCTCGAGTGGATGGCATCTTCAGGAGATGTGGACTGTTTGTCGGCTTCTCGAAGACTGGTCTTCGTGAAGCCGACAAACAGTCAACATTTCCTGAAGATGCCATCCACTCGAGATGGCGAAACGTCGAGAACGAATTTCCAACGACGACGGCCGAACAGCCCGAAAGCACACCCACCATTGGACGATGGCCGCGAAAGCCTTTCACAATTTGTAAAATATTTTTGTTACAAGTTTTATCTAATTTTTTCAAAAACTAAGCCTAATTTTAAAAAAATGCTATGATGCACTTTATTGACAGTAAAATTCTCTTTTCAACGGTGTATAACTCGGTGGGGTTTGACAACGAACCCGCCAGCGACGTCCGTAAATGGGAGCCATTTAATTAATTTTTTTAAAAATTATGTTTTGCACAGGTTTTATTTGATTTTCTGAAAACCATACCCTTTATCAAAAAAATGTTTTTTACTTCATTGTGGATAATAAAATTTCCTTTTAAACGTTGTGTAACATGGTGAAAAATATTTCATATTTACGGCCCCAATGGTGTGCTTAATTTAAAAAAAAAAAATTTAAATCACACATTTTTTAAAATTGGATTAATTTACGGGCGCCTGTGAAGTTATTACCATGAAACCAATCCGACTTTGTTATACACCATTTAAAAGTAAATTTGATTATCTACAATAAAGTATAAAACACATTTTTTGATAAAGGGCTTTTTTTAACTACCCTTTCGACCTTAATACCATATCCAAAATTCAGAACTACCGGACCTTTTGTAGGGTAAAACTCCTCTATTCATTATACTATTGATATATTATAGATACATTAGTAGATGCTACATATTTAAGTAAATTGATTGGTTTACATCTTTGGCTTTGACAAATTTCTTCTAAAATTAAAAACAAAAGTGTTAGATGAACAAGTTTGAACAAAAATAAGGGGCAATAATGTGTTTTTCAAAAATTAACGGTTTTTGGTGGCCACTATCTTATAATCTGTTACACTTAAAGGTAAGGTAGGCATAACCGTTTTGTAGGGAATTTGATGCTATTTAATTTTTAGCCGTAATCGAGTTATAGGCAAAAATCCGAAAAAGGCACCTTTTCACCCCCCTCCGCCACTGAAGCGGGAGGGCTAGGGGTGGGGATTTTTGATATGTTAACGTCGTAACTACCCTAAACATATTCCCGAAGAGAAAAATTCCCCCCCCCCATGCACTCTACAACCCCTTAACTAAAGTTACTAACTGATTATATTGAATTCCCAATTCTTATTTTATAGTCTCACTTCTGACACCAATTGTTACGGCTTCACAACGACGAATAAAACTCGCAAAGGTCAAAAACGATATGTCAATTTTTTTTGACAATTATGTACAAAACACGCAGTTAAACTTACTAATAACGTGCTAATAACTCACTACCGAAATCGGCCTATTAACTTCGTTAATATCTCGCGATTACTACAGTTCGTTATCTCTGACTGACCCTCGAGGCGCGATGTATATAGTGCAGGCGTTGTGGTAGTTGAGTATGCATAATATGAGGACCGCAGTTTGACAATGGATTCTAGCTGACAAAAGGTCGCAGATTAACGATCTAGATGTTGCCACGCCAGATCTTGGTCCAATTTTTTTTATACACCTTTCTCTTATATAGCCGTGTTCGAATTTCTGAAAATTTTACTAAGTTGACGCCTTAAAGCCACAATGACAGATTAATCTGAAAGATGAAACACCCCCCAAAAAAAGATTCTAGGTACGGCTCTAGCAGCAAAGGTGATCCCTCCTACTCATGTTTTCTCCACATCCTGCGCCATAATTTTGTACAAAGTACAATTAGATTTGTGAGGGGGCGATGGCTTACTACCGCCACTGATTCAAGTTTTAAAAATCTTTAATAAAATCGAACCAAAATTAATTTCTTTGCTGATTTTTAAATATTCATTTAATTTACGGACGTCCCCAAAGTTTTAAAAATTAAACTTTTCTGACCTTGTTATAGACCGTTTAAAAGGAAATTTTATTTTCTACAATCGAGTATGAGACATTTTTTGATAAAGAGCTTGGTTTTTTGAAAAATCGGGTGAAACATGTGTCAAAAATTTATTTATTTATTATTATTTTTTTTTTCAAATGACCCCCATTTACGGACGTCGTTGGAGAGTGTGTCATTATTCAAACCGTACTAACTTATACATCGTTGGAAAGGTAATTTTATTTTCTACAATAAAGTTAGAAAGACTTATAGAAATAAACATGCACATGAACAGCGTTTAAAAGCTATTTTTATTATCTATAATCGACTATAGGGCACAATTTTTGATAGAGGGCTTGGTTTTTAAGATAATGGGGTAGAACTTTTGACAAACATGTGGTCTTTAGTTTTGTTTACATTTTCTCAAAAAACGGACGCCGCTGAAGAGTTTGCTGTTAACCTGATTGCACTAACTTATACACTGTTTAAAAGGGAATTTCATTTACTACAATAAAGTGTAGAATAATTATTTTCCTAAAAAGCTTAGTTTTTGAGAAAATTTGATAAAACTTGTAAAAAAATTGGTAAGTTTAGTGATTTTTCAAAATTGATGAAGTTTATGGAGGCCCGTAAATTGGTATAAATAAAACTAATATTGCCCTATTATATATCGTTTAAAAGGAAATTATATTGTCTACACCCTACTATAAAACACAATTTTTGACAGAGAGTTTGGTTTTCAAGAAAATCGAGGAAACAGGTAATATGCATGTTTCTTTTTTTTTTTTTTTAATTGCATTACGTCAATAAACGGACGCCGCTGGAGAGTTTGTGTTTGGTTGCACCCCACTGACTTGTATATCGTTAAGAAGGAAATTTTATTGTCTACAATAAAGGTAATTACCTAGTACTAAGAAGCTTAGTTTTTGAGAAAATTTAAAGAAAACCTAAAAATTTTAGGTTTTTAGGGGTCTGGGGGGTTTTGAAGCTTTTTGTAGCGTAAATTTAAAAAACTAAAATAATTTTATTTTTAGGTTAGGTCTTACATATTTTTTATTCCTTTCTCTGTTATTGTGGCTTTAGGGCATCAATATAGTTAAATTTTCAGAAATTCGAACACGACTATAAGAGGGGGGATAAAAAAGAATTGGACCAAAACCAGGCTTGGCAACATCGAGATCGTTAATCTGTGACCTATTCTCAGCTAGAATCCACGGTCAAAGTGCGGTCCTCATATTTTGCCACCTACAGCGCCTGCACTAATACTAGTTTTTGCTGGAAAGTTCGCGTCCGAGTACGAGTGTGTCATAGATAACGCAACTGAAACCTAGACTAAGAATACAACCATATGATAAGTCAACCCAATACTACACTAAACCTAAATAAATTCTAACTATAAAATTCAAATAACTTAAATTTGTAGCAGTATGTTACACGAAACCTCACCCTTAATAGTTATGCCCTCCTTGCAATCACTCAAACTTTTAATAAAGACTGCTATACTGTAGAAAGTTAAATAGTGCGTTAAAACTACATAATATGGCAATCAGAACTTTGCAAATTTAGAATAAAAATACATACATACTTTTAAATGAGCTCATATACTCTCCGGTACTTTTAGTCTTCATAAAACAACGTTTTTCATTTGGTGTTTGCTGCTTAAAATTTGGAGAAAATTGTAATAACATTTAAAAAAGACTACGACATAGGTTTCGCCCACAGGCCACCTGCCGAATGTACCAATTCAAAATATTTGTCCTAAGCAAGTGACTTAATTTAGACGATATGTTATAAACAATAATAAAACTAGAGACTTTGTTTGAAAGTTAATATGAATAAAATTTTGCAAAAAAAAGGTTAGTGAAAAATCAAAATAAATTGCAAATACTTAATTTCAAAAAAATTATATTAAACTAAAGAAGATACAATCTGTTTCATAAAAAAATGCGGAGCTTGCATGTGCCACAAAATAATAACCAGAAACTGTTATTTTGCGCTAAGTTTCAAATATTTGCCATAGCCACCCACGGCCAAACGCGCCCCACTCCCCCCTACTTTTATATGGCATCCGCTTGTCTCTTTTCTATTCTTCTAACTCTAATAATAAAAATGTTATACCACGGATCACCTAACAAACAGATAGGGAACTCAGGTGGTGGGGGGTGCTACGCGCATCTTTCACGCAGCCTGCCATGTTGGGGTCAACCACTCCAGAGGCGCATTCTGTATTTCAATATTTTTTAGACTTTTAGTACGTGTTGAGCATTAGTGGTGTGTAGATGTGATTTTTGTATTTGATATATGTTATTTTTGATTTTAAACAATGGGAACGGTTTGTGCCGTAAGAGACTGTAAATCCACGCGACGGTATACTCTTAATCGAAGTAATTTTCGATTTCCGCAGAATCCTATAAGGCAAACTTATACATTATTTTATCTTTCGATTTTTTAAAAACTTTTGGCCATATCCTATACAAGGTGTTCAATAATTAAATGTCCTATGAGATGAATCTGTAAATGATTTAAGTACAAAGAGTTCTTAAGGACATATAGATCTGCAACCCCTTTGATGTTGTTTTTTTATTTTTTTTATACTTTTGCAGGATTTGTTATATTTATCTCAAATTTAAAAATACGTCGCCATTAGATCCTAAAAACAAGATATAAACTATGGTTTGTTTAGAAAGTTTTTGATGTTTTGTATGAAACAGCGGCATAAGCTCAGTTTGTAGAAAAGGGAAATTTGTAGATTGGGATTTTGATCCTTAAATTAAGCAGAGGTTCACAAATTAAAAGGGTAGGGAACAATTCGCCGCAGCCGATTAACCGCGGCCGATTCGCCGAGGCTGGCTGATTGGCCACGGTTCGTTTTGCCACGTGGACATTTCGCCGCCAATCGAATTGCCGCGGGGCAATTTGCCGCGGGAACATTTTGCCGCGAAATTTTTGTTTTATGATATTACCATTGTTTTATTTACCTTGACGTCACATAATATTTTTTTATAAAAATAATGTTTTCAAACTTTCCAACTATTTATTTGGTGGTAACTGTACAATCCAGCATTTTTTAATTGGAAAAAATAAATAAAATGACGAATGTAGAATGGCGGTTTTTGCCATTTATGAACCGATATGCATCAAACTAGAAACTTTAGGATCTTTCAGGGCGCTGAATATTATTTTTAACTTAAACTAAAACAAATCAAAATAGGACCCGACCTGAAACACCCAAACTTTTGAATTTGATGCATATCGGTTCAAAAATGAAAAAATCCGCCATGTATCGCCATTATGATTTTTTAAAATTTAAGTTAAAAATAATGATCAGCGACCTTAAAAATCTCATCAGTCCGAGTTAGATACAAATCCGCACATAAACGGAAAAATCCGCCATTTTGAATCCGCCATTTTATTTATTTTCCTAATAAAAAAAATGTTGGAAAGGTTTAAAAAAAGTTATAATCAAACAAATATATATGAAGTCAAGCTAAATACAACTGTTTAAACAATTCCCAATGGTAACATCATAAAACAAAAAAATCTCACGGTGAATTGTCCCCGCGGCGAATTGGACCACAGCGAATTGACCGCGGCGAATTGTGCCCTATCCATCTAAAGGGCCCTCAATAAAAAGAGAAAAAAATGCATTTTAGCACTAAATTTATTAACATTTTTAAAACAGATTGTTGGGTAATACGTTTCAATATTTTTAGATATTTTTAAATAATTTTGAAACTTAATTATTACCGTTATGGTAATGCATAATTCCACAAAATTTTAATGGTCTGTTATAATTTTTAAGAAACAAACAAAAAATCGAAAAAAAATTCTAAGTTTAACATTTCCCATTTCCACAACCCCTTAAAGTTTCATGCATCATTTAAATTACACCCTGTATAATACACTATTATATAACAATTGGTCAAGAGTTTTTGACACAAATTTGTTATAATTTTTTATTATGCTACTATTTACACTTCTAAGAATACATATAAAACAACAATTTTTTTTTTAATATTGGATTTTACTAAATTTTAAAATATTAATTTAGCGTGAAGCAATTTTGTGCTAATTGTAAAGATTATTTGGTCACCCTGTATCTCCTTAAACTTTCAGTTTTTTTTTAAACTAATAAATAATATCTGATTCCAGTAAATTAAGAAATTACTCTACAATGTCAAACTTCTTATATTTAAAATTCACAATTTTACTCCTCTTGAAACTTAATAAATGTTTTCCCATGACAACAAAAAAAGCAATCAATTTTTTTCTTTTTGTGCTTGGCTGTATGCTGGAAACGACAATATGCTAACGTATTCTGAACGAAGAAGAAGACCTCTTTTTGTGCTTCCCATATCTCTCATTCAATAGAACACATTATTTCCATAGTCCCCTACAGCAGACAAGATATAATATTTTTACGCGGCCGAGACTCTAAAATTCATTTTAGCTCCCATTTTTAGCAAAACAAAACTATTTTAATGTTTTTATTGTTTCTGGCTGTAAAAATATTTTTTCGCATCAACAATCTGAAACATTCATATTTTATGATAAATTTATTTTAGTCCGGCTCTGAGTTTGATTCCCAATGCTCAGCCATCGTTGAATACTCCGAGATCAAAGACGGCCAGCCGGCTTATTTATCTGTTTGTTAGGTGATCCGTGGTTATACCAACGTGTGAATTCGAAATCGTGTGAAAGTCAAACTGCGCATGCAATTTCAATTGAGTTCCGCATCTTGGTTTGGTCCTCGCTCGAATTTCGAGGAGTACTCGCTCGGGGAGATTTTAAGAATAACGACACTAGTTAACAACTTTAAATTCTTTATTGGGGGAGACGCAGGGGTGCAGGGCCGTACCAAGGAAAAAATTTGGAGTGGGGTGGAGAGATTTCGCTCTTCGTCTTTTCATTGGATGCACGCGGTTTGCTTTCTCCGCCTTACAGACTTAGATCATATTGTTGTCTCTCGCACTTGTAATTTTCGGATAAAGGAATTAAGTTTGCTTAGTGTACAATACAAATTATAAAAGATGCACTTAAAAAACTGATAATCAAATCTAAATAATAAACTGTTTAACTATATTTTTAGAAATGCTCTTCGAGAAAAAATGCCAGCAGCGATGACAATGATTATTCCAACGAAATATACAGAAACCTGTTGTGATTGAGTAATAATAATGATCTGTTTCCACAGTAATAGTAATTACCCAATTACATAAAATTTTAGAACATTACCTTTTTTAAAGGTAAGCTGTTTTGTAAATCGGCAATAATTAGTTATTTTGTTGGACCTTAGTAGTTGAAGTATTTTTTCTATATACAGTGTACTCCGGTTATAACGCACCTTCAAGGGACCAGAAAATGTGTACTTTATAAGCAGACGTACATTTAAAAAAAAACACCATTAAAAAGTATGTTAGAACGTACATTTTTTATTTGGAATAAAATGGTAACTTATCAACACTTAAAAATAAGAAAATAAAAAACTAAACCACCTAAGCTAAAACTAAAAACTAGTAAAATCTTTATACCTATACTTATGTAATATGTATTTAACCACAAAGTATGTAGGCAATAACTGACGGCCTACCGCCTGCAACACGCGTTCCAATGAGAAAACCGCGAAATCGGTTACTGAAAAATCCCCGAATTTTTCGGAGAATCACCGGTGATCTTCCGGTTTTAACGTACACTCGTACGTTACAACCGGAATATTATTATATTATATATATATATATATATATATATATATATATATATATAATATAATATAATATAATAATATTCCGGATTTTTGAAAAAAATGCGCATTGAAAAATACAAATCGACGTATTCAAGCGTTTTTTCCATCACACCCTCATTTATGCGTTATCGAATTTATTCCATTTGGCTGTTCCACACTGTATATACTTTTATATGCTTAAGGGTGCCAGAGCGGGAACAACCCATATACATAATATTCCAATACTCCCGATTACCCATTTACACAATGCCTAATTAATATGTGCTCAATATTTTTAGTTCGTAATGTGTGCTTCATGAAATTAAAGGGTTAGAACTTGACAAGTTCTACACCCCGATGGGTATCTGTATTACAATTAATTTTTAATTAATTTTGATACTGTAACAAAACAAGTAATATACAATTACATTTAGATTTAGAGTATTATGTATATGCCACAACGGGATTCCTTAGTAGAGCTCTTGCTTGGACTATATAAACACCTGTAATAAAATTTTTCTACTAAACATTAAGTCAAACCATTCTTGTTAGGTACCTAGCTTATTAATTTTTTTTGATCATAGGTAATAGTAGGGGGTCTGGAGAGGACGGGAAAAAGTCAGGGGCTAATGGTTATAATTATTATTTATTAAATATTTTAAGGCTGCAATATTTATGTTTTAAAAAATATTTTAGGGTCACTGAGATCACCCTGTCGAAGATTTATTTTACTTATCTGCTCATATACGTATATCCTTCTGCGTATTGGCAGAAATCAAATGGTGCGGCGGTGTTGGTAGTTGCGATGGCAAAATTCCATAACTATATTTTTGGAAAGAGGGACAACGCCAGAAAAACATTTATTTAAAGTTTTTAACAGTGCAGTTTTTATATATCTTGTTTGGTCTTTAAGATATGCAAACAATGTAAATAAATGGCACAATCTACTGGTCAAACGACATACAAGAGTGGATTTTTTTTGAAGTGTAAACTTCTTTAGGCGCGTTTAGCAGTTTTTGTGGGTAGTGAATTGAACTGAGCCGTCAGGCTCGGCCATGTAACGCTTATTCGGGTGAAATCGGCTCAAGTCGACTAACTGTGAGAAACATTCAGGGAGCGATATGATGATGCGGATGAAGGCCAGTATACAGAAGAGTTCGGTTCGGTCCGCTTTGCAGAATATGTTATGGGCCAGTATTATTAATTTCGCCTTGTTGAAGTTCACACTTCTGCCGTGTGGTCTTAAGCACACACAATAATTTTTTGTTCTATATTCTTCCGTTGTCGAGATATGGAAGATTTCATTTCAAATATTAATTAATATATAAGGGCGGTGAGGGGGAATGACTAGAGGGGGGCGGCCAAGAAAGATTTTTATTATCAGGAGGCACCCTAATTTACGAAAAAATACCTCAAATGTAGGTGAGGGCCGATTTTGCTAATTATCTTAATGACATATTATCATATCAGAAACATGCCCAGTTTTGGCGTAATGGCCTAAATCAAAGAGTGCTACTGCGCGTGGGGTTAACAAAACCCCACGGATATGTACCTTTCTGAAAAGAGCGAAAACGGCGGAAAAATATTTATTAAGATTTTTTTTTCGTATCTGGTCTAGTTTAGAAAATAAGGGAAAAAATAAAAAAATTAAATTTGAAAATACATACTTTTGTTTATATCTTGTTTAGTTTTCGAGATATCCAATAGACTGTAAGCACATCATACAGGGTGGTCCAATAAGGCTGACCACCGGATTTATCTCCGAAACTACTATCGCTACGACTTTGAGAACAAAATTGTTATCATAAAATCATGTCTTGCGCGTTCACCTAAAATGTTTTTGTTTCTGTAGCTCCCCGCTAGGGGGCAGTAATCACATCTTCCAACTGGAAAAATTGCATTTTTGGATAAAACACTATGATTAACACACACAAATTATACCATATTCATATTCCCTGAACAATTTTGCATAATTTGAACCGCTCGCCTGTACCTCTGTGTCACTTCCCCACTGGGAGGCAATAAAAATGTCACTGTTTATTAAAAAATTAATTACTGCTAATGAGTAACTAAACCTGATCTTATTATTTATTTGGCTTATTAAGAGAAGCCTAAAAATGCAAATCTTCTTGGCTTTTTGTTTGAGTTTGTATTTTTTCGAAAGAGGAAATTTTTAAAAAATATCAAACCTCAAAACTTAAATTTCTTTAAAAAATTTAGATACAAACATATGAATATTTTTACTTGGGTTTATTAAGTAATATTTATTTATTAAGTTGCTGAAACCCGCATTTTAAGTTTTAACTTAGTTTGAAATATATTTAAGAAATAAGTTTTCTAAACGTGACCTTATTTTGCTTGATTGCATTTTAGTTTTACACCTCTGTATTTTTATGGGTGGCCACCACATTTGTCTTATAAGGGCTCTAATTCACTAGGCTAAACCAAAAAGCTATAACTTTGGTACAAAATGATCTATGTCAGTATCCTTTTTCTGGATTCGTTGAGATTTGTGATAATAAAAACATTTAAAATTTTTTATGTAGGTTATTTATTTCAAAGAATGATCTGCTATTTAAAATATCTACTGAAATACCTAACACCCATTATAAAAAAACTGAAACTAAAAAAACTAATCAGATAACAATTTGACAGAAAAAAAACACTTTTAAAACGTACATAGGTCTAAGCTAAAAAACTACAAAAAAAATACACGTTTTGAAAGTCCATCGATGTCTTACAATAATTGTTCAAAATGCTTGCCGTCATTTTCAATGCAAAGGCGCATTCTTAAGACCGTAGTGGCAACAGCTGCCTCAATTTCGGCAACTGACAAACTAAGAATAGCATCTCTTATTCTTAGCATCATATCCTCTCTAGTTGTTGGTGGCATTTGATACACAATATCTTTAATATGGCCCCATAGATAAAAATCCAAGCAAGTCAGATCTGGTGAACGTGCTGGCCACGGAAACACACTTCCTCGCCCAATCCACCGATTTGGGAACTGTCTATCCATCTCCTGTCTTACTTCTCTGGTGTAATGAGCTGGACAACCATCGTGCTGATACCACATTGCTTGTCGGTTTGCTAATAAAATATCATCAAACAGGGTAGGCAGGTATTCTCGCAGAAGTTCTAAATAACTGTCTCCGTTTAGTGTATTGGGAAGGAAGACTGGTTCTAATATTTTACCCGCAAATATTCCACACCACACATTAACTTTCCACCGGTGTTGAGTATGGTCTTCTCTAATCAAATATGGATTTTCCTGGGACCAGTATCTCATGTGAGTATTTACTTCACCGTTTTTATGAAATGATGCCTCGTCAGACCACAGTACTTCCTTAAGAAAATCTGGATTGTCTTCCAACATGCCGAGACACCAGTTGCAGTGGTCAAGCCGTTTATCATAATCATTTTCTTTCAGCTCCTGTACTAATTTCATTTTATAAGGATGGAAATTCTGCTCTTTTAGTATTCTCAAAATCGTGCTTCGGGTGATTTCAAGATCTATGGAAACTCTCCTGGTGCTTAGTCTAGGATTTGCAATGAAATACCCAACCACGTTTATGGTATTTTCTTCGTTTCGAGCTCGACGTCTTCTGCGTGGGTGTCGTATGGGTTGGATTTGACCATGGAGGTCAAGACGGCGCACTAGCCTTTGAATAACTCTTCTTGCTGGATGGTATCTTGCAGGGTAGCACTCATGGTACACAGCCAACATATCCATCGCCTCCGCATTTGTGTATGGCATTTTTAAAAAGTACAAAATAACGTTAAAAAAAACAAAAGTTTGGCAATTTTTTAACAATTAAAAGTCATTAACTCAATTGGCAAGAATTATAACAAGTGTGATATTAAAATAATGTAAAATAAGGTCCCGTGTCACCATATAATACACACACAAAACGTTTTTTATAAATATCTTGAAAACTAAGTCAAATATTGAACTAGGAATTTCAATATTATTTTAAATTAATAGCGTTCAACCACTTTAAGTAAAAATATCCATATGTTTGAATCTAAATTTTTAAAGAAATTTAAGTTTTTAGATTTGATATTTTTTAAAAATTTCCTCTTCCGAAAAAATACACACTCAAACAACAAGCCAAGAGGATTTGCATTTTTTAGGCTTCTCTTAATAGGCCAAATAAATTATAGAATCAGGGTTAGTTACCCATGAGGAGTAATTAATTGTTCAATAAAAGGTGACATTTTTAATGCCTCCCGGTAGCGAAGTGACACAGAGGTACATGCGAGGGGTCTAAATTATGCAGAATTGTTCAGGGAATATGAATATGGTATGATTTGTGTGTGTTAATCATAGTGTTTTATCCAAAAATGCATTTTTTCTAGTTGAAAGATGTGATTACTGCCCCCTAGCGGGGAGCTACATAAACAAAAATATTTTAGGTGAACGCGCAAGACACGATTTTATACTAACAATTTTTTTCTCAAAGGCGTAGCGATAGTAGTTTCGGAGATAAATCCGGTGGTCAGCCTTATTGGACCACCCTGTATAATCTATAAATCACTAGACAAACAACAGTGAACATTTTTTGTTGTATCTCTGCTGGTTGCTGAGATATTGAAGAATTAATTTTAAGGGGTTGCTAGGGGGTGGACGGGGTATGACCGAGAGATGGGGAAGCCAAGATAGATTTTCCTAGTCAGGAGTCACCCAAGTTTCAAAAAATATACCTTGGCAACTCTCTCTACTATGTCTTCTAAGGATATTTGCAACGGCTTCTTGGGAAATCGTAAATCCGAAAATTACGTAGACATTGTTAACAATTTATTGGCCTATATAAAGCCATTTTCAGCAGTTTTAAAATAGTATTTCTTCATTCACACTTGGACTTTTTCCCAGAAAACCTTGGAGCAGTCAGTAACGAACATGGTGAATAATTTCACCAGGACGTTCTAGTCGTGGAGAAGATATTATGGCAAATGGAGCCCCGCCATGTTCGCAGACTATTGCTGGACGCTGAAGAGAGATGTTTCTGATGCAAAATACATTCGAAAGTCATATATGACTACATTTTCCAAGTAAATATATCACTTTGTACTTAATTTTTCATAATTTATACACACATTATAATATATATTTTCGCAAAATTTTATTGCTTTGTCACTTTGAAACCCTGCCTGATTGATAGAAAAATTCTGAAAACATATATGAGATATGTGTAAAAAGTACTACCAAGTACACCCACTTCAGCTCGTGAGACAGATTTTTTTTTACTTTTTGTTGACCAGTGTTATCTTTCTCATTATTACCACTCTGACATGAGAAAAGACCTCTGTTGCGCAAGCTCCTCATGCAAACCGCCCAAAAAGTTCAGCCGGTATGGGGCAGAAGAAGAGATTTTGCTTCAGACACGTAAAATTCACTAAATCTGAAGAGCTCGCGACTATGTTATTAGTCGAGACAAATTATTTCACATAACACTCGATCACTTAGAGATTATTCAAATTTTGCTATCCAAAGTATATGATATAAATGATCGCATCGTTCAATTACGAGAATAGAGCCCATGGGTATTTCGGAAACGGTATTCTGATTAAATGATAAAAAAGTTGCGCTATTCGAAGTCTAGCCATCAGATGCTGTATTAAAATTTATAATATCGGAAGGGGTTTTTAAAATATCACTCAGGAACTAGAAATTGATCTTGTTAACAAATTTTATAAAAATTAGGCGCTGACTCGTGACGTAGGTTGACATTAGCACCCCGACATAAATTGTAATTTTGGAACATACTCATTTGCATCTCTTTTTAATGCACAGCTTATTTTTTATTGCTGCACAGTAGGCTCCCGGATCTGATTTTTGACCAAAATTAGAAAAATAGGTTTTGTAACAATATTTTGTTTTGAAATGAGAAAGAAGTAATCATCATCAAAATGGCGAATTGAAAATGGCGAATTCAAAATGGCGAAGTTTCCTATTTATGAACCGGTAAGTATGAAATTTAGTGTTAATAGTCGCTAAATATGATTTTTGACTTAAATTTAAAAAACTTATTTACCAATAGGTTTCCAATTTGTAACTCTGGCGTGTCTAAAGTATCATTATAAAATCAAACTTAAAAATTACATCACAGAAAGGGCAGAGTTTTCTATTTATGAACCGATATGTATCAAAATTGGAACTTTGGGGTGTATAAAGCCGATAATTAAGATTTATTAGTTAAACGTAGAAAAAATATCATGGCGGATCCGAAATGCAGAACTTCTACATTTATGAACCGATATGTATTAAAAATCTGGAACTCTGCGGTGTTTGTGTTTAACGTCGCTTGTTATTATTTTTTACTCAAACAAAAACTTGCACGGCGAACCCAAAATCTTTATCCTATAGACTATCCTATAATTATAAACCGATTTGTGAAACTAGAAAATAATATGAACGTAACCCTGACTTTGCAACGGATAAGAACCTGCAAGTTTAACCACTGCATAATCACATAAGATTGATTTTTCTAGAAAAAATTGTTTTTAAGTCCAACCAAATAAATATTTTTAAAGCGTCCACTTTATTATACTAGTTTGTTAAAAGTCAGGTTTGGTAAACTGCTGATGATTTGAAATAGAACCGTTTACCTTAAAAGTTTTGACCTATTTTTTCTTTCATAAACAATCCACCTGTTTTTGAGATATTTCAGTTGGTTTTTATTATGGAGTGACCATCTTTTTATTTGATTTTTGAAACAGAACATAATTTTTTTTTTGTTATTTTTAACTTTTAATTTTTTTATACATTATTTATATCTTTTATTAATATATATTTTTCTATGTTTATTCGTTCTATTTAGCCTAAAGTGCTTTAAAAATAATAGACAAAAACTGACATGCTTTTTTTGAGTTTGAGTTTTTCTCGAAGAAATCCATTTTTAGTAAACTAATAATATCTTTCATACAAGCAACTTGTAGATTTTAAAGTACAATTTTTGAAAAATATGTATATATACTCTTTATAAAAATAAAAATTGTAAAAACATGGTTGAGGGAAGCAAAAGATTTTTCCAACATTTATAAGAAATTTTTTTATATAATTTTAGAAATTCCACGCAAAAACCATTGTCTGACATGACTCCACATCAAAATTGAAATCAAAATGTACAGTTTCTAGTCTAATTAGGGGAAAGGGGGGTAAAATGGGATACTTAATTTTATAGGCTTTTTTCTCCTATTAAATGGTCACCATTGCATTCGTCATTTGGAATTAAGTTGGCTAGATACGTTATCTTTATGTTTTAGTTTTCAGTTTAAACTATTTAGAACTCCATCATAATTTTATTTTTATTTTTGTAAAAAGTTGTCTTTGGTAAAATGGGGTGGCGAAACGGGCGGGCGGTTGTGTAATTTAGAATCAATATTTTTATTTACTAGTTTTATTTATTAAAATACTAAACAAGTTAAAAATACTTATTTACAAAATAAAAAGTTGTAATATAATGTAAATACATTTATAATAATTAAATTTAGTAACTACAAAATTTATAAATAAACAGCGATCAGGTCATCGCTGTCGACTCTCTTACACGAATTTTGCGTCAATTTTTTGCAAAGACAACATAAAATACGACGGGGTATGGGTTTTTAGGTATAACAAGGTACCCCATTTTGCCCTCATGAAAAAACCCCGTTTTGGCCCAAACCACCGAGTAAAAGACTTATTTTACGGGCGATGCGTTTAATTATGAATAATAATACATAGACCCACTAATTGTTCAATGTAAACAAAATTTTAAAAAGTTTGTAAAAAATGTACTTACCATCACAAAATGCGCAAGCTATTTTAACAATAAACAGCGCAAAACATCATATGTTGAGCGAAAACGAACTTAAGCTCAACCGACCGGCACCAATCATATTGCAGAGAGTTGAACCAGTCATAAGGATAAAACATCTAATATTAGAAGGTTTTATTTTTGCGCAATTTACTTAAAACTGCGATATCCCATTTTACCCGCAAAACCCATTTTACCCCCCTTTTCCCCTACCTCTTCTTACAAGTTTTATTTTTTGCGAATTTTATAAAATATTGTCGTAAAATGGCTTAAAACCTGGATCAAATCGCCATACAAACATGGTACTTTAACGCGTTCCTTTGAAAGGAAAAATGACATTTCTAAAAAAAACTCTGCCAATATATGGGCCCCTAAGCTCACACTAGGTACTATAGTTATAGTGTACGTGTGAGCTAATATAACTAAAAACTGAAATATATTTTATTCAACTCCAGACTAAATTACCTTTTGTTTGATACCACACAAGCCATGTTTTGACTTAAACTCAAATTTTTGAAATCTACCCCTACCCTTACAAAAAAAACAAAAACTAAAATGTATTTTGTTAAAGTCCGGATTCAATTACCTTTCGTTTGATATCACACACGCCATATTTTCACTTAAACTCTAATTTTTAAAATATACCCCCACCCTTTTTTTTAAATAAATTAAAATGTATTTTGTTTAACTGCAGACCCAATTACCTTTCGTTTAATATCACACACGCCATATTTTCACATAAACTCTAATTTTTGAAATCTACCCCTACCCTTTTATTTGGTTTGTGTTCGGTGGATTTTGTTCATTTTTAAATGGGACCATCTCGACCCAAGACCCAGCCTAGGTACCAAATTTCATTAAAATCGGCCAAGCGGTTTTTGAGTTATGCGCGTTAGTCGTTACAGACAGACATACAGACACACAGACAGACAGACAGACAGACAGACATACAGACAGACAGACAGACAGACAGACGGCGCAACAAAAAAGTTTCAAAATCATCTGAAACGCAAAGATATATAAAAATTTTTGAAATCGGAGCAACTTTTTTTTTCTCGAAAAAATTAGGATCACCATAGCTCACACTACTATAGTATAGTATATGTGTGAGCTAAAACTGAGTTACGTCAATTAAATCATAGCTTTTTCAAGGCCTGCTGGACTATCTACTCTTTTTAGTAAAGGTGTTAAGAAGTTTCAGTATGTTTTTAATTTAACCCTTTTTGGCCAAAAATTGGATCCGCGAGCCCACTGTGTGCATCAGAAAATCGATTGACGTTGATTGTCAAAATGACATGACTGTTTTAGATTGAGTGCGCCCGTCCCACTACTTTGAGTTAAAAAGAGAGAGTAAGTAGCTGAATAACAATGTGTGAGTTTAGTAAATAAAACGAGTAGACCACTGTTTTGTTATTAATCTCATGTTTGTTTAATATTATTAAGCGCCCTTACTAATACATTAGTTTAAAAAGAGATGGTGAATAATCGGATAATAATGTGTAAGTTCAGTCAATGACACGATTAGATTAGTTGGTGGTACGTTCCAGAATCATATTTTGTGTCGGGGTGCCGTGCTACGTCACAGTCAGCGCCTTATTGCAAATAAAATGGCGTTTTTTTTTCTACGCAAAAAAAAAAATTTGTCAAGTTGGCTGTGAACCAAATGATGAAAGTATGTTTGTTATACGTCAATATTTGTCAAAATTTTGCGATTTATTTGATTCATCTATTAAGACTTGATCTTTTTACTTTACTTTTTTCCTTTGGTAAAAAATAATGCAAACATTAACAATTGAAAAATATTATCTATAAATAAACTAAAAACAAGACTAAAAACAGAAAACGGATGACAAATAGTCCGGGGCTTTTTGATGAAGATTTTACAACACCTGTTTTAATCCATTACTAATGATCCCACCAGCACTGACCTATTAACAGACCCAACTTATCTCAGTCAAAAAATAAGGTTAGCGTTTCAAAATATTTTCTCAGTTTTAAACGGTTTAAGCTAGAAAAATGAAACTTAGAACACACATCGGCCTTAACGCACTTATTCTTTAGCTGTCAAAAAAAATTTATATATTTTGCTCCTAGGGGCCGAAAGGGTGCAAGATCTTTTTAGATTATCCCTTATCTTCTAAGCTATTGCACCCCCACAACTATGTCTTAACAAATTGGTAGCTAATACAATTACCTACAGGTCTGTTATATAAAAAAAAAATCGAAGCTGTTAACGAGGCCCCCTAGGTAGGGGCAAATTTTTTTGTAATTAACAATAAAAAAAGCTTAATTATTGACTTATACTCTGCCCTATGTCAGCAAATTAAAACCAAACTGTTGCGGTTGACCACTTCTTAATTTTATATACTTTATACTATGGCTTTGGCTCCTTGGAGCTTAAGGGGCCAACATCTTATTTTGACTCCACAGCAAAATTTTAAAATCACTCATTCAAAATATTTTATTGGGTCGGTCACATATCGTTAAATACAAAAATTTTTATTTTTAGGGACGGCCCCTACATAGGGGTTATACATTTTAAAGTTCAAGCAATTCAAGGGCCATAAAGATAATTTTTTGTCACAGGAAATTAAAAAATAAACGTCCGACATAAATTGCCACAAAAATTAGCTTTTTTAAATTTGCAACGATTTCATTTGATAGAATTGCTTGAACATTAAAGTTTTTAACCCCTATGTAGGGGCGAACCTAAAGGTGAAATTTTTTGTATGTTGTGACATGTAATCGAAGTGATTTTCGGATTGGCCCCTTACAGCCCCTAGGAGCCAGGGGCAAAAATAAATTATATAAAATTAAGAAATGGTCAACCGCAACAGTTTGGTGGACAATTGCTGACATAGGGCAGAGTATAAGTCAATTAAGCTTTTTTTATTTTAAATTACAAGAAATTTTGCCCCTACCTAGGGGGCCTCATCAACAGCTTCGAATTTCTTTTTATGTGGGTATTCGTATTAGCTACCAATTTGATAAGACATAGTTGTGTAGGTGCAATAGTTTTGGAAGATATAAAGCATAATCCAAAAATACATTTTGCTCCCTTGCGCCCTCTAGGGGCAAAATAAATATTTATTTTTGACAGCCAAAAAATTGATACGTGAAGGCCGATGTGCGTGCCAAGTTTCATTACGATGACTTAAACCGTTCAGAATTCAAAATGATTTGACACCCTACCTTACTCTTTGAGACAATTTTGGGTTTGTTATCAGGTCAGGCAGTGTTGGTCGGATCATTAATAATAACTGGTTAAAACAGGTTTTGTAACATCTTTATCAAAAAGCCTACCAAGGCTAAATTTTAACGGACAAAAATCATTAAATTAAATTTTAGTAGGAATTGTTTATACCTGGATTAAATTTTTAATATTTAAAAGCCATGCTATATGGGGTCCACTAGAGCTCAAACCCAGCACATGCATGTTATTCATACAAAGTACATATCTTGAGCTCTTCCAACGATCTTATGGGAAGAAAATGGACCACACATTCAACTTTTCCATATTAAATTTAATTGGCATTATAACTTAAAGAATATCACAATTAAATGACATAGCTTAAAACTCTTAACAGATAGCTCAAATAATTGGCTAATATTTTTTAATAGTTATGTTGACAGTTAGATTTGTTTCACAGCCAACTAAGTAAAAGACGTTTTCCGTTATCCAAAAACATACGGTTAAAAACTTTTTTTTATGATTTATTTAATGACGTATAAATCCGAAATGGCGGCCATAAGCAATAACAAAGTTGGCTATGGTTGCAAAAAACTAGAAGGTTTAACAGAAAATTGAATAAACATAGTACTAAAACTACCAAATTTTAATAAATTTGTTTTAAAGATAGCCACGATATTTATTATTTTTTTTAACACAATTTATAGTTTTTACTTGATATTTGTAAAAGCCCTGTAGATATTTTTAATTTCGATACAGCATCTGATTGGGCTTCAAATAGGGCCACCATTTTCTTATTTAACCAAAATTGTATCTCTAATGATTTTCGAAATCCCATGTAGCTAATTTTATCTTATACGCCTTGTATACACACAGGTTGGCGACTTTATATGAAACGCTGCCTTCACCGAATTAATATTTGATTTTTGGAAATACACTACAGATTTTTACGACCATTCTTCTTGAAATTTTGGCCAAACTTGCTGTAAGGGTCTCCTAACTTACAATTTTGCTTAAACCCATACTTGGGGTATTTCATTCAAAAAATTACAAAAAGTGATTTTTTTAAGTTGTGAGGAACATACAAAAGCCTTTGAAAAAAAATTGACCTACAAGTAGCGTTTCATATAAATTCGCCACACTGTATTTTTATAACAGCTGATACCGCTGTATTATATAGTGTTGACGTAAAACGTCCTTCGTTTATATAGCCCAGTCAAATTAAGAATTCACCTGGAAAAAAATGGGTGCAAGGCCGATTTTTGTATAATTATTTCTTAGCATCTGGGACACATCCCCACATATTATCCGCCAAAATCCTCCTTAAGCTTCGCCAGATATAAGGCCCATAATGTTCTAAAAATCAGTTTTTTGTGATTTTCTCGAAAACTTATAACATAACTTTTTCAAAAAAAGTCAAGTGCAAAAAAATACGCCAAATCATTCAGCCTATCCTACAAAATTAAGAAAAGAACCTAACCTAACATTTTAAAAAATATATTAAAAAAATGATTTTTCTTTTATTTAATTTTTTCCCATTCTGTATGTAACTTGTTTTAAAATCTTGATACTTAATAATATTAAGCTTGATCCGCAGTAGTATCAAACACCATTTACTAAAATTTAGTTTTGTTATTAAAGTAAAGGTTAGGAAAGTAGTTAATACTAGTCATATTACCAATGGGATTTTGAAAATTTAATTTTTATACAATTAGGAACTGTAATATTAAATATATTTAACTTCTGGCCAGAAACAGTGTTAAAATACGCGCAAATGCTTTTATTTTATTTGAAATGCCAGCTGAACAGATATTAAAGTAATTTTTACAAAATTAAAGAAAAATCGTGTTTGACTAAACTTAAATGTGACAACGGGGTTTCGACAAAATAAATGGAACATAAGGGCAATGATCTCTATCATAAGGAAGGTTTATTAAGGGTTGAAAATTATAAACAGATTAGGTACTTACATAACGTTTTAACAAATACTCGTATTATTATGCAACTTTCAGTTTTTTATGTCAATGTTTTTCGCCAAGGCTGTCAAAAACCAGGCATACGTAAATGAATAAATTATTTTTTGTAGATATCTTAGAAACTAAAGCTTTTAATAAACATATATATTTGGGGAAAATCATGATACAACGACTACTACTCACGGCAACTTCAAGGGGGGGTAAACAACGGCCACCGGTGTTTCGGAAAAAAGGCATTTCCATCCTCAGCGTGGCTTGCCTGACTACAGTAATCAAACTGACTACAAGATAAAACGTAAATAAAAATATAGAGGCTCTCATTAATGCACCACGCTCAAAAGAGCCGAAGAATTGCCAAGCGCCCCGGGTTGTGTACGTAAACTCACTAAATGTCCACCTATTGAAAAATAAATCTATAAGCGGGGGAAAGTAGGGCGATTGTAAAGTAGATAGGTATAATTGTCTTTGGTATGGCAACACCACTCTTTCAGAGGAGACAATTCCCAATTAATATTTACACCATATATCCATCTGGTATGAAATTTCGGTAACTAGGGCCATGTTTGGATTACCTGTCTGTAAATTATATTCGTTCCTGCTTGTGGGACAAATTTTTCACCAAGTAATATTAAATCGAATTTCTCAAATCAGCTCTTCTGATTTCATAAACCCTGGTATTTAATAATTTATTATTCGCAGGAGGATGTTAAAACAGTACTCTTTTTTTTAATTGCTTTAATTCTATTTTTTACCTCCCTAGCCTGCATAGCAATGGCTAGAAAAGGTATTATTTTCGACGAAAATTTTTTGTTTGAGATAACGCCAAAAATGGCTTATCATAGCAAAAATATTTCATGTAAAAAAAGCCAAGTACGCGAAAATGGCATTTCGGAAAAAGAATTGAGATAAAAGTTAAGCCAAGTACTTCAATACAAATTTTAAAATGAAAGGTTCTTACTAATTGGGAAATGTTTTTTTAAACTTTGCTATTACAGTCAAACTTCTTTATGTTCAATTTAGCACTGTGCTTAAGAGTCATTTACAGCCGTAATAGCCAAGTTTAGAAAAACATTTCCAAACTAGTAAGAACCTTTCATTTTGAAATTTGTATTGAAGAACTTTACTTTGTGGGTATAATGTTACTTTTACATAACTTTACATTTATAGGGGAGGAGAGTAAATGAAAATTTTGGGGTTTTTAAATTTTTTCCCATGGTTTTATCATAGTTTCTATCAGCCTTCCAAAGCTCAGCTCTCTTGCGTTTCTGGAAGCGGGCAATGTTACTTTTATATAAAGAACACCGCACCAGTTTACACAGGCCTTATGGAAAATTTTTGGCTCGGTAACTAAAAAAAAGTAAGTAAAATTAAGTTTTTCTATGTACAGTTTTTGAGATATAAACGGTCAAAGTTCGTTAAATGGTCGTTTTTTTGTATGTTCTAATAATAAGAACTCGTACATCTTGACCGAAAAAAATTAATTGGCCATAAAATTGACATAGTAAATCTCTAACCGGACAAAGTCACTTATGATGTCATTCTTGTCAATTAATAAATAATATACGGGGGATAGTCAAAAAAACATTTTTTTTATATCTGCACTATTACCGAATTTTATAACTAGCACTTTTTACAGTAATAGTAAAAAATATTTTTGTTTTTCGATTGCCCCCACTTTTATAGATGTTAATTTTTTATTGCAGGTATTTTTTCTTACTAAATAAAATTGACTATAGCTGTTTTAAGTTATTTTACGCATGACAAAAATCAATTTGTTTAATATTTTTTAATATAATACACCTCAAAAAAAGGTATTTACCGTCCCATTTTTGCTATACGTACCGAAACTCCAAACAAATAAGAGCCAAAACAGTAAAAAAATAAAATATACACAGAGTGTCTCAAGAAATAGATTTATTTAATGCGTGAGTTTTATTACTACTTATTTTTTTTATTTAACTAGCAAATGACAATAGTACGTAACTTTATGTTAAGCACTATGGGTGACATTCTCGGTAATTCCCGAAGGCCCCGTAGACCAGCGTATCCTAGGATACTACGGTACATGCAAAAGTGGAGCAAGGACAGTAGGATTCTGCTCGCATATTTGCAGTGTCCTATGGTACCTAGGATATGCTCGTCATCAGGGGCATACCCCAGGCAAAGTTTGCTTCAAAATATCTTGGATGCCGCAAATATACCACATAATATTAATCAATAAACATATAAATAGAAATTATGAAGGTTAAAGTATATGTATAAGATAATTTTAATATAAGTAAATTTGTTTAGTTATTTTCTAATTTAATCGTTTCCAGTTTATAGTTTTAAAAACAAGTTACTTGTTACCATTATTAGTATTAAAATACTACAATAAAACAAGCTTTTTTTTTGAGATATCCTGTATATATTTTATTTTTCTACTGTTTTGGCTCTTATTTGTTTCCAGTTTCGGTATGTACACTACAGCAAAAATTGAACGTTAAATACCTTTTTTTTGTCGCTCTCCTGTAAATATAAGATAGTTAGAGCTACAAAAATTTATATCTTCAAAACTAGACAAAAAAAAAACATTTTGTGACGATAAGTTACAAAAATAAGCAGTTAAAATTTAGTTAAAATTCACCGAGCCATTTTCCAAAAATAAATGAAAAATTACGTAAGGGCAAAAAAAATTAAAAATTTTTTTTTTTTGAAAAGACGCTTTGACTCAACCAAAAGCTATAATATTTTTTTATATAATTAAAATATTCTTTGAGCTGTATTTTATTACAAAATATTTAACAAATTGATTTTTGTCATACGGAAAATAGCTTAAAACAGCTAAAGTCAATTTTATTTAGTAAGAAAAAATACCTACAATAAAAAAATTATTATCTAAAAAAGTGAGGGCAATCAAAAAACAAAAATATATTTTTTCTTTAAAAATTATATAAAACTATTAGTCTGTGCCAAAATAAAAAGTGCTAGTTATAAAATTCGGTGCAGATATAAAAAAATGTTTTATTGACTATCCCCCGTATATTATTTATTAAATTGAGAAGAATGACATCATAAGTGACTTTGTCCTTAGAGATTTACTATGTCAATTTTATGGCCAATTAATTTTTTTCGGTCAAGATGTAAGAGTTCTTATTATTAGAACATACAAAAAAACGACCATTTAAGGAAGTTTGACCGTTTATATCTCAAAAACTGTACATAGAAACACTTAACTTTACTCACATTTTTTTTAACTACATATTCCACTATAACATACTAAAATTATAGCCAATTCCCCCCAGCCAAAAATTTTCTATAAGGCCTGTGTAAACGGGTGCGGTATTCCTTACATCTATAGGGGAGGGAAGTAAATTAAAACTTTTTCCTATGGTTTGATCATAGTGCCTTTCAGTCTTAAAAAGCTCAGCTCTCTAGCGTTTTTGGAAGTGGGTAGTGTTACTTTTACATAACTTTACATTTATAGGGGAGGGAAGTATAGTAGAATTTTGGGGTGTTTTAATTTTTTTCTATAGTTTTATCATGGTTCCTATCTCTGCCAAAGCTCAGATCTCTAGCATTTCTGGAAGTGGGCAATGTTACTTTTACATAACTTTACACGTATAGGGGAGGGGAGTAAATTAAAATTTGGGGTTTTTTGGTTTTTTTGCAGGGGTTTGGTCATAATTTCTATCAGTCTGCCAAATTTCAGTCAGTGACTGAGTGGCAATTTCGACGTATTTTGAAATTTCGTTACTACTTTACTACTTCATGGAAGTCCATGAAACTGGGTTGTTAACTCTGTGAAGATCTACGACTGTGCAAGTTTGAGATTCGTAGCTCATTCCAAAGTAGAGTTTTGTAATGTTTCAACAAAAGATGGTACGGCAGCCATATACATAATATTCCAATACCCACGGTAATTGCCAATTCATGATGCAAACATGAGTCCTTGCGGTCCTTAAGCAAAAATGACCTGATTGGTTGCATTCAAACATATATGCATATTACTTCCATATAGTACGTATTATGGCAATGGGTATAAGTCTATCCTTTTTCCGGTCCTTAAGATAAAATGTCCTGATTGGTTATACTTTTACACATACATATTATTTTATTCTTGTATTCGTCACGTCAAGTCATCGGCTCAAAATTGACAAAAACTCTATCTATGTAAATTTGGTGTCTGAGCATTTTTCGTATCTTTATTTATAAATGTTTGCATCAAATGCCAGCCATTGTGTAAATGGGTAACAGGCAGTATTGAAATATTACGTATATGACGGCAGCGCGAACTTGGCAAGGCACTGCCGTGCCCTCAGATTTCAGTGTATTTTGACCTATTTTAGCAATATCTGTGTGTGTGATGGTGTGTGTGTGTGTGTGTATATATTATTTCTGTCCGTAACACGATAGCGCCTAAACCGCTGAACCGATTTTCATAAAAAATTGTGGTCGACACTCTTATGAGCTGATTAGATTTTGGTCAAAATCATTACTGCTAATGACGGAATAAAGTAGACTAGATTTTGCTTGATAATTTGTGTTATAACCAAAAACTTCGTAAGGGCTTTAGTTTCTGAGATATTTACCAAAAACTGTTTTCAAGGCTAATATATCATGGCTTTACTTGTGCTAATAGGCTAGCTAGATCCGTTATGGATCCATTGACTTTTGTTCATGATTACCAATTTTTCTATCTCTATTATTCATCATTTCAAACTCGCGATTTAAATTAAAAGTTCTTCTATGGTTTTTGTTCGTTATTGCCCTCTAGACACGTATCTCACTACGGAAAGACCCTTATAAACTTTCCCAATTTCTTTTGTAAATAACCTGTTACCGTAAGACATATTGCTCTCAATGCAAATTAAATCTATAAAAGTGGTATAACACGCCGCGCCGGTTCTATTTATAAATATCCTTTTACCTGTCACCGCGTGACATATATGCCCCAGTCCAGTCCTGTGAAACTTCAGTATTGGTAAAGTTTTATTTTCTTCCAGTCAGCTTTGTAAATAGCTGTAAATTTGTAAAACTATCATGTTATATCGTCCCCTGAGTGCAGCTACTAGATAACTTGAAATTGATAGTTTTGATAAAATCTCAAGATGTATTTTCTTAAAATATTCATTTTCTGAGTTATCTATTTCTTGTCACTCTTAACAACAAGTTTGGTTACTCTTACAAGATACAGTTAATTAAAAAGAGAATGAAAAATAGTTCAGCTTTAACTGGATAACTCAAAATGCATAAATTTGGAGTTATCTAGTTGTTGCACTAAGAAGGCGATATGTAATTAACTACCAGCTGTTTAAGGACATGTTTCTGCTAATTTTTATGTTTGCAAAAGTCTTTTGGGGCAAAAAGAAAATAGTATTTAACCACAGCCCATCCGATCTAATCGAACCAGACTTGTTAAATTCTTTTCTGGTTCGTTTCAAGGCTTGGGTTTTAAGTCCATTTTTGCTTTTCCAAATACATAACTGTTTGTGCTAAAATAGAATCAACAGAGTAAACTGGAGTTTTAATTTTACTTAATAGATATAAATGATCTTAAAAATGTAAAAGTTTGTTTAATTTATTTAGTTACATTATTTACAGTTATAATTATTTTCTTTGAGGGTTTGTAATACAAAATATACATAAAATAGTATTTATAAAAATTAGGTTGTTATTGTTTATTTACCTGGTTATTCTCCACTATCCGAGGCAAAATTTCCATCGATTCTGTCCCACGCAATCCCAGAACGGGAATCGACCCAAACCCTGGGACGTCACAAGTAAAAGAAAATTCGTTAGGTATAACGAAACCCTTAGGTTATAGAAAATAAATAACAGTATAGTTTCGTTCCATCATCCCGCTCGACAGTCATAAAACGGTACGAGAAATCCAAATGAGCACGCAATCCAATAAAAAACCTGTTTTAAAACGGTTTTGTTTCGATGGAACGACCAAATAAATAGTCCAAAAAACAAATGCTGTTGACGTAGTGATCAATTTACTTCAGTCATGTGATCATATGCAAGATAGTTAAGTTGAAAGTCACGTCATTAAAAGAAAGAGTAGGTTTCGCGAGGTAGACCGAAGGCAAGGCATGAACGCGCGAGATCTAAATTAAAGTTGCACACAGAAAAAGGAGATTTGTGAATTACTTTGCGGAATTGATTATTGTATGTAAATTTTATTTAAAAAAATTACGGCCACACTAGATTTATTTCTACACATTTTTTTGTAAAATTACATATGATGATTGAATGAACTTGTGAAAAAATATTTATTTTTTGTAATGTCACAAGTTTTATGTGAAATTTATATATTTATCTATTTGTATTTTGTAATTTTATTTTTACAAAATCTTTGTGAAATCACCTACATATTATAGAAAGCCTCAATATTCACAAAGTTTTTGGGATTTTATTCATTTTAAGAAATATAGATCGTGATACTTTTATAGCATCTACTTTGGTAGGTATATATAGTTTATCACCTTTGTTATTCAAGAACCGGCAGAGTCGTAAGCCGACAGGATCATTCTACTGGGTACATAGAAAGTTAATCTCCCAATTTTCTTCCGCCCCAAACAGCTAGCTGCTAGTGCTTTATTGTCGAGCGCGTTGCTTCTCAGTCTGCCTGCATTCACGATGCGTGTTGGGTGTACGCCTATTTGCAAAGATTAATTTAAAAACACGCAAATTACGTAAGCCTACATTTTATATGTACCTAGTAGAATGAGCCTATCTGTATGTATTGTACAATTTTGATTACCCTTGATCCCCTTCCTAGTTGGGACGTTGAGAATCACTATAATTCTAGAAAGTTAAGACATGCTACATATTAACAATTTTTCATGGCTAAGCGGGCATAGAAAGATTTTGTTTCTCTTGTATTTTTCCATAAGCAGCTCAATAGCTGTACACCCACGGGAGTCCAAGATCTAATCGAAACATATTAATTGTTGACAGTTAACTGTTTCCTCCTTATGGGACTCTGCAGAACACTGCATGGTCAATGCGACATTTTTGCAAAGCTATAGAAACGGTATATGAATCTCATCTTACGATATTGGTAAGAAAAATAAAAAACACAAAAGAAACTACCAAAGTAAAAATAAAAGGCAGGCAGATAAAACGAAAAACAGTACCTATGACTGTGACATAATTTGTTCCTCAGGTCGGGTCAATGCATATTGCATTTTTTCCGCCTTCGCAACTTTTTATGCCGAGCGTGGTGTGAGCCAAAAATACTACAAACGTAAAGTTTAGTACCCGTAAATAAAGAAAACAACAATTTTTCGTGGCTAAGCGGGTATAGAAAGATGTTTTTCTCTCTCTCTCTCTCCCCTTTTGATTATTTTTCCGACTACCATGCCGAGTCAAATGAATTTCATTGCATTGTCCTGTACGCAGATTCAAAAGGAAATATATTGTCGATTCCTTAAAGCAAAGTCGTTTGTTATTCCGCCAATCTTGTGTAAAATTACACATCCGGTGTTACCCCTCTTCTTTTAACTTTTAGTTCACTGGTCACCAGGATTTGCTGAAATCAGGGTAAACACTTATGTCCCTATTCCTCTCTAATCACCTGCTATACTAGTATTTTTTTTCAAGCAGTTCCCTATGGCCAGTATAGCTTTTTTATATGTAGTATATCTACAACATGCCGCAGTCCCTTAGAAAAAAATTAAGAGCCTTATGCCAAAGAAGATATATCAACAAGAAGCGAAATACTGTCACTCAAAGCATTGTTCATATGGGAAACAAATATGTGACGTCACGCTTGGACCAAATGACACTAATGCAGTTATATTACACTGAGAAAAATTTTGTATAACTGTGGTTTGTGGTGCATTTTTATTACACGAAGAAAAAAATCAAATTAAGAGGGACATTACACCTATATAACCATATAACTGTGGTCATAGAAAATCGACCCTTTTTAACTAACTATTTTATTGTTTGCAAAAACGGTTATATATTTTTATCGAGAAAAATCGGTTACGGAATTAAATAGAAAAAATAATAACTAAAAAATAAACAATAATTATTGTAATATTTATAAAAATCTAAGTAATATTATACAGGGTGTATTAGACCACCCGTCCACCCCTTTTAAAACCTAGGGGAAAAGTTTATTTAATGATCCAAAAAATTACTTGAGTACGCTCTTTTGATTATTGGTAGATGTTTTCAACCTTGGGAGTCGACCGGAAGTGGCCTATTTAGGCCTGGAGTCCATTTTTCAAATAGGGATTGGCAGATATTAAAAAAATAATGACGATTAAGAAAAAAATGTTTCAAATAAAAGGTACGTATTTCCTGCGTAGAATTCGAATTCGTTGCAAAATTATGCCCGTCCTTATTTAAAAAACGGACTTTAGACCTGAATAGGCCACTTCCGGTCGGCACCGGAATCTAAAAATACCACCAATTGAAAGAGCGTACTCGATATGGCTACAATCATTGTTTAGATCATTGAAAAAATCCATCCCCTAGGTTTTAAAAGGGGTAGACGGGTGGTCAGGGACGGCCCGTATAAAGATTCTTTCCGGCCATTTTAAATTTAAAAATTATGAGGAAAAGGAAAAAAAGGGGATTGAAAATAAAACAAATTTTGTTAAAGTAGAGTTTTCATAAAACGTTTTGAATCTCCGTTATATGTTTTTATTGTTTTAGAAACAGGAACAAACCCAACCACAATTGGAAGAAAATACAATTAATAGCTATTTACGTCACTAGACTAGTAAAGATAGTTTCCGGTCGTGTGTCGTACGTATTTTTTTTAAACCGGTATAATACAAGCACAAACACAACCAACATGTAAATAATAAATTTTTTAAAAGGAGATGAAACACTACAAATATGCTACTCTACATGTAGACATTAAAGTACTTACTCAAAAGCTATTATATTTATAAATATCAAAAACCCATAGGTTACATTTATAATTGACTATATTTCAATTAATTCCTGATTAATTTTAAATGTCACTTTATATTTTAGATCATTTTTAAAAAAAAGGACCGTAAAAATAGATTTTTCGGTCTCTTTGCTCTTTTTCCGTGCCTTTTAAAAACAAAAAATTTTCCAGAAAGAAAAAAATATACGCAAAGTACTTGCAAACAAATTCTAACTAATATAGAAATAAATTAGGTGGTCTCAGGCGGGGGCAATCGCCATTTTTTTTTCAGAGAACTTCAAAAATAAGAGGCACATTCTGGTGTATTACACCTACTAAATTCTTTTATGGCAACATAAAGAAAATTTCCACTAGACACTAGACAAATGGATTAGTCGGAAAATGTTTTGGAGTCAGCCGCGGCTTGTGCCGGTGGCGAGCTGAAAACGCACATTATAAATACCGGTACAAACCTTATTCTCTTTTAAAACTCGTTGCATCCTAGAACTCATAGAACGTGCTAGACCAGTTGAAAGGAATAACAAAAATATTTATAGGGCAAAGTGAAATATATATCCCTGTATACAGGGCGTGGTTCCATTATACAAATAAACTAATAAGGTTACCATTCAAACAAATCAAATGACGGATTCCTGACAATATTTTTGCTAGTAAAGTTTTGATTTTTTTTTTTTTCGTGTAAAACAAAAATTGCACAATTTTTTCTTTGAGTATAATAGTACTGCATTTCTGTCATTCAGATTTTGTCGCTTCTTGTTGATGTGCAGTTCATATCATTATTTTTGGGACAACTTTTTAGAACTTTTTTTCGTTGGCCTGTGCTATTTGTTATGGTAAACAGCTGATAACTGTCAAAAAGTTATCTCAAAATGTATGATATGGAGTGTATTTTCTTTGCTTATGCGCAATAATCAACAGATGCGCAGATTTGCAAATGTTGCACAATTTTTTTTTAATATTTAAGAAATATTTGTATAATTACGTGGCTTTCCCGGCATTTTGTCATGTGTCAAAATTGATTGTGAAACTCAATTTCTTTTTTTTCATAGCCTAAATTTTAGTTTTTTGGGTTATTCACTGTTTTTTGTATCTTTCTTAGATAAATGTAAACTTTACGTAATTTTATGGTATATTTTTATCTCAGGTGGTGTAAACTAGAAATGTGTTGTCACGAAGTGGATTTTACATACAATTTTTCCAGTGCAACATATGAGAAACACAGACCTATTATTTTGGAGAAGTCCGAAACCGGTTTAAGTGACCTGTTGGAACGGAAAACTGACTGTCCGATAACAGTACAACGTCGACCTAGAACGCAAATTGGATTTTTCGTACGATTTTATGACTGTCGAACGGGATGATGGAACGTAACTTATATAGCGAACGGATCATTTAATATTGGCGCCTTGTTTTTAGTATTAATAAAATACCTACGTTTCTTGCACACTCCGAAAGGTTAAGGTAAAACAATGTTTAATTTATCACGCGTTATAAATTTTTTAATAGGGTGTTTGACAGTAGTCAAAAATAAATATATATTTATTTTTAGATATCTCTTTATGTCTTGGTAATGCTAAAAACAAACTTTTTTGTTTAATTGTTTCTCAAATTCATAGTTCTTTTAATTAAATAAATTCATTGAATTAAAATAATTAGCCACGTGATTCAAAACAGGCGGTCTACCAATCAGTTGCCAGTGACGTCACAAAGCAGTAAACGCCTCGAACGAACCTATTTTCTGTTATTTTCTTATGGATGGTAATGTTTGCTTTGGTTTAAAGTGCGAATTATTGTCTTAAATTAGATTTTATTTTGTGTTTTGCTTATAAAAAATATTTTCAATGGAAAACGGATTCTCCAAAGCCGATAGCTCCAACTTGCCAATGCTGCATTCCTTTATGGTGGCAGGCTTCTTTGCCAACAACAGTGATTTATGTTCTGCGGAATTTAGAAACGTTAAAATGTTGATGTAAGTATTCGATGAGTTGTTTTGTATATAACTGAAAGTTCTTTTATGATATTCTTCGCCTACTTTTACTCATTTAGATTTTGAGGTTAGGTTATATGTTTTGCTTTTTTGTTTAATATGCCACTTACAATAGATTCAATTAAATACCCAATCATTATTATTTTAAGCATTAAGAAACAATCAAAAATTGCAGGACAGGGAGGCAAAAAGTATACAAGGACCAGCAATACTTGAAGTACTGCATAGGTTACACTGCATAGTCCTTTTTTTTTATTTATACTGGGACTTTCCATCAACTCAGGATCAATCGCCCAGTTTCGCAAAGTTGTAGCAAGTGAAAGCATTTGTAAACAAACACAAACAACCAAGTCCCAAGCCAGGAATCGAACCCGGGCCGCCGGTGTGGGAAACAAACATTGCTACCAATACACCACGACGGCGACTGCATAGTCCTGCGTAGGTACTGCCTAGTACTGCCTATCCACTGCCTAGTCTTGCATATGCACTGCTCAGTCCTACATTTAGCCGGCATGTGCACTGCCTAACCCTGCATTTAGAAGTACTCCCTAGTTCTGCCTAATAACTGCCTAGCACCCCTAAAAATTCGTACACCTTTCTGCCTATTATAGTTGTTTACCCCTTGTAATAAAGATAACCTCAAAAATTTCATCGTCATTTATGAAATAGTTATATATATTATAGACAACGTGAGAAAAATTAATAGAAACAATTTAGTTATACTCACATCAAAGTGATCTTCACAAGTAAAGTATAGTGAAGATGTATTAGATAAGGCCCTTGTGTCTCTTCGAGCAAGTTCTAGCCGTTTCCGTTCTTTTACTGCTGTAGGCACATGAATAAATAGTTTTTCAGGTGTTTTTATGCTAGTATTCGAACACTGAGGTACTACACACCACTTATAATTATATATTATAAAAACAGTAGAAACACAGACCAAAAACAAATAAACACTTGAATGCCATGTATCTGTCCGCGAGTTTACTGCGCTATGACGTCATTGTAACGCCATGCTAGAAATGAGCGTTTTAGCGGCAAATTCAAATCGCAAATTAGAAAACTTGATTTTAAATGTAGTCATGATAAAATATACTATTTTAATAATTTTGCTAGCAAATTAGGGACCTATGTACCATTCTAAACACTTTTCTAAAATATGTCAAATACCCTATTGCGGTGGAATTTTTTTATTATAACATTTTAATAAATTTATTGATTTTTTGTAAAAACTTATCTGTCTTTTTAAAATTCGAAATGGTTTTTTATTTTAAAATTCTATCTAAAAGTTAATGCTTAATTTGTGCTTCCGGCAAGTTAAAAAATTATATGATATCAACTATTAATCTCGGCTTAGCTGTTGGAAAGATATACTAAAGAATTTATACACTGATTTCCTATCGGGCTTCGTTAATTAACTAATGCAAAATCAATTATTTTTGAGCATGCGTAAAACAGGGTGCGTGTAAATCTTTTTATCGCAAGCTGTATTGGTTTTTACTGTTCTTAAATATCAAAATATATGATGACACAAAAGTATTGTGACGTTTAAAAATTGTGTACACAATGGTGTGGTGTGTTTTGGTTAAATAAATAACTATTATTAACAATTATTTTTCTTGCAATTTTGTGAAACTGATTTTGACAAAACAATACACATTTTAGAAAACAACACATAACCGAGGTTCTCTACCAAAAAACATCTGGCAACATTTTAGATTTAAAGATAACGTTTTATTCTCGCAAAAAATACAAGAAGAATATTTTGAGAGCACTTAAATCATAACAATTACATGCCAGTCAATATTCACCAAAATAAAGGCAAATATTTCAAACGCGCATGTATTTGCGACTTTTTTGTATGTTGTTACAATCCATGAAATTAGTTTATACCCAAGTTTGCACCCCTGAAATCCCTATGCTACGCATCTTCAAAATTCTTGCATTTGTTATAGTTTTTTCGAAAAAACACATATTTGTTCGGTTCGGTTCAAATTTTCCACTACTTGCCTGCAACTTAACTTTTTTATATCAGGCTTGTCAGTTGCAAAGATGCATTTAGTCAAAGATGGGCAATTTTTCCTAAAAAGTAAAATTTTACCAGTAAGGTTTTTTTAAGTCATGTGCCGCCTCCTAAGCTAATCGTCCTAGAGAAAACTGATCAAAATGAGTTAATAAATTATTAAAATTTCGAAATTAAATAAATAATTTTACTAAATAGGGTACAAAGCGTCTGTCGTATGGGATTTTAATCAATGATCACATCTTATAGCAAGTTCTCATGGTTGCGTTTGTAGTACTGTATTCTCGAAAAATGAGCTTTTCTCCGACTACGTTGCCAGATTTATGAGGGTATTTAAACTATTTTTATGACTATTTTCTATGCTGTGGAATGAAGAAAGAAGTTAATTGGCTGACACTTTTTTGTTTCTTGTGATTTGGGGCTGTCTATAAATTACGGGGAATGTATTAAAGTGATGTTCTACAAAGTTTGATAAGGTGTTAAACTTTGTTACGTACATTTGTAAACCTAAATAAAAATAAAGTTAGCTTAGCTTTTACTACTAGCTGGATGACGGTAGTGTTTTAAAATTAAAATTTTTACTGTGCAGTTTTTACTACATGACAAGTTATGCTCATTTCATTTGCGGATAGTGATGTAAATGAAAATATTTCCATTGGAAATATTTCCATAAATATTTTGGAAATTTCGAAAGGGGTCTTGAAAATATTGGAAATATTGAAAATATTTAAAAAAAATATCATCTTTTGTAACCTTAGGGACCGTTCTTAAATTACGCATCGCAGAAATTCAGGGTTTTTGATCCCCCCCCCCTTGTAACGTATTTTCAAGAAAAAACACACTAAAATAACGTTAAGTGTAACGCAAGGCCAAAAACACCCCTCCTCCCGTTGAGCGTTACGTAATTTAGAGATAGGCCCTTATAAGCATTAAACTTACTATAAAACAATTTTTATTCCGATACTATTAAAGATTTTGAAGAAGTAGACTGGCAAGACGATGTTGTTGAGTGTGATGCTGATGACAGCGATGAAAATATGCCTCTTGCTCGACTAGTGAGTAGTATACATTGACTTCTATACCCTGTAGACCCGGCATGGGCCTTAATTGCCATTATATCAAGCTTTTATCGCAATTGACAAAATACAAGTAAGAATTTAATGAGCAAGACAGGGATGAAAATAGAATTTCTGTTTGGTAAGTCCGAATACATGCAACATCGCAAAAATATTCTATTTGCTTGTCTTGGATAAAAAAGGGCAGTGGCGGCGCAAAATAAAAATTTTGAATTCCACTAGAATTTTTTTATCAACAATTTTCTGTTTGAATAATAAATAATTCATGAATACTTACTTGTGTATACTGTGTTTACAAAATTCCCTTCAGTAAAAAAAAAAGAGTAAAAAGAATTTCTTAGCATGCTAAGTGCAGTGGATGTATTAAAATTATTGTTTTCATCTTAGAACTTTACAAATGTTGTACCGTCCAGGTAAAATATTTTCTTTTTTTGAACAAGGGTTTTCTTCAACTCTTCTCTTCTTGGGTGGACTACAAGTTATGCTCGAGTCAGATGAAATTTCGGAACTAAAAATTTCAATTCGGAATGGGACAACTGGGCGCCGGCCAACTCGGCGCCGCCAACTGGGCGCCACGCCGGGCCTAATGGGCGCCGGGCCAACTCAGCGCCGGACTATTTTTTTTTCGATAAAATGTGCAGATAAAAAACAAAATAAATATGTCTAGATCTGCGAAGGATATAAGGAACCCACTAAGTTCTTCGGGGGTATACCGCATTCCCTGTACCTGTGGAAGTGTCTACATCGGAACAACCAAACGGTTCGTAAACACAAGAATCAAAGCACACAAAGCCAACTGTCGACTCATACATACGGAAAAATCCGCAGTTGCAGACCACACACTAAACAATGAAGACCACCGAATAAAATTCGAAGACACACAAATTCTCTGCGCCTCCTCTTCATACTATCCAAGACTCTATAGAGAAGCAATCGAAATTCATAAACACCAGCAGAACTTCAACAGATCTGAAGAAACTCTTAAAATTAACAGAACATGGGTACCGGTTCTTAAAAACACTAACCGGCTCGCTTACAATAACAAAACTGAATCAAGGGAATGTGACCAATCACCGACCAGCTCTGATATACGCCCCGCCCACCATAGCGTATATAACCTGCGCCCGCGACAGACTAACCACCAGTCATCGAGAAGCCGACAAACAGTCAACATCTCCTGAAGATGCCATCCACTCGAGATGGCGAAACGTCGAGAACGAATTTCCAACGACGACGAAAGCTCATCCACCATTGGACGATGGCCGCGAAAGCCTTTCACAATTTGTAATATGTTATTTATACAAAAATTTCAACATCTATTAAGTCGAGTGTTGAAATTTGGTAGGTGTCGTTTTCTGCGACTTGAAACACCGCCAAGTTCCATATTCGATACATATTGATGCATAAATAAGAAAGTCCGCCATTTTGGATCCGCCATTTTAATTTTTTTAAGTTTGTTTTTCATCTGCACATTTTATCAGGAAAACATATTTTAGTGCGGCGCCCATTTGGCCCGCCGCCCAGTTGGCGGCGCCCAGTTGACCTAGACTGCAACACATTTTAGGGGTCTGGTACGTTTTACCACCTTTCTTAAAACTACGAAGTTTTTTGAAGAATGATAATTTTAGACCATTTTATAGTGATTTCTAAAAAAAAAAAATGCGGAAAATCGTATATTTTGTTAAAAAAATTGAAATTGAAAAATTCTTAAAACCCCATGAAAACCCATACAAATTGCTACAAAAGAAGCATTTTCTCATTTCAAACTGAAACAAAACGGTCCCTGACGTCTATCAGCTGTTAACAAAAACTTGAAATAACTAAGGTCACTGATCGAAATCGGGTCAGTTTTTTTGGTCCTTTTATGAAAGTGCACAATTTTTAAAGAAGCATGAACTTCAAAACAAAATCAAAAAAATTATGATTCCTACATTTTTACAATTAAAAATTCGTTTATGTGAACATTATATCAATTTTTATTCCTTAAAACAGTAAAAATTAATAATTATCTACTTTCTTTAAATTTATCGAAGGTCTAACCGAACAAAACCAAACTGAACCGATCCGTATCAAAATGAACCAAATCAAACCGAATCTAACGGTTCGGTTCGATTTGGTTAAACTAAACCGTACCTAACTGAATGTAGCTAAACCTAACCGAAACAAACTGAACCTAGCGGAACCTAACCAAACATAATCAAACTGAACCAAACCTAGCCGAAGAAAACTGAACCTAACCGAACCGATTCCAAACGAACCGAACCGAACCAGACCGAATCTGGCTGAACCTAACCAAAACAAATTAAGCCTAGCCGAACCTATCCAAACATAATCAAACTGAACCAAACCTACCCGAACCAAACCGAACCGTTAGATTCGGTTTGGTTCGGTTCGATTTGGTTAAACTAAACCGAACCTAACCGAATGTAGCTAAACCTAACCTAAACAATACTAGCGGAACCTAACCGAACATAATCAAACTGAACCAACCTAACCCAACCCAACCCAACCTAACCCAACCTAACCGAATCTAACCGAACCTAACCGAACCTAACCCAACCTAACCCAACCTAACCCAACCTAACCCAACCTAACCCAACCTAACCCAACCTAACCCAACCTAACCCAACCTAACCCAACCTAACCCAACCTAACCCAACCTAACCCAACCTAACCCAACCTAACCCAACCTAACCCAACCTAACCCAACCTAACCCAACCTAACCCAACCTAACCCAACCTAACCCAACCTAACCCAACCTAACCCAACCTAACCCAACCTAACCCAACCTAACCCAACCTAACCCAACCTAACCCAACCTAACCCAACCTAACCCAACCTAACCCAACCTAACCCAACCTAACCCAACCTAACCCAACCTAACCCAACCTAACCCAACCTAACCCAACCTAACCCAACCTAACCCAACCTAACCCAACCTAACCCAACCTAACCCAACCTAACCCAATCTAACCCAACCTAACCCAACCTAACCCAACCTAACCCAACCTAACCCAATCTAACCCAACCTAACCCAACCTAACCCAACCTAACCCAACCTAACCCAACCTAACCCAACTTAACCCAGCTAACCCAACCTAACCCAACCTAACCCAACCTAACCCAACTTAACCCAACCTAACCCAACCTAACCCAACCTAACCCAACCTAACCCAACCTAACCCAACCTAACCCAACCTAACCCAACCTAACCCAACCTAACCAAACCTAACCTACCTAGTTGTTAATAAATATAGTAAAAGTTGTTAGGGTTATGTCCAGGGAGTAACCATTGTCCATAATCGTCGGAAATCGAGTTAGGATTAGTGTATACGACCATAAACATTGAGTGGCGCGTGAGTGTTTGGTCTTCAAATTTTTTTTAGGGAAATTTTTCAAAATCTTTTTTTTCGCACTCTGGGCACCCTAATAAACCGTAAGAAAATCGGTAATCGAAGTGTCACAAAATTTTTGTTGGTTTCTATTCTTCTTTTATATTATATAGGACAAAATTATTAATTAAACTAAGTGACCTTATTAAGTAAGACAGCATGATGGTCAAATGACATTAGAAGGACATACACATATGATACCGGCCTGTAGACCGGTCGCGGTGGCGTCATATAATAATAAATATATACTTTCGCGATGAAAGATCAAAATTTAACTTAAAATTACTGTAAAGTCCGCAAAAAACATAAAATTTATCGAATCTTATAAAAACATAGATCAGTGTGTGTAACAATTCATCAAGAGGTATGAAACTCGACCGTAACATGTCAAAAGTTTGGTTCGAAAAAACAAAAACAAATGGATAAAAATCGGTATGTAAGCATTTAAAAAAAAATCATTTTTAAGAAAATCAAATACTTTTTGTCAATTTTCATGCAATGCAAAAAAACCTTGTTGTAATAAGTTTTGAGTAGGGTGGTAAAACGTACCAGAACCCATTTCAGGACAAATTATTATTAAAAAATAATCTTATAAGTGCGGGGAAGTGACACTTTCTGAATCAAAATGTGTGAGGGTAAAATCGCACGGTCGCAGAAAAAACTACCTATCGTGACGCTACTGAACTTTCTCGTGTTTTAGCAAAAACTATCCATGAAATGTTGTTTTTTTATGGAGTTTTTTCTTCTTTTGCACAAAAAACAATTTCGGACCATGTTTGAACTCAAATAGTTACTTCTAAACTTGTTTTTAAACGTTTTAAGATTTCTTTTTGTAATATTCTCGCACAAAATTTAAAACAAATCATTTCCGTACTTAGACAAACTTGTCTATCAGTTTTCCCTGTATAATCCGACTAACAGGTAGAATCACTCAAAATACGGCAGGTGGATTAAAGGTCGCCAGCTGCTTTTCTGTCGCACTTATGCCGTCAGTGTGAAAGAGATAAAAGTACCCATATATTATCTAGGGTATTATTAGCATGCAAAATCAGCCCATCTTTGTCCGTTTCACATGTTCAATAATGTCTATCTCTGTTTTTATTGTAAAAGAAATACCTGCCCTTAGAAACCAAATTGAATAGGGTCAATAAAAAATGCCTTGTCTTTCCGTCTCTAAAGCCCTTTCAGGGCTTTATACAACTCAATGGTAGTATAGTATCTCAAAAATGAGATAAACTTATTATTATATCTGTATATTTCTTTGAAGAATAACTCCTGATTTGTGTTCATGTATGAATAAGCCTTCTGCGTTTTCCGGTGTTTTGTTATGATTTTATAAATAAAATTCCCTTTTTTCTTATTTTTTTTAATATTTCATATATTTCCAATATTTCCATATATTTCCAATGTTTTAGGAAATATTTCAGGAAATATTTCCGAAAATATATTTCTGGAAATTTGCGGAGGTCAATTTTAAGCTCAAGGGGGCTAAGCGCGCCCCCTAATTGCGCCCCCGCATTACCTGTGATATGATGCTTATAACTATAAAAATTTATTTGCAAACATTCCAACTGAACTACGGTTTAAATAAATAAATACATATGTACAGGGTGATTGACCATATTTAACTCAATAGCTGTCTCCGTTAATATTGATCTGATAGTAATTTTTGTAATGCTAATGTAAATTAGCAAGGTTAAAGGACTTTTCTTGAACCATTAGAATCTGATGTCAAAAATGACATATATCAAACACTTGTCAAAGTTTTGACATATGGTTAATTTTTTAAACAAAACACCCTGTATTTTATTTTTTTTGGCCGATAGGGCTTCTTTTTCTGATTTCAAAAATATATAACATGTTGACATTTAGTTTGGCCGTTTGTCATGCCCCTGTGACCACCCCTTCGGCAACGCAAGATGGTAGAACCAAAAAATTCCACATTTTATTAATGAAATAAGTATGTAAAAAACGCTTACAAAAATTTAGGCTAGGGGCGGGTGGCGAGACCCCCGCCCCTGGGTGCGCCCATGCAAAAAAGCGAGACAAGGAATCTACTAAAAAATTTCTGAAATACAATAATTTATTAAAATTGGTGCATCTATTTTTGCAAGCAACTTGTTTATATTGCTGTAAAAACGCTCTGGCACTTATATTCTGAAAGGGGTAAACATACAAGGTGATTCGTAGGGTGGTAGAATGGCTCATTGTCACTCGCTTTTATATTTTTTACAGCGTGGGTAATTTTTGACAACAGCCCTGTATACCAGTCAGTTGTTTTTAATATAAATAAAGTGAACAAAATTAAAATAATTTCCTGTAATAAAATATGTAAGGTGTATCCTATTCTTGCTAACTCGGCAAAAAAAATTACTGTTATTTACTTAACTATTCTAAGAACTTTCTTTATTTTATTTTAACTAAATTTGCAACCAAAATAAAAGAATTTTTTTTAAGGGAAACGATTTTATTAAAAAATTACGTTAAAAACTAAAAAATAATTTTGCAGATGTCTGTTTACGACAGTCTAGATTTAACAATAGCTTTAATGATACATGATATATTTTTAAATTTGATATAATAGTGCAGGCGCTGGAGGCAGTTAAGTACCTATGCAAAAAATAATGACCGCAGTTTAACAATGCATTCTAGCTGAGAATAGGTCACAGATTAACGATCCGGATGTTTCCGGCCCAGTTTTTAATCCAACATTTTTTGTCCCCCCTTCTCTTGTAGTCGTGTTCGAATTTCTGAAAAGATATCTAAGTTGACGCCCTAAAGCCAGAGTGACACAGAAATGAATTAAAAATGGGCAAAATCTAATCAAAAAATAAAATTATATTGGCTTTTTTAAATTTTAGCTGCAAAAACCCCTAAAACCTCCTCAGACCTCCCAAAACCTGAAATATTTTTTTTATTTTTTAATTTTCTCAGAAACTAAGCATCTTAGTGAAAAATGTGTAATTTTATTTATTGTGGACAATAAAATTTTCTTTTTAAGGATGAATAAGTCAGAGACTTATGAGAAACTTTTCAACGGCGCGTCAGTTTATTGGATTAATGTAAAAAACTTTACTCCATTTTCTGAAAAACCAAGCGGTATATCAAAAAATATGACCCACACTTTAAGGTAGACAATAACCTGTTCTTTTAATCGATGTACAACAACACAAGATGTGTTTTATGTATAGAAATTTAGGGGCATCCGTAAATTAAATCAATTTTAAAAATTCACTTAACTTACCAATTTTTTTACAAGTTTTATCCTATTTGCTCAAAAAATAAGCTTTTTGGTAAAAAATGCATTTCTGACTTTATTGTAGAAAATTAGATTTCCTTTTTAACAATGTGTAAGTCAGCGAGGTTAGAGTAATAACAAACTCTCCAGCGGCGTAAGAATTATTATAAGAAATTAAAAAAGTTCCTCAATTAAACAGGATATTCCTTTTGTATTTTAGATTTTAGATCAGTGAGCAGGAAAAAGAGCTTGGTAACTAATTGTTTGTGCAAAACTTATTTAGAAAGAAGAACGTCTTATACTTATGCAAGAAACTACTCTATTAATTTATAGCCAATGTTTAGAAAAGACCCTTAATAATATTATACACTTATGTCGCATGTAATATACAATACTGTTTTCACTCTTCTCCATTTTACAAACTGACAGTTGTCCCTTTACTATCTAAAATGGCTATGTTGGTAGCCTTTTTGTTTCGCTCTGTATAATCAGAATTAATTTTAAGTAGTAAAGAAATTTTAGAAATAATTTAATATTTTTTGTAATACTTTTACTCTGTATAATTAGAATTACTTTTAAGTAGTAAATAAAATTTAGAAATAATTTAAATATTTATGTAATACTTTTTAAAAGACAGAGTTACAAAGGATAGTATCAGATTAGGGTTTAGTATACTTTCACGTTAAATATATTTTAAGCAAAAATTACTTAGGTTCACCCTATATAAATTGAGTAAAATGGTGAAAAAATTTATTTACATTGTTGTTTAAAGATGCCTAAGTTTTTAAGAGCTACTGTTTGTATGTACAGTCGGGGACTTTTTAAATTGCCGCCCTCGTAAATAAAAAATACTCCTATTCGAAATTTGGAAAAGCAGTTTGAAACAAAACAACAAAATTGTCAACCTGACCACTGTCTGTATACATACATATTTATTTATTTTATTTTTTTGATGTCTTTGAATGATTAATTTTGCCAGAAAACGGCAATTTAAAAAGTCCTCGACTGTTCTTCGATTTGTACATAAAAATTTAATCTTAAAGGAACTTTGGCCAATATACGTTTGAAACTTAAATTTTGCATCTGAAATGCGTTATCAAAGTTAAATAAATTCTGAAATTATTTTATGTGATTTATTTTATTCGCTACTAAATTTTTCATGTTTTGGTGAAAATCGACCACTGTGCGTCTCCGACAAAAACACAATGTTTTCCTAATTCCATTGAAATTGAGTGCCCGACTATATTTATGTTGAAAGCTAAAGTTTTCATCAATTCGTAAAAGTTACGGTATACTGCTGCTGTCGTTTTTGAGATATATACCTACAATTTTCTTTTTTTAAAATAAGTATTATCGGTAAACTTTGACCATGGCAAATTTTGGTAAAAATGTAATTTTTAATCTAATTTTTTTTTATACTGGGTCTTTTCATCCATAGCTAGATCAATGCCCAGATATGCCCTGTTGGGACGACGTTACAAAAAAAAACCATTTGCCGAGCTGGGACTCGAACCCACAGGAAACGTAGCCGGTCGGCCACGGTTACCATCTTCTAAATTTGATAACCACATTTGCCTAGGTGTTGTGGTTCGTAAAATACGATATTTAAAAAAAAAAGTATATCTCAAAAACTGTGCCTCCGACGAACTTTGACGCTATTAATAATATTTTTGAATATAAAACCCTTAATCCAACTTTAATAACCTCGTTTTGCTTGCTGCCTTGGTTCACGAATAATATATTTTTTTAAATATTTGAACCCCCTTTAATATCCCTTTACACGAGTGCCGCAACCGTGTCCCAGACAGACAGACAGACAGACAGACAGACAGACAGACGCAGCGGCGGCTCGCGTCAAAACCACATGGTAGTGGCAAATTTTAAATCGGTAAAAAAAATTCGGGGTGCTGCGTCCAAGTGTTTACCCATAAGTCATTAAAAAACATACGTTTTTAAAGTGTCCAATTTTATTATTTTTTTAAAGGAACCCAATTTCCACCATGAAATGGCTCAAAATTTAACCGGTGTGAAACTAGCAGATTTTCGAGACGAGGATTCCCGAACGATATATACACTGCTCAACTGTTCAAAATAGCCAAATTTCATGAAACTAAATAAAAATTCTGCATGACTTCTCTCGATTTTTGAGAACGTACTCAACATGATCATTATACAAGTATTTCGAATCTCAAAATATTTTAAAACATTCTAACTCTATTAGGATTTATTTACACATTTCATCTGCTAGCTTAAGAATGTCCCCAAATTCTCTTTTAAGATTCTGAATCTACGATAAACAAACTATAAGCAAAGCCAACAAAAAAACAGAGGTCACGACCCTGAAGAAATCAGCTGTTTTCTGGGGGCTGACTTTTACTTACTTTAAATTTAATTTTTGTGTTGTTTGAAGCGGCTCTGAAAAACTAAGGATTACTATACATTAAAATAAAAATGTTCTGCAAGAATAAAGCAAAAAAATCTCAAAAAATAAATCAAGTATTCATGAACCGTCATTCCAACTTCAATATTTTAAAGACAATCAGCTCTGTCGTGACGTGACTATCAAAAAAAATCAGCCCCCGATGTGACGTCAACAAAGTGGAGGATCGTGGCCCGTCCATTTTGATAGCCTTGCTACAAGATGAGCCATCACTCAATTTCTCTTAACCCGTGCGAAACCTCAAAATATCCTCAAAACTTTCAAACTTGTAAAGTTTTATCTGATAGCTTTATAGCTCCTTAAGGTAAGGGTGCCCCCAAATTCTATTTCAAGATTCTGAATCTACGATAAATAAGCTTAAGATAAGCTCACTCGACCCGTACGAAACCTCAAAACATTCAAACTTGTGTACTGACTCGTTTCATCTGCTAGCTTTATAGCTCCTATAGTTTGGAATGTCCCCAAATTTAGCAAATAACCTCAAAACATTCAAACATGTGTAATTACACGTTTCGTCTGCTAGCTTCATAGCTCGTAAAGTTTGGAATGTCCCCAAAAATTTTTTTGGGCCTTTGACACTACATATATAATGTATAAATATGCTGTAAAACGAGCCTATACTCAATTTTTTTTCTAGTAAGTAAATTTAATGAAACCGGCTGTATCATACGAACTTCTCATTTATTACTATCCCCACAAAAAAGTCTTAATTACAATATTTAGACAAGTAAAACTAGGGAAAAATTCTACAAAACCTAAAAAAAGTTTGACAGGATGATAAATATATTTTTTAAAAAGCGGGGACAATTAGAGAAAAAATTTAAGTAAAATCGAAAAAGTTTGAAGAAAAAAAAAAGATGATTGACAATAAAGAGAATGAAATGAATATCGGAAAAAAATAAGGTGAACAAAGACAACATTTTGCATCTATTCCATTGCAAAAAAATTGAAAGCTATCTTTTAAATAAGTACAAGTTTATTTGTAAAGCATTTGGTTTTAAAGATGTACGAAAAAGAAGATATTAAATAATGAAGTATTGGACGAGAAACATAACATACATACTTGATAGAATTAATGAAGAAGTAAACCCATAATTGGAGAAAACCTGTAATATTAGGAAGGATATTAATTTTAATGAAAATAATGGTTTTGAAGTTCATTCTGTCATCAGCGGATATTTATACTCAAAGAAAAAGTAGCAAGATACAGATGGATTTTCACATACACATAATTAATTTATCGATGCCAATGAAAAAAAATCCTTCACACTCCGTAACAGATTATTTGCCAGTACCAGTAACCGATCAAACATATAATGATTTAATGTTGACCAAAAATAGTTTAGTTGATTTAAGCGACTTTAATGCACAAGTCTTTCTGGCAATGACTTCTAAAACAAGTAATGAAACCATTAATACTGGCACTGCCGGGGCCCATATTGTTCCTCAAATTGCTAAAGAACTGACGAAAATGTATACTTCGGATATTAAAGCAATGTCAATAGAGAAAACTCCTTCACACTGCTCAACAGAATATTTATCTATACAAGTAACCAACCAAATTTATAATACTTCAATGTTGATGGATAATCAACTGATTGGTTGGAACACAAGTGATGCGATTAATTATATTAATGTTACCAAGTTCTTACATTGTTTCTAAAATAAATAAATATTTAATAAAAATGACTAATTGGGAGAATATAGCGATGCCAATAGAAAAAACTCCTGTACACTCCGTAACAAAATATTTATCAGTGCCATTAAGTGACCAAAATTATGATACTCCAATGTAGATGAAAAATCGTTTAGTTAATTATGTCGAAGATAGCAGTCCAGGCTTTATGACATAAAGTTTAAAAAAAATAATGCAACCGAAATTTTCCTCAACTAAATAAAGAACCTATAAAAATAGATACCCCGGACACTAAAGCGATGCTAATGGGAAAAGCTCATTTGCACTGCGTGGCTGAATATAAATATATCGGTACCAGTAACCGACCAACCGATAGAAAATCGTTTGGTTGATTATTTTGACGTTAGCACTCCAGTCATAGCATCGACTTCTAAAACAATTAATGCTACCAAATGATGCTGGCCATCCCGAGAATTGTATTGTTCCTGAAATAACACTCAATAAAAATGATGACCTGGAATAATATAGCGATGCCAATGGAAAAAAATCCATTACATTGCGTGCCAAAAACCGATCAAATTCATGATACTATAATGTTGATGAATAATCGTTTAGTTGATTACGTCAACGTTAGTAGTCCAGACTTTATTGCATCAACTTCTAAAAAAAGTTATGCAACCGATGGTATTTGGACTACCCAAGTCAATAGTTTTCCTCAAATAAATAAAGAACCGATGAAAATGACTTCCCCGGATAATAAAGCTATGCCAATGGAAAAAACTCCTTCACACTGCGTGGCCGAATATATATGAGTACGAGTAACCGACGACACTTCAATATTGATAAAGAGTCGTTTGGTTTATTATATCGACGTTTGCACTCAAGTCATAGCTTGGACTTCTAAAACAATTAATGCTGCCAATAATATTGGCAATCCTGAGAATTGTATTGTACCTAAACTAAATCAAGACTTAATGAAAATTACGAACCAGAATAATATAGCGATGCCAATGGGAAAAACTCCTTTACACAGCGTAACAATAACCGATCAAATTTATGATACTTCAATGTTGATCGAGGAACGTTTAGTTGATTATATACTCCAATGTTGACCAAGAATAGTTCGGTCGACTTTACCGACATTTACGCACCAGTCTTCATGCACCAGTCCAAAGCAATTAATGCAACCGATGATACTGGCACTACCGATGTCAATATTGTTACTCAAAAAAATAAAGAACGGATGAAAATGACCACTTCGGACAATATAAAGATGCCAGCGGGAATTGTCAATTTGTTCGTCATTAAACATTCCTTCTGTTTGCCTATACGTACAGAAAGTGTTTCTAAATGCCTTGTAAAATACAAGAACTGCATAATAGAAGAAGGAAAATATTAGTTAGAAGATCGGCTTTATAGACTAATGAAGTCAAACCAGGAATTCGACAATTATTATTATCCTCACATTCTTAAAAACCGCATAAGTAACTAAATTAATAAGAGGTGCATACTTGTACTTCAAGATAAATCATACTTGGTCAATTGACCAAATCAAGATTTGTTCTATATACAAATTTGATTTTTGTAAAAAAAATTGTAATAAATCTGGACCGCACAGAAATTACTTTATTTTGCAGTTCTTTAAAGTTTTGCTACAATGAACTATTGACTTCATACGTGATGGGCGCCGAACGGCTGGTCTTTACGTTGAAATTATTAAACAAAAACTCTTTAGAATTTAAAAGCAAAGGCCTTAATAATTAAATATCAAACAGATCTAATGAAAAATTGTAAGTCTATAAAATCTGTGCTACAAACAGAAAAATAAGCACTAGCATATTTAGATTAGAGATAAAGATGATGTCTGGGATCTTATTTTGCTGAGACGAGATCTCCCGGAATACATAAAGAAGGTACTTGGTCCATTTTGTATCATAATGTGTAGTTTAGAGCAGCTATAGTTAATTAAATAACAAAAATACTCAAAAACTTTACCCGCATTATACTTTGACGCCACTGGTAAAGTAGTTAGAAAACCCGAGAATGCACATAGCAAGGTTTTTTGGTATTCGCGAGTGATACTTTTTATAGAGAGCAAACGAATTGTGTCAGTATTTAATATGCTCTAAGCGCAATATCATACAAAATACATATGTCAGATATTCTCAGGATTTCGATGGTTTTGCGAAGTAAATGGAAAGTGGCCAGCTTTTGGCAGTGTCGTTACGGATTTTAGTTTTGCAAACTTACACGCAATCAGTAAGATTTGCATCGATATAGAACTTATGGGATGTCTAAATATTACGTTTGATGTGGCTACTGGAAACCGAGTCCTAGATTCAAAATTAATCACAATTCATTTGTGTGACTCTGCGGTGGGTGATTTAGTAAAATGTTTTATAGCTCACTGCGTTAAAACTACGAGTTTTAATGAAATCGCGTCGTGGTTTATTGATATTGCCATTTTTCTTAAATCTTCTGACTTTTCTATGTCAAATTAGCATACGATAGATTGTTAAACAACATCAACGATGACGCGTTAGATGATGATGATGATGATGAGAGATTTACCAGCCCACGGTGGAGGAACTTAAGGAAGCGAATAATGTTTTACACAAGTCAAGTCCATATTTTCAGTCTTTTTCCAAATTAGAAAAAACAGTAGTTTCCTTAAATCATTCATATTTTAATGCAGAGTTTTTTCACCTATTACTAACTAAGTACATGCCCTACATACCATTGTGGTAAGCAATAATCTTGTTTAAAAATATTGGAGTTGATAGAGTGAGCAATTGAGGCGTGTTTTACAAAAACAACATATGTCCAAAACAAAAAAAAATCAGAAAATAAAAAAAAACGGTTTATTTTAAAACGAATGATTTTCTTAAATATTTTTTTATTACTCTCAGTAACTATTGACTTTAGAATTCTCTTCGTTACATAAGAAAAAACGTTTGTTGCCTGATTACTTTAGAAAAAGAGAAAAACTGTTGGACATAAGTTGTTTTTGCAAGAAAGAAAAAGTTAATACAAAAAAAACTGGAAGGGACATGTGGGGGGGGGATGTGCTTTTTGCGGAATAAAACAAATTTTAACTGCTCATATCTTGGCACTTGTGGTGTTTTTGCTGAATTTTATTCCATGGTCTTAAAGCCATCCATTTTTTCGACTAGATGACACCACTAAGTCATTTTCGTCAAATTTGGTTCAGTCAGTTTGCCATTTAAAACCACCCAGATTTTGCCGAACGTTGATGGCAAATACGATAGCAAGGTTAGTTGAGCTTAAGCTGGAGCTTCCTAAAAGCCGAAATAGCCGTGGTAAAAGAAAGTATGAATAAACTTAAATAGATTCGCCGAAAAATTCACAAGAAACTTGGAGTTACAAATCATTTTTCCGGCGCTCACCTTAAAGGCTTAAGACCAAACATTCCTAAAATCCCTACTATAGTATTGGATATAGACGATCCATTAGACTTTGAGAGTTGTATGTACCTATTGTAACTCAGGACGACTTGCAGTAAAAACCGATTGGATTTGTTGTGACGGTTGCCACGGTTGGATCCATCAGATTTGCGTCAGTCCTGCAATAAAAAACTACTCGAAGATCAAATTATTTTGCAGAAATAGCACCTATCCAAATTCAAACGAGAAAGGATCTGTAGCGGAAACCATGAATGATGACTGTTCACAAAAATATAAGGACTTTGTAGAAACATTAAAGACAAAGAACCGATATATAATAGAAGAAACAACAAGCAACCAGAAAGAAAGTCAAGTTTGGAGGTATGAAAGAAAATAGCGTATAACATCCTAAAATTAGGTAGGATTGTGATAAAGATTTATCCTTAATATCTGCTATCAAATACCGTATAGACAATTGAACTATATGATCAAGAGGAAGAATGCGCTTTCAAGAAATGTGGTTTATTGCCCCATAAAGATTTTCCGTATCTGGGAGCTTCACCGGATGGGCTTGTTGGGGAGGATGGCGTCGTAGAATTAAAATATCCTTGTCGTGCTAGACTTGCTGCAAATCTTCAAAATGCCAAACTCGACTTTTTTTTATGATGATTTGAACCGGCCATATTGTGACTGTAATTTTTTTCAAAATGAGATATATGTCCAGAGAATCAATAGAAACGTCGGCTTCTGTAGATATATGCTACCCGAATTAAGGTCCTTTTATTTTTTCTATTACTTACCGGCTGTTTTAACACTAACGCGACAAATTACCAACGAAGATAGAAAGTGAACATTAACTCATCAACTAGAGACTTTTAAAAATGGACTAGTATCGAATCAGAACTACTACCAAAAACTCTATCGTGACTATATGGTAACTAACTACAGCAATTTCAGTTTTACAGTTAAAGAACTTCATCAGTCTGCCTTTCAGTCTCTACAAAACAACAATTATTTAACACGCTTCTTACTTTATGCAACACTTGGAGTTCTAAATGCTCTAAACAACTCAAAATTTCAGGTGATTGAAGAACTTTTATCAACTGAAATATTCGAAGGTTCCGGTGCATTCGGTAAATATTTTCTTGAAGAAATCGATATCAGCGGTCAAAATCTTGCTATGTTCTTAATTTTAAATCAGCATTTCAATTTAGTCTTGGTTGATTTTGAAAAATTGACCTTTGTTGTGAACCATTTGGAACAAATATCCGAAAATCATCGTTTTTTAAGAGAGATTTAGAATATTTGTTGCCAAATATAATATAATGCACCAAACGAATATTCCATATAAAGACTTAAAACCAATCGATTTAAACCACGTTAAACAGTCTGATGACTACAACTGTGGAGTCATAATCACAAATGTGTTTGAGAAAATACTAAAAATTGAATATCTGGAACAACCATGGGTTGGGTTCAAAACAGATCGCGAATTAGCTCGCTGTTTCTCGAAAATTCTTCAGATGTTTTAAACATTTGCTTACTTTGATTTGTGCCAAAAAGTGCAATATTAGTAATTCCGATAAATGTAAGTTTTGTCAAAGATTAGTAGAAAAAGTATTTAACAAGCTAGGGGCAGAATACTTTATTGAGAGTGTGCAAAATCTATCTTAACCAGATATAAATATGGATGATATGAAATGGGTTCCCGATAATGAATATCTACCTTTTTTTAAAAGGGGTTTTAATTTTTTTGACCAGGCTGGCAGAATATTCGTAGAAAAACATTTGGTACAAAATACATTTGGCAAAAACATTAGATACAAAATAGGTATAAAACATTTTTGATAGAAAGATATTTACATTTGCTAAAAAAACTTTTCTACTATTAATTCTACTTATTTGTGATATACCAAATGTTTTGCTACTAAAATTCCGCCACCATTTTTTACCAGTATTTATTATTATAGGGTTATATTTATTAGTGAAAAAATACAATGGACCTCTTTTTCAGGATCTTTTTGTGTTTTATGTAGGTATAGGCTTCATATGTACATACATTTAAGATTTAAAAAATAATAGACATTAAGAGAGAACTGACTGTACAAACCTTCCTTTTAATGTTGGACAATTTAGTCACTAACATAATATTAGTTATTAAAGTTAATTGTTTTTATACTTTTTTAGAAAAAATTAAAAGATTTTTTAAAAGAATTTTAGAAAATTATTTTATTTTAATTTATTATTTTGTAGTTGCAAATTAATAATAATCATAAACAAAATTCTGCTTTCGTTCGCATGAAACTACCCCTTCATTGATTCTTGCCCATATTAATTGACTCATAACGCTTGACTATGTTTTTATTTCACAGTCTCTGTTAGCGCACACGCTAAGTTTTCGTAAATTCTCTAATATTCAAAAAACACACATATGTATGATCGCAGCAGATCGCTTTTCTCCAAACTTTCAGATTTTACCAATAAACTTTTCTCCGATTTGTGACATGTTTATCAAAAACTGATTTTTCCAAGTGTAGTGGTTGCAGTGGTAGCCAAGAAGAAGATCTTGGGCCCCAGTGGAGAGTACAATTCGGCGTTTATACGGTGAGTACCCCTTGTTAATACATTTGTGTGTACCAGCAATATAACCTATGGATAAATTATTAAACACGCGACAAAAATTCATTTAAATTGTGTTGTACACTGCTTTCTTCGGCAAGCTTTGTACAGTTCTCTTGCGCTATCGAAATTATCTCTTTTTTTATACGCAGTGTGTCAACATAATGGTCCTACGACCCACATAAAATTAAAACATTTATAAAAATTAAGCCGTTATTACAATCCATTTATTTTTAGGATCATCATCATAAATCAATATCACTTTGTGTCGGCCGTGGGGGAAACAAATTTTCAGCGTAAATATTCACGCAGGCCTTATCATAGGTACCTATTTGTGGATTTTACAATTTATATCAAATTCTAAGCAACTTATCGATTTTTAATAAATGGTAGCGAATGAATAGTGCATTTTATCGGCTATCAATCATTTCAAATCATATTGTGCACTGTTGAGGTTATTATCATTAATTAATTTTCTTTAATTTTCAAAAACTATCAATTGCAAAAATGGCAAATTTAACAAAGCTTATTAAAAAGCGTGATATTTATACCAGTAGCATAACGGAGTGCTATCGATACTCTTAGGATGCAAAAAAGGATTTATTGGCAAAGGAACAGTTCAGGGTTAGGTATAATGACTTAGTAGAGGATGTATACGATAAATTTGGGCTTGCACATAACCAGGTTATCATGGAACTTCCTGATGAGTCAGACATTGAGTATGAAGCTCAAGATAAAATACGAAAGGATGTTCAAACATATTATTATTCTTGTAAAGTCATTTACACCCAAGATTTCCCTGAAACGGACAGCGGCATCGGCCAGTATGTTCGCGTCGATCCAACCCCTCAGTTAAAGGAACTAGGGATACCAAAATTTCGAGGCGATGTGGCCTCAGTTTTTCGATTTATTTATTAATATTATCGACAAAGCCAATATTAGTGACGTCAGAAAATTACAACATTTACTTTCATATCTTGATGGAGAGCCTTTAAAATTACTTGCAGGGCTACAAATATCGGAAAGTAACTATCAAATAGCCTACGATAAGTTGGTTAATCGTTATCAAAACAAACGACTTATTGCAAATAATGCACTCAGTGCAATTATGAAGGCTACCATAAAAAATGACTCGGCGAAAGAGTTACGTAATTTACTCGATACATTTTCGGAATCCTTAGAAGTTCTAAAGGCGCTCTCTTTCGATGTTCAAACTTGGGATTACTTACTTTTCTTTATTTTAATCGAAAAATTAGATGTACCCACACGTACTAGTTTTGAGATGCACAATAAAGAGGAAATACCTACTTACAAGTCACTAATTATTTTTTTGGAAAATAAATGTAGAGCTTTGGAATCTCTACCACTATGTCGGTTTAGAACGTTTTTCTACGTTGTCCGACGCCTATTCTCCACCTCCTTCGATCCTGACAGTCATCTTCCGTCAGGTTTTTTTGCCTCATTGATTTTTGGATTGACTGTTGCCATTTCAGTTTAGGACGCCCTCTTTATCTGCGCCCTATTGGTTGTCATTCTAGGACCTGCTTTGGTAATCTTTCGTCGCTCATCCGTTGTACATGGCCGTACCATATCAGTTGCCTTTTAGTGATGTCATCCGTTATGCTTCCCTCGATTCCCATTCTTCTGTTCTAGATATTCTCAATGATCTTCTTATTGCATCCATTTCGACACTTTCCATTTTTGCTTTGTATTTTTCTGTTACGCGACAAGTCTCTATTCCATACAACAGCGTGCTTTTCACCATTGTTTCATATATGTTAAATTTTACATTCTTTTTTATGTCTCTGCTCCATAAAATACTGTTAACACAACCAATAATCTTTTTTGCTTTTACTATTCTTTTTTCCAGTTCTTTACAGTCTGTTCCCGTCTTATCAAATGTGACACCCAAGTATACATACTCATTACATGGAGATATTGTTTGTCCATTTTCTAGTTCTAATTCACTTGATTCGGTTCCAATACATAAGTACTGTGTCTTGTCCACGTTCACTGTTAACCCCACTTTTGGTATTCTTCCGTTAACTTTCTCATCATATACTCCATGTCTTCTTTATCATTCGCTACAATTACTTGGTCGTCAGCAAACTGTAGTATGTATATGGTAAATCGGTCGTTAAGTTGTATTCCCATGCTGTGTACTTTGCGTTTCCAGTTTTTTAGAGCTACTGCGATATATATTTTAAAAAGAGTTGGAGAGTTACAACATCCCTGTCCTAAGCCTTTCGTTACCAGGAATTCTTTTGAAAGTCGATTTCCAATTTTAATTTTAGATTTTGATCCTTTGTATAGTTCTTTTATCGCTTTTATGTATGTATGATTGATATTAGTCTGCTCTAACACTGTCCATAATTTTTCTACTGGAACGGTATCATATGCTTTTTGTAGGTCCACAAAGGTAACATGAGTCTCTATATCTCTGGCGCTCCTTTTCTCAATTACTTGTTTAAGACAAAAAACATTATCACTACAAGATCTGCCTGCACCAAACCCACTTTGCTCTTCTTCTTCTTGTTCATGAAAATCATTCTCTATTAGATCTCTAAGAATCCTACCGTACAATCTACTTAGAGTACTGGTCACTGAAATTCCTCTGTAATTGTGTGGCAATCTAAAACACATTGCCGCCATTTTGTGACACTGTAAATAGAACAATAACGCTGTACCAATTTGTGACACTAAAAAAATTACTGAGTAATTAAACAAATATCTGGAAGCCGAACTGTATTTTTCAGCTAGGTAAAACATTGATATGCCCGGTAACTTTTATACAGTGGAGAAGGGGGTTTCAGAAATAAGAAAATTTTCAGTGCGCCACATTGTTTTAATACCAATGTTTTACAAAGAAGATCTTAATTAAAATACAGTTCAACTCAAACGTTGTAGCCAAACAATGAAACTCTACCTACTTTCGAGGCTTCCAGAGTATTTGTGTAATTAAGAAAAACCAAAAAGAAATTGACTCATTGACAAAATAAAATTTTAAAAGATTGAATTAAGATGACAAAACTAGAAGCACTTTACAGGTAGATGGACTTACAAGTAGAATCTCCAACAGGTCACAGTGTACCTACATTTGAGTCAGTAGTGTAAGACTCCATTATATAAATGATTGTAAAAAAAATACACTTCCAAAATCATTCCGTCATAGGGGAGATCTATATATATATATATATATATATATATATATATATATATATATATATATATATATATATATAAATATTATATCTAAAGGGGGTACTTGCTCCTACCTTGGTCTTCTTATTCTTTTAGTTACTTGTAAACCGTATTGGTCCCAGACATTTTCCTCACTGCTGTATCGGGTCTCCTGCTCTGCTCACGCCCTCCCTCGCGCCTGTTCAGCACATCACGCTAGGGCAGCACATGGGTCTTAAATATTGCTGGTTTTTGCCCGAGCGTAAAAACCCTGTGGAAAATGAAATATTTCAGTTTCCTGGAATTCGTCGGTTTTGCACGAGGTTCCCCTACACCGAGTAACTTATACAAGAACCACATGTCGACTCAATAAAATAAAGCAGATTTCAACAGATGAACTAAAATAACCCTAACATACCTTTCCAAGGGTTACAACTGGTTCGAACCTCGTTCCACCAGCACAACTGTCCCGCGATGGAATGGACGGTGCTGTAACCAAAGGAGAAAAACAATATATAGTTTTTATCCAAAACGTGGTTTTAAAAAAAAAAAAAAAACTCCAAAAATTCCACACGTCTGTTGTAGAAAAATTACATTTCACACGAAAAATAATTACAATTTGGGAGGCAAATATTATCTTGAAGAATCCTCAAATAATAACAAAAAAATCGAACTTACCAATTTCTTTTTCGTAGAAATGGCGCAGGTCGCCTAGTATCCCTCCTCAGATGATGTGAGCCGTCACTTAGATTACGCCTAGCACGACGAACTCACTCTTCACAGTCTCTGGGAACGAACCTGCAACCACTGCAGTGCCAGTAACAAAAAAACAATGGCGATCCCAGAGACTTGCCGTCGACCCAGCCGTTTCTTTTGAAAAAGAGAAAAGACACTTTGTCAAGAACACAAAAAAGGTCAAGATGCCGGAAATCGTTCCTTAATTTGGTGGGGCACCGTACCAACCAAATTTTCCCGGTTAAATTCAAATAACGATGCAAACGCACTTAAAAAAAACTCCAACCAAAAATTCTGCTGATTTAAGTTTGCCAGTCTGAAAAATCTCCCGCGGTTTTCGAACTAACCGATGACGAAATATACTAGCACTTCGGTACCGGTCTATAGGGGGCAGCATCAACCAAGGGAACATCGAAAACACGTCCAACACGCATTGAGGTGTTGTCAGATCTATTTCTACGGATCATTTTTATAAACGAGGTTTTCGAGATGCACAACCGGACCCCTGCCAACATAGCAAGTAGGAGGAAAATAACCAGTTAGACTTTAAGAAGCTTAGCATTGAAACCATCAACTGTAAAATCAATTACTGGGATCAGAGCATGCATCAAACCCAGGAATATTCGAACACACAACCAATTCCCATATGAGTAAAGCCATACTGCATTGCATTGCAACGCCGCGAGTATTTCATATATAGGAGTTGGTTTTGGTTAAAATTGGCTTACCTGGGTTTGCTGTTCTCTACTGACGACGTACGTCTAGAGATGCAACCTTGTGTAAGTAGGAAAACAACCAAAATCAACTCTTCCCTCTCCTTCTGACACTTGCAAGTTAGGCACACATACCTTTGTGTAAAGTATAAAATTCGTTTTGATTTTTATCGATCCACACACAGCACGTTTTCCATCTTTCTTCTTTGCATATGCTTCGGGCAGTACGGCCTTTTAGTTGCTAGGTGATAACGTGGTTTTAATACCACATTAATGGACGAAACTTGTCATAGCTGGCGCTTCGGCATCTCAGACAAAACGATGCCAGTGTGCTTAAACTTTCGAGTGCTCGAGCCAGTCCGCTAGATGGCGCTACACCTTGTAGTTTACTCGCATTGCACCGCCACGAGTATTTCATATATAGGAGTTCGTTTTGGTTAAAATTGGCTTACCTGGGTTTGCTGTTCTCTACTGACGACGTGAAATACACAGAAACGTACGCCTAGAGATACAACCTTGTGTAAGTAGGAAAACAACCAAAATCAACTCTTCCCTCTCCTTCTGACACTCGCAAGTTAGGCACACATACCTTTGTGTGAAGTATAAAATTCGTTTTGATTTTTAAAACAATCAAAAGTTTTTATGTGATTTTTCCCGAAACCTGTGATTTCAAATTCCAATTACGATGCCTAAATAATGCGACATGCGCATTGGTTACAATAACACGATGGAATGCCTCCTCTGTAAGGTAAATTTCTGGACAATATATAACCTCAAAACCTAGCTCTATAAAATACCCTTAATTTGTGTACAGAAAAACGAGTCGGATAGTTTTGGTTATTTACAGAAATAAAACAAATATGTAACGTGTGTCTTAAGCGTAAAAATGACACGCTACAATTGTTGCAATCCAGCTTGTTTCCTTTTTTATGTATTGATGATATAAATGCAATTTTCCAATCATCAGGTACTGGATGTCCGTGTATGCATTGATTGATAATATATGTGAGATTTTCGAGTAGTTTCTCTAATCCATATTTGAGCATTTCAGCATATATTCCCCCAGGTCCGCTAGCTTTTCCGGATTTAAGTTTTTTAATACTATTCCTTATCATTTCTTTTTCGATGATTACTTACTCTCCATGTAGTTCTATGTCTCTCCTCGGAGAGGCTGCCAGATATTCGGGTCTCCTCTCCTGCAGCAGTCCCTTATAGTGTTCTGTCCATTGTTCTGGTTTGATGATCTGGATGTTTACTTTTTCTTTTGTTGATGTTTTTACTGTAGAAATGAATTTCCATACTTCAGAACTCTGCCTACCTCCTACGTGTGTATTTATATCGTGGCATTTGCGCTCGAACATTTCATTCTTTTCTGTGCGTATCAAATTTCTTAGCTGTCTTCTGGTATGCCTGTAGATTTCTAGGTCTCTTTGCTCTTTAGTACTGAGCCATTTTAAGTATGTGCGTTTTTTCTCCCTGACCATTTCCTGTATTTCTTCCGTCCACCACATCTTATTGTTATTTCTATTATCTTGGCACCCAACAGTTTCTTTGCTTGCTTCCTTTAAGCTTTTTACTATGTTTGTATATATCTCTTCAAATGAGTGATCTGTGTGTATTAATTTTTCATCTAATCGGTTCTGATACAATCTTTGAGTTCTTTTGATTTCTAGACTTCTAAAGTTGTATTTTTGATTGTCTTCGATGCATTCTAGATTTTCATTTTCTCTAATACTTTCGTCCTTATTTGTTTTTCTTACAGGGAATAATATTTTTACTTTTACCAAATGGTAGTCAGATCCACGTAACATCACGAAGTGTGCGCACATCATACCACTTTAGTTCCGAGTGTTGTCCCCCTATAGCATAATCAATGATTAATCTAAGATTTCTTCTTGGCTGAATCCAGGTATACCGATGAATATCCTTATGTTAAAAAAAAACCATTATTTATTTTTAGATTATGTGTTTCACACAATTGTATCAGTCTCAAGCCATTATTTTGTTACTTCCTCTCCAAATGGTCCTACCACTTTGCTTTGGCTTTGTCTACCAGTTCGACTATTAAAATCGCCAAGCATAATTATTTCCCTATTATTGCCGATTTTACTGATATTCTCATCAAGTTGGTCGAAGAACATTTGTTTTATAGCTACCGTTTCGTCATTTGATGGTGCGTAGGCTGCTATTATGCTTATATTGTGTCCAAGCATCTTCATGTTAACTGGAAGTAAGTTTTCGTTAATGCACTCGTAGTCTGTAATCTTATGTTTGAGGTTTTTCTTTATTAATAAGGATACCCCTCTGGCTGCTCTCCGTTCTTTTGGGACTCCATTGAATAAGTGAACTTGTACCTGTTCCTTTCTTTTTTGTCTCTGTAAGTGCAATAATGTCTATCTTACTATTCTGCACTTCGGTTGCAATAATGTCCAACTTTTGGTTTATTCCCTGTACGTTCCATGTAGCTATATTCAGAGTCCAGTCTTTGCTTTTTTCGTCTTTGAGAGTTTTCGTCCAGTGGCGTGATAACGAAGTGTCATTCGCATACTCTAGCGCATGTAGGCGCAGAATCCTGCGTTGTCGAGTCTTCTCGTGCACATTGTAATCCTGTATGGCGGGATTTATTAAATTTGAATTTTTAAAAGAATATAGACGCAAAAGTTTCTCTAACATTTCCGCCCACTTAAAACGAAGTTTTAAATTAAAATTAAGAAATTTAGAAAAAAAATAAAATCAAAGAATTAAGAAAAATTAAAAAATAATAAAAGGAGAATTTACCCAAATCTTTTCCAATTTTCCCAAAAACAAAAAAATAAGAATTCTAAGAATTATATAAGATTCAGTCAAATGAAACTCTAGGGTCTTTCTCCACTAATTTTTTATTGAATTTATTGCTTGGATTTTTTTAAGCACCCAACATGTTTCGCAAACTTATGTTTGCATCCTCAGGGGTAATTGAGAATTAAAAAAAAACAAATTTATACAAAAAGAACCTAAAAGGAAAATAAAATCATTTGCAAAATCCTAAATACAATCTAAAAAGTTCAAGTAATTTAAAATTGACACATGAGCCATAAGAACTTCGACACTAACAACTTTATGTCTAAGAATAGTATTTAAGTGGAAAAATATATTACTGTGACAAATGTATGACACTTAATCTATATAAAACACAATTATCCAATGGAGGGCCAAGTAAGTATTGATTTTATTTAGATTAACTGTCATACTTTTGTCACAGTAATATATTTTTCCACTTAAATACTATTCTTAGACATAAAGTTGTTAGTGTCGAAGTTCCTATGGCTCATATGTCAATTTTAAATTACTTGAACTTTTTAGATCATATTTAGGATTTTGCAAATGATTGTATTTTCCTTTTAGGTTCTTTTTGTACAAATTTTTTTTTTTAATTCTCAATGACCCCTGAGGATGCAAACATAAGTTTGCGAAACATGTTGGGTGCTTAAAAAAATCCAAGCAATAAATTCAATAAAAAATTAGTGGAGAAAGACCCTAGAGCTTCATTTGACTGAACCTATCACTCCACCATAAAATGTACTATTTCCTCAACTTAATTAGATAAGACATTACAAAAAAAACTGTGAATATGAAATTTAGCGTGGATCCAACGGTAATGGACACAATTTTACGACCGGACGTTTGAAAAGGCCTTGCTTTGTCTTAACCGTGGCCACTCTTACAATGTTATCAGGACCGGGGTGTGCCGACACTATCCTACCCAACAACCAATGCAAGGGAGGTTTTGCTTCGTCTTTGATTAAAACAAGTGTATTAATTTTAATCTCGACCGATGGATCGCACCATTTAGCGCGCTGCTGCAAAGTATTTAAATATATACACTTTTAGCGTTTCCAGAAGTCTGAATTTAAACGTTGAATTAATTGCCAACGGCTAAGAGCGTTTAGTTTTAGGTGAGTTAAGTCGGGATCTGGGCAAGAGTTCAAGGATTCGAGATTTATGAAATGCCCTGGAGTAAGGGGGAGAGATCATTAGGGTCTGTACTTTGTGCGCAAATTAGACGTGAATTTAGCAAAGCTTCAATTTGAGTTAAGAGCGTGTATAACTCCTCAAAAGTAAATATTTGACTACCGATTGACTTGTAGAGATGAGTTTTGATAAATTTTACGCCTGCCTCAGCGAGGCCGTTTAAATGGGGTGCACCAACGGATTTGTAGGTTTTCCGCCGCTGATTTAGATAACTCCTGAAGTTGCTTGATAGCTCCTACAAAGTTAGATCCGCAGTCGCTTGTGATTTGAGTGCAAGCACCTCTTCTAGCAATAAATCGCCGCAAAGCTGCGATAAAAGCTTCTGTCGTAAGGTCACTGACCAATTCGATGTGGATAGCTTTTACGCAATTGTCTACAAAAATAGCGATATATGCCTTAAGAATTTTCGCTTTGCGCATGCGTGAAGAAATAATGTTTATGGGACCAGCATAGCCCAAGCAGACATGCGAAAATACATTTAACTGTGAAGTTCTGAATGAAGATAAATCAGCCATGAATTGAGTGTAGGGTTTTGGTTTCATACGAAAACACTGAATACATTGAGATAAAACATGATTTATAGCTCTACGAGCTGATAAAATCCAAAATTTTTGGCGTATTAAATACAAGACAGTATTGGGTCCTGGGTGAAAATTATTTTTATGAATTTGGATAATAATTAAATCAGTTAATCGGTGAGATCGAGGCAGTAGAATTGGATGTTTTGAGTCGTATGGCATTCCAGATGAATGACGCAAGCATCCGCCCACTCTGACAAAGCCCTGGCCGTCAAGGAACGGCGCAAGTTTTCGGTATTGTTTAGGAAGCAATTGTTGATTTTTGAGTTTTTGAATAAGTACTAAAAAGCAGTTTTCTTGGACGTGCTTGACCAAAACTAATAAAGCTTCATGTAACTGATTGGAAGAAAAAACTTGAGGAAGGGACTCCTACGGGTTTTTTCGATTATGAATATCCCTTAAAAATGACATATAATTTTTTGAATAAGGTCAAGGTTAGAATAATTTTGAATAAGTTTTTCGAAATAATTAGGTAAAGTTTGAAACGTAACGAGTACTGAAGATTTTTGCCCTTGGAAATCTTCTTCTGGGACATTGTCTGACATCTAGTCTAGAAAATTTTGAATTTTCCATTCGGACCTTGGTAAGGTGAGCCAAGAGGGACCTTGAAACCAAAGTGGATGGTTGACGAGATTACTAGCCAATAGACCTCTACTTGCATAATCCGCGGGATTTTCAGCCGAGGGTATGTGGTACCAGGATACATCTGGAATGGTTTCTTGAATCTTGCAAACTTGGCTGGCTACAAAAGTTTGCCATTTGTGAGGAGAACCAGTAATCCAGTGTAAAGCAACTTGTGAGTCTGAAAATGCAAGTATTTCGTTTATAGAAATAAGTGAAGAATAGTTTCGGATAACGATTTCTAAGATATCAGCAAAGAGCGTAGCTCCCAGAAGTTCTAAACGTGGTATTGATTTTTAAATTTGCCTAAAGCCAAGGCTGACCTGATTTCACCATTTTGCAACTCAGTACGAGCATGCACACAACTGGCATAACCAATCTCAGATGCATCACAGAAGGCTAAAAGTTTACAGCTTTTTACTTGAGTAGAAAAAATATAGCGTGGTAAGGAAATATTTGAAATGCAGTTTAGTTCATTACTGAATTGGTTCCGAAAATTTACAATAGAGTCTGGAGGCTTTTCGTCCCATGAACAATTAGACAACCAGAGTTTCTGCATAACGGTTTTTGCTAAGAATGATGAGGTGTTAAAAAACCAAGCGGATCCCATATTTTTGCTATTGCTGAAAGGGTATTCCGTTTGGTACAGGATTTTTCAGATTGGGTGTAAGAATATGTGAACTGATCGGAAGAAGGCTGCCACTGCAGTCATATAAGACCTTGATTGAACTTGAATCGTCCTTGTCAAAAGTGACAGGAATTTGACAATCCTAGGGTGAAAAATGAGATATAAGTTTCGGTTCATTGGAAGCCCATTTACGGAGTTGAAAGACACCTAAGTTTAACAAAACAATAAGGTCATTTTGAAGGGCTAAGGCATCGTCAAGAGACTTTGCGCCTGCGCAAATATCATCCATAAAAATATTAATATGAAGAACCTTGGAAGCTTCGGGATAGTTTTCACTCTCGATTTTTGCGAACTCCCTTAATGTACGAATAGCTAAATAAGGGCTGGAACACATACCAAAAGTGACTGTATTTAGTCGAAATTCTTGTAACGGTTCGCTAGGGTGAAAACGCCAGAGAAGTCTTTGAAAATCTCTGTGTTCAGGATTTATTTTGAATTGAAGGAAGTGCTGTTTTATGTCTGTTAAAAATACATAGGGATAGAATCGGAATTTGAGTAAGATTTCGGAAATATCATTTTGAAGTTTTGGACCTATTAAAAGGGTTTCATTTAGGCTTAGGCCTGTGGATGAGGGTTTTATCGAAGGGTTAAAAACAACCCGGAGTTTTGAAATAGTTTTATCAGGTCTAAGAACACCATGGTGAGGCAAATAACAGGATAAAGCTGGTTTGGGTTCATGACTTGGTATAGGAGACATATGACCATTGATTAAGTAGCCTCTCATGAATTCGGATTATATGTGATAAAGATCTGGATGTTTTATTAAAGGCTAGATTCGAGCGACATAAAGGGACGGTACGCAATAGAAAAGGTATCGCCAAGCTGCGGCTCTGCGCTGCGAAACGGTAAGTTGACAATAAAGCGTCCTGATGGTTCTCTTGTCGTAGTCTTTTGGTAGATCTCCTCGCATTTCTTCTCCTCCGGAGAAAGAAAAACTCTAGGTTTTATAGTTTCTAATTCCCAGAATTTTTTGAGACTAGAAGCGAGAAACTGGTCGGATAGGAAAAAACAAGAATTATCGAGCGTGGTTTGAAAAATGACGTCACGTGTATCCCCCAGTAAGACCCACCCAAAAATGGTTTCAAAGGCGGTTGGTTGCCCTCGTAGGCCATCAATGCGTCCTGACAAAAGGATATCTTTGTAGAGCTCTGCTCCGATTAGCATGTCTATTGGTCCAGGTGTATAGAATTTTTCATCTGCTAGTTAAAGATTTTGAATATAGCTTCAATTTGTAGGATTGACCCTCATAGAAGGCATGTTTGCACATAAGTTAGGCAAAATATAAACTTGAAAATTGAAGGTTGGGTATGGTTGTCCTACTGGACGAATTGTACACGTTGCGATTCCCTTCGTCGACGATGAAGAACGGTTTAATCCTAGGATTGGAATCGATTCTTTGTTTTTAGTTTTCGCTTATCAAGCTAAGTTGACTACCATTATCAAGAATGGCTCGAACTTTTTAATAATTGCCCCTAGAATCTAGAACCTCTACTTGACAAGTAGATAATAAACAAGTTTTTGTTGCTGTGGTAGCCAAAGAAGTCCACAAGTTTGTTGGGGCAACAAAATTTTGACTTTGAGGTTGAATAATTGAATAATTTTGAGTTGTTGGATTTTGAGTTGTTGGATTTTGAGTGATATTTTGAGATGAGTGATTTTTAGTTATTGGCAAAGAATTGACATACTTTGGGTGAATTGTGGGGTTAGGAAGTAAGTTTGAAGTTGATTGAGTTGGCTGAATAAAATTAGATTGGTTAGAGTTATTATTTGAGTTAGATTGACTAACTCCGGAGTTTTGATTAGAGTTTTGTCTACAAATCATTGTATGATGTCTAAAACGACAAATTTTGCAATTATACATGCTTACGCAATCCTGTTGTACGTGATTAAAATGCAGACAATTTACGCATGTGTTTTGTTGAGTTATGAAAGCGTACCTATCATTAGGAGACTTTGAAATAAAAATCGGACATTGGGATATTAAATGTATCGAATTATTGCATAACCTGCACTTAGCTTGAGAATAATTTTGATGAGTTGAGTTATTAGGAGAATTTTGATGTTGAGTGTTTTGTTTGTTGATTGTGGTTGGTAGGGTGTTTACAAAAAAATATATTGGGCGTTTGATTCAATTTTCAATTTCAATTTTCAATTTTATTCAAAATTTTTTTATAATTTACAATATGTTTTCTAGTAGCTAAAATACAAATTTTGTCACTATATGGTTCTTTTGAGCAAGCACCTAGGTATGGAATACCTGTATGTACTTGTTGCGCGCCTACATAAATATTTATTCATCAATACCTATTTTTCAGATCAATAAGGTAAAATCATAATAAAAAAAAAAACCTAAAAATCTAAGAAAAAAAATTGTAAATTTTAAAATACAAAAAATTGACGACCATGACGAATAAAAGTTAATAGTGGGATTAGTATATATTAAGGATTGTATGCGGATTTTTTGAGAAAAATGTTTTTAACGCTAGCTTAAAATGTTTTTTGTTTTTTATTAACCTTATATCCATAGGAATCTTGTTATATATTTTTAGGCCTAGGTAGGTAACAAAATGCTGTCCCATGTTGTTTTTGGAGAGAGTCATATTAAAAAGTCCATTAACATTACCTCTGGTTTGATATGGATGTGATATATATTTATCTTGATACTTAATGTTTAAGTGAATAAAATTACATACAGTCAAAACATAAAGACTTTTTAGATCTAAAATTTCGGAATACAATAAATGAGTTGGGTACAATCGTGGTTTTCGCAAAGTAATTTTAACAATGTAATTTTGTATTCGTTTTAATTGTTCTAAATGAACATTGTAGGCCGCCCCCCAGACTAGAATTCCGTATCCTATCAAAGGCTCCACTAGAGCTTTGTAAAGTGCTATCAAAAGTTTTTTATTTAAAATTTCTCTAAGCATGTAGAACTTATGTATTAAGCATCTGATTTTTTTAGTACAATATAATATGTGTTCTTTCCATTTCAAATGCTTGTCCACAAAGACTCCAAGGTATTTAATCTTGTCACACTGAGTAAGAGGTTTAGGAAAGTTTTCTAGATATATATTATTAAAGTCTGGTCTATTTGCCTCTGTTAGTGAAAATGCCATGTAATGCGTTTTGTCAATGTTAAAGCGAAGTTTAAAGGTATCTAGGTAATTCAAAACTTTTGCTAAACCAGACTGAACCTTATCTTTGACTCCCTCCCATGTCTGACAAAAAAATATTATAACAGTATCATCCGCATACGCGATGATCCTCCCCTCCACGTCAAGCTTACACAGCGCATTAATATATAAAAGGAACAAAACAGGTCCCAGTACTGTACCTTGCGGTACCCCGTGTTCTACTGTTTTTTCGTCACTTAAGCTGCTGTCAACTCTGACGCGTTGGGAACGATCACGTAAATATTGGGCAAATACGTCCAACACAGCCCCCCGCACCCCATACCGCCCAAGCACCATAAGCAGCATAGAATGGGAGACCGTGTCAAACGCCTTCGCCAAATCCAAAAACACAGCGATCGCCTTTTTGTTGTTATCTAGGCCTGTGGTCACGCAATCTGCCAATTCATGGATGGCAGTAGATGTATTTGACCCTTCAATAAATCCAAACTGGTTCTCGGCCAATATCTTATTAATGTTAAGATAATCAACAACTCTGGCCTTCAAGCACTTTTCAAAAATTTTCGCTAGATTAGAAATCACACTTATTGGTCTATAGTTTCCGACATCGTTTTTGTTACCTGACTTATAAATGGGTGTTACAATAGACGTCTTAAAATGTTTCGGGACTGTTCCTGTTTTAAAAATCAAATTAATCACATGAGCAATAGGTTCTTTAAGCTCTTGATGCAAAATTTTTATTGTTTTTGTTGTTATGTTATCAAATCCAGAGGAGCATTTATTTTTAAGGCTTGCAATTAATGTAGTAACTTCGTTTGCATTTGTTGGTCTGAGATACATAGAAGATGGTGATTTTATTGAATCCAGTTTAAACGGGTTATTAGGAGATTTAATCGAAGCTGATATCGACTTGCCAATATTAATGAAATACTCGTTATAAACATCGGCTATATCTTTTGAATTTGTTATTGCACGTCCGTCTTGTTTTATTTGTGTCACTGCCGTTTGTTTTGTATTTTCATTTGTTGCTTCATTTATTAGTTTATATATTTTTTAATGTTTCCTGTGTTTTCTTCGATTTTGTTTTTATAGTATTTATTTTTTGTATCCGTTATTAATTTTTTTAAAATTGTTTCTAAATTGTTTGTATGCATGTTGTTTTTGTTCTGTGGGGTTTTTTATAAGGTCTTTTTTTAGTTTATCTCTTTTTTTTTATTGACACGATAATCCCGTTTGTAATCCAGGGTTTAATTTTTTTATATTTGTGTGTAAGTTTAGTTACTATTTCGGATTGCTTTGTGACTTCTTTTAGTGTATCTACCAGAAAATTTGTTGCGTCCTCTGGATTTGCAAAGTTTAATGTTTCATTCCAGTTTACAGCTTGTGATATAAATTTTAATTTTTCATAATCTGTTTTATAAGAGATGTTCTTAATATCACCATCTTTATGCGCGTGCTTATTTGATTTGCTATCCTTTGATAAAATTAATGTTGTGGGCCAATGATCTGTAATATCATGGATAATTGTATTTGATATAAACTTTCTTGTTCCGGTTTTAATTTTATTTCTTAAGAAAACATGGTCTAAGCAAGAACCAGATGCATCCCTTGTAACACCAAAACAAAAAGGCATGAACCCGTTTGAACTCATCAGGGCCCTGTAACTTATTACAGACGGATCATCTTTACTTAACAAATTAATGTTTATGTCTCCCAAAAAAACATCAAATTCGTAAATACATGGTTGAGATTTTAAATATACATCAATATCTTCCAAAAATAGGTTAGTGCTTGATGATGGAGATCGGTATACAGCAAATATATTGCAACAAAAACTATTGTTTATATTTATTTCCATTTTTGTTATAGTTATTCCCGATAAACTAAGTTTAGAGCTCTCAAAATTAGGATTTATGTTGGTTTTTGTAAAGATGACCAATCCATCACATAAATTAAAATTTGCGTTGTTGTAATAAGTACTATATCCCGGAATATTAAATTGATTACAATTTTCCAGTTTATGACATTCACTCAGTATGATAATATCAAGAAAACACAAGCGGTATGACTCCATAAAGACAAGAAAACTGTCGAAATTTGTCTTTAAACCTCTTATATTTAGATGTAAGATACTTAAAGATAGTTGTTCTTTACTCACGGTTTGTACAAAAGTAGTTGGATCTACCCGTTGACTTCTATTTTGTTCTTCAACAATTTCATCTAAAATTTCAATCTCGTCAATGCTAGCCATAGTTGACACGTGATTTAGCTATCCCCAAAAAGTATTTATAGCTCGGGCAATTCCAATCGCCAGCCTCGTGAGAAACGCTGTGCTGTGTGCCATACTTTTTATTGCCTAAATCACAGTTTACACATTTTTTAATATTATTTTGACATTGTGTTACATCATGCTCTCCTGAGTTTGTACAGTCATTACCTTTGTGATGGTATAACTGGCAATTAAAGCACTTGAGGACACTAATATCTTCAAAAACTGGAAAACGTTGCCATCCCAAATATATTCGTTTAAAAACCATTAAAGTCCCAAACAGTTTCGGAGAACACTCAGCATAAAGTGTTTTGGAGGACTTATTTTCAAAAGTTTTTATATACGTTATTTTAAAATATTCGTCATCGGTAAAAATCGGTCTTAAACAAGGTTGCTGTATCTCGCCTACGCTCTTCAAGATATATTTGGAACAGGTCCTTAAAGTCTGGAAGAGAAAATGCCAAAATATGGGAATTCCGTTGAATGAAACCACCTTGTATACTTTATGTTTCGCCGATGATCAGATAGTGGTGGCTCAGGATTATGACGACCTCGAATATATGACACGAAAACTAATAGACGAGTACAATAAGTGGGGACTAGAGGTTAATATCAATAAGACAGAGTATATGTGTATTGGTGGAACGAAACAGGATCTAATCTTAAATACTGGGCAGCGAATTCAGTCCTGTGATGAGTATAAATACTTGGGTCTAAAAATTACAGCTGACGGAACACTAGACAAAGCTATAAAAGATAGAAACGTACAAGGAAGAAAAGCAATAACTTTATTAAATGGAATAATTTGGGACCAAAGTATATCAAAACATAACAAAAAGCTTATATATAACACCATTGTAAAAAGTATTATTACATACGGCTTAGAAGTATGGCCAATCAAAGATAGAACAGAAAAAATGCTTTCCGCTACGGAGATGGACTATTGGAGAAGAGCAGCAGGGAAATCAAAAAGAGAAAGAGTTACCAATCAAAGAATAAGAGAAATTATGACAGTGGGTGAACGTACTCTAGTGGATGATATAAGAACAAAACAACTGGTGTGGTACGGACATGTACAAAGAATGGATGATGGAAGACTACCTAAACAAATATTACAATGGAAACCAACTGGCCGAAGAAAACGAGGAAGACCAAGGAGAAGCTGGAGAGAAGGAATAGATAGTGAAATAAGAATAAGAGGCCTAGATGATGAATTATGGGCAAACAGAAACGAGTGGAGATTGGGTATCGGAAGACGTAGAACGTTGTGAAACCGATAAATATATATATATAAAAATCGAGTTTTGTTTTTTAAGTTGAGTCTCAAACTCTTCCTTACTGTAATTCAAGGTTACTCCGGGAATCTTAATTTTTGGATTTTTTAATGAAGTCTCAACAATATCATAGTTTTCCTTTAGAGTTTTATTTGCCTCTGATTTAACTTTCTCCAAGTCATCACTTGACGGGAATTTAAGTATAATATTGCCATTTGACAGCTCCCTTTTACTTTTGACCCTAGCTCCTATTTTATCTGGTTTAATATTTTTTTCTAAGTCACTTGATGTTTGTTTGCTATTTTGAGTATTTTTAGGTTTAACAAGAATGCTAGGCAAATTTTGGATATTATTTTTTGCGTAACTGTGTTGTAAGTGTGTGGTTGTAATGTTGCCATAAGTTGGAGTGATTTCTGCATTTTTTGGCGATTGCAAATTTTGTTTGAGTTCTTTTACTTCCTTTCTTAAACTTTGTATTTCATCTCTCATAGATCGCAGCATATCAAAAAAATTTGGTTTGATATTGAGAATATGAATTTGATTTAAAATTGTTGGATTTTGAATTATACGGTTTATTATTTGTAAAGTTGGTTTGAGTCACTTGGCAAGGGATAATTTGCAATGACTCAAGAGCTTTGCATTGATTTGATAAAAATTCGATTAAATTTTTGTATGTTGGTATTTTAGTAGTGCTGTATTTTAGCTCAAACGCAGTTCTGGTCGAATTATCAATTTTTGAAAGTAAAGTTGAAGACAGACAAAACCACCACTGATCTACTGGGAAATAAAGCTTACCTAGGGCTAGCACATTTTCCGAAAAAATAGTTATTTTTTAAAGGAATCGCTGTGTAAATAGCATTCCAATAGGTGGATGCTAACAACCGTTTATTTTGATAGCGATTGACTAGGATATTCCACGCTATTTCGTAATTATCCCCCGTTAATTTAATTGAATTTAAAAGATTTGCAGGTTCGCCCTCTAAGTACATTAATAAATGCTGAAATTTTTTAATGTTTGAGTAATTTTGATTATCATTTACGAGGGAAGAAAAAATATCGAAAAAGGTGGGCCATTTTCGAGGTGATCCATCAAAGCAGGGTATTTTTAGAGGTCCTAGTTCGTCCCTTATTGGGGCTTGAATTATCGCAGGGCTGTTTCCCGAAAACCTAGGGCCCAAATCTGGAAAGAGTTCTGCATATATTTGCTTGGTAGCGTAATATAATTTGTCGGTATCCTTCCTAAATACGTCCTGTTCCGTGAATTCCTCGTCCTCAATGAGGCCTATGATGTCGTTATGTAACCGTTTAATTTCCTCGTAATGATCGCCGAAAGATTCGTAAGATACTTTAAAAAGTACGCTTAGAGACGCATCCAGCTTGCATTTTAGTTGCCAAGTTATATACCTCAGTAATGCGTGAAATAGATATCTTTCTTTGGTTTATCAAACTATTTTTTGAAGGCATATTGAATTAAGTTATTTTTATAGCGCTTAAGTAAGTATTTTAAAAGAATAAAATAGTTTTTTGTTTTGTTTTGGTAAATATCGATTTTTATTTTATTTCTTACTTGTTGAGTAGGTCAGTATTTTCTACCGCGATCCTTATTTTATAATAAAATGCACTTTTATAAAGAGCTATTTTTACCACTTATTTTTCACAAATAATTTAGGTAATTAAAAAGATTTATTCACACCTAGTAAAACGCCGTTCGTAGAATTGTTTTGTCCATTGTTAAACCACACATAAACAATAATCGAATTTCGAATAAAATAAGAACTTTTTATTGAATTTTTGAACTGAATTATTTTATTTTGAAATGTAAACAAACCGCGAAGAATAACCGCTGTGAAACTGAGCTCCGTCCTTAGTATGTGTAGGGGAGAGCCTTGCTTCGAAAATGCTCGCTGGACGACCGAATTGCAGGTTCCCGGTGGGGTGTAATGGCGAATTTTTTATACGAATATTTTTCGTGACTTGCAAAAATTTTAATTTTAAAAATTTCTTAAATTTATCTGGGTTGATGGAACAAAAGTGTTAGAGATTTGAATTAGAATTGAATCTTTCCTTCGAAAAAAATATAACGCGGACTGTAAAACGCTATGGTTCTGAAATTTTCCAAAAAATAATTAACAAGCCATACAAAACCAAAAAATATGCACTTACCAGTTTTGTCGCAGATACACCATCCCGGGAGCTCCCTTTGCTGTAGAATGTCGCTGGAGTTGCTTAACACTAATTATATTATAATTAAAATCGAATAATAAGGTTTTGGATTAAATTTTGATTGATTTTCGATCACTTGAGTTTTTAACATGCCGTTCGTTACTTGGCGTGATAACGAAGTGTCATTGCGCACACTCTAGCACATGTAGGCGCAGAATCCTGCGTTGTCAAGTCTTCTCGTGCACATTTTAATCCTGTATGGCGGGATTTATTAAATTTGAATTTTTAAAAGAATATAGACGCAAAAGTTTCTCTAACAACCTCAAAGGGCCTAGCACAGTGTCACATTAAACCTCAAGGGAAAACAGATCCGTTGCTATCTTTTTAAGCAATCGTTGTTCCTAAGATGTGTTCAGATATGCCCACTTTCACTCTTGAAAATAAATACTGGAAACATCTGAATGGCTTAAAACTAGCTGACCCCTCCTACTTTGAAGCTAGGCCTGTAGATGTTTTAATGGGGCGTGAAATCTTTGCGCAGATTCTAAAAGAAGGCAGAGTCCTTGGATAACCTGGTCAACCAGCCGCAATCAAAACAATCTTTGGCTGGGTTATTTTGGGAAAAATTAAAAGCTCTATTCCTTCGCAACAAACATCTTCATATTTTACAAATTTCGCGGTTCCTTTAGAATATATAATGCCTAAGTTCTGGGAGTTGGAGAATATCCCTTCCAAGCCCTTTTTATCGCCTGACGAACAAAAGGCAGAAAATATATTTTCTAAAACTGTTTACAGGCTTTCTTCGGGCCGATTTATGGTAGATCTTCCTTTTAAGGACGGTGAACCTAATTTAGGGAACACTTACCCTTAAGCCTTTCGACGTTTTTTGCTACTTGAAAATCGACTTACAAAAAATCCCGAATTATATTCTGCATATTCAGATTTCATGAAGGATTATGTTAATTCCAATCACATGCCCTTAGTCTTACCTAACAGTCCAAAACCAGCATTAACTTGTTACCTTCCCCTTAACGTGTGCTTAAACCGGACAGTGTCAGCACTAAATTAAGAGTGGTCTGGGACTGTTCGGCAGTCGGACCAAAAAATATCAGTCTTAATCAAACACTTTTACCAGGACCAAAGCTTCAAAAAGATATTGGTTCTTTACTACTCACATTTCGATTAAATCATATCGCTTACATCTCAGACATTAAAATAATGTTTCGACAAGTTATCGTCAGCCCAGATCATTGTCCTTTACAAATAATTTTGTGGCGATTTTCCCCGGAACGTCCAATTTCAGAATATGAGCTTAAAACTGTCACATTCGGAATGACTTGTTCGCCTTTTTTGGCTATGCGCGTTCTGAATAAACTCGCTGAACGCGAAAAGGAACGTTTCCTAAGAGCTAGTGAAATTCTTAAGCACTCAATCTACATCGATGATATCCTGGGAACGAGCCCTTCCGTGTCCCATGCCCTTGACCTTCACAGGGAACTTATCAATTTATTAAAATCTGGAGGCTTTGACCTAAAGAAATGGGCCAGTAATTGCCCCGAACTGCTAGCTGCCTTACACGACTCTGATCGTCAAATGCGGCTCTCCTTTGATAAAGACGAGCCTCATTTAATCAGTTAGTTTTAGGGCTTCAATGGTACCCAAAAGACGATATATTTACCTATCAATGTCAAATTAAAGAAAAGCCCTGTACAAAACGTTCAATCCTTTCTATCATCGGAACAATTTTTAATCCGTTGGGTTTTCTGTGCCATATTTTATTTCAAGCAAAGTTCATTATGCAACAATTATGGACTTCTAACACTGGATGGGACGACACTCCTCATCAAGCGATCATAGATTCGTGGACTAATCTACACTCAGAATTTCTTCTTCTATAAAATTTTAAATTACCTAGACAAATCCATTTATCAAAAAATCAATCGTGTCAGATTCATGCATTTTGCGACGCCTCCATCAAGGGCTACGCAGGTGTAGTATATTTTCGAGTAGAAGAGGAAAATCATATATCTATCTCTCTCATATGTGCTAAAGCCAGACTATCAAAACGCAAACTTTAGCTAGACTTGAGCTTCTAGGCGTGGTCCTTCTAAGCAACTTAATTCAATTTGTATTGTCCACCTATTCAAATCAAATTATCTTTACCGATATCTATGCTTAGTGCGACTCCCAAGTCGTTCTTCATTGGATAGCTTCTTCACCCTCACGTTGGCGTAGTTTCGTTGCCAATCGAGTAAGCCGTATTCAGGAAATCGTGCCTTCCACTTCTTGGCATTACATTCCTTCTGCTCTTAACGCCGCAGATTCAGCTTCCAAGGGGATGACACCCTCTCAACTCATATCTCATGATATGTGGTGGAATGCACCCTCGTTCTTATGGTTGCCCCCTCAAGAGTGGCCAAATTTAAAAAAATCACAAAGTATAGTTGACTGTTCTAAGGTCGATTTAGAAGAAAAACAAACCGTGTTAAACGCTTTACTTGAAATCAATTTTCTTGACATTTTGCTTGACAAATTTTCGTCCCTTACCAAAATTCAAAAAATTATCTGTTACATAATCAAAATCTCTAAAAAGCTCATGGACCATACTTATCATAAACCATCAAAAATCTCCGCAGATCTACAAGTTCTTTTTGCGCAGATAGAAAAATCTACACCTGATGAAATGCAAAACTCTTTATTGATTCTTATTAAACATGTACAGGGTGTTTACAAATTACAACTTACCGAAAACAAGTCCATACTCAAAGCTTTTCGTAAACTTTCACCCTTTTTAAACCCTCAAGGTCTTATCAGGGTAGGAGGCAGACTTCAAAAATCCGAACTTTTATCTTACGAGGCTAAACATCCGTTACTATTTCCAAACAAACATAGATTGACTAATCTTATCATAGAGCATACACATAGGCAATATCTCCATTCTGGTCCAAAAACATTGCATCACTTGCTTTTACAACAATTTTGGGTTTTATCTTGTCAAAACGCTATTCAGCGCACCTTATCTAGATGTTTGCAATGTTTTAGAACCAAACCTAAACCGTATCAAGCTTAAACAATGAGTTCTTTACCTTTTCATCGCATTAATCAACTTAAGCCTTTCTCACATGTGGCTATCGACTTTTGCGGACCTTTTAAAGTTGTTCCTTATCGCTTTCGAGGCTCAAAGTCAATCAAATCCTATGTCTCTGTATTTGTTTGTACAAGTGTCCATTGCGTACAGTTGGAACTTACAATGGATCTATCCACAGAAGGTTTCATCGCTGCCTTCTGTCGTTTTGTCGCAAGAAGAGGCACCGTTACCGATTGCCGGAGCGACATGGGGAGTAACTTCTTGGATTTTCGTAATCAGCTTCTTGTCTATGCTAAACAGGCGTCTGAGACACTATTAATCAAATGGCATTTAGGGCTTCCTCTTAGTCCTCATTTTAATGGTCTTGCTGAGGCTGAGGTAGTCGGTGAACAAAAATTAACCATTTAGGAAATGTCCACTTTGACCTGTCTGATCGAGGCCGTCCTAAACTCTCGCCCTCTTACTGCTCAGTCGTCGGATGCTAACGATCTCCAACCCCTTACACCGGGGCATTTTTTGACGCTCGCACCTCTAAATTCGGGTATACCAGACCCAGACTTATCCTATCTGCCAATCAACCGACTGTCAGATGGCAACTTATCCAAAAGCTCAATACGGATTTTTCGAAACGATATGCCCTGGAATATTTAAATACATTACAACAGAGATATAAATGGTAGGATTCGTCTCCTGAATTAAAACTAAACGATCTAGTTCTTATTTCTAGTAAACTGAAATCGCCTTTAAATTGACCGCTTGGCAGGGTAATAAATTTGCACCCTGGCGAAGACGGTCACGTCCGAGTTGCCACGATCAAAACGGCAACAAGCACTTACAAGAGGCCAGTAATTAAACTGTGTCCTCTCCCTACCGAAACTTATTACAAGCTTTTATTTAACTTCACCTGTGTGTATGTATGTATGTGGGTATGTATGTATGTAATCAAATCTTGCAACTCATTTTTGAAGAACTTTCAAACATCCGATTGACTTCAAATTTCGCATAGCGTCTTAGTTCCGATGACAATACAATAATGTGGTTTCATCGGGTACCTACCACCCCCCTAACGTGGGGGGTGGAGAGGGGGTGAAACTTTAGTTTGTCCGATTTCCACCAAAATTGGTATCTGGGGGTTTTTGAGAATAAGAATTACGAATTTTTGATCAGATTACAGAAATTCAATATGGCGGATTCAAAATGGACGACTTAATTTCAATTTTTTCTGATTACTTTCAACTGACTTCCACGTATCCGATTGACTTTAAATTTCGTATACCGTTATAGTTCCGATGACAATCCAATAATGTGGTATCAGTGACTGCCTACCCCACCCCTAACCTGGAGGGCGGAGAGGGGGTAAAATTTTAGTTTGTTGAATTTCCACCAAAATTGGTATCTGGGGGTTTTTGAGGATGAGGATTACGAATTTTTGATCAGATTACAAAAATTCAATATGGCGGATTCAAAATGGACGATTTAATGTGAAGTTTTTCTAATTACTTTCAACTGACTTCCACGTATCCGATTAAATTTAAATTTCGCATAACGTTATAGTTCCGATGACAATCCAATAATGTGGTATCACTGACTGCCTACCTCCCTCCTAATGTGGAGGGCGGAGAGGGGGTAAAATTTTAGTTTGTATTTTGTTTAGTATAAGTTACTATTTTTTTTTTTATTGTTTTAATTAATTTTCGAGACTATTTAAGCTCAGACAGTTAAAAAATATTTTTACTGAAACCAGTCTCAATTTTCGCTTATTAATTTTGTTTCATATTTTCCGAGGAAAAATGCCGTTTTGACATATGAATGTCATTAAAGCCTTTCAAAACGTTTGTTGCAAAAAGACTAGATAAAATAATATTCCGAATAAGTCAATCCACGTTCATTTTTAAAAACGTGGTTGGGTTTCATTCGGTTATTTCCGTTGGTTCTCGATTTGTAGCTGAGCTCTAGCCTATAAAACAGTAATGCCTTCGCCCATACGGGGATTCGAGATTTGTTTCTCGTTCGAGCACAATGTATAGGTGGTACGCGGTGTGTGTAGATGTCGACCGGTTTCTGGTAAGAATGGGATTTATAAAAGAAATCTCGTTTTTGCCTTAGTCAAAGTTTTTATAATTCTATTTGATTTGAATTTATTTTGAACCGTGCAAATTACTTGTTTGTCCTTTCCCGATCCCAGGATTTCCCGTTAGTATCTTACATGTTTTCTGGTATTTATCAATTTTCTTTCGCAAGAAAATTAAGAAACAAATCGGGTTTATTACTTGTGGGCTGCAGGTTCGTCACCAAGTAATAATCATCCCGAATTTGACACACCAGTTTCCCTTGTCCTGGTTTTTATTATTTTTGTTCTCTTTCGAGAAAGCAAAAATGATAACAAAGCTATCGATTATATTTCGTGGGCCGTATGTTTCGTCACCGACTTATAATTGTAGCGCTTTGCTAAGCCCCCGTCCTCGTTTCCCGTTTCCCGTTTTTTTTTTATTTTTGTTCTCTTTCAAGGAAGCAAAAATGATAACAAAGTATGTTTCGTCACCGACTCATAATTGTAGCGCTTTGCTAAACCCCCCGTCCTCGTTTCCCGTTTTTTTTTATTATTTTTGTTCTCTTTCGAGGAAGCAAAAATGATAACAAAGCTATATATTATATTTCGTGGGCTGGATGTTTCGTCACCGATAAATAATTTTCTATCTATAAATTGTAAGGGTAGGGAGCGCGGGTTTTATTCATCTGGCAAATCCTATGTTTTGAGTTTTAACACTCAGAGAGGGGATGATAATTAATCGTAAAATATTTAAATATTAGAAAAAGCAAAGAAAACCAGCTCGACTTACCAAATGTATTTGGAGATCCAATGGTAGGAGAGTCACGCTTGTTCCATAAAAAGCACTTCAATGTCCAAACACGCATGTGTTTTATAACGCAAAAATGTAAATTAATTATTATAATTGATTAGGTTGTACCGCACGGCACACAAATTGTCGCCTTTTCGCAGCAGCGATTTAGTCCCTTCCCCTTTGCTACGTGCTCTCTTTCTCAGCAGAACCGCCGCGCATCTCGCTCGCGTCTCCAGTGGTGGCGTGTGTTCCTGCGTGAGGAAATCAGGAAAAGCGTAGGAAAGGAGTTAAATGGGGGGTTCATGTAATGGATGAAAAGGAGAGCAGCATCGAGCTTGTATAAAAACTAAAGTAGCAAAGTAGTTATTAATTCTACTTAATTTGAATTAAATTAGTAATATATGAAGTAAATAATTTTTAATCATTATTAAAATAAAATCGCGTATTTTCTACTTGCATAGCGACGTAATGAAAATAATACAACAAAAAAAAAAGAAAAAATGTTAGTTCTAAAATATTCCCAAAGTATTATTAATTATATACAAAAGGGCGAAAACGGACCATTCCCGCCCCCATGAAATGCCCAAGCATTTCATTCATTAGAAATTGGGGGTGGCAAAGGGCAGAGCTTTACCAAGGGCCTTTTATAACTACCCTTGGTAGTCTTTACTACCGCAACCCGAGGCACCTTGTCGGCACCGTAAATTACTTGAGTTATACGGCCAAGGGGCCACTCTAAGGGAGGTGAATTTTCATCTTTTAATAATACTAGAGTACCTTCAGTCACAGACCCCATTTCCGTATGCCATTTGGCTCTTTGCCTCAAGGTATGCAAGTATTCAGCTTTCCAACGCTTCCAGAAATCTTGTTGCAAACGCACTAAAAGTTGCCACCTGTCCAATTTATTTAACTGGATTTCCGTAAAGTCACGGTCAGGCAGAGCCGTCAGGGGCTCCAAACATAAAAAATGCCCTGGCGTTAAGACAGCGAGGTCATTAGGGTCATTTGAAATTTCACACAAAGGACGTGAATTCAGTACCGCCTCTACCTGAGTCAACACGGTCGCCAACTCTTCATAAGTAAGTACTTGCTTGCCAATAACCCTTGTTAAATGAGTTTTAGTGGATTTTATATTAGATTCCCATAGGCCACCCATATGAGGCGCTCCCGGGGGATTAAAATGCCACATAATTGACTCTTGCTTAGCACAGTCTTCTAAAGTGTTACGTAAGTACCTATTCGAGCCTACAAAGTTACTGCCGCAGTCAGTATAAAAATGTTGGACCCGGCCTCTTCGGGCCATAAAGCGCCGAAGGGCGGCTAAAAAAGCGTCTGTAGACATCTCGGAAACTAAATCAAGATAGACGCATTTCACAACGCAACAAATAAATAAGCAAACATAAGATTTAGTAGTTTTTGCCTTGCGCAATTTACTCGTTTTAATTTCAAATGAACCACAGAAGTCCATTCCGACATGCAAAAAGGGCTTGGCTTGTAGCAATCGAAATTAGGGTAGATTACCCATGGGGGGTTGAAAAGAAACTGGCTTAGTTTTCCAACAATCTAAGCAATGATGCAATATTTTTCGTATAGTACGTTTGGCAGAAACAATCCAAAAGTTTTGGAAAAATAAGAACATAGTGGTTTGTATACCACAATGGAGGTGAATAATATGTATTTCTTTAATAAGCAAAGTTGTAAGCAAGCAATTGTTTGGTAAAAGCAAGGGAAATTTTTTATCAAAAGATAAATCTGAGTAAGTAAGACGTCCACCGACGCGTAAAAGACCTGTGCTTGCTTCCAAGAAAGGATTCAATTTTATTAAGGCCTTATTGGTCATTGGTCTATTTTTTTGCAATAAATTAATTTCTTGTTTAAAATAAATCGATTGCACGTGTTTTATGATAAAAAGCAATGCACGGTGTAGCTCAACATTAGTTAAGTACGAGAAATAATTTTTATTTTTATTTTTAAAAATATCAATAGCACGCAAAAAATAGCCAACGATTCTTTTAATTTTAATTAAATAACTATGGCGTTCAAAAAGAATTTCTATAAAATTCTTTTCTACTAAAGCTGTATTAAGATTTAAACTATTAAGCAAGTTTCTTTTTTCCGTTTGGGATTCCTCGCAAACGGGTAAATCGTATTTAGTGAATGACCAAGTATCTCGCGATTGATACAAAAACTCGGGTCCCTTTTTCCAAAGGGTAAAATTTAAAAACTCTCCAGGGTACATACCCCTGGACCCACAGTCGGCAGGGTTGATTCCAGAGGGTACATAAAACCAACATTCTGGATTGATTTTTTCCTGAATGTAGGCTACCCGGTTAGCAACATAAGTTTTCCACGTATGCGCAGAACCTCTGATCCAGTCTAACGCACATTGACTGTCCGAAAATGCGTAAATATTTTCAAAATTAATTGCAGAGTGCAAAGTATCGTAAACAAATTTTATTAGTTTGCAAACTAAAACGCAGCCACATAATTCTAATCGAGGTATACTCTGCCGCTGTAAAGGCGCTAGTTTGGATTTCCCTGCGACAAAAAAGTTGTTTATGGAATTATCTGAATAAACTACGCGGATATAAACAACACAACAATATCCGATTTCACTGGAGTCACTGAATCCAACAAGTTGTGCATTTTTATAGTTTGAAATATTAATTTCTCGCGGTATGAAAAAATCTTGCAAATTTGAAAGTTCAAGTTTAAACTTTTCCCACTTTAAAAATATTTCGTTAGGTACAGGAATGTCCCAGTTAAGGCATATAGACCAGCAGTATTGTACTAGGGCTTTCCCTAAAAAAGTGACGGGGGTCAAAAATCCGCAGGGATCGTACATTCTAGCTAGATCACTCAAAATAGTCCTTTTCGTGCAAGTATTGTGTTTCGTAGGTTCAAAGGAGTAGAAAAAATTATCCTTGACCAGGCTCCATTTTAAACCTAAAATTTTTTGAACATTTTCAGAATCTTGGTCAAAAGATAACGCATTATTTTGAATGTGCGATTCGGGTAAACCCTCTAATAATCTGGGATCATTACTTGTCCATTTACGCGCTTCAAAGTTGCCCCGCCCTAAGAGCTCTATTAACTGATTTTTTAACAAAATCGCATTTGGCAGATCAAAGCTCCCGCATGTCACATCATCTATATAGCAAAACTCTCGTAAGGCTTTAGAAGCCAGTGGTAAATCAGAATAATCATTAGCAAGCTGTAACAAGGTTCGTATTGCAAGATACGGCGAACATGATACACCGAAGAGAATAACATTTATTTCATAATCAGAAAGTGGTTCTTGGGGTGAAAACCGCCATAAAATTCTCTGGAATTTATGTTGGCTACTATCTATTCCGATTCTGCGATACATTTGCCTTAAATCGCATGTAAAGCAAATTTTATGCAGTCTAAATTTTAAAATTATACCCGTATAGACCGCGGAATTTAAAGAAATTTTGTCATTCACAGAACTTGTTGCGTCAAAAACGACCCTTAAGGGCGTGGTCGTTGACTCTTTTTTAAAGACAGCATGATGACCAATATAGAAAAAATTATGTAAATCGGAATCTAAGGGCTTTTCGATTTTGGTCATATGCCCTTGATCTAAATAGTCTTGCATGACTTCCGAATATGTTGCATAATAGGAATTATTGTTTATTAAACGTTTTTCCAGCGAGAAAAACCTTCTTAAAGCTAAGGTCCTAGTATCCCCAAAATCAAGAGAATTTATTTTAAATGGCATCGATACGATGTAGCGACCCGACTCTTCCCGTTTAGTGGTTTTTAGAAAGTAGTTTTCGCAAAATTCGTCATCAGGTGAAATATGTTTTTTATCGGGCACTTCTTCGACCTGCCAAAATCTTTGCAAAGTGGCATCTAAAGATTCGCTTTCCGATAAAGTAAAAAAATTCCTGATTACGGAGGTGTAAGAAGGGGTTTCCCTGACCTTGCCTAACAAAGTCCAACCAAATGACGTATTAATGCACACGGGCATATCAAGACCGCTATTTATTATACCTTCTTGTAAAACATAGGGGTAAATGTCACTTCCAAGCAACATATCAATTTTGGAGCAACTATTAAAACCAGGATCGGCCAAAGTCAGATTATCTAAGCAAGGCAAATCATTCAAATTATAAGCACTAGTGGGTTTATCTTTGCAAATCTGATTAACCAAGTAAAATTTAGAATTAAGGCAAAACTTAGGATCAACTAAAGAACCAATTGTACAGTTTACGCCAGTATTGACGTTAGAACTCATATGTTCGAGTCCTTGTAAAGTCAATTCGACTTTGAATCTAGGTAAACCTAATTTATTTGCAAACCCCTTTGTAATAAAGCTACTTTCAGCCCCAGAATCCAAAATTCCCCGCCCAGTGTGCCAACTATTAAAGGCATCTTTAACTTTTACCAGGACAGTGGACAACATGACGTCATGATCATTCAACAACATGGCTACCGTTGAGGTTTTGGCGCCGTTTGAGTGCTGCTGATCTGAGCGGGAGGGTTGCCCCGATATGTTAGAATTTTGAGAATGTGACTGGGACATTAAATTTTGATTTTGCATAAAAGCACTGCTGGGACCCGCCATAGACGGCGAAAAGGGGTTATTATTAATATTAGTAGAAGGTAACATTTGAGCAGGCGATATTTGGCCATAATTAATTTGTGGCATCAGTTGTGCCGGTGGTATTTGAGAAGGTGACATTTGACCGTGAAAAGCAGAAGGGCATTTGGGTCCCTGAGGGTTATTAGCAAAGCATAATAATGAGTGGTGGGGTTGAGAACAATAACGACACCGTTTTTCGCTAGTACAGCGTGTTTGAGTGTGCAGTGTTGCCAAACAGTTGATGCAAGCTCTTTTATTTTTAACTATGTCAAATCTTTCACTTGGATTTTTTTGTAAAAACAAAGGACATTGATAAATAAGATGCTTATTGCTTTTGCAAAAAAAGCACGAAATAGAAGCGCTGTTGCCACTTTTAACCTTGTCTTCGGAATTTACAGCAAATACTGAAGCCGCACGGCTGTATTTGTGACCTTGATAGTTAGATTGATTATGATTAAGGGGCCCACGGGGGGCTTTAGATTGATTTCCACTAGGTTGAGAAATGGAGGGCTCCTTCTGAGGAAGGGCCTCTAGAGCGGTGCATTGTTTCATGACAAAATCTTTGACAATTTCGTATTTAGGGATTTCAGTGGACGCATGCTCCCGCTCAAAAGCTTTTCTCGTCGAGGGGTCTAGTTTGTCTAAGAACATCATAGTCAAAATAAAATCAGCTAGGATATTATTATCCAATTTTAGATTTTTTAAAGCAGATAAATTTTTCGTAAAAGTATCGATAAGATTACGTAAAGCAGTAGCGTTCTCCGATTTAAGGGGGTCACATTTTCTATTTTTTTCCAGTGAGTAGCTGCCCTTAATCGTATATTATTGTAACGCTCAAAAAGGGTAGTGTATGCAAGATGATAGTTTTCATTGGTGATAGGAATATCTGAGATTAAATCAAGGGGTGGTCCCTCCAAATATGATACCAAAATATTAAATTTTTCAAGGTTGGTAGCTCTGGAAGTATGCACCATGGTATTAAAAGTTTGCTGAAAGGTAGCAAATTGCTGCATATCACCTTTAAAAACCACTAACTTCATTTTTGGAATTATATGATTTTCCGAGTGGCACATGAAAGTACTATTATGATCGGGAGACGCCATGGAGAGTTCTTCCATGGGTTTCTCAAATATTTGATAATGAATGGTTTGAATGTCTTGCGATTTTTGAAAAAAGTCTTCGAAAAATGTATTTTGCTCGGTGACCTTTGCTGAGTCCGAGGCAATCAAAGTTAAAATAGCATTGTGGTGTTTTTCGAAGTCTTTTTCAATCTTTTTTAAAGACCTCAATCCGATTTTTAATTTATTATGTAAAGCACGATTATTTCTAGCTCCTGTGGCAGTATTAAAAAGATACTTCATTTGCTCTATTGCAGTATTACGCAACACAGTAGACCGTGTAATCTTTTCTTCAAGAGTAGGCATTTTTAATAATTATTAATTATTATTAATGAAAATTAATTAAAATTTAAAAAAGTCGCAAATAAAAATTGGACAAGTAGGTCAGCAACAAGATTTCGGAAAATATCCAAAAATAAATAGCAAAAAACGTCGACCGTATAGCCGCAAAAAAGTAAACAAAAAAAGTTCGTTTACAGACACCGTTAATGGAACGTTTTTTTTATGCACGCATTAAAAATTCTCGAAGTAGAGAATAAAATAATTTTATTGCAAATATTATTTTTAATTATTAACTCCCCATTAATACTAGTACACTTTGCAAGTAGAAAACCACCCCAATGAGTTTCAACGTCTCAAAAACAGGATTTTTTTGAAGCCAAATGAAACTAAATCAGGTTCGAAGGGCCAATAAATAATTTTCTATCTATGAATTGTAAGGGTAGGGAGCGCGGGTTTTATTCATCTGGCAAATTCTATGTTTTGAGTTTTAACACTCAGAGAGGGGATGATAATTAATCGTAAAATATTTAAATATTAGAAAAAGCAAAGAAAACAAGCTCGACTTACCAAATGTATTTGGAGATCCAATGGTAGGAGAGTCACGCTTGTTCCATAAAAAGCACTTCAATGTCCAAACACGCATGTGTTTTATAACGCAAAAATATAAATTAATTATTATAATTGATTAGGTTGTACCGCACGGCACATAAATTGTCGCCTTTTCGCAGCAGCGATTTAGTCCCTTCCCCTTTGCTTCGTGCTCTCTTTCTCAGCAAAACCGCCGCGCATCTCGCTCGCGTCTCCAGTGGTGGCGTGTGTTCCTGCGTGAGGAAATCAGGAAAAGCGTAGGAAAGGAGTTAAATGGGGGGTTCATGTAATGGATGAAAAGGAGAGCAGCATCGAGCTTGTATAAAAACTAAAGTAGCAAAGTAGTTATTAATTCTACTTAATTTGAATTAAATTAGTAATATATGAAGTAAATAATTTTTAATCATTATTAAAATAAAATCGCGTATTTTCTACTTGCATAGCGACGTAATGAAAATAATACAACAAAAAAAAAGAAAAAATGTTAGTTCTAAAATATTCCCAAAGTATTATTAATTATATACAAAAGGGCGAAAACGGACCAACCGACTTATAATTGTAGTGCTTTGCTAAACCCCCCGTCCTCGTTTCCCGTTTTTTTTATTATTTTTGTTCTCTTTCAAGGAAGCAAAAATAATAACAAAGCTATAGATTATATTTCGTGGGCTGTACCGTCACCGACTCATAATTGTAGCGCTTTGCTAAACCCCCGTCCTCGTTTCCCGTTTCCCGTTTTTTTTATTATTATTTTTGTTCTCTTTCGAGGAAGCAAAAATGATAACAAAGCTATAGATTATATTTCGTGGGATGGATCTTTCGTCACCGACTTATAATTGTAGTGCTTTGCTAAACCCCCCGTCCTCGTTTCCCGTTTTTTTATTATTTTTGTTCTCTTTCAAGGAAGCAAAAATGATAACAAAGCTATAGATTATATTTCGTGGGCCGTATGTTTCGTCATCGACTCAGAATTGCAGCGCTTTGCTAAGCCCCCGTCCTCGTTTCCCGAATCCCATTTTTTTATTATTATTTTTGTTCTCTTTCGAGGAAGCAAAAATGATAACAAAGCTATAGATTATATTTCGTGGGCTGTATGTTTCGTCACCGACTTATAATTGTAGCGCTTTGCTAAACCCCCGTTCTCGTTTCCCGTTTCCCGTTTTTTTAATATTTTTGTTCTCTTTCGAGAAAGCAAAAATGATAACAAAGCTATAGATTATGTTTCGTGGGCCGTATGTTTCGTCACCGACTCATAATCATCGCGGCTTTGTGCAGCCAGCTCTCCCGTTTAGATAAAACATGGTATTTATTAATTTCTTCCTAATTCTCTTTTTATTTTTCATAATTGAACAAGTTTCCCAACTTGTTTTTATTTTTGTAAATAATTATATTCTCTAATTTTCACTTAAAATTAGAGAAGCTATCTCTCTTAGTTTTTAAATATTTTTGGGTTACATTTTCTACGCTTACAAGCGTTTTAAGAATATTATTTTGATTTACTTTACGCTATATCTTTCCATATTTTAAATTTAAACTTCGCGCGCTTCTTCCAGCAATGAAGGATTTGAGATAAGCGGCTAAATTCGGCCTAGCAGACGAAAACGCCGATTGTCTGAGCGAACAACTCAACCACGCGCCACGTGCAACTAAAGTCACCGCACCGCTATTATTTTATATTAAAATTGTGGAAACTATTAATTTTACGCTTTAGTTTATTAGATATTAGTGTTTGGAACTATAGAACAATGGAGAGTCTGGTACTTCGCGTATAATCGGGCTGGCCAGCCAAGTAGCTACGAAAGACATCTAATGGTAAGTCGTTTCTTGATAATTTTTCATTGCTACGCTATTTTTAATATTTAAGTTTTTAGGCTCTTTTTTCCCTGTTGGAGCCCTGTGGAAAGATACAGTCCCTCTTAACTCCCCCACGTTTTTCTCGAGCTATCTCGAGTGGTCCTTCGGTATATTTTATTTTCTACAGAAGGCCTGACCTCACCATTTGGTCCAGGTTCGAGCCTGATAACAGGACCCCGGGAAAACTTAAAGTCTAAATCGCATTTTGTTAAATATAAAATTTTTAATAAATACGCATGACCTTGCTCTTTTTGCTGTGCTCGCCGTAAAAATAACAAGTAAAAAAGTACCGAACGCGCATTGTTTTTGGCGCATTTCCTACCTCTTTTTGGCTTGGCGTCGACTGCACGTAGGAAAAGTTTCCAACACAAAGATATTAGAGAGGTAAATGAGACTTGTTTACATTTTTTATCGCCTATTCTAATATTAAAAATTTCGGAAACTAATCGTTCACCTGTGTTAACGGAGTTTTTTAAAAACATCACAATGAGTACGCAACTTAAGAAGTTAGAAGCACTCCGTAATGTGCAACATAATCGCATTAATACTCTTCATAACTTAGCTAATGCTTGCCTAACGGATGATACAAAAAAACCGTGTTTACAGGTTCGACTTATCGACCTTGATGAAATGAAAGAAACATTTTTTATTTATCAAAATCAAATAATAGAGGCTTATTCGGCAAGTCCGGAGAGACTGGAAGAAGAAAATGAACGCCTTACTGAGTTTGACGACAGCTTCTATGATATTAAAAGAATTCAAAAACAACTATTTGAGGTGAAAATTGAAGCTCCTCAACCTCAAAACTTAACCCAAGTTTCAAATTCTTCTGATCCAGACCGCTTTATGGCGTCTTTAATGCCCAGACTGCGCATTGTCGAATTTCATGGCGACATCACTAAGTTTCCAACCTTTCTAGATATGTACAATAGTTCTGTACACAATAATCCTAGTATTTCTACAAACGCTAAATTTAATTTGTTACTGTCCTACCTAAAAGGACCGCCTTTAAACGTAGTTAAACATTTACAAATAACCGACGCTAATTATATAATCGCTTACAATACGCTTCTAAAACGCTATCATAACCCCCGCTTATCGGCTCAAACTTATTGGCGCTCCGTGTATAATTTTCCCGCTCTCAAAGACGACAATCCAGAAACGCTGCGCACGCTGCTTGATGTTTTTTCAGAAAACATTGAGGCTTTAAAAACTCTAAATTACGACACTGATCAATGGTGTTTTCCGCTCGCCAACATTTTACTAGATAAACTGCCTGAGGTACTACTTTCGCGCTTTGAACTAGCTAATTCTAGGTCTAATGAAATGCCCAAATATCAAGAAATTTATAATTTCCTTGAAAGTCAATGTAATTCGCTTTATTCGCTACAATCTAAAAATAGATTTAAAAATAATAAACAGTTTTATAAAAATAACGCCTCGCCTTATTATACAAAAACGCTACTTGGTACGGAAAATACTCATTCTAAAGATAGATGCGCTTTTTGTGATTCTAACACACATTCAATATATTTATGTAACGCATTTAAAGGTAAATCTCCCTACGAACGCTATTCTTACGCTAAAAATAAAAAACTATGTTTAAATTGTTTAAGCTCAATACATTTAACAAATTCTTGTCAAAGTCTACGCTCATGTCGCTATTGCCCTGGTAATCAAAGACATTACTCACTAATTATTTTGAGCGAAATTATAATTGCGCTAATTCTCAAAATCAAAATAGATCACATTTTGATGCTAACGTGAATTTCTCACAAAATCCCTCTAATATTTCTCCCAACGCATCTCCAAGTATTGCACCACGTGGTTACTTCGCCAGCCAGCAAAGTTTTAGATCCCCGGCTACTGGGTGTCCGCTTCAAAATTACTCTACTCAAAATAATAACAATTTTACTTCGACGTCTTCTAATTCACAAGTACCAATCGCAACTCCTTCGGGTTCTAACCCCACGCATTGTGGTTTTATTTCTGCGCAATCGCAAGTTTTATTGTCAACTATCCTAGTAAAAATTCAAGATGTCCGCGGTAACTTTCAAACAGTTAGAGCCGTTTTAGACAGCGGTTCGCAAAACACTTTTTGTTCTCAAAAATTAGCGCAACAATTGGGCCTTCCCAGACAACCCTTATGTTCAAATATACAGGGGGTTGGAGGCAACTCTCTTACTTCTGATCTAGGATCGATTTTTATTAAAATTTGTAATTTTCAAAAACCAGATATTTTTGTGTCTACGCAAGCGATTATTTTGCAAAAGGTTTGTACTGATTTACCGTCAGTAAAAATAAATACAGAAAATTGGCATTTTATAAAAAATGTACCCTTAGCAGATCCCACTTTTTACAACCCTTCGCCTATAAATTTACTAATTGGTATGGATCTATTTCCACTAATTATACAGGGTGAAAAAATCGCTAGCGATGATCCAAATCATCCCTTTGCTATGGGAACTATTTTCGGCTATATTTTGATGGGACAAATAAATCAACCCTTAATTTCTACCCCGCCAATTAATGCTCTTTTTTGTCAAAATGAAAATGACTCGCTTTCGCAATTAATTTCAAAATTTTGGGAAACCGACTGCGTCCCCCAAAAAACTCATTTGAAACCAGAGGATGAAATTTGTGAAAATTATTTTAAACAGAGCGTGTCGCGTAATCAAGACGGCCGGTCTCCCTTCCCTTTCGCACATTTGCAAATCCACCGCAGTTTCCTGGAATAAAACAAGTCGCGCTAAATCGGTTCTTATCTTTAGAAAAAAAACTGCTTCGCGATAAAAACTTGTATTGTGAATATTCTAAATTTATGAATGAATATTTGGAATTGGGTCATATGGACTATGACTCAGAAAAAGAAGACGATTCAGACAGCTATTTTATTCCACATTTCGCTGTTGTTAAAAATGAAGCTATCACTACTAAGGGTAGTTTTTAATGCGAGTATTACCGACCCTTTTACGCATATTTCGCTTAATCAAGTCTTATTATCGGGTCCCAAACTACAAAAAGATATTATTCAAATATTATTACATTTTCGCCTTAACCCTGTGACGCTCACCTGCGATATTCAAAAAATGTATCGTGGTATAAATATCAACCCTGATCATCAGAAATACCAAAAAATATTTTGGCGGTTTAACCCTAATGAAAAAGTTTCCGTTTTTAAACTACGAACTGTCACTTACGGAGTGAACTGTTCACCATATCTCGCTTTACGCACCCTTCAGCACTTAGCTGAGTCCGAATATGATAACTACCCTCACGCTGCTGAAGTTATACTTAACGATACCTATATTGATGACGTCACTACTTCATGTAAAACGGTTCAAGAGGCGTTAAATTTGCAGCAGGAGCTTACGGAGTTATTAGGAAACGCTGGCTTGAAATTACACAAATGGTCTAGCAATCGCTCAGAAGTGATCTCTCATTTAGATCCCTCCTTAGTCAACCCCGCAGTTTTATCTCTCGATTCGGATGACGTCACTAAGGTCTTAGGCCTGTGCTGGCATCCTTCCTACGACGAGTTTCGATTTAACATATTACCTAATCAGCAAAGCTGTACTAAAAGGACGCTTCTTTCTTTTTTAGCACGCTGCTATGACCCCCATGGGTATCTTACCCCAGTAACATTCACTTTAAAATATTTGATTCAACAAATTTGGTTACTTGGTATTTCCTGGGACGCCACGCCTACTTTAGAAATAGTTCGTCAGTGGACACTCTATCAATCTGAATTTCAAGTTTTAGAAAAATTTAGTTTACCCCGCCACATTGACATCACCAACGCCGAATCCATCGATCTCTGTGGGTTTTGTGATGCGAGTGAACGAGGGTACGCATGCGTAATATACTTACGTGTCTTACGAAACGCTAAATATCACCTATATTTTGTTCTTGCGAAAAGTCGCATCGCTCCACTTAAAAAATTTGTTAGTATTCCGAGAATAGAACTTCTAGCCGCTACTCTTTTATCTGAGGTCTTAAAATACACATATGATATATTCATAAATAGGTTCACAATAAATAATATTTACGCTTTTTCGGACGCAATGGTTGTTTTACACTGGATAAAATCCCATCCAAGTAAATGGAAAACTTTTGTCGCAAATCGTGTTAGTCTTATCCAAGATAATATTAATCCAGAATGTTGGTTATATACCCCCACCTTTCTCAATAGTGCCGATGTAGCCAGCCGCGGCTGCTCGCCGAGTGAGCTTTTAAATCATCCCCTATGGTGGGCCGCCCCTAGTTTTTTACAAGAATCTTTCGATAAATGGCCAACAAAAACCCCGCAAGTCAAAATAAATGACAGGTTAGAGACTGAGGAACGAAAAAATGTTACTCTGATTTCTTGAGACCAAATAACGGAAAATTTTTTAGATTCGCTTTTAAATAATAAATCCGATTTTTACGCTATTCAACTACTTTTAGCCCGCAGTTTACGATTCATAAATAATTGTAGACTATCCGCAGACGTCAGAAAAAAGACAAATATAGATTATATCGATCTCTTTAACGCTTTAAAATGTTTGGCTAAGCACGAACAACAAAAATACTTTTCTGAAGTAATTCTTAACCTTCAAAACCAGAAAAAATGCATAAAACCCATACAAAAATTGAATCCCTTTTTAGACCAGGATGGTCTTATAAGAGTTGGAGGACGCATTCAACAAGCCATGACTATTTCTTACGGACAAAAACATCCTCTTCTTTTACCCAAGGAAAGTAGACTTTCTTATATTTTTATTGAATATATGCAAAAAAAATATTTGCATGTCGGAGTGCAAACAGTCCAATATCTCATTAGTCAAATTTTTTGGATTTTATCTGCCAAACGCTTAATTAAAACGGTTTTATCCAAATGTGTTCGTTGCTTTCGCGTCAAACCGCATTCTTATGAGCAAATCATGGGACAAATTCCGTCCTACCGCTTGATTCCACAAAAGCCTTTTACTTTTAGTGGAGTAGATTTTAGTGGTGCTATACCTATCACTCTCAGTAAACACAGAGGTGTAAAAACACAAAAAGCATATATCTGCCTTTTTATTTGTCTAAATACTAAAGCTTTACATCTCGAGTTAGTGTCAGATCTAACTTCGGACGCTTTTCTAGCTGCGCTACGTCGCTTTGTTGCCCGAAGAGGTTACATAAAAACTCTTTTTTCAGACAATGGCACAAATTTCGTTAAATCAAGCAAAGAATTGCTTGATCTTGCAAGAAATGCTTGCACGCAACAAGCTATCGCCTGGAATTTTATCCCTTCATCAGCTCCCCACTTCGGCGGTCTTTGGGAGTCAGGGATAAAATCAGTAAAAACTCACTTAATTCGTACCATTGGCTCGCAAATTCTAAGTTATGAGGAGTTGTACACGGTTCTTTGTCAAATTGAGGCGATTTTAAATTCTCGCCCCTTGACCCCGCAATCTACCGACTGTAACGATCTACAGGTTTTAACACCGGGACATTTTTTAACACATGGACCTTTAGTTTCTGTTCCTGATGAAGATTTTTCAAGTAAACCTGAGAATCGGTTATCGCGATGGAACTTGGTCCAACGAATACAAGCCGATTTTTGGCGTCGTTGGAGCCAAGAATTTTTACATACCCTTCAAGTACGAAATAAATGGTTGGAACCATGCGCAGAGCCAAAAATAGGTACCCTCGTTCTTATCAAAGACGAGTTATCACCGCCCCTTCAATGGCGGGTAGGTCGCATTATTGAAATTTTTAAAGGGCCTGATGGGCACGCTAGGGTGGCAAATGTTCGTACCGCGTCCGGTATCTTTAAACGACCTTTAGTCAAGCTTTGCCCCCTTCCAATTGATTCAGATTCACCTACCGAAAAATGATGCTCATTTTGGTGGGCCGAATGAACAAGTTTCCCAACTTGTTTTTATTTTTGTAAATAATTATATTCTCTAATTTTCACTTAAAATTAGAGAAGCTATCTCTCTTAGTTTTTAAATATTTTTGGGTTACATTTTCTACGCTTACAAGCGTTTTTAGAATATTATTTTGATTTACTTTACGCTATATCTTTCCATATTTTAAATTTAAACTTCGCGCGCTTCTTCCAGCAATGAAGGATTTGAGATAAGCGGCTAAATTCGGCCTAGCAGACGAAAACGCCGATTGTCTGAGCGAACAACTCAACCACGCGCCACGTGCAACTAAAGTCACCGCCCCGCTATTATTTTATATTAAAATTGTGGAAACTATTAATTTTACGCTTTAGTTTATTAGATATTAGTGTTTGGAACTATAGAACAATGGAGAGTCTGGTACTTCGCGTATAATCGGGCTGGCCAGCCAAGTAGCTACGAAAGACATCTAATGGTAAGTCGTTTCTTGATAATTTTTCATTGCTACGCTATTTTTAGTATTTAAGTTTTTAGGCTCTTTTTTCCCTGTTGGAGCCCTGTGGAAAGATACAGTCCCTCTTAACTCCCCCACGTTTTTCTCGAGCTATCTCGAGTGGTCCTTCGGTATATTTTATTTTCTACAGAAGGCCTGACCTCACCAATAATTAACGATTTTTTTTTCTGTCCCGATTATTGCTTCGTTATTGCCACGTTAGACCCGTGTCCCACCGCGACCTTATAAACTTAAAAGTTGTTATAGTTAAATTTTTATCCGTTTCTTTTGTAAATAACCTGTTACCTGTTACCGTAAGACATATATGCTCTCACCGTAAATTAAACCTGTTAAAGTGGTACCACATTCAGTTTCTATTTGTAAATATTCTGTTTAATTTTTCTTTCCGTTTCTTTTGTACATAACCGACATGAACCGAACCGAACCGCGAGACATATATGACCCGACCAGTCCTGTGAAACTTCAAAGTTGGTAAAGTTTCGTTTTCTTCCAGTTAAATAGCCGTAAATTTGTAAAATTATAGTATGTAATTAACTACCAGCTGTTTAAGAAAATCTTTCTCCAATTTTTTTTTTATGTTGGGAAAAGTCTTTCTGGGGCAAAAAGAAATCAGTATTTAACTAACGTCCATCCGATCTAATCGGACCTAACCAGATTTGTTAAATCCTTTTGTTAGAGTTCCGAGGTGATAAGGCGTTGAGTTTTAAGTCCTTTTTCATAACTTTCACTTTTTTTTTAAATACCTAACTGTCTGTGCTAGAATAGCGCAAACAAAGTAAACTGGAGTTTTTTTTATTTGACTTGAAAGAAATAAGGCATTTATAGTTTTGTTTTATTTATTAAGTTGCATATATTTAGTTATTTTCTTTGAGGGTTTGTACCACTAAATTAAAATGACAAAATACACATAAACTAGTATTTATAGAAATTGAGTTTTTAATGAAATTGTAGTTTACTTACCTGGTTATTCTCCAGTGTTTAAAAGCATACCCGAGAGGCAAGGGAGACTCTAGGCTCCCTTATTTCCTAAAGTGGCGCCCGAGGCAAAATTTCGATCGATTCTATCCCTCGAAATCCCAGTATTGAATCGACCGAAACCCTGGGACGTCAAAAGTAGGGGAAAATTCGTTAGATGACGAAATCCTCTTACAAATTTGGCGCCCGAGCAGGGACCAATGTTTGCTCACATTTTAGCACAGAACAGACAGGTTACTTAAATAATTTTTTTAAATGATAATAGGGCATTAATTAGGCTTAATTCTGTAGGTTTATCATTTTAGGGAGATATTGAATTTTTTTTTTCTGATCGTAATCACCAAAATATGCAGGTTCCCAGTTACTAAGATATGTAGATTAACGTAAAAGGGGGCTTATAAACGGTGCCTTGCTTTAGAAATCGAAAAGTCGGACCCGTAAACAATCTATGTATTTCTTTTGGTTGAGAAGTATCTAATGTTGGCAGACTTTTAGAAAAGACAATTAAATCTAATTTGCAATCGCTGTATCCTAAAATGTGAAATAAAAACCGGTTTTAAGTTAAAAGGAATAAAATTTCCGGCTTAATTTTTAATATAAATATAATTTTATTATTAAAACTGCAAAGTACATATGCTTTATAGTCATGGTCTTTTCCGTTGCGAAGTCTTTAAAATTGTCAGACTTTATTTCTAAAAAGTTCATGAAATGCAAAACTGCAAAATATTCAATCCATATTAGGAATCATTTTTATGGAAACGTTCTTAATTTTTATAAATTTATTAAAAAATCTTCATTAATTAAAACTGGTTTTTGGTTGAGAAGTTATAATTTAGCAAATTTAAGTTATCTTAAGTAAAAATTAAAATCTTACACCGCAACGGTCCAAAACATATTCAGTATTTAATATCCTTTTGGTTGGGAAGGTACGAAAATTGGCAGAGTTTGCTTCCAATTTGCAGTTTTTAAAAATTGAATACAATTATGTCATTGTGCCTTTTTGGTTGAGAAGTAATTGAAATTGCCAGATTCTATTCTAAACTGCTTAAAACTGTTTAAGTGTAAAAAACTAGTACCGTAAGAATCGAGTCGATAGTATTTTTGGTTGAGAAATTATTAAATTTAACAGAATTCAGTTATTTCAAATTTATTGATTTCATGCATTGTTAAAGCGCGAGATACTTTTTTTTTTGTAAAAAAAATATTTGAACCTAAAAAAAAAGATAAATTAATAAAATATATGTAAGTTTTTTTTCTTACTTGTTGTGTTTTATCAGTATTGTTGGAGAAATAAGAATTTAAGCCTTTGCAAAGTAAAACATCTTATTTCAGGTTTGCATGTACTTACGTTTGTCTGTCTGTGGCGATTTTATTTTTTCTTCTAAAAACGCTTTTGTCTATAGTAGTGGGAGCTATTTTTTTTTCGAGAAAAAAGTTGCTCCGATTTCAATTTTTTTTTTGTATATCTTTGCGTTTCGGATGATTTTGAAACTTTTTTGTCGCCCGGCTGTCTGTATGTCTGTCTGTCTGTAACGACCAGCACGCATAGCTCAAAAACCGCGTGCTCGATTTTAATGAGATTTGATACCTGGGCTGTGTCTTGGGTCAAGATGGTCCTATTTAAAAATAAAAAAATGCACCAAACATAAGCCAAATAAAATGGTGGGGGTAGATTACAAAAATTACAGGTTATTTGAAAATATGACGTGTGTCATATCAAACGAAAGGTAATTAAGTCTGGATATGGACAAAATAAATTCTAGCTTTTTTTTTCTGTTTAAAAAAAAAAGGTGGGGGTCATTTTAAAAATTAGAGTTTAAGTGAAGGTATGGCATGTGTGATATCAGACGAAGGGTGGTTGAGTCTGGAGTTAGACAAAATATATACATATTTTTTTTTTAAAGGGGGTGGGGGTAAATTTCAAAAATTAGAGTTTGGGTGAAAATGTGGCGTGTGGGATATCAAACGAAGGGTAAATGAGTGTGGAGTTGAACAGAATATCTTTTATTAAAAAAAAAAAAAAACGGTGGGGGTCAATTTAAAAAATTAGAGTTTGAGTGAACATATGGCGTGTGTAGTATCAAACGAAAGGTGGTTGAGTCTGGAGTTGAACAAAATACATTTTAGTTTTTTTTAAGGGTGGGGGTAGATTTCAGAAATTGAAGTTTGGGTCAAAGCATGGCTTGTGTGGTAGAAAGTAATTACAATTTTTTTTTCCACTAAATAATTTTTTTATTATTATTATTAATTAATAAACCGAATACCTGACATGCCCTAAGACTACCGGACGAAACCTGACATGAGTTGTTGGTCCTAGCTGACCTGATTTAATTTTTGATTTTATTTTTTATTTCCAGATCCTGCGTGACCCTAATTCTCCCTGATACCTACCCTAACTATGTTCTACTTCACGTGACCTGACTCAAAGTAACTAAAAGTAATTACGTATTTTTTTTATTTTCACTAAACAATTTATTTTTGTAATTATTATTTTATAATCCGATTTTATACCTGATTTGCCCTGAGATTCCCCGTCAAACCACACCAGTAATGAACCAAACCGCACCGAACCGAACCGAACCGAACCGAACCGAACCGAACCGAACCGAACCGAACCGAACCGAACCGAACCGAACCGAACCGAACCGAACCGAACCGAACCGAACCGAACCGAACCGAACCGAACCGAACCGAACCGAACCGAACCGAACCGAACCGAACCGAACCGAACCGAACCGAACCGAACCGAACCGAACCGAACCGAACCGAACCGAACCGAACCGAACCGAACCGAACCGAACCGAACCGAACCGAACCGAACCGAACCGAACCGAACCGAACCGAACCGAACCGAACCGAACCGAACCGAACCGAACCGAACCGAACCGAACCGAACCGAACCGAACCGAACCGAACCGAACCGAACCGAACCGAACCGAACCGAACCGAACCGAACCGAACCGAACCGAACCGAACCGAACCGAACCGAACCGAACCGAACCGAACCGAACCGAACCGAACCGAACCGAACCGAACCGAACCGAACCGAACCGAACCGAACCGAACCGAACCGAACCGAACCGAACCAAACCGAGCCAATCCAAGCCGAACCGAACCGAACCTGAAAAAAAAAATGTTTTTTTTTGGATTTTGTTTTTTAAAAATACTGGGTGACGTTAAATATATCTTATTGTTATTTTAGCCTAATTTTTTTTATTAATAAGCATTTTGCTTTTAATTAAAACTAGATACTGCCTTATCTGACCTGACTTGTCGTACCTAGAAGTGACTATTGAAATGTTTTTGTTTTAAAATTAATATATTTTTTTAAATTATTAAACCGACTGTATACCTGACCTAATTTTTTGGATTTTGTTTTTTTTTAAATTCTGGGTGACGTTAATTTTTAATAATAATTAAATTTTATGGTTATATTGGACTAAATTTTTTTTTATTCATAAAAATTTTGCTTTTAATTAAAACTAGATACCGCCTCACCTGACCTAAATTGAAGTACCTAGAATATAAATGTTTTATTTTAAACCGAATATTTTTTTTTTTAATGATTAATGATATCCGATCACTATCCGATCTAATACCTGATCTGCCCTCTGATTACCAGTCAAACCAGAGCAAGCTTGTCCTGACCTAATTTTTTCTTGGATTAAGTTTTTTTTTTTTTAAATCCTAGGTGAGTTATTTTGGCATAATTTTTTTTAATGATAAACATTTGGCTTTTAATTAAAGCTAGATACTGCTTCACCCGACCTGACTTCAATTAGGTGTTTAAATGTTTTATGTTAAACTAATTAATTTTCTTTTAACTTTAAATTATTAACCGGTTTTATACCTGACATGCTCTGAGAATACCAGTCAAACCAGACCATTCTGATCTGACCTAGTTTATAATTTTGATTATTTTTGGCTTTTTCATTTTGATTCTGTGTGACATGTACCTTACCGAACCTGGCTTATTTGAAACGCATAACCATTTTGATATGACCTGACCTGACTGGAAAACCATTGTATTAAATTAGAATTTTTCTTAAAGCCATTTTGTAGTTGGAATTGTATTTGTTATATTGACTTTAGATGTACCTAATCGTAGGTATCCGAACTTGACTTGATTTGAGCTAAGCTGGCCTGGCCTATCTGGACCTAGCCTGACATATCCGGACCTGACGTGATATATCCGGACCTAACGTGACATATCCGGACCTGACATGGCCTAACCGTACCGGACCTGACCTGACATATCCGAACTTGACCTGACCTCGCTAGACGCGAACATATCTGGACCTGACCTGACCTATCCGAATTTGACTTGATCGATCTGGAACAGGCCTGACCCATACTGACTTGATTGACTTAGCAGATCCTCACCTGGCTTATCCGGACCTGACCTGACCCATCCGGACCAGACCCGAACTAGCCGGACCTGATTTAGTCGGATCTGACCTGATCTGACCCAAACTAGTTGGACCTGACATGACATAGCCGGACCTGACCTAGTCAAATCTGACTTGATCTAAACTAGTTGGATTTAGCCTGACATATCCGGACCTGACGTGACATATCCGGACCTGACCTGACGAATCCGGACCTGACCTGACCTAGCCGTAACTAACATGTCCCGACCTGATCTGACCTAATTGGACCTGTTTCCGTACCGGAGTACCACCTTCTAAACTGACAACACTAAGAGTTTAGAAGTTGGTATCTCAATTTTGTAAACAAAGAAAATTTTTAAGTAATTTCAACAAAAATCATATATTTTTTCTTGAGTAGAATTGTTTTTTTTAAACAAAAAAATTAATTTATTTGTTTAACCATATAAATTCCATTAACAAAAAAAAACAGATTTAAAAAGAAAATCCTGTTCAAATAGAAAACTAATTTAAAAATATTTTTCGATTATCAACAATTTTTAAAATTTTAGTTTTTGTTTAAAACTTGAATTTGCTTTACTGAAGCACGAAGCCGTTTTCCACGTGGGGAAATACACTTAGCAATTTTTTTTGCGTAATAAAAATTATTATAAAATAATTTGACTCAAATATAATTTAATTTTTTTATTTTTAATTTTGTTTTTTTGTTAGCGAAATTGCATAAAAGTTATTATTGTTTTTTTAACTTTATATTAATTAAATTTTAAGATTAAATTCTGGAAATTAGCTCAGTAATTTACGGTTGTTTCCGGTAACAATTTATAACTTTGGAAACCGCCAAAAGTTATAACTCCGAAGTCCAAAACCCGATAATTAGTTTAAATCCTGATATTTTCTAGGATTTAATCTATTTTTTTTTAAAACCCTGCAATACTTTAAGGACGCTTCAAAAATACCTTATAATTTTGGAACTCGCCCAAAAGTTATAATGCAGCAGCCATCAAGCCTCTGAAGAAAGAAACCGGTATTCAGTCAACTTGTAACTTTGGAAACCGCCAAAAGTTATAACTCAGCAGCCAACCTGTGGACAAAACCCCATGGTCAGTCAAAATCCAGATTAGAGTTTCTAAGATTACTTAAATAGCCTTCTGTAATTAAGGGGTATTTTCAGTAACAACTTATAACTTTACAAACCGCCAAAAGTTATAACTTCAAGATCCAAAACACGGAGGTTAGGCCAGTTATTTAAAAAAAAAATAATATTTTTTTTTAACCCCTTCAAAAATTTAAGGGGCTTCCGACAACAACTTTTAACTTTAGAAACTGCCAAAAGTTATAACTCCGAGTTCCAAAACCCGATGATTATTTTCTAAGATTTAATCTAGTTTTTTTTCCAATAATTCAAGGGTACTTAAAAAAAACTTTATAACTTTGGAACCCATCGAAAGTTATAATGCAGCAGCCATCAAGCCTCTGAAGAAAGAAACCGGTAATCAGTCAACTTATAAGTTTGAAAATCGCCAAAACTTATAACTCAGCAGCCATGAATCCTCTGGAGAAAAAAAAACCGGTGATCAATCAACTTGTAACTTTGGAAACCGCCAAACGTTATAACTTAGCAGTCAACCTGTAGAAAATATCTGATGGTCAGTCAAAATCCAGACGCGGAGATAATATTACTTAAATCCTTTCTGTAATCCCGGGGTATTTCCGGCAACAACTTATCACTTTGGAAATCGCCAAAAGTTATAACAAAATATGATGGTCACTATAAATACAGTACTTCCGATGCTTCAGTAAACAACTTATAACTTTGGAATCCACCAAAAGTTATAATGTAGCAGGCACCCTGTAGAAAAATCCGATGGTCAGTCAATATCCAGATTAGAGTTGCTAAAATTACTTAAATCCCTTCTGTAATTCGGGGGTATTTCCGGAAAAAAAAACTTATAACTTTGGAAACCGCCAAAAGTTAGAACTCCGAGATCCAAAACCCGATGGTCCGGGTACCACCCCTCACGAAAAATTGAATTTGAAGCAAATTACGCACTCAACCTGGTCAATTAGTACCGCAAACTCACTCCAAAACTATTCTAAAGTTACCGAGTCTACTTCGAATAACTCAACTTGATGAATTTTGACGTAGCGTCAGTAGCACCAGAAGCCCGTTCGCAAACTCCGACTTAACCTCAAGGCAGTACCATCCGCATCAGCACTACCACATACACAGTCCAAGGCTATTCCTTCAAGTTACGTGTTCCTTCGAAAGCCCAACTTGATGTACTTTGAAGTACCGTCAGTAGCAAACTCGTTCGCAAACTCCGATTTAACCTTAAGGCAGAACTATCCGCATGAACAATAAAGTAGATCTAACCAGTACACTTTCCGAACAGCCGAACAGCTCTTTTCAGAGCTTAAGGGTGTTGTTAATTACAATGTATACAATTGAGGAAACCACCATACTTGGTCCGAAGGAGGTAAAACAAATGGAAATGACCGACTTTGTAACCGCTGTCGCCAGTATCCCATTAGAAAATTTTAACAATTTGTTATGGAAAATTGTTACTCAGATCCGATCCAAAGTGAACTAGGTCTAGTGAGTAATGTTCTGCCAACCCCTACTAAATTTAGGGGCACTACAGACCGCGTAGTAGGTTTACCTTGAAGAAACCGTTACAAGTTGTTGTAACTCGCCGATAAAAATAACACCGCTAGACACAACTTCTTTAGTAGAGGAAAATGGTGCATTTTAAAAACCGAAGCTACAATACCAAAAGATGTTTAGCATTGGAGTTTCTGTAAACCAACATTTGGGTTCTAAGGAAAGCGCAGGAGGTTAAGGGTGCTTCGTATGGTTAGTAATCTGCTCCCTTGGTGTTTATCAAGGTTCCGCATTTTCAACCCTTGTATAGGGGTGTTCCGTAAAACCACTCAACTTTGGGTGCCGGCCCAAAGTTGTACCGAAATCTGAACAGCATTGGAGGACCGTCAAGACTATTAAGAGCATTAAGAGGCACTAGCGATGGGTATGATCAGAGAGAAATGCAGGTTTTGTTTTTTTTTATTTTGTTTAATTTAGTTTTTGTTATTTTGTAAATCGTTTGTAAGGTTAAAAAAAAAAAGAAAAAAGAAAGGTAGTCATTGAGTTTATTTTTTTTGTTCTTTTTTTTTGCCGAAGTAGGTGGGGAATGTAACGTTTTATTGTTTTAATTAATTTTCTAGACTATTTAAGCTCAGACAGTTAAAAAATATTTTTACTGAAACCAGTCTCAATTTTCGCTTATTAATTTTGTTTCATATTTTCCCAGGAAAAATGCCGTTTTGACATATGAATGTCATTAAAGCCTTTCAAAACGTTTGTTGCAAAAAGACTAGATTAAATAATATTCCGAATAAGTCAATCCACGTTCATTTTTAAAAACGTGGTTGGGTTTCATTCGGTTATTTCCGTTGGTTCTCGATTTGTAGCCGAGCTCTAGCCTATAAAACAGTAATGTAGTAATTCGAGATTTGTTTCTCGTTCGAGCACAATGTATAGGTGGTACGCGGTGTGTGTAGATGTCGACCGGTTTCTGGTAAGAATGGGATTTATAAAAGAAACCTCGTTTTTGCCTTAGTCAAAGTTTTTATAATTCTATTTGATTTGAATTTATTTTGAACCGTGCAAATTACTTGTTTGTCCTTTCCAGATCCCAGGATTTCCCGTTAGTATCTTACATGTTTTCTGGTATTTATCAATTTTCTTTCGCAAGAAAATTAAGAAACAAATCGGGTTTATTACTTGTGGGCTGCAGGTTCGTCACCAAGTAATAATCATCTCGGATTTGACACACCAGTTTCCCTTGTCCTGGTTTTTATTATTTTTGTTCTCTTTCGAGAAAGCAAAAATGATAACAAAGCTATCGATTATATTTCGTGGGCCGTATGTTTCGTCACCGACTTATAATTGTAGCGCTTTGCTAAGCCCCCGTCCTCGTTTCCCGTTTCCCGTTTTTTTTTATTATTTTTGTTCTCTTTCAAGGAAGCAAAAATGATAACAAAGCTATAGATTATGTTTCGTGGGCCGTATGTTTCGTCACCGACTCATAATTGTAGCGCTTTGCTAAACCCCCGTCCTCGTTTCCCGTTTCCCGTTTTTTTTTAGTTATTATTTTTGTTCTCTTTCGAGGAAGCAAAAATGATAACAAAGCTATAGATTATATTTCGTGGGCTGGATGTTTCGTCACCGACTTATAATTGTAGTGCTTTGCTAAACCCCCCGTCCTCGTTTCCCGTTTTTTTATTATTTTTGTTCTCTTTTGAGGAAGCAAAAATGATAACAAAGCTATAGATTATATTTCGTGGGCTGGATGTTTCGTCACCGACTTATAATTGTAGTGCTTTGCTAAACCCCCCGTCCTCGTTTCCCGTTTTTTTTATTATTTTTGTTCTCTTTCAAGGAAGCAAAAATGATAACAAAGCTATAGATTATGTTTCGTGGGCCGTATGTTTCGTCACCGACTCATAATTGCAGCGCTTTGCTAAACCCCCGTCCTCGTTTCCCAAATCCCATTTTTTTATTATTATTTTTGTTCTCTATAGATTATATTTCGTGGGCCGTATGTTTCGTCACCGACTCATAATTGCAGCGCTTTGCTAAACCCCCGTCCTCGTTTCCCGAATCCCATTTTTTTATTATTATTTTTGTTCTCTTTCGAGGAAGCAAAAATGATAACAAAGCTATAGATTATATTTCGTGGGCTGTATGTTTCGTCACCGACTTATAATTGTAGCGCTTTGCTAAACCCCCGTTCTCGTTTCCCGTTTCCCGTTTTTTTATTATTATTTTTGTTCTCTTTCGAGAAAGCAAAAATGATAACAAAGCTATAGATTATGTTTCGTGGGCCGTATGTTTCGTCACCGACTCATAATCATTGCGGCTTTGTGCAGCCAGCTCTCCCGTTTAGATAAAACCTGGTATTTATTAATTTCTTCCTAATTCTCTTTTTATTTTTCATAATTAACGATTTTTTTTTCTGTCACGATTATTGCTTCGTTATTGCCACGTTAGACCCGTGTCCCACCGCGACCTTATAAACTTAAAAGTTGGTATAGTTAAATTTTTATCCGTTTCTTTTGTAAATAACCTGTTACCTGTTACCGTAAGACATATATGCTCTCACCGTAAATTAAACCTGTTAAAGTGGTACCACATTCAGTTTCTATTTGTAAATATTCTGTTTAATTTTTCTTTCCGTTTCTTTTGTACATAACCGACATGAACCGAACCGAACCGAACCGCGAGACATATATGACCCGACCAGTCCTGTGAAACTTCAAAGTTGGTAAAGTTTCGTTTTCTTCCAGTTAAATAGCCGTAAATTTGTAAAATTATAGTATGTAATTAACTACCAGCTGTTTAAGGAAATCTTTCTCCAATTTTTTTTTATGTTCGGAAAAGTCTTTTTGGGGCAAAAGGAAATTAGTATTTAACTAACGTCCATCCGATCTAATCGGACCTAACCAGATTTGTTAAATCCTTTTGTTAGAGTTCCGAGGTGATAAGGCGTTGAGTTTTAAGTCCTTTTTCATAACTTTCACTTTTTTTTTAAATACCTAACTGTCTGTGCTAGAATAGCGCAAACAAAGTAAACTGGAGTTTTTTTTATTTGACTTGATAGAAATAAGGCATTTATAGTTTTGTTTTATTTATTAAGTTGCATATATTTAGTTATTTTCTTTGAGGGTTTGTACCACTAAATTAAAATGACAAAATACACATAAACTAGTATTTATAGAAATTGAGTTTTTAATGAAATTGTAGTTTACTTACCTGGTTATTCTCCACTGTTTAAAAGCATACCCGAGAGGCAAGGGAGACTCTAGGCTCCCTTATTTCCTAGAGTGGCGCCCGAGGCAAAATTTCGATCGATTCTATCCCTCGAAATCCCAGGATTGAATCGACCGAAACTCTGGGACGTCAAAAGTAGGGGAAAATTCGTTAGATGACGAAATCCTCTTACAGTATCAAATCGTTGGACGGGCTTCTCATCGAAGACTTAGATATTTTAAAATTGACAGAAAAGACTCCCTGCAATATCGATGCGCTAGCTGAAATGCATAGACTTAGACAAATCTAAAAATTTTAAAAATAAACTTAGAAAAAAAAACTTTTTGAGAACAAGCTTTTATATAATGGACTAAAAAGCATAAAATAATTTTTTAAGTGTTCTGATATCATAATAATAAAAGCGATGGGCGTATTAAAGGAAATTTACCCGTTTTTCTTTTAGCCTTGTTAACTCGAAGTGTAGTGAAAATCCAAATTCATTATATTATAGCAAAGAAATGTAAGGGTAGATAATTTAACCCAACCCAACCCTACTCAAGCTACCCTTACATTTTTCTGATATGGATGGACATTATTACGCCTGCTTTATATTAGGCAGATTATCCGCGACCGTTTGTGGACGATCCACCAAATTCGCATAGAAAGGCATTTAACTAATATTAAATACGCCCATCGCTTTTATTATTATGATATCAGAACACTCCAAAAATTATTTTATGCTTTTTAGTGTATTTTATAAAAGCTTGTTTTCAAAAGGTTTTTTTTTTCCTAATTTATTTTCTTTTTTTCTATACCTGGAACATTAGGTATTTCGTCATTAGGTATTCTATTTTTATTTTTTTTTGGGTATCCTATTTTTAAATTTGAAGGAAGTTCACGAGGTATAAAGTCTTAACAAAAAGTTTCACGGGCAAGACCTCAGAGGTAAAGGTAGCTGAATGAAGCCTAATGAGGAAGAAACGCGTCCCCGTAGCTACTTTTACCTCTGAGGTCTTGCCCGTGAAACTTTTTGTTAAGACTTTAAACCTCGTGAACTTCCTTCAAGTTTAAAAAAATCCAGGGCTCAGGCTGTTTTCTGGGAGCAGATTATATCTGTCTCCGTCGCGACGTCAAAATTAGCCTCAAAACCGAGGCAACTCTGACCGAAGCTGCAAATTGACAGTTGGTCTCTCCTCAGTAAACACCATATTTCATATTTCTTTTTCAGTTACCCACATCATCATTTCATCTCCTTCCATTTTATGGTTTTGCTCGGGCTGAATGAAGCCTAATGAGGCAGAAACGCGTCCCCGTAGCTACCTCTACCTCTGAGGTCTTGCCCGTGAAACTTTTTGTATCCTATTTTCTTAACTTTATTATTGAAGCTAGCAGATTGAGGTTATTTTGAGGTTTCGTACAAGTCTAGAGAAATTAACTGATTGCTCATCTTATAGCTTCTGTATTGAAAATTTAAAATCTTAAAAGGGAATTTGGGGACATCCTTTTATTTAGGAGCTATAAAGCTAGCAGCTAAAGCGTGTAAATACACTAGTTTGAAGATTTTAAGGTTATTTTGAGGTTTCGTACTGGTCTAGAGAAATTGAGTGATTGCTCATCTATAGCCTATTTATCTTAAATTCAATATCTCATAAGATAATAAAACGTGTAAATACACAAGTGTGCAAGTTTTGAGGTTATTTTGAAGTTTCTTACAGGTCTAGAGAAACTGAGTGACTGCTCCTCTTATAGCTTATCTATCGTAAATTTAGAATCTCGAAAGGGAATTCGGGCACATCCTTAACTTTAGAAGCTATGAAGCTAGCATTTAAAATGTGTAAATACAAGAGTTTGAAGGTTTTGAGGTTATTTTGAGGTTTCGTACGCGTCTAGGGATATTAAGTGTAGGCTCGTTTTACAGCATATTTACTGTAGTCTCAAAACCCCAAAAAGAAATTGGGGACATTCCAAACTGTAGGAGCTATAAAGCTAGCAGATGAAACGTGTAAATACACAAGTGAATGTTTTGAGGTTATTTTGAGGTTTCGTACGGATCTAGAGATATTCAGTGTAGTAGTGGTAGCGTCCGTAAGACGATAGCTCCGAAACTGCTAAACCAATTTTTATAAAATTTGCAGGTAAAATATTGTTCAACACTTTAACGAGCTGATTAGATTATGCTCAAAATTGACAGTTTTTTACAATTAAAAAATTTTTAAAATGCTAACTTTTTAAAGGAGCATGGCATCAATTTTCGATTTTGGAATATATTAGACCACATTTTGCTCAATAATATGTGTTATAACCAAAGACTTCGTAGCAGTTTCTGAGATATTTACAAAAAACTGTTTTCAGATCCGTCATGGATCCATTTATTTTTTAAGAAACTACAAACAAAATTTATCAAAAATTCCTGCTGAAATAATTAAAATATAATTGTAAAGGGCGTAAATAAACACATCCACGCTCTACGCACATAAAAAATACGAGTAAGAGACCTAACTGATGGTCTGTGCCACGCAAAATATTTATTTATTTTTTTCCTATTTAAACAACGCTAAAATGTCCAACATTGGGCCTATCTCTGTCGCTAATATAGGCTGCTGATAAAATCGATCTCTATTCGAAGGAGCCAACAGAAGAGTGGCACATACTTATTGGGCAGCGAACCACTTGGGCACCGGGCCAACTGGGCGCCGGGCCAACTCGGCGCCGGAATAATTTTTTTTTATATATAAAAACATCTTTAAAAGATCCTTTACGCAATTTTTTTGAAATTTGTTTTTGTTAAGTAAAGTTAAATTCATTAAGTCGACTGTTGAATCTTGGTAGTTGTAGTGTTTGGTAACCTTGTAACACTAAAATTTACGTTTTTTATTACAACAATGGCGGATCCAAAATGGCGGATTTCTTTATTTTTAAACCGATTTGTCTAAAACTTGAAAGTTTACAGTGCCTGAGATCACAAACTACAGATTTATCCTCAAACTTAAAAAATTCAAAATGGCAAATCCAAAATGGCGAATTTTCTTATTTACTAACCGATTTGTCTCAAACTTGAAATATTAAATTGCTTGAGGTCATTTAACAAAATTTTTCACTCAAACTTAAAAAAATCAAAATGGCCGATCCAAAATGGCGAATTTTCTTATTTACTAACCGATTTGTCTCAAACTTGAAATATTACATTGCTTGAGGTCATTTAACAAAATTTTTTACTCAAACCTACAAAAATCAAAATGGCGAATCCAAAATGTCGGTCTTTCTTATTTACTAACCGATTTGTCTCAAACTTGAAATATTACATTGCTTGAGGTCATTTAACACAATTTTTAACTCAAACTTAAAAGAATCAAAATGGCCGATCCAAAATGGCGGACTTTCTTATTTGTGAACCGATGTGTACCAAATATAGAAATTGGCGGTGTTTCAAGTCGCTGATTATAATTTTTGACGTAAACTTATAAAACATTCAAAATGGCTAATTCAAAAGAACGAACTTTCTTATAGATTAACCGATTTGTCTCATACTTTAAAGCTTACAGTGTAAGGTCACTTAAAACAATTTTTTACTTAAACTTAGAATAATTAAAATGGGGGACTATCAAATTTGGAACTTAGTGTTGTTTGAAGGCGCTAAATGTGATTTCTAGCTTAAATTAAAAAAAAATAATAAAATGGCGGACCTAAAAAATATATGGATTCAAAACGGCGGACCTTTACAATTATGGACTGATATGTATGAGATTTCAAACTTTGAGGTGTTTAAAGTCCTTGGTCCTACCATTTCTCCAGAAGTTCAACTGTTTCCATTAAGACAAAATAAAACATTTTAATCAAGAAGAACTATTACTTAGCAGAGAAAAAAGTAGAACTTGTGCAAAAGACATAGTTTTGGTAAATATTTTTAATTTAAAATATTTTTAAAAAAAGTCAAAAATCATATTCAGCGACGTTAAACACCACAAAGTTCTAAATTTAATATAAATCGATCCCTAAGCACTGCAATCTTTCAACTTTGAGACAAGTCGATTGGTAAATAAAAAAATCCGTCATTTTAGATCCGCCAGTTTGATTTTTTTAAGTTTGAGTAAAAAATTTCGAATTTGAGACAAATCGGTTAGTAAATAAGAAAATCCGCCATTTTGGACTCGCCATTTTGATTTTTTTAAGCTTGAGGATAAAATTGTATTTAGTGATCTCAGGCACTGCTAACTTTCAAGTTTCGGACAAATCAGTTTAAAAATAAAGAAATCCGCCATTTTGGATCCGCCATTTTGATTTTTTTAGGTTTGAGTAAAAAATTTTGTTAAATGACCTCAAGCAATGTAATATTTCAAGTTTGAGACAAATCGGTTAGTAAATAAGAAAATCCGCCATCTTGGATCCGCCATTTTGATTTTTTTAAGTTTGAGTAAAAAATTTTGTAAAATGACCTCAAGCAATTTAATATTTTAAGTTTAAGACAAATCGGTTAGTAAATAAAAAAATCCGCCATTTTGATTTTTTTAGGTTTGAGTAAAAAATTTTGTTAAATGACCTCAAGCAATGTAATATTTCACGTTTGAGACAAATCGGTTAGTAAATAAGAAAATCCGCCATTTTGATTTTTTTAAGTTTGAGTAAAAAATTTTGTTAAATGACCTCAAGGAATGTAATATTTCAAATTTGAGACAAATCGGTTAGTAAATAAGAAAATCCGCGATTTTGGACTCGCCATTTTGATTTTTTTAAGCTTGAGGATAAAACTGTATTTAGTGATCTCAGGCACTGCTAACTTTCTAGTTTCGGACAAATCAGTTTAAAAATAAACTATAGGTAAATTTAGGGGGAATAAGGACACTGTTGTTCTGGTAAATATACGTTTTAATTAAAAATAAAGAAATCCGCCATTTTGGATCCGCCATTTTGATTTTTTTAGGTTTGAGTAAAAAATTTTGTTAAATGACCTCAAGCAATGTAATATTTCAAGTTTGAGACAAATCGGTTAGTAAATAAGAAAATCCGCCATCTTGGATTTTGATTTTTTTTAGTTTGAGTAAAAAATTTTGTTAAATGACATCAAGCAATTTAATATTTTAAGTTTAAGACAAATCGGTTAGTAAATAAAAAAATCCGCCATTTTGATTTTTTTAAGTTTGATTGAAAAATTTTGTTAAATGACCTCAAGCAATGTTATATTCTACGTTTGAGACAAATCGGTTAGTAAATAAGAAAATCCGCCATTTTGGATCCGCCATTTTGATTTTTTTAAGTTTGAGTTAAAAATTGTGTTAAATGACCTCAAGCAATGTAATATTATTTTTCAAGTTTGAGACAAATTGGTTAGTAAATAAGAAAATCCGCCATTTTGGATCCGCCATTTTGATTTTTTTTAGGTTTGAGTAAAAATTTTGTTAAATGACCTCAAGCAATGTAACATTCCAAGTTTGAGACAAATCGGTTAGTAAATAAGAAAATCCGCCATTTTGGATCCGTCATTTTGATTTTTTAAGTTTGAGTAAAAAATTTTGTTAAATGACTTCAAGCAATGTAATATATCAAGTTTGAAACAAATAGGTTAGTAAATAAGAAAATCCGCCATTTTGGATTCGCCATTTTGATTTTTTTAAGTTTGAGGATAAAACTGTATTTAGTGAACTCAGGCACTGCAAACTTCTAAGTTTCAGACAAATCGGTTTAAAAATAAAGAAATCTGCCATTTTGGATCCGCAATTGTTGTAATTAAAAACGTAAATTGTAGTGTTACCAGGTTACCAAACACTACAACTACCAAGATTCAACAGTCGACTTAATGGATTTAACTTTACTTAACAAAAACATATTTCAAAAAAATTGCGTAAAGGATTTTTTAAAGATATTTTTATAATGAACCTCTGAGGTCTTGCCCGTGAAACTTTTTTGTTAAGACTTTATACCTCGTGAACTTCGTGAAAAAAAATAAATAATATATTTTGTTTTTCATCAACACATTTAAAAAAAAAATAAAAAATTAGTCCGGCGCCGAGTTGGCCCGGCGCCCAGTTGGCGGCGTCCAGTTGTCCCATTTCGTTGGGCAGCGTGTTCTACGCTGCTTTGAGTTTTAGTGTCCCATTCATCGCTTCGCGTCGAGTCGGATTGTGATCCATAGAATCGCAGGGTTACCAAATTTTTTATAATTGGTAAACTCAATATTAAAATAAAAACCTATAAAGATGTTTTAAAAATAAAAGAAACGTGTTTTTGCAGAAAAGTGGGGTGGTACCTCACGAGCCGCTACTGGACAAACAAATAGACAGACAGACACCATTACAAAATTTGGTTCGGCCTTTTTGCGCCAAATAAAATATTTTGAGTGAAAATAAAAAATTATTATTTTGACGATCCGAATAGAATTCCATACCTACGCACATTGGTTTCCGGATGTATTTTTAGTGGCCAATATACCATATATTAACATGCACAATAATAGGGTTTTTCTTAATGATATGCACAGAAGAAGATATTGGGGATAGTGAAAACAACATATCTTGTTATTTTTACAAAAAAGTATTTTGTTCTTTTAGTTTTAAAAGTATAGGTTAAAAAATTCTAACAATTAATTTTAAAAAATCGCCGAGTTTCATGTAAATTTCGTGTGGTGTTTGCGTGTACTAAGTAAAAGTTTATATACAGTTTATTTAGCCCTAGAACATCTATTTTTAAAAACATTTTAAACATTCAAAAAAAAATATTTTAAATTTAATAATTTTTTTGTTAAATTACTACCGAAAATATACTTTTTTAAAATTTAAAAAGCAATTTAAAATAACACACGCATTTTAGCTCACTTATATATTGGTCACTGTTTGCAATAAAAAAAAAATCCTACCCCAATCTGCCATTTTTTTTATAAATGCCTCAAATAAAAAAGTAGAGCTTGTTGATACGGCCAAAATTTTTATATAAAAATGTATATATTATAAAAAATATGATATGAGTATAGATTTGTGCCGTAAAAAAACCTTCGTTTATTTTCGTTCCAGTGGCGTGCGGTAAAATTTAAGAGGGGAAAGGCAGTTTTTTTTTTTAACTGAGGGCTGGTTGGACACCTAACTAACAAGTAGCAACTTAATGCTCAATAGACAAACTTAAAGCTTCGTTTTAGTTTTTCTAGAATTCTGTCTGCTTAGTATAGTAAAATGGAGAGATTAAGCAATAAATCTGTCCATTATTCTTTAAACTTTTGTCAATAAAAACATCTAAGAAATAATTATACAACTGTATTGATTCAGCGGCAACCACATAATCATTTAGCCCCACAGTTGAAATGTATCTGCTTCTATATACATACAAGGCGTCCGCTAAATTGAGTTTGACTTTTAAAATATACATAAAAACAATTTAATTTGTATAATTACAAAAAAAATAGTCTTCTCCACTAGTGGTCCCTCCCTTCATGCATCGAACCTAAAAAGTTTCATCAGCATGTGCGACAAGGAGTTTAAAACTGACTAGCCACAGACACGTGTTTCGAACTTATTGTGATCTCCTCAGTATGCCATAATGTAATTTTACAATACTCCACTTTTAATTTGTATATTATGATATTGGTTCCCTTGCTTAGATAGATCGCAGGCCCCTGGCTCTTTTCTTTTAATTTCTAGGCTAACTTCACGTAAGACCGATGATCCGCGGCGGATGATCAGTAGACCGATCATCCGGCGCAGATCATCGGTCCCATGTCTAAAGATCTGTTTTATATGGGACCAATAATTTACAATAAAGATCTGTCCGGTCTATTTTTTTTTCTTATATCGGACGACCGATTCTGCCCCGTTAGTTAAGAGACGCCTGACGCCTTCTAATGAACGAGGGCAGGATCCGAACATGTAAAGAAACAATTTAAACCAAAGACCCTTGTGTATTAACGGTCCCATATAAAACGGGCGTTATAGATAAAATAGATGAATAAACTAAGTATTATTTTCTCCAATAACTCCTATTTACCACCTAAACTACCCCATACCAATTCTGAAAGATTTTTAGTTCTTCAAGTGCCATTTTACCAAAAGTTAAAGAAAAAACCTTTTAAGGTTTGGATATTGGCCACTTAATTAGTCTCTAGAAACCACTGTGCTCGGTCTGGTTAGCTAGAAATGGTAGCGCACAGTTGAGTCGACCCTTGTCTACCTGCGTCAACTACTAGTGTAGGACAGGGTGCATAAAAGAATAGTCCTACGGTACTTCCTGCCTGTCGTAAAAGTCGACTAAACGAACACACATACAGATATACACATTAGGAAGGGTCGGGCCACCATGGGTCTCTGGCGTCGGGGGTCGCCCGGGGTCCATGGTGGGGCGACCCTTACTGATCGTTAATTGTTAAATGTTTGATGGAGGGATGGGTCGGGCCATGTTGGGTGCCTGGCGCCAGGTGCCCACGATGGGGCGGTCCGTTCTGTTCTGTTTTGGTTTTGTTCTGTATTGGTTATGTCCTATATTGTTTTGTCTTGTTTTCGTTGTCGTTTCGGTTTGGTGTTTGTCTTATTTTTGTTATGTGGTTGGTAGGGGACTCACGGACGGGGGGCACATACATGACGGTTAGACATACAGGGGTATACACACACTCGTACACAGACACACACACACACACACATACACACGCATACACACCATTACACATACATACACATATGTATAGTGTGGATCGGCTGGCACGGTTGAACACGGGGAGTGCTCGACCTAAAACAGGAGGGGTGATGTGGGAAACCTGCCGAAGTGGGAGACCGTGCCAGGCCAGGGGACCAGCTACTTCGGGCCATGATCGGGAAGTGTGGGATGGCCGTAGAGGTTGGGCTCCACGGTGCTCCGGGCGAGCCTCCATCCGTCCGTGTATACTGGGACAGGGTCTCCGGAGAATTGTGGTAGGGCTACGGCCTATAGGTATACCCGTTTCCAGTCAATCCGGCCCGCCCCATCCCACACGATGCGCTGGCAAAATAAACCTGTGGATAATGCAGAAAAAATAACTGAGAGAGGCTAAGGGTAAGGATAAAAAATTAGAGGTATTCGCTCCAAGGAACTCAATAACAAGAACGCCACCGGAGTTGGACAGGTACAGACCGAGCAGTGTGAGAGGGACATCATTCAGGTACAGGGAGGAGCCAGAGAACGAATAAGAAAAAAGAACAAGGAGGATAAGGGCTTGTAGATGGAAGAGGACAAGAGAAAGACACAGACAGAAGAAAAAAAGCAAGAGAGGAGGAGGAAAGAAGAATGAAGCTTAAGGAAGAGGTAAAACGAAGATTCGAGGAGAACAGAAAACAGGAAGAAGATAGAAGAAAACTGATAGAGGAGGAAAAGATACTAGAGGATCAGAAGAAAAGAGATGAGAAAAAAAGAAGAGCTGAAGAAGAGAGAGAACAGGAAGAGTTGGAAAAGAGGTTAGAAGAGATGAGAAGGTTAGAAGAAGAAATACAGGACCAAGAAAGAAAACTGGAAGAAGAAAGACAGGAGAATGAAAGAAGAGCAAAAGAAAGAAGGAAAAAGGCAGGAACGCAGTGGGAAGCTAAAGAGATGGAGATGGAGGAATGCATGAAAAAGTTACGGGAAGTTCAAGGTCAGGCTGAAGAGGATACGGTGAAACAATCACTGGAGGTCTTCAAAGTTTGTGATAGGATACACGAGCTAACGCACATCGAAAAAAACAACAAGCTGTTATTTTCAAGGGGGGACCAGGCGGCGGTTGAGGAGGCAGCGACAGAGCTAAGAGGAATCATAATAGCGATGGCGGTAGAGCGAGAGAAGATGAGGGCGGAGAGAGATAGAGACAGAATGTGAAAGGAAAAGATAGAGAGGAACTTCAGAGAAAGAACGAAGAAAGAGGATGAGAGGGTGAAAAAGATTATGGAGGAACAAAGGTAAATTAAGGCGACAGAACGTGGAGGAGAGAAGGAGATGGTGGGAATGGTTAGAGAGGCTGTGCACAGAGCGATAAATGAGGTGACGGAAGGCATTGGGAAAGAGATGGAGGAGTTAAGGAAGAGGATAAATGATACAAGAGTAACAGGAAGTATGAATGAAGGAATGGATGTTGACACGGGAGTGGAAGCGTTACCAGGACTAAGTAAGGAGAAATCAAGACAAAGAACGAGAAAGGCAAAGTAATGCAGAAAAGAACATCAGAGAAGATGAAGAACAAAGTAAAAGTGACGGAAACTGAGGAGACAGAGACAGAGACGGATGTTAACAGGAGAGGAGAATCATGGGGGACATTGGGAAGACGGAATAGAAGAAAGGAAGCGTTGAGATCATGAGAAGGTAAAGGAACATCAAGGGAGAAAACTGCTACAACAAGAGAGGGAACTAGGATAACAAATGTACATGTCACCGTCAAGGAAAAACATATATGGAATGAATAGGGATTTTTTTTGTACTGAGTGCTATAATTTTTATAAACCCTCAAAACCAATGTGATTTATTAAACAGATAACAGATGTGTACCAATTAAATAACTGAATTATTAATTATATAATTGTCACGAATAAGACACAAAACAAGAAAGAAAAACAAAGTTCCTGGCTTATGTCAAATGGACTTTTTTATGTTTTTGGAAACTAGAGATTTCAAAAAAAAATACCAAAGAATTTTTACGTTATAGTGTGCCGTCAATTTGTTTAGTCAATTTTATTAATGCAAAATAGTAGTAGTAGTGGATGATAAGTAACAATAAGATGTACTTAATTTTTCTTGGTGTGAGCATAGTTTCAAGATGATGATGATGGCGAAATGCCGAAAGCGCTCTGTCAATGAAAAATAAAAATATATAAATTATAGCATTCAGTGCAAAAAAACCCCTTATTCAATTCAAAGTACATTGCACGCAACTACCCCCTTCACTGATATTTGGAATGGTTGTCTAAATCACATGGATGAAAGAGAGAAAGTGACGAGTTTAATAAATCGGCAGAGAGAGATACAGTTCGATTGCAAAAAGGACGAACTGTGGCCTAGGGCATTAACCAGGGGTGTCGAATGGGTATAGTGAGGAAGAGTTTTTGAATGATTTCTAGGGAGTGAATGAGAGAATGTTTAATGAAATACTTGGGAATGACAAAGGAGTGAAAGTGATTAGAAAAATGCAATGCAGAGACAGAGGTAAGAGCAACTAGGTGTGTGAATTAAGTCCAAGTGTGTTTAGAATTTTGATGAAAGAGGGGAGTTTTAAGTGTTGTGGATTAGGACATAGGGCTGTTGTATATAAAGAGAGGATACATTTGTAGGTTTTGTGCGGGAGATCATAAGGGGTGTGACTGTAAAAAGAGAGTGAAAATATGTGCAAATTGATGTAATGGAGATCAGGGTGATACAGGTAAATTTAGGGAGATGTGAGGCTGCGAGTGTGGAATGTTTGGAATAATGAGATAGATGTGGCGGCTCTGGAACGAAATAGCGATGTACAAAATAGCGACGTACGAAATAGCGAGTAATGAAATAGCGACTATCAAAATAGCGATGTAATGAAACAGCGACTATCAAAATAGCGTTTGTAACAAAACAGCGACATATCAAAATAGCGATGTATCAAAATAGCGATGTATCAAAATACCGAATCAAACCAAACCGAATCGATTCAAACCAATCCAAACCGAACCTTTCTAACAAATTTAACAAAAAAAAACTTCCCTGACTTCTTTTCCAGGATCCTAGAGGGTGTGAATCCGAACCGAATCGCACCGAACCGAACCAAACTGAACCGAATTCGGTTCAGTTTGTTTCGGTTCAAAAGAAGTCTAGAGAGTTTTTTTTTTAAATATGCTGGTTCGGTTCGGTTCGGTTCAGATTTACACCCTCTAGGATCCCGAGAAAGAAGTCAGGGAAGTTTTTTTTTTGAAAAAAATTGTTAGAAAGAAACCCTTTGTCGAACTATATGCCAAAACCGAACCAAAATATCGCTATTTTGATAATCGCTATTTTGTTACATCACTATTTTGATAGTCGCTATTTTGTTACATCGCTATTTTGATAGTCGCTATTTTGTTACATCGCTATTTTGTTACATCGCTATTTTGATACAATCGCTATTTTGTTGCATCGCCATTTTGTTACATCGCTATTTTGATAGTCGCCCTTTCATTACACCGCTATTTTGATTGTCGCTATTTCGAATGAAAGTTGTGTATGTACTGAATGAACCTATATATATATATATATATATATATATATTAGCGGTTTCACAACGTTCTACGTCTTCCGATACCCAATCTCCACTCGTTTCTGTTTTCCCAAAATTCATCATCTAGGGCTCTTATTCTTATTTCACTGTCTAATCCTTCTCTCCAGCTTCTCCTTGGCCGTCCTCGTTTTCTTTGGCCAGTTGGTTTCCATCGTAGTATTTGTTTAGGTAGTCTTTCATCATTCATCCTTTGTACATGCCCGTACCACACCAGTTGTTTTGTTCAGCCACTGTCAAAATTTCTCTTGTTCTTTGATTTGTAACTCTTTCTCTTCTTGATTTCCCTGCTGCTCTTCTCCAATAGTCCATTTCCGTAGCGGAAAGCATTTTTTCTATTCTATCCTTGATTGGCCATACTTCTGAGCCGTATGTAATAAAACTTTTTACAATGGTGTTATATATAAGCTTTTTGTTATGTTTTGATATACTTTGGTTCTAAATTATTCCATTTAATAAAGTTATTGCTTTTCTTCCTTGTACGTTTCGATCTTTATAGCTTTGTCTAGTGTTCCGTCAGCTGTAATTTTTAGACCTACGTATTCATACTCATCACAGGACTGAATCCGCTGCCCGGTATTTAATTAGATTAGAGTCAGAGTCAGAGTCAGAGTCAGAAAAAGCTTTATTGTCAAAGAAAAAAAAATCTTATTGACAAAGCATCAATCTTATAACTAAAACATATTTTGTCTAAAATTATAATTAAGTAAATCTAATAAAAATAAGTTCACATTTTTAAAATACTAGTTAATTTCTAGCAAAAAATAAGTAGGAAATGGGTAGGACCTGCAATTAGAAAAAAAAACAAGCAAAGCAAAACAGATAGGTAAAATAAGAAAGTGCAGAAACATATTTAAAGAAAAACAAATTTTAACCGCTTGTGATATATATCTATTTAATCTTTCAAATTGTGTCCATGAAAATGTAAACGAATTAAAAAAAAATAATAATAATAAAAATTTACAGATGTGCATACCTATAGCACAAGAAACACAAAAAGCTAGTGCAGCCCAAATTTAATCATAATTTTATTAGAAAATTGGCTTACTTTGCCTGCTTAACTTACTATAACTTGCTTCCAGATCATTCAACATCATTACAAAACAAAATCATTAAAAAAAAAATGCTTTTAAATTTAGCACCGTACACTTTAAGTGAATATAAAAAATCTTTAAAAAGCTAGAAACTGGTTTTAAAATATCTTTAAACATATTTTTTGTCTGTTTGTTTGTTCATCAGTGAGAAAAAAAAAGGTTTGTCATATACCTAGATATTTCATTCCACCGATACACATATACTCTGTCTTATTGAGATTGACCTCTAGTCCCCACTTATTGTACTCTTCTATTAGTTTTCGTGTCATATATTCGAGGTCGTCATAATCCTGAGCCACTACTATCTGATGACCGGCGAAACATAAAGTATACAAAGTGGTTTCGTCCAACGGAATTCCCATGTTTTGGCATTTTCTCTTTCATACTTTAAGGACTTGTTCCAAGTATATCTTGAAGAGCGTAGGCGAGATACAGCAACCTTATTTAAGACTTTTATTTACTTGAAAGCCTTTGGGTAGTTTTGCTTTTATTTCAACTTTTGCCTTACTATTGCGGTATAACTGTTTGATGGCCTTAATTAGTTGTACGCTTATGTTTGTGTTTTCCAACGCTTTCCAAAGTAGATTTAGTGGTATACTATCATATGCCTTCTGCAAATCGACGTAAAGCAGAGCTGAATGAACCTAAGGTTGCAATAGTTCTGGATGAAAAGGTAAAATATTTGACTGTGATGAGTGAACTAAGTGGAGAGTGGATGATTGGGGTAAGGGTTTGGTATAAAGGGGTAGGGTTTGCGTTATGTTCCTTGTACTATGTGTGGGGGGATTCTTCGGAGGGTTACTTGCACGCGGTAGAGGTGGTGGTGGATGCTAGTATGGATATGCCGCTACTAATAAAAACGGATGCGAATGCGGTTTCGCCAATATGGTTTAGTAAGAATGTGCGAGCGAATGATAATGAAAAGAAGGAAAGAGGAGAGAAATGGTGTGAATTTATTGTAACGAAAGAACTAAGAGTTGTGAATGAATCGAGAGAGGAGTATAAGTACGTGTCTGGGAGAGGAATGAGTGATATATATTGATGTAAGTTTAGTGAATAAAAAGTGGGAATAGGAGACAGAGTGACCATAATGTGTTAATAATAAAGGTTAAACTCCAAGAGAGAGACAGGGGAGAAGAGAGGAAGAGTGAATGGAATGTGAGGAACGTAGACTGGAATGGTTATAGAGTTGACCTACGGAAATTGGTAGATGAGAAGGGGGGTATGGGAGTGTATATGGGGCTTGGCATGGAAGATAAGTGGAGAGAGTTGAGTGAATGGGTTACGAAAACATCTGCAAGATGGATGAGGAAGGATGCAAGTAAGAAACATAAAGGTTGGTTCTCAAGAAAGATGAAAGAAGGAAAATGCAGGAGAATGAGACGGATGTATCAGAGAGCATTGCGGAGGGATAAATCAAATGTGGAAAGATTGCAGAGAGAACTAAGAGTGTGTGAACGTAGTTATAAACAATTAATCAGAAAGGAGAGAAGTGTTAGGTTTAAAAGGAACGTATGTGAGAGTATGGAAAGGAACCCTTGGGGGAAAATATATATGGAGTGTATGAAAGGTAAGAAAGGATTAACAGCAGGTTTGAAGGTAGAAGGAAGAATGATATATGATTGGAAAGACTGAATGTTTTACTGGAAGAATGATTTCCGATAGGAGGGCTGCATGAAAGAATAAAGAGGGAACGCAATGATTTTAAGGAATTTATTAGACAGGAGATTGAACGACCGATAGGAAGAATGAGAATGAGAAAGGCACCGGGAATGGATGGGTATAGAAATTAAAGTATAGTGAATGTAGGGAGAGCGATTCCGAATGTCGTAAAAGAAATGTATGATGAATGCCTGAAAGAGGATTGCTTTGTAAAGGAATGGAAAAGGGGAAGAATAGTGGTATTATTAAAAGGTTCGGTTTGGTGATAAGGTACAGACAGACCCGATGTCCTACAGAGCAATCACTCTATTGTCTGGGTTTGCTAAAGTGTTAGAGAGAATGATGGTGGAGAGAATGAGAAGTAGACTAAGAGATTGTTATGATTGGCAATTTCGTTTTACACATGGAAGGTCGGTTGAAGATCCATGGGAGAGAGTAAAAGTAAATAGTAAATGGGACAAAAGTGAAATATGCGGCATTGATATTTGTGGATTTTAAAAGAACATTTGACAATTTGGAATGGAGAGAGATTGTGAGAGTGCTAGCTACTTATAAATGCGAGGAAATAGGGATATGGGAAGGTTATCTTAGAGAGAGAATGGTTAGAATGGAGGGTGAGAGTGGAGAGAAAGTAGAAAGGGAGGTTAAGAGAGGTAGTCCTCAGGGATCGATATGTGGACCGTTTTGTGGAATTTGGTTATGAATAGATTATTGATAAGAAAGAGAGAGGCAGGAAAAGAAGGGGTTGCATATGCTGATGATTTGTTAGCGGTTATGAGCTCTCCACTCGGATTCAAGAAAAGAAATTGAGGAAATGGGAGAGAGAATGATATAGATCATAAGTGAATGGGGAAGGGAAGTCGGTGTGAGTGTCAATGAAAAAAACACGGTGTGCGTGATGCTAAAAGGAAAATTAGAGAGAAAGCCAATAGTAAAGATGAATGTCACGAACGGTCTGTCAGTAAAATGGGTGAATGAATTTAAATATCTGGATGTTTTAGTGGGAGAGAGAATGAACTTTTTGACGCATGTGAGAAACCTGAGTGGGAAAATGGTTAGATTAATAGGGAAAATGAAGAGAGTGCTTAAAAAAGAATGGGGAGTCAAAGGAAGAGCGTTATTTATAGGGGATTATTTGAACCATGTGCGTTGTATACTGCAGGAGGGTGGGGAGAGATTGGAAGACAAGTGCATGGTAGGAGACAGATTGATAAAGCGAAGAGGGTGATATTGTATGGAGTGTTGAGAGTGAACTTAATGACTGTGAGTAGAGGCAATGGGGGTGATACTGGGGGAAACACCGTGGAGATTGAGAATGGAAGAGATAATGGTTGGGTATAAGATAAGGAGCGAAAAGGAAATGGATGAAAGAAATTTGGACTTAGGGAATAATGTTATGAATGAGAGTAAAGCAGTGAGAAAGAACATAATAGAGGGAGGGATGATAGGCAACTAGAATGGGACTTGAGTGAAAAAGGAAGAGTGACGTATGGGTACCGGTTGTGAATACAATGAAGGAAATGAATGTGAAACTCGGATATGAGGAAATCTGTTTGTGACCGGTTATGGAAGTTTTGGTGAATTCCTTCATAGAGGAAGGTTGAATAAAAGTCCAAGATGCCAGTGTGATCGAGCTGATGAGGCTTTGAAACACGTGTTGATGGAGTGCGAGCTTTATGATGATGTGAGAGATGCAGAACTAATGGGAGTGGGAAGAGGGATTAGATGCGAGTATACAGAAGTGTTGAGTAGCAAAGAAAGTAGGAATTAGTTGAGTAGGAATGCTGGGGCAGTGTTTGAAAGGAAGAGAGAAGGTATGAGAGTGGATGGGAATGGGTAGGTCGATTACCAAGGACACAGAGACGGTAACGAAGGAGAGAAGAGAAAAAAAAAAGTGCTGTCGCAGGGAACGTACCCTCTGGCCAAAGTGCCGAACCAAAAGCTAGCTTCTGGGGAGACAACTATTCCAGTGGGCGTTTCGGACTTAACGACCCCGCCAACTCAAAGCGTTGGTCGTTCAGTGCCACTGTCTGCACGGACTGTAACTGAAAGCATAATGGTGATCCCCTGGGGGTCCGAGAAGTTATGCGAACGTCCCCTGGGACGTAAAAACGGTGCCCAGGCGTGGGGCCCCTGGCCTCCGAGGGCGCAGGTCAGCCCACCATAAGGGTTGGACTCTGAGTGGTAGTGGTTGAAAGCCACATGCTGGTTAGGAAGGCGGGGCCGCTGGACCTTAGGGGACGACGGTACTGCCTTTCGGCGGGTGAGCAGCGCTTAATCTGTTCGGGTACTGACCTGCCGAGTCAATAGAAAATTGGATAGGTTCTCGCTTGGTAGAAGGGAGTCGATGCGACTTGCCTATCCCGCGCCCATTGGGGCTGTGGTAGGAGGCCGCACGGCAAGGATATCACATTAAATAAACCTCGGACTACTGTCTTAACAGCGCATTAATAGAGACTCATTAAAGTGATACAAGGTCTAGCAGTAATAAACCTAGCATTATTTTGATACCTGTGCTTGCGCATTTGCTCCGGAAAATAAGTCAAATTGTAATAAGAAGTGTGCCAGACTTAATTACTACACCAGTAAAGTCACACAGCATTTAATGCTACTGGGCCTGATTTTGACTGTTTTTTAACATTTCTCAGCTGAGCTGTCACTTTGTCAACAACTAACAAGTCTACTTTTGCATTTCTAGGTCGATGTATATTGCTGTCATATTCTTCACAAGCAGATTGCTTAGGGGGCCTTAGGGTTCCCGGGCCTTATGACGGTCCGTAATAGTCTATACTTTGGGGGTAAACTCAGATAGAAATAGTTTAGATGGATACTCTCGTAAGCGCTCATGTAGGTATTAATTTTAAATTAAATGAATACATGACGGATCTGATACCTTCCTAGCTAGCCTAGTATCACACTTTAAGTGAACTCCATGTTTTTGTAAATATCTCAGAAACGAAACCTCCTACGAAGTTTTTCGTTTTTACACAAATTATTGAGAAAAATACTATCTACTACGTATATTTCGAATACATATTAATGTTATGCTCCGTTAAAAAGTTTTTTTAATTTTTTTAATTGTCAAAAAACTGTTATTAGCATTAATGAATGTTCACCAAAATCTAATCAACTCGTTAAAGTGTCGAACACTATTTTACCTAAACATTTTATGAAAATCGATTCAGCGGTTTAGGAGCTATCGGGTTACGGACAGACATACACACACACACACAGACAGACATCACGACGATATTGCTAATATAAGACATACATTTTTAAAGTTATCTCAAAAAAAAATCGTCGAAAATAATACTTTCTCTAGCCATTGCTGCGCGGGCTTGGAAGGTAAAAATAAATGATCTATGAAGGATCTGATACTCTCCAACCCCATTAGCAAGTAGGGTTGCCAGACCTCCCGTATTTTCCGTTATTAAATGTTTTGTCTAGCGTCCCGGACAAGTTATTAACGGGACGCCATTTATTCCGTTTTTCGAACTTGACACAAAATATTTATTTATCTCTCATGGATTGTTCTATTTCAACAATTTAACTACAACACAAAAAATTGTAAAACTATATTTTAACATCCGTTTTCGTAAAACTGCATACCATTGGAATTATTCTTAAATTTGCGCGGTCGGCTAGTAATTATTAAGTCCGTTAAATTATTTATAAATTAACTAAAATCTCGATTCGTATACAGGGTGTCTCTAAAAGATCTGTACAAAATCTTAGCACATATTCCTGAGGTCAAAATAAGTCGATTTAAAGCAACTTACCTTAGTCCAAAATTGCTCCGTTTCAGAGATACAGAATGGTAAATTTAAAAATTAAAAATCGATTGTCTCAAAATTTATGAAATTGAGTGATACCTACCGAAAATTATTAAATGACAAAAAAAATTAATAACTCATTTACTAACTAAATTTAATTCTTAAAGGTAGCAGTAAAATCGTTTGATCCAAAATAATTTCATATTCCGTTGCGGCATTGAACACTAAAAACGGAAATATCTCGAAAACGGCTCACCCTAGCAGATTTTATGAAAAGTACCTTTTTCGCTTAGAAAAGTTCAGAAAATTATTTTATAAACAAAAAAAGTTTAAAGTTACACTGAGAAAAAAGTTATAGTCATTTGAAACTATAAAAAGAGCATTGTGAAGCGCCCTCTAACGGCCACAGTGAAAAGGTATCCATATTTAGGTTTCGCATCCCAAAAAACCCCCGAGTACCAATTAAAGTAATGCGTAGAGAAATGTTCATACATTTTAATAAAATCGATTTTTAATTTTTAAATTCACCGTATCTGTGAAACGGAGCAATTTTAGACTAAGGTAAGTTGCTTTAAATCGACTTATTTTGACCTCAGGAATATGTGATAAGATTTTGTACAGACCTTTTAGAGACATATATAAGTATATAAATTTATTCTAATATGCAAGAGTCATGTTTTTTGTTTTACTTTGTATAATGAAAATAACTTTTAATTAGTAAAGAAATTTTAAAAATCATGTGAAAAATTTTGTATTACTTTTAAAAGGTAGAGTTATATAGGATAGTATCAGATTAGTTTTTGGTATACTTTCACATTAAATATGTTTAAGAGAAAATTAGTTAGGTTCACCCTATATATATTGAATAAATTGGTCAAAAAAATTATTTACTTTGTTTCATATTTCAAGATAATTAAGTTTTTAAAAGCTACTGTTTGTACCTCCGTTTGTACATACAAATTTAATCTTATAAACATTTTGGCCATTAGTTTTATTTCCTCTGTATAATAAATATAGGTTTGGAACTTAAATTTTGCATCTTAATTGCTATATCTAACTTAAATCTGGGGGCACGAGAGTGCCCGGCTAAGTTCGCGCAAACTGCTGTACCTACCACCTTTTTTTTAAGCATTTCAGCCCATATTTGACCTATCTAAAGCTCTACTGAGCAATGAGCTACAAAGCTTAAAATTCGCACAGTCGTAAATCTTTAGAGAGTTAACAACCTCTCCAAGTTTCATAGACTTCCATATAGTAGTTAAGTAGTTACGAACGTTTAAAAACGTCGTAATATTCCCACTCACTTCTTCACTCATATATAATTCATCAAAATTCTACTGTACTCATGGACAAAAGCTGAAATTAGAAATTATGACCAAACCCTTGGAAAAAATAAAAAAACCCCAAAATTCGAATTTACTCCTCTCATCTATAAATGTAAAGTTATGTAAAAGTAACATTGCTCACTTCCAGAAAGCTGAGCTTTCGAAGACTCATAGGAACTATTAAAAAATTTCAAAATTTTAAATAAGGCATCGCAAAAGTTTTGAACAATATTGCGCATATTTTACTACTTTAAAACCTAAGTATTATCCAAATCCTTTAAAAAAGGAGTAAAATCATAACAAAAACAATTTATGTAAAAAAAGTCAAGTACGCGAAAGTGGCATTCCGTAAAAAGAATTGAGATACAAGTAAAGCCAATACAAATTTCAATATGAAAGTTTAGTATTAGTTTGGAAATGTTTTTCTAAACTTACTTTTTGCAAGAAATTTGACTGAAATAGCAAAGTTTAAAAACACATTTCCAAACTAGTAAGAACGTTTCATTTTGATTTGATTTGTTTTTACGGAACACAACTTTCGCGTACTTGGCTTTTTTTTACATAAAATGTTTTCGTTATGATAAAATATTCTCAAATAATTTTATGTGTTCTATTTTATTTACTACCATAGATTTGGTGAAAATCGACCACTGTGCGACTCCGACAAAAAAACACTTTTTTCCTAATTCCGTTGAAATAGACTGATGGACTATATTTTTGTTGAAAATTAAATTTTTCATCAGTTTGTGAAAGCTAAGTTATACTGCCGCCGTCGTTTTTAAAATATATACCTACAATTTTCCTTTTTCAAAAAGTATTACCCGTAAACTTTGACGATTACAAATTTTGATGAAAATATAATCTCAATCTAAATTTAAAAACCACGTTTCGCTAGCTGCTGTGATTCGTAAAATACGATATTTTTAAAAAATTTCATATCACAAAAACTGTGCCTCCGACGAACTTTGACGTTATTAAAAATATTGTTGAAAATTAAAATCTTTTATCTAACTTTGAGAACCTCATTTTGCTAGCTGGTGTGGTTCTGAAATTATGATTTTTTACTTTTCTCACCCCCACCAAAATTTAATAACCTTAGCCACGAGTGCCGCAAAATGTTTGTGTCTAATTTGGTTAACATTGATTCACCGGTTCTAGAGTAATCGTGCTCCAGATAGACAGATAGACAGACAGACAGACAGAAACTAACACAAAATTTGTCAGTTAGGCCTTGTTGACCGAAATAAAATAAAGTGAAAATAAAAAAAGGATATTTTTTACGACCCCAATAGCCTTCCATACGTATACCTACGGATGGCTTTTGACGAACCCAATATATTCCTTGCCGTACGCAGTTACACTTTTGTGACTTTGACATGAAAAAAACATATTTCCTAACCAGAAATATATTATAAAGTAAACTCATGGCAAAGTTTTTTTTTCGTGGCTAAGCAGGCAGTGGGCAGCTTGAAAGCTGTCCACGGAAAAATCAAAGAGAAATGTTCCTATGCCTGCTTAGCCACGGAAAATTTTTTGTCTTTTTAATCACGGGTACTAAACTTCACTCTGGATAAAAAGATGCTGACTGTAGGTTGACAAAAAAAACACACAGAAAAAAGCAACTCAGTCATGCCATTTTTCAGATTTTTTTTTGTTGCTCTCAATATACATATGATAAATAAAGAAGTTGGAAATGTCAAAAAAGTGAAACTGCCTACGGCAAGGGCTATAGCTTTCCATACCTACGGATAGCTAAAAATTATTGTTGTTCAAGGGTCCTTGACTGGTTGTCACAACAGCGCATCAATACAGACTTATTGAAGTGATACAAGGTCCAGCAGCAGGGGCGGCTAGTGTACAAGGGCTGCAGAGCTGCAGAACCCCTAAAATTTTCACATTATTTGACTATTTTTCAGCCGCTGCTATTTTTCTAATATAATTATTTTATTTCTAAAATTATTGGAATAGCAGTATATTCTCGGTCCGGTGTTGGTATAGTAGGCCTTCAAATCGCGTACGTGTGTTGAGTATGACGCTGCGCGCCGTCGCCGAAGGCTGCATTTCACAATCGGTCAAATGAAGTTATTGGCATTGCTGCGCTGCTAAATTGCAACACAACGTAGCTGGGCGGCTAACGAGATCTGTGCTCGGCTAGGAACCCCTTCCTTCGCCCTGCACCGCACTTGCTCATGGGCTTAGATAGCAAAATCTAGGCAAAAATAGAGCGGCAAAACTTGCAGTTCCAGTACAATTACGGGCGGGCGGGCTCAGCGTTGCGTGTTTGCGGGCGCATTTATTTATTTAGAAGACGCCAAACGCATGAGCGGGAGGTTGTGGTCGTGTTTGTAGCATTTTTTATACCCTATCGGCAGAACTCACAAACATTACTGTCGCGAGCCGCCACTGTCCAGCAGTAACAAAACTCGTTTATATTTTGATACCTGTGCTTGCACATTTGCTCTGGAAAATAAGCCAGACTGTAATGTGAATTGTCCCAGACTTTATTACTACACGAGTAAAGTCATGTAGCATATATGCAACTTGGCTTGATTTTGAGTTGTTTTTTTACTTTTGTCAGCTGAGCTGCCACTCTGTTAACAATATAACCATTTTATATTTGTTTCTTTTGGGGAGATATTTCATTACCGATTTTTTGCGTTGCTTTTGGTGATTTTTATTTATATATAGTCTACTTTTGCATTTCTAGGTCGATATATTCTGCACAAACAGATTGCTTAGAAGGCCTTAGGGTTCCCGGGCCTTATGACCGTCGGTCGGTCGTGTCGGTAATCGTCTATACTTTGGTCTACAATAATTTATCTCACACAAATTGTTTTATTTCAAAAATTTAACTACAACAGAAAAAATTGTAAAACTATTTTTTAGCATCCGTTTGCGTCAGAATGAATATCACTGGCATTATTCTTAAAGTTGCGGTTGGCTAGAAAATGTTAAGTACGTTCGATTATTTATCATTACGTCCCGGTTTTTTTCTGCTGCCCGAATTTTTTTTTTTTTTTTAACTTCACCCCCGTTTTGATCTAAAACCAATCTGGCAACTCCAAGTGAACTCCACACTATACCAGCATCATAAACAGTTTTTTGTAAATATATCAGAAACTGAAGCTCCTACGAAGTTTTTAGTTAAAACATAAATTATTTAGAAAAACGGAATAACGTGTTCTACTATACTCCGAAAACCGCATATTGATGTGATGCTTTACCTAAAAATTTCATTAAAATTAGTTTAGTGGTTTAAGAGCTTTCGTGTGCTAAACAGACATATACATACACACAAACACACGCACACACACACCACTAAAAACACGCACGGAAACGGACACACACGGACAGGCGAGGCGTTACGACTATATTACTAAGATAGGTTAAAATACATCCAAATAACATTTGCGGCGCTATCTCAAAAAATACCTTCTCCAGCCATTGCTGCACGGGCTAGGAAGGTAAAAAGAAAAATAAAGAGGATGTACTCTATTATATGGGCCATTCTACATGCTTGAGTAAACAATTCGAATCTGCTCGCAGCGGATCAGCCGCGATGAATCAGCCGCGTGGACTACTCGCCGCGGTCCAATTTCCCGCAGAGACAATTAGCCGCAAAATTTTATTGAATTTTAATCAACTTAACTTTTTCTTAAATCATAGCTCCCCTGTCCTCTTGTTGGGAAACCAAAATACGTGTAGTACCTAACCTTGGTCAATTGATCGCAAACATATCCTAACATCCATATCCATATCCAGACCGAGGGGTGACTCGGTATTTCCTTTTGGTGTACAGGTTAGGGAAAATACCAGGAAATCCTTGGGAAGTACTTTCTAATACTAGGAAATACCGGGAAGTGCTTAGGAAATACTAGGAAATACCAGGAAATTTGAGGAAATACTGTGAAATACCAGAAAATGCCGTAGGTATTTTCTTTTGGTGTACAAAAATCGGCGATCGAGCCTCCCCTCGATCCAGACACCAGCTTTTTGCAAAGGAACACAAAAAAAAATATTTTTTCCAAAAAAATATTAAACATTTTTCTAGAATTTTTTTTACATATACTTTTTCAAAAATTGGTTTTACCAAGAACTAATATTATTATTTTTTATATATATTTTAAAAATATTTTTACTATACTAAATAAACAAAGTTGCAATATTAAACCTCGACGGCGGCGAATTGTCCCTGCGGGAAACGAGACCGCGGCGAATTGTCCCCGTTGTGAATCAGACAGCGACGAATCGGCCTGCGGCGAAGTGCCGCGTCGAATTGGCATTAAGTTTAACAGCGTGAATTAACACATAAAAATAACTGGCAGCTGTACTTGCTGCTGTATGTCATGTTAAAAAAATATATTTTCTTATCATAGGCCCTTATGCTACGCTAAAGCACAGACTTTCACCGCACACACAAAACTAAGAAATATCTAAATAAAAACTTGGACTGAATTAAAATAAATGGATCCATTAACCTACCTAGCTCGATAGGTATTATAAGTTTTAACTAGAAACTTCTTTTTCATCGTTACAGTGTCGAACACTATTTCTAAAAATATCATAAAAATTGGTCAAATTAAAAAGTTTTTGTAAACATCTCAGAAACGGAAGCTCCTACAAAGCTTTTAGTAATAATAAATTTTATATAAATTATTGAGAAAAACTCGTTCTACTGTATTCCGAAAACCACATTGCTCCGTTAAAAACTGTTAAACTGTCAAAAAAATGTTGGGGATTAATGGGATTTGACTAAAATCTAACCAGCCATTTAGAGTATTGTAGATACACTATTTTACCTAAAACTTTCATGAAAATCGGTTTAGCGGTTTAGGAGCTATCGTAGTCCGGACTGATATACACACACAGAGACAGACGTCACGAAGCTAAAAATACACCCAAATAACACATTTTCGGCTTAAGTTTTTTTTTTCGTCGAAAACAATACCTTTTCTAGGCATTGCTGCGCGGCCTAGAACGGTAAAAATTGATTTAAAATTACACTGGACTTGCAAATTTTTAAAAATATCAACAATTTTAAGTGTTACAGATAGGAATATTAACATTAAAAAACACGCAATTTAAGGCGCAAAAGAAGGTTTATAAAGGTGTAAATGGTATGACTAGTATGGACAGGGTTGGATGGGACAGGCGGGCAACCGGGCAAATGCCCGGTGGGCCGGTACAATTTAGGGCCGGTTGAGCCGTAGGCCCGATGTACCTATTCCAAATTATTAATATTTATTTTTGTATATTTGACAAACGAACTAATTAAAACATTAAACATTTAAATTAAAAAAATCTGTATGTAGTAACTTGCGTTACTCGTTTGATTGTTACAGTTACTTTTATATTAAAATAAGTATAATGTATCAAAGATATAACGTGATAATGGCACTAACTTATTAATCTGAGGGCACGGCAGTGCCTCGCCAAGTTCGCGCGCCGTAACCATCTTTTCTTAAAACATTTCAGCCGATATTTGACCTACCTAAAACTCTACTTCGGAATGAGCTACGAATCTCAAATTTTGCACAGTCGTAGATCTCCATGGAGTTAACAACCCCTGGCATTCCATAAAGTAGTAAAGTAGTTACGAAATTTCAAAAAACGTCGAAATTGCCACTCACTCACTGACTCACTCACTCATGTATAGATCATCAATATTCTACTGTACTTCCAGACATGCTACAAAGCTAAAATTTGGCAAACTGATAGAAATTATGACCAAACCCCTGGAAATAAAAAACCCAAAATTTTAATTTACTCCCCTCCCCTATACATTTAAAGTTATATAAAAGTAGCATCGCCCACTTCCAGAAATGCTAGAGAGTTGAGCTTTGGCAGATTGATAGGATCTATGATAAAACTATAGGAAAAAATAAAAAAAACCTAAAATTTTAATTTACTCCCCTTCCCTATAAATTTAAAGTTATGTAAAAGTAGCATCGCCCACTTCCAGAAATGCTAGAGAGTTGAGCTTTGGCAGACTGATAGAAACTATGATAAAACTATAGGAAAAAATTAACACCCCAAAGTTTTAATTTACTTACCTCCCCTATAAATGTAAAGTAAAGTAAAAGTAACATTGCCTACTTCCAGACATGCTAGAGAGCTGAACTTTGGAAGACCGATAGTAACCATGATAAAGTTATAGAAAAAAATTAAAACACCCCAAAATTCTAATTGATTTCCTTTCCCTATAAATGTGAAGTTATGTAAAAGTAACACTGCCCAACAAAAACGCTACAGAGCTAAACTTTTTAAGACTGAAAGACAATATGATAAAACTATATGAAAAAATTTAAAAACACCAACATTTTAATTTACTTCCCTCTCCTATAAATGTACAGTTATGTAAAAGTAACATTACCCACTTCCAGAAACGCTAGAGAGCTGAGCATTGGAAGACTGATAAGAACTATGATAAAACTATGAGACAAAATTTTAAAAACACGACAATTTATTTCCCTCCCCTATACCTGTAAAGTTATGTAAAAGTAACATTGTGCACTTTCAGAAACGCTAGAGACCTGAGCTTTGGAAGGCTGATAGGAACTACGATAAAACCATGGAAAAAAATTTAAAAACCTCAAAAATTTAAGTAAGGTATTGCAAAAGTTTTGAACAATATTCCGCATATTTTACTACTTTAAAAATTAAGTATTATCCAATTCCTTTAAAAAAGAAGTGAAATCATAACAAAAACATTTCATGTAAAAAAAAGCCAAGTACGCGAAAATGCCATTCCCTAAAAAGATTTGAGATAAAAGTAAAGCCAAGTTCTCCAATACAAATTTCAAAATAAAAGGTTCTTAATAGTTTGGAAATATTTTTCTAAACTTGGCTATTACGGCTGTAAATGACTATTAGGCACAGTGCTAAATTGAACATAAAGAAGTTTGACTGTAATAGCAAAGTTTATAAAAACATTTCCAAACTAGTAAGAACCTTTCATTTTGAAATATGTATTGGAGAACTTGACTTTACTTTTATCTCAATTCTTTTTACGGAATGCCATTTTCGTGTACTTGGCTTTTTTTTACATGAAATGTTTTTGTTATGATATCTTTTTACAATACCAATATCCAGAGGAAAAAATCGGGAGATTAAAAATTTTTATAAAAATATTGTCCAAATTTTTTTCTTATTTGTGTTGCTGTTGTGAAATCTTTTTTAACACACTCAATGTTGACTATTTTGATGGGGATTGATCCCCATGATCTCCCCCTTCGGTACGGCCTTGCCAATATCTCATATCTTAGTTGCGAAAGATCATTTTTGGTGCTAAAATACATAAAAAATCTAAGAAATCGATTAACAGATTGAAAAATCGGTATTGGGTCCAATTCAAATTAAGGAGTTCATAGATAAAATTGCAGCATCAAGTTCATTATTAAAAAAGTCGTTGCAATATGAGAAATTAGCATACCTGCTCTGCCTCCGGTAGTTAAAAGGGCGCAAGTGACGAAAGTGTGGTTCGGAAAAAAACGACTTCAAAGTTTTAATTGTTCATAAGGCAGTAATACAGTTACTGCCATTTGTTTTGTTTTTAAGTTTTTTTTTAAATTTTATTACATAGGGCATGATGGAAAATCCGTCAAGACCAAAAACCTAAATTGGAAAAAAATTACTTGCAGCCTTTTAACTAAAGGGGACAGTGCTGTTGTATGTTGAAATTTTGTACATTTTAATTTTTCATTTTCATGAAAAATTATATATTAATTATGTTAATATAGGTACTTAGTTTTTAATATAAGCATACAGAATATAAAACTTTACAAAAATATCTGTCATACTATATTAATAAAAAAGGAGATTTTCTGAAAGTCTTTAATCACCTTGTATCTCACAAGTTAGGATGTTTAGGACATGCACATATGTTTATATGAAGCTTTTTTCTCAAAATGGAAATTACATCCTTTAAAATTAGCATGTTATTTAATAACAAAACCTCCATAATGTCAAAAACAAAAATAATACAATATGGCTTCGAGCGAGCGCCGAATAAAAAAAAATTGCCAGGGCCGGTTTGTTTGAGCCCATCCAACCCTGAGTATGGACATACTAGCAAAATAAGAAAAAAAAGACATATAACATGGGGTCAAGATTTTTTGTTTTTGAAATTCATAAAAATTTGACACTTTTTTAAACTTTTTTGATTACTAATTTAAATAATGCATCAAAAATATAAAATTTGGTAACATTATGTATCAAAATAGGAAAAATAATCAATTATAAAAATTATTTTGAAAAAAAATATGGGGCAAATTTTTTTGCTAAAAACTGTATTTTTGTGTTATTAACTTTTATAAATGTCATATTAAACGCAATATTTTTGTTGATGTTTTATGTTATTAAAAAAAATCTCAGGTATTCATAACACTAACATATTATTGATATTTTTTAAAAAGTGTATGTAAGCAAAAAGGAAAATTTTAATTGTTCGTAATTTTTTACCCATTTTTGGAGGTAACCTTGCAAACAGTTGACCCCATGTTATAAAAACTTTTTTTGTTATTTTGGCCTCTCCTATCATCCACTAAAATATTGTGGGTCATACGGTTTACACCCTGATATTACTAGTGTTTTGATTTTTTTTAAATAAAAACAAATTTTAATTAACTAAAAAAGAACCTTTTAAAGTTTGAAATAAGATAAGCACTTTTAAAAATTAGTGTAAGTTAAAAGTCAGTTGCAGTTTTGACTGTGACAGTTTTTGGTAAATGTGAGTGGGGTGATGATGATGGATTTTGCTTGGAAAATGTGTTTTTTATTGAGAAATAATGCCTTATAAATAGAACTTTAAGTCAGCTACACGAGTTGCTGAGGATTTTGGTTTTGGTAGTGAATCAGGGCCGTCCCAGAAAAAAATTTTGGGTAGGGGGCGAGTAATCAAAAAATTTCAATAAAAAATTGCATGTTGTTTTATTTTTAATGCTAGGAAATCTCTTTAACACAATTTATCTATTTCGGGGGTGAATTGATCTTCGTTAAATCCCGTCAAGGTACGGCTTTGTAGTAAATTGACCATTTGCCCAAAAGTAATATAAAATGTGTCTAAAATGTCGATTTTACAAAATCTTGCCTTGACAATTAATCTAAGATCATCAACATCGTCAATGGTATGATTAAAAAAACCTCGAAAACTAGTTCAATGTATAACACGAATCGACGGTCGGTACTATCAATTCTAGGAGAAAGGAATCAGGAACTTAAATGCAAATATACCAATATGCGTTTAGGATTGCTTTATTAATTGTTGGTCCAATAAAATGAAATCCGTACGCGGTGTGTGCTTTGGTGTGTCATGGCTTTTGCAAGCTGGCTATTACCGATTGTAATACACATACAGCTCGATCACCAACCACCTTGATCTTACATAGTACCAACCAAGTTCGTAGTATACAGGTGAAATAGATACGCGCTTTTCTAATTTCATTTTATACTTAATATAAATATTAGTAATTATCTTTATAGTTTTTCAACTGCCGATTTAAACGCGTCATATCAACGTTGCTTTGAGTGATTTAAAAAAATGTTCTATTAGCTAACTACGTAATAATCTTCATTTAAATCAAACAGTGCAGTTTCTTACAATAATTTGTAATCCGGAACCTTTAAATTATTTGAAGTTACCTATTTCTGTGCTGCATTTTAAATCTGTAAGTATAAAAACTCTAGCCAAAACCGATAATCCCTAAATAATGCACAGGGGGCTTATTGCCTCTAGCAAAATTTTATTTGAATAAAAAAACAATAAAAAAATTTAAAAAAAAACACCCAACTGCTAAATTTACTTGCAACTACTTAGTCAAGTTGGGTACAAAATTGATAGGTATACCTATAATGTACGACATGCTTCAACTTTTAGTTTTGATGCCCAAAGCGCACTTCCGAAATTTTAAAGTTTTGTATTACCATGAATCAGGTTATTGGGTAATTTTGTACCCAACTGCGACTAGTAGGGTGTTTTTTTAATTAATTTTTTTTATTTCCAACTTTTAGGCTTAATTCTTATTCAGTCGTATAAAAAGCACTATGCATTTACCATTCTTTAAGCTTTACGTGTAGATTTTCTACGGACGCGAACAGTGTTACCTTCCATTGAGTGAAGGTGGATAAGGAGAGAGGGAGGAGGGAACTAGTAAAATGGTGTCGAAAAAAATCTGAAAGCGTGTGCAGAAAGAATTTTTGAAATCGCTCTATATTTTTGAAAGGTATAGCTACAACTGTTACTAATAAGGAGGGTGGGGAGAAGAGAGGGAGAGGGAGGGGGAAACTTAAACAATGATGTTCGAAAAAATCTTAAATCTTAGATTTTCTACGGACGCGAACAGTGTTACCTTCCATTGAGTGAAGGTGGATAAGGAGAGAGGGAGGAGGGAACTAGTAAAATGGTGTCGAAAAAAATCTTAAAGCGTGTGCAGAAAGAACTTTTGAAATCGCTTTATATTTGTGAAAGTTATAGCTAAAACTATTACTAATAAGGAGGGCGGGAAGCAGTGAGGGAGAGACGGGGGGGACTAGTAAAGTGGTGTTGGAAAAAAATCTGAAAGCGTATGCGTATTATATTTGATAAAATTATACGAATATGGTTTTTGAATAGGGTGGGGAAAATGACAGGAGGTGAGATGGGTGGGAGCAGGGAGGACTACAAAGTAACTACAGCAAATTAGAGGACATTTGCAATGGGTGATCACAGGAATTTCATTAAAATCCTAAATGGCATCTGAAGACCGCCATGTTGATTCCTGTTTTCCTTCCTTCCTTTTTTGTCAAAATGGGTTCAGCAGTTTGGCATCTAGCGTGACACAAACATACATATTTACGTACTTACATACATATCCCATTCGAAAAACATTACCCTTCCTTTCGCCGTGCTGCAGTTGGGTAAAAATACGTCCACTAAAGTTTTTTACGAGCTTTCTTCCTAACGCAATAAAATTTTTTGGAGCCTCGGAAAAACCTTTTTTCCAGATAGGATTAACACACCTAGATTACCTCATTCGAAAGCTTATGAAAAAATAAATCAAATTTATAATATTTCTTTCCATACGTGAATTAAAAAGTCAAAAAATTATATTTTCAATTAAAATAATAAAACAAATAAAATAAAAAGGCCTGTGGTTTAAAAAAAGGCAAAGCGCATAAATGCTTACTTGACGGAGTCGAGTTGTGTAGATATCTACATAGGTACAATAATATTAGTTTACAAATAAATATAAAACCTTTTAAAAAAATCAATTAAGCATTGGGATAAATTACATTTTAAACACAAAAAAGACAAAAAAAGTGTTATTAATTAAAGTACTTATACGATTTTTTTTTAACATAAATATCTAAAAAATTCAATGTTAGACATTGAATTTACAAAAAGATATATAATTATTTTTAATTTTTCATTAATAGTTTTCTTAGAATTTTTTTGAAATAAATTACAGATAAATAAGTCAAGCAAATAATTTTTAATATGAAGATAATTTTTGGAGCACAAAATAAAACAATCTTTAAAAGGATGCGGTTTGGTGCCGGATTCTCTAAAGCGCTGAGAGGGTCCCAGTAAGCCAGTTAACAGGGCTGAAGCTAGGGCCGGGCCACCCGGGCGCTTGCCCGGGGCAGCAACCTTAGGGGTTTTTAAAATGGCTGTAAAACGTACTAGGATATATAGAAAATGAATAAACTAATATTCATTCAAATATTGAAAAATTAATGGGTGCAATTATAATAAAATTTATTAGGTGTCTACCGACTTGAAAATACGTTTTGAAAGATTACTAGACTTTTTGTGTATCAAAAATCAAATTCAAAACGAAACTAAACCAAAACATTCAGTTGAATTCTTTTCAAGATTAAACGTGCAATATTCGAGTTTTCCCAAGAAAATGGACTACCACGTTTTATTGGTCTTGTACTGGTTTAACGTTTTAAGGTCTTGTAAGTAAGTTTAATTAACAGACATTTTGCTAAAAATCATATCCACCGTTTTGAAAAAATATATATTTTTGATTTTAAAAAAATTAAATTCCTTAATTAGCAATGCTAATCAGTAGGTACAATGTCAATATAAATACAATATCAGAATGTAGGTACACATTACATAGGTATAAAAATAAAAAAATAAAAAATTTAAAACTTACCTGAGGAGGAATTCACCTTTTTGTACATGAACAGTTAATGTAAATTTTACATTAATCTATACATAAATTATTGTGTAGAAACCTTATTATGTTTTAGGGAAAATCAGAGCAAACATCTAGGTTGCTGTCAAACTCAAATTCAAAATAAAAATTTTAAATTTTTATAACGCATATAGCATGTACAAATGAAAAATAATAAATTAGGTTACAATAAATTAAAAATTAAAATACAAAAAAAAAGATAAGATTTAATCAACCATTAAGGTCTTAAATAAATAAACCTATATAATACTGGCGATATATTATGATGATGGCGGCACTCACACAGTTTAATTTAGATTGAAATCTTACAGTTGTCAAGCGAATCAAAGCGCTGTCAATAGTTCTATAGATCATAAAAAAAGTGTAAATTAGACATTTAGAAATTTCTTTAAAAAATTAAAACACTAAAATAATACAATGGTAATAACATTAATAACATTAATAAAAGGCATTAATTTGTGAACAAACAATTTTTAACACTATTACGAAATCGATTAAAATATGAATCAAACTTATTATCTATAATGAACCGTTTTTTATCACGTCATTTTCTTTATTACAAATTCTAGTGATAGGAGAGTTAACACCATAATTGGTACGATGGAAATTTATATTAAAAACGCAATTATTTTTCGTGATCCTTGAAGGGGCACGCAAACCAACCGCTGCTAGGAGTTCTGGTGCATCCGAGATATTATGGATCTTATAAAGTGAACTTAAATAAAAAAAGTTTTTTCTGGTTTCTAGTGAATTGGGATTTATGAGTTTCACAAGTTCTGAATAGTTTATGATTCATTTTCAAACTTATTCTTCTAAAAACCTTAACTGAACTCTTGCAAATCTAGTTTTATGAACTGCATAATAATACTGCGATATTGGGCTACCATACTCAAGTACAGAGTACCCAAGGGAACAAAATAAGGACCATGTTTGTTAAGGGATAAATGTGACTTGTGGTAAGTAAGTAAAAAGTTTCTTCGAGTTCAGTTATATCAAATTTGTAATAAAAAATAATAGGTTTTTTAAGTTTAGAAAAGGTAATTTACATTTACTATGGTTTAAAATTAGATTGCTTTATTACAACACCTCATAAATTTATTTAGGCTACCCTGCAGCAATCGGTCATCCTCAGATTTTACAATTAAATTGACATAATCACCATAGGCCAGAAATAAACAGACACCAAAATTTATGTAAAAATAAAGTTTTTAGTTTAACTAATTTTGATCTACCACCAAGATTACTCTCAAATGATTTGTGCAGAGTTTCATGAGCCCCAACCGCTTCCAATTTGTCCAGGACAATGCCATGATCAATCTTGTGGAATGCCTTCGAGAAGTCGGTATATACCGGGTGGGCCAAAAAAAACCGGACAATTTTTTTTCATTATAACTTTTGAACTATACCATCGATTTTCTTGGGACAAACTGCGCTGGGCAGAGAATTAATCAGAGTTTTGACCCAATATATTTTTTTGCTCGCCATGTTAAAATCCAAGATGGCGGACGAAATTAAATTGTACCCTTGAAAGATGTTCGTTTATTCTTGCGCTGCGAACATGTTTAAATTACCTTTTTATATCAGTAAAAAAGCTGCGTTCTTTTTTAAAATTAGCAAAATCGGTTTAATGGTTCTCAAAAAATATATTTTTGTTTCAACCATTGTTTTAAATATTATACGTTTGCAGTTATTTCCTTATAAATTCATTACTACTGAACCGATTTTGATGAATTAAAAAACATTCTGGTGAGAATTGATTGCTTTTTAAAGATCATGATCAAAATTTATCGTCATCTTAAAATTTAAGATGTCGCACAGAATCATACTTGATTCTTCAAAATGGCGTGTTTATTCTAATTTTCTGGAAATGTTTTGGATTTTTCTTTAATTTATAGAAAAGCACTACTTTTCCCACGCACAACGAGGGACAATTGTGTTACGGATTATACGATTACATTGCCAATCCTGTCTGCATTCATTTCCTTATAAACTCATTATTACTAAACCAATTTTAGTGAAAAAAAAATCGTGGTGAGAATTGATTGCTCTAACAAAATTTGCTGAAATACTTGATCTTTCGAAGAGGCACTTTTATTATTTTCCAAAAAGGTTTTAGTTTTTTTTTTAATTTATAGAAAAGTACTACTTTTCTACCGATTAATAAAGTACTGTTACAAATTTAAGTTATTTAAATTTTATAATTGGAATTTATTTAGGTTTAGTGTAGTATTAGGTTGATTTATCTTAAGGTTGTATTCTTAGTCTAGGTTTTAGTTGCGTTATCTGTGACTTGTGGTCGTAATAATACGAGAACTTTCCGGACGTCGAAGGCTGCCGGAAAGTTCGAGAGAGATGGACGATCCTATATATATAGGGCCGGGGTCGCGCACCAGGCAGTCAGTCAGAGATAACCAATGGTAGTGATCGCGAAGTTAATAGGCGGATTAAAGTAGTGAATTATTAGTAAGTTTAAGTGCGTATTTTTGTACATAATTTGTCAAAATAAATTGACGTATCGTTTTCAACAATTGCGAGTTTTAATTTGTCGTTGTGAACCCGTAACAATTGGTGTCAGAAGTGGGATTAAAAGAAATAAATAGTGCAAAGACTATCCTTACACAGTACCACCGGCTAGGACAATTAAAAAGAAGAACAGTAAGTGATTTTGCCAGAATATTCGGAACTGAATAGTGCAAAGACTACCCTTACATATTACCACCGGATAGGACAATTGGACAGAAAAACAGTAAGTGATTTTTCCAGAATATTCGAAGAAGTTCGATATTGTTTTATTCAAAAACTAAAAGAGATATTTAAGAACCGACTTCGACATTAACTTTACAGTCCAAAAATTGATAACTAGAGAGATTTTCTAGAATATTCTATAACATTCTACGACGTTCTATTCAAAAACTAGAAGAGATATACAAATACCGACTTCGACATTAGATTAGTCATTTTAAAAGTAAGAATCAGAAAGAATTTCTAGAACATTCCATCACTTTCTACGACGCTCTATTCGAAAACCAGAAGAAATATCCAAAAAGAGACTTCAACATTAGCTTAGTAATTTCAAAAGTAAGAACTAAAAAGAATTTCTAGAAGATTCCATAACATTCTATGACGTTCTATTCAAAAACTAGAAGAGATATACAAATACCGACTTCGACAGTAGCTTAGTTATTTTAAAAGTAAGAATTAGAAATTATTTCTAGAATATTCCATAACATTCTACGACGGTCTATTCGAGAACCAAAAGAGATAATCAAAAAGTGACTTCTACATTTGCCTAGTAGCAGAAAGAGTAGCATTTACCAGTATATTCCAGAACATTCCATTAGGTTCTATTTAAGAATTGGAAGAGATATTGAAAAACCGACTTCGACATTCGCTTTGTAGCCCTAAAATAGACGTTTTAAGTGATTTATCAGGAAGTTGATGCTTACTAGACAAGGATCGGCAAAAATGGAAGATCTAACTAAAATGATGCAGGCTCTAGCAGCTCAAATAGCTCAAAACCAGAACGATATAAGACAGACCATTGAGCAAAATCAGGACAATATGAGACAGACCATTGAACAAAACCAGGGCGATATGAAACGGACCATGGACGACATGAAGCAGACCATGGAACAAAACCAGAACGACATGAAACAGACATTTCAGCAAAGATTAGATGGCATTCAAGAAAACTTCGATCAAATAAAGAGCAACTCTGAACAGCTGAGAGAGGAGTTCAAGATAGCAACCGAAGACCTTAAGGAAGACATAACTCATAGAATGCAGAATGTAGAAGAAAAAGTGGAGACCAAACTACAGAATGTTAGAGAAGAAGTTTTTCAAACCATGGAAGAAAAATTCCAGGACGTGTCAAAACAGCTTATACAGCTCCAAAAAGAACACAACAAAATAAAAGCTCAGGGATGTGTTGTGAATTCCAACCAAAACATTAAGCCTCCAAATTTTGATGGTACGTCTTCCTGGTCTACCTACAAACAACAATTTGAAGCTGCCGCCGCTGCAAATGGTTGGGATGATGAGGAAAAAGCTAGAGCATTGTTAGTAGCTCTACGAGAACCTGCTATGGGACTTTTACGGTCCATTCCAGTCGAACAAAAACAGAATTATAACGCTTTAGTGGCAGCGTTAGAAAGAAGATATGGAGATGAACATTTACGAAATTTGCATTGGTCAGAATTAAATATTCGCCAACAAAGAGCGGGGGAGTCATTACAAGAGTATGAAGCGGATATCAGGAGGCTGATGTACTTGGCTTACCCAGAAATGCCAGAAAATTACAGAGATCCCTTTACGGTAGATCGCTTTATTAACGGCTTGCGAGACACGGACTTAGCAAAGTTACTTCGTCGAGAACGCTTCCATAACAGCAGTGAAGTGTTGATTCGAGCCCTTGAAATTGAATCATCAAATAATATGTCCAGACCAAAAGTAAAAGCTGTTTCAATTCAGGAGGGAGAAGAAATGAGCACTGGAGAGGAGGTCAACTTAAAAACGCTAAACCAACTGTTTCAGTCACTGATAGAGAAGATTGATTCTTTGAAAGAAAGCAGACGATCCCCTCCAAATGTAAAGTGTTTCAGATGCGGACGTACAGGGCATATTCAACGCGATTGTCGCGTCCAAATAAGGTCTCGCTCGCCATCTAGCGGGACAGAGTACCGAAGAAGAGATCAGGAAAACTAAAACTAGTCAACGCAGAGGGGCGGGTGTTAGCTAATGGGAATTTAGCCCCCAAAATTTACTCTATCAAGAGCTTAAAACATACTGCTGACAGTCTTAACATCGACGGACTTATTAATGGAAGAAAAGTTAATATAACAGTAGACACTGGTGCTGCCATATCATTGCTTAAGTTCAAAATTGCAACGAGATATAAAATTCGACCAACAGAAAAGAAAATAACACTTAAGACTGTGACTGGAGAATCCGCCGACGTGTTGGGGCAGACAGACATAGACCTACAGCTGGGGAGGTTGAAGATTCGCCACTCGGTATTAGTTGCAGACATAGAAGACGAATTTATCTTGGGAATGGACCTGATAAGTAAACATGGATTTGCGTTTGATAATAAACTTAATACCCTAAGATTTGGGAACGAAGAGTTCATTTTGTCAAATAGTCACATCAATAAAGAACCAATAAAGGTGGTGGCAGTATGCACAACAAGACTAGTCGGTAACAGTGAGACCATAATTTTTGGGAGGCTAGAAAGTAAAACATCAAGCTGCGTCGGACTCATAAGCCAACAAAACACACCCAACACCTACCTCGTTGCAAAATCACTAGTTAAAACCGATAAAGACATCCCGATTAGAGTCGCCAATATTTTCCCAAATAGTGTCAAAATTAATAAGGGGGAGGTGGTAGCATTATTTGAACCAGTACAGAAAATAACAAGATGTGAAGAGCCAACTTCCGAGGATACAAGCAAGTTACCAATGGAGGTACTTCAGCAATTTGAGACAACTTGGCAACATCTCACTCCAGAAGAATTTAGTAAAGCGAGAGAGTTTATAGAAGAACAAAGTAATATCTTCGAAACTAGGAGTAGTTCGGGACGCACAAACTTTATTCAACATGCTATCAACACTGGCGATGCCCAACCGATAAGACAGCCCCCAAGAAGACTACCAATGGCCAAGCAAGAAGAAGTTCACAATCTCATTAATAAAATGCTTAGCGACGGTGTTATTGAAGAGTCATCAAGTCCTTGGTCATCTCCTGTGGTGTTGGTCACTAAAAAGGATGGAAGTACTAGATTTTGTGTCGACTACAGGAAACTTAACGATGTGACCAAGAAAGATAGTTACCCACTGCCAAGAATAGACGACACATTAACAACGTTGGCAGGATCATATTGGTTTTCTACTCTTGACCTGAAAAGTGGGTATTGGCAAGTAGGAATCTTTGAAGGAGATAAAGAGAAGACTGCATTCTCTGCTTGAAGTGGACTTTATCAGTTTAATGTGATGCCATTTGGCCTGTGCAATGCCCCAGCTACATTTGAAAGACTAATGGAAGTCGTTCTACGAGGCCTTACTTGGAAAACCTGCCTAGTTTATTTGGATGATGTCATAGTAATGGGGAAATCATTTCAAGATCATCTAGATAATTTACGAGAAGTATTCTCAAGAATCAGGAACGCAAATCTTAAATTGAACTCAAAGAAATGTTTTCTGTTCCAAGAAAAAGTTGAGTTCCTGGGTCACGTCGTTTTCCGAGAAGGCATCCATACCGACGAAAAGAAGTTACAAGCAATAAAAGAATGGCCTCAACCTCGTGACAAACATGAATTGAGAAGCTTTTTGGGTCTGTGTACATACTACAGACGATTTGTAGAAGGATTCGCCAAAATAGCGTCTCCATTACATAGACCTACAGAAGATAAAGCTTCTTACAGATGGAATACTGAATGTGACCAAGCATTTAGAAGACTAAAGGCAGCATTATGTTCTAGTCCGATTCTTGCATATCCCATTCCCAAAGGTAAATTCATATTAGATACTGATGCGAGCAACGATGGCATAGGAGCAGTACTCTCCCAAGTACAAGATGGAGAAGAACGGGTCATCGAATTTTTCAGCAAAAAGCTATCCAAACCTGAGAGAAATTATTGTGTTACCAGAAAGGAGCTCCTAGCCATCATTAAATCCGTAGATCACTTTCACAAATATCTCTATGGACAAGAGTTTCTGATTAGAACGGATCATGCTGCGTTACAGTGGCTCATGAAAATGAAACAACCTGAGGGGCAAGTCGCGAGATGGATAGAAAAGCTACAACAATACCATTATCAAATTAAGCACCGAGCGGGAAGGGTGCATAATAATGCGGATGCATTGTCCAGAAGACCTTGCCCTGAGGATTGTAAACATTGCAGGAAAATTGACCAGAAAGAAGGAATTAACTACGTGCGCCAGATAAAGTTAGAACCAGATGAAGAATGGATGTCGGCTTCGATTAGAACCACACAACTTAACGACAAAGATGTAGGACCTATCTTGCGATTGAAAGAAGATAACAAGCCACGACCATCATGGCAAGATATCGCAAACCAAGGAGTGATATTCAAATCACTGTGGGCACAATGGAATTCACTGATAGTAGAGGAAAACATCCTTAAACGTGCCTGGGAAAGTGCCGATGGCCTTACTGTGGTTAATCAAGTAGTGGTTCCTAGGAGCATGGTAGACAATATAGTGGCCGAATGCCATGGTGGAAAATCAGGCGCGCACCTATGCATAAATAAAATCATGGACAAAATTCGAAACCGATTTTATTGGGTCAATTACTTTTAAGATGTGAAAAACTGGTGCCGCCGATGTTCGACTTGTGCAGCCAGCCAAGGTCCCAAAACAAGGTCCAGAGGTCAAATGAAACAATATAACGTAGGTCTGCCATTCGAACGCATTGCTATTGATGTGGCCGGACCATTTCCAGAAACTAAAAAGGGCAACAAATACATCCTTGTTGTCATGGATTACTTTAGCAAATGGCCAGAAGTTTTTGCTTTGCCTAACCAAGAGGCCGCCACAGTTGCAGAAGTTCTGGTAAATGATGTTTTCAGCCGATTTGGCTTTCCTTTTGAACTACATTCAGATCAAGGAAGAAACTTTGAATCAAAGCTCTTCCAGAACCTCTGTGACCTTTTAGGAATACATAAAACACGGACTACGGCTTTACATCCGCAGTCAGATGGCATGGTTGAAAGATTTAATAAAACAATAGAAGAACATCTGTGCAAAGTTGTTGGTGAGCACCAAACAGATTGGGACCAATACATTCCATTGTTTTTGATGGCCTATAGAACCGCCATTCACAATACGACAGGAGCTACTCCATCGAGTATCTTGTTTGGTAGAGAACTGCGTTTACCATGTGATATCATGTTTGGTTCACCTGAAGGAGAACACTTAGAGGTTAATGACTATGTCGAACGTTTAAGGCAAAAGCTGCACGATATCCATGAAGTGGTTAGAGAGCGAATAGAAATAGCCAGTGACCGCATGAAAGCGAGATATGACCTGAAAGCAAACTCTTTAGGGTTCAAAGAGAATGATCAAGTCTGGCTATACAATCCTCAACGCAAGAAAGGAAGATCACCTAAGTTGACACCACCATGGGAAGGGCCTTATAAAGTTGTTAAGAGAATTAATGATGTGAAAGTTGTTCATCTAGACAGACTAAAACCTTACCTGGGAAATGTTGATCGAGACGATCAAACCTGAAGAGGAGGATAGTGTTACAAATTTAAGTTATTTAAATTTTATAATTGGAATTTATTTAGGTTTAGTGTAGTATTAGGTTGATTTATCTTAAGGTTGTATTCTTAGTCTAGGTTTTAGTTGCGTTATCTGTGACTTGCGGTCGTAATAATACGAGAACTTTCCGGACGTCGAAGGCTGCCCGAAAGTTCGAGAGAGATGGACGATCCTATATATATAGGGCCGGAGTCGCGCACCAGGCAGTCAGTCAGAGATAACCAATGGTAGTGATCGCGAAGTTAATAGGCGGATTAAAGTAGTGAATTATTAGTAAGTTTAAGTGCGTATTTTTGTACATAATTTGTCAAAATAAATTGACGTATCGTTTTCAACAATTGCGAGTTTTAATTTGTCGTTGTGAACCCGTAACAGTACAATTTAATAAAATCGGTGAAGTGGTTCTCACGAAGCCTGATTTTGTTTTAACCATTGTTTTACAAATTATACGATTGCATTACCAATTTCTGTCCGACATGTTAAATTCTAAGATGGCGGCAAATTTCGATTATAATCTTTAAAGAGCAATCAATTGTCACCACAATTTTTTTTATTTCACTAAAATCGGTTTAGTAACAACAAATTTATAAGAAAATGAATGCAGACAGGATTGTCAATGCAATCGAATAATCTCTAAAACAATGGCTGAAACAAAAATAGATATTTTGAGAACCACCATATCGATTTTAATAATTTTTACTTCGTTGTATGGGGAAAACGTAGTGCTTCTCTATAAATTAAAAAACAAACTAAAACATTTTCGGAAACTAAGAATAAAAACGCCATTTTGAAGAATTCGGCATGATTCTATCCGCCATCCTAAATTTTAAGATAGCGACAAACTTTAATCATGATCTTTAAAACCAATCAATTCTCACCAGGATGTTTTTTATTTCATTAAAATGAGTTCAGTAATAATGAATTTATAAGGAAATAAATACAGACATGATTGGCAAAGCAATTGTATAATATGCAAAACAATGGTTGGAACATTGTTTTTTTTTTGAACCACTGAACCGATTTTGCTGATTCATACCTTGTTATGGGGGGCAAGAACGCAGCTTTCTTACTAATTTAAAAAAATAATTGGAACATGTTCGTAACAGAAGAATAAACGAGCATCTTTGAAGGGTACATTTTAATTTTGTCCGCCATCTTGGATTTTGAGATGGCGAACAAAAAGTTATAATTAGTCAAAACTCTGATTAATGTTCTACCAAGTGCAGTTTGTCCTATTAAATGTATAGTTCAATATTTATTGCGGGCCCACCCGGTATATCATCCACTTAAGACCCACTCCCAAAGGCGTTCAACAAGACATTTTTGTAATTCAAAAGGTTCGAGATAGTAGACCTTCCTTTTATGGAGCCATCTTGCTCTTTAAGAACGATATTTTTAAATAGCGGTGTTAACTTATTTGCAACAATTGCCTCAAAGATTTTTGCAAATTTTACTAATTTCTGGGTAGCTATTGTTAAACATTTCGGATATTTGTTGTGGAGTACTATCCGTATTGTTAAATAACATGCATTAAGGATACTCAGAAGTGATCAGAATTCTCTTTTTTTTGAGTTAACAAACTGCCAAAAAGTTTTTTGTCGTTTAGTTGATTTTCCAATTGGATGATAGACGTATCTTGTTTTGTGACTGTTTAAATAATTTACGAGCTTTATTCTTTTTTAAAATTAGTTTTTTGAGTTCAGGATTCATCCATTTTGGCACAAAATTTTAAAATTTTAAAGAAAGTCATAGAAGAGAGAAACTGCAATATCCACATCTGTCTCCTTAGAGATGAAAGACCAATCAACACCTAACAAAAAATAATTAATATTTCTTAAATTTGCATATATAAATTTAAAATATTAATCAATAACACACGCACATTTTTTTTTAATTTTACGTTTTTCTGATTCTTATTTATTATGAATTAAATAAATGAACACACATAAAAATGCTGTAAAATAAGTTTTATCGCGTCTGTTAATTTGTTGACACTTCAGAAAGGTGCGTCGCAAAGAATCACAATAAGCTTTAATAGAAACTAAATTTGTGTGCGATTTTTTCTGTGCAACTTTATTTGCAAATTAGTGCTTGGCAAATCAAAACAATAATTTTTTAACATCTATCAATTGATAAAAAAAATTGGGGCAATACCGTGTTTGCTGGCAATTAGAAAGACTGTCTTTCACCGGTATTTCTACCCCAAAAAACTTGGGACAACCGATTTGTATGGTGAAATTGCCATTTTATCTAAAATATAAGTTGCCTGCTTTTGCAAACAAAAAGTATTCATAAAATATGTTAAAATCAGATTACTGTTAAACAACTGCCTTTTTAGCAAGTTTTGAATATTTTGGGTCTCTGTCTGAGTGTGATAAAAATTAACAGGAATGTGAACGCTGATTTCTTTGCTAAAATCTGCTGAAAGATAAATGTAAGCATACTGCACAGGGTGATTCAAATTAGGCAATTGTAAGTGAGAATTGGTACTTCTAGAGGAGATAGAGGAAAACTAATCACCCCTTTGCTAACCTCAAATTTGAAGATAAGTTTTCTGGTAAAAAACGCATTTTAATATATCAACCCGTTTTTGTGCTAGAGGGACTTTTTGAAAAGTCTGCATTTTGGCTTATAAATTGTTTATTTCTAAATACTTTTTTGGTGTAACGGGCTTGTTTGTAGGGTTTTTAAATCTTAATGCAACTGTCGAACTAAATTTCATCTGTCACTTTTAGTTTCCGACATATAACACAAAGTTATATTTTCTTAAAGAATGACCATATTCTTACTTGTTTTCGGAAATCGATGTAAAATTTCTTTTAAAATAATGTGTAACACTTTTGTTTTTTTTTGTATTTTTTTAAATATTTTTATATTTTCGTATTATCCGTATTTTTTTCTGACGCAGTTTTTATTAAAAATTTAAAGTAAAAAGAAATAAAAATATAAAAAAATACAAAGAATGAAAAAATATTAAAAAAAAAACAGAAATAAAACATCGAGTGTGATACTTTGTTTTAAAGGAAATTTTAGGCTAATTTTAAAACTAAAATCAAAAATGGGTCATTCTATAAGAAAAATAAAACTTTGGTCGACAAGTGTCAAATCAAATTTAGTTTGATAGTTGCATTCAGCTTTAAAAACTCTACAACAAACCATTTACACCAACAAGACTTTTCAAACAGTGCAAAAATTGTCTCATATGTCGAAATGCGATTTTTACCAAAAATCCTGTCTTGAAATTTGAGGCCCACAACAGTGGCGGCAGCTAAAGGGAGGGCAACGGGGCAGTGCCTTCCCAAAACTAGACAACAACCAGTATTTTTAATTGATTTATTTAAAAAAAGTTAAATCTTTCCTTACGACATGTCCAGTTCTTTTTTTTTAGTCTTTGGTTAACTGGGTAAACTTTTTTAGCGTAAATAATTACAAGCCGGCAGCACCGCGCGGGACAAGATTTCAATTTTACCCGTTTTTCAGCGGTGTATGGGTGGCTGTTCTCACGGGGGTACGGGAAAAATATTTTTTTTTTAGTTGACGTTGGCCATATCCATCGTGCCAAACCGTTCGTTGCCCTTTCTACGTGTTGCCGGTTCTATCCTTGGTGAAGACGTATGAGTTTGTTTTGATTTGAGGTACGTCAGGGTCAGTAGTTAAAAACCTTACCGGTCGCGTTCCATTATTTGTTTTTGGTTTTGTTTGTTTTCAAAATGGAAATAATAACTGTCCATTATATAATTAACTCTGCAAATTTAAATACTTTGACATATGAACTTCGATTACAAATAAAATCTTTAGGGCCACATAGACCGGACTTAAAAATCCTAAAGATTAACCAAAATTTTACTGCAAGTAATAAAAAATTATACGGTGCTGAAAACTGGTTGTGCGGTTGTGAAAAACAAAATGCTTTTTTTTGTTTTATTTGTCTTATTAAGAACAATCCACGAAGGGATCCTGTGTGGGTGGAAGAAGGGAATGTGTGATATCATGCACTTTAGTGAAAAGTTAAAGACACAAAGTAAGTGCTACTTATTTAAATAACAACATTTTTTCTATGCTAGGCACGACTGATATTAGGTGCCAATTGAATAGTGCCTAGAGGCAAAACATTACCGAACATAATAAATACACTTAGTTGGTTAATAGACTGTTTAAAATTCGGTGGGATTTTTGAGGTTGCTATATAGGGCCATAATTAGTTTGAAATTGGTGCTAATCCGAGAACTTTGCGCATGTAAAAGAAGGTCGAATAGATTTTATTTATAAACAAATAAACTAAAAACTACACCAAGTAGCTGCTTGTTTGTAAAATGCTAAAATAAAATGGTTTAGGTAAGATTTTTATCTCCTTTTCCATGCAATATCAATTGCTGCCCTCCCCCCAATTTTTAACGTCCCCAGCCGCCACTGCTCGCAATGGGGTGTTAGTTTTCTCCCATAGAAGTACCCTTTCACACTTAAACGTGCCCAATTTAAATCACCCTGTACAGTTGTCGCCCTTTCCAAAATGCTGCAGAATGAAAATCTAAAATGAGCAATTCCACGCCAAGTCATCCAATTTACAAAAAAAAGTGTTGCCCTGACATTTAATTTTTTCTTTAATCATGCTTACTAAATGAAACAGCTTATGCTTAACCACTTTTGCACAATTTTAGATTTTTAAATCCAATTAGTCTATTGCACAAGCATTTGAAATGTCTAAAAACGGGCAAAATGGGACTTTAAAGAAAAAATTATGCTCATAGTAAACAGCACCTAAAAAAAATAAACCTATAACTTTGACATGCATAAAAGTAGTTTTCAAAAAAATTTGAGGCTTAGCAAAATTTTTTACATTGGCTTTATTAGAGCAATTTAGAGAATATCCAAAAAACGCAGAAATTTTCGAAGTTTATATATTTTTTTTGGGGTATAAATGTAATGTTTTCTTCAATTTTTGATACAGTGTTGGAAAGCTATACTCAAGGACTATATCTTCATCAAATACCAAATTGCAAGTAATGCAAGGACCTAAAACTATAAACAACAAATAAAATTAAAGAAAGAAAAATATTAATTAATACCTACGAGTGTCTCTCGTTCTTGTATTGAGACACCGCGGCCGCATAGATAGAGGTTTTCCAAAAAATTTATGTGTGGCTTCGGTGGTTCAGTGGTAGAATGTTTGCCTAGATAGCAAGAGGTCCCGGGTTCGATCCCCGGCCGAAGCAGAAAACTTTTTTCTTATTTTTCTTTCTTTAATTTCATTTGTTGTTTATGACTATATCTTCCTTGTATAAAACATATTTAAAAAGTAGACGTTACCTTGGAGTTCCACGAAGAAGTTTAGAATGTCTGGGAAATCCCTCAACTTCGGCATCAAAAATGACCCTGCCTATCGGGGTGCTGGTGATAATCAAGTAGGCTAAATTTTTCACTGTATCATATACTTTTAAAAACAAGAATAAAAAATCTGAGTCTGTAATCCTTAAGGTCACTACACATTTTTTGTTATTTTAATATTTTGAGTGATGTTAAATTGTATCAAATTACAGGCGTGGATCTACGGGGGGAGGGGGCGGATGCTCCCCCAAATCTGAAACTTTAATAAGTTTTGACACACAGAATACACCTCCTGGTCACTACGCAAAATTGTTTTGTGAAATATTTATTATGATATTTTCCACCCAAATAAACCCACATAGTCAAAGTAAAAAATCCCGACAATAGGTGGCGCTGCTACTAGTAAAATCTCAAAAATATTTAGTAGAAAAGCCATGCAAGTCGCGTTTTAAAATTCGTGTAAAAACGCGTGAATCTAATGTGATTTTAACGTAAAAATCACTTGAAACTAACGTAAAAACATTGCTGTTTTAATTTTATAGTGACGTTATTACAACGCAGTTTTTAGCAACGTTATTTTTTATAACGTTAATGAATGACCTATTAAGCTTGTTTTCATATATGAAATAAACGTTTTTTTCTAGCAGCTTTTAAAATCAACGTCTTTTTTCTCACGCCTTTTTTACGTGTTAAACACGTGATTGTGCTATTTGGAAAGTTTCTAGATCCGCCCCTGCAAATTAAGGTTTATCAGAAGGTAAAGTATATTCATATGATCACTGTTCACTGAATTGAAATCTCTTCATAAGGTCACTACACACATTTTTTTATAGTTGTCATATTGAAAAAATCGGAAAAGGTGTTGAGTTCTATAATTGCAGAAACCGAACATTATTTTTTTTCTGTAAATTTAGCATCTATAGTTAAATTATCCATAGGGGTGAAAGAAAGGTGTCCAGTTGTTGTTCGTTTCACGTGGCTGAAGTTAGCTTGGGATTGGGATTTCAATCTGCGGTAAAGTACAGTCGACCAGAAAATAATGCCTAAATCTGGTTTAAAAACAATCAATTGACTTTTAGGATAGAAAATTGTTAGGCTTAATCAGTTGATGGCAAAAAAAAATTAATTCGGAATTATTACACACTGTGGTCCAAAAAAAACCTTGGTAACATATAAATTTCAAACCTTTTAAAAATTTGTGTATTTAAAAAAATAATGTTTGTCAGATATTTCTTGTGACTAGGTATGACAAGAGATCTGAAAAAATCGGCCTAACCCAGGTAATAAAGATAAGGTCCAGGTCTGCTACAGGGTGAGCTCATAAACTATTATAGATTTGTTAAAAAATTCTAGTTTTCTACTTAGCAATAAAAAGTTGAATATAGCCCAAACAACATACTATTAACGGATAATATCAAATTTAGGTTCAGGGGGTGAGCTACAGGGTGATATAGAAATTAGTAGTAAAATTTTGTAAAAATCAGATTTTCAAAAAACAACGCTGTCACCCACTTTCGTTTTTAAAAAATAGTTACGAACAAGATACGCAATCATACCGTTAACTGACTGTATTACCTTTAGATCCAGGAAGTGAGCTACAGGGTGATATCCAAATTAGTAGTAAAAATTTGTAAAAATCACATTTTTAAAAAACAACGCTGTCACCAACTTTCGTTTGTAAAAAATGGTTAGGAACACAACAAACAATCATGCCATTAACTGACTGTGTTACCTTTAGATTCAGGAAGTGAGCTACAGGGTGTTATCGAAATTAGTAATAAAATTTTGTAAAAATCACATTTTTAAAAAACAACGCTGTCACCAACTTTTGTTTGTAAAAGATAGTTAGGAACAAGATACGCAATCATACCGTTAACTGACTAGTACATTTAGATCCAGGAAGTGAGCTACAGGGTGTTATCGAAATTAGTAATAAAATCTTGAAAAAATCATATTTTTAAAAAACAACACTGCCACCAACTTTTGTTTGTAAAAAATTGTTAGGAACACGATAAGTAATCATACCGTTAACTGACTGTATTACCTTTAGATCCAGGAAGTGATCTACAGGGTGTTATCGAAATTAGTAGTAAAATTTTGTAAAAATCACATTTTTAAAAAACAACGCTGTCACAAACTTTTGTTTGTAAAAAATAGTTAGGAACAAGATACGCAATCATACCGTTAACTGACTGTATTAACTTTAGATCCAGGAAGTGATATACAGGGTGATATCCAAATTAGTAGTAAAATTTTGTAAAAATCACATTTTTAAAAAACAACACTGCCACCAACTTTTGTTTGTAAAAAATTGTTAGGAACACGATAAGTAATCATACCGTTAACTGACTGTATTACCTTTAGATCCAGGAAGTGATCTACAGGGTGATATCGAAATTAGTATTAAAATCTTGTAAAAATCACATTTTTAAAAAACAACGCTGTCACCAACTTCCGTTTGTAAAAAATAGTTAGGAACACGATAAGCAATCATACCATTAACTGACTGTATTACCTATAGATCCAGGAAGTGAGCTACAGGGTGTTATCGAAATTAGTAGGAAAATCTTGTAAATATCACATGTTTAAAAAACAACGCTGTCACCAACTTTCGTTTGCAAAAACTAGTTAGGAAGACGACAAACAATCATACCATTAACTGACTGTGTTACCTTTAGATCCAGGAAGTGAGCTAGGTCACATCGAAATTAGTAGTAAAATTTTGTAAAAATCACATTTTTAAAAAGCAACGCTGTCACCAACTTTTGTTTGTAAAACTTTGTTAGGAACACGACAAACAATCATACCATTAACTGACTGCATTACGTATAGATCCAGGAAGTGAGCTACAGGGTGTTATCGAAATTAGTAGTAAAATCTTGTAAATATCACATTTAAAAAAAAAAAAACGCTGTCACCAACTTTCGTTTGCAAAAACTAGTTACGAACACGACAAACAATCATACCATTAACCGACTGTGTTACCTATAGATCCAGGAAGTGAGCTACAGGGTGATATCGAAATTAGTAGTAAAATCTTGTAAATATCACATGTTTTAAAAACAACGCTGTCACCAACTTTCGTTTGCAAAAACTAGTTAGGAACAAGATACGCAATCATACAGTTAACTGACTGTATTACCTTTAGATCCAGGAAGTGAGCTACAGGGTGATACCGAAATAAGTAGTAAAATTTTGTAAAAATCACATTTTTAAATAACAACGCTGTCACCAACTTTTGTGTGTAAAAATTAGTCAGGAACACGACAAATGATCATACCATTAACTGACTGTGTTACCTTTAGATCCAGGAAGTGAGCTACAGGGTCACATCGAAATTAGTAGTAACATTTTTTAAAAATCACGTTTTTAAAAAACAACGCTGTGACCAACTTTCGTTCGTAAAAAATAGTTAAGAACAAGATACGCAATCATACCGTTAACTGATAGTATTACATTTAGATCCAGGAAGTGAGCTACAGGGTGATATCGAAATTAGTAGTAAAATCTTGCAAAAATCACATTTTTAAAAAACAACGTTGTCACCAACTATCGTTTGTCAAAAGTAGTTAGGAACACGACAAACAATCATACCATTAACTGACTGTGTTACCTTTAGATCCAGGAAATGAGCTACAGCGTGTTATCGAAATTAGTAGTAAAATCTTGAAAATATCATATTTTTTAAAAACAACACTGTCACCAACTTTTGTTTGTAAAAAATTGTTAGGAACACGATAAGCAATCATACCGTTAACTGACTGTGTTACCTTTTGATCCAGGAAGTGATCTACAGGGTGCAAAATTAGTAGTAAAATTTTGTAAAAATCACATTTTTAAAAAACAACGCTGTCACCAACTTTTGTTAGTTAGGAATACGATAAACAATAAAACCGTTAACCAACTGTATTACCTTTAGATCCAGGAAGTGAGCTACAGGGTGATAACGAAATAAGTAGTAAAATTTTGTTAAAATCACATTTTAAAAAAACAACGCTGTCACCAACTTTTGTTTATAAAAATTAATTAGGAACACGACAAAAAATCATACCATTAACTGACTGCATTACGTATAGATCCAGGAAGTAAGCTACAGGGTGTTATCGAAATTAGTAGTAAAATCTTGTAAATATCACATTTTTAAAAAACAACGCTGTCACCAACTTTCGTTTGCAAAAACTAGTTAGGAACACGACAAGCAATCATACCATTAACCGACTGTGTTACCTTTAGATCCAGGAAGTGAGCTACAGGGTGATATCGAAATTAGTAGTAAAATCTTGTAAAAATCACATTTTTAAAAAACAACGCTGTCACCAATTTTCGTTTGTAAAAAATTGTTAGGAAAACGATAAGCAATCATACCGTTAACTGACTGTATTACCTTTAGATCCAGGAAGTGAGCTACTGGGTGATATCAAAATTAGTAGTAAAATTTGGTAAAAATCACATTTTCAAAAAACAACGCTGTCACCAACTTTCGTTTGTAAAAAATACTAATTTTGATATCACCCTGTAGCTCATTTCCTGGATCTAAAGGTAACACAATCAGTTAATGGCATGATTGTTTGTCGTGTTCCTAACTAGTTTTTTGCAGACGAAAGTTGGTGACAGCGTTGTTTTTTAAAAATGTGATTTTTACAATATTTTACTACTAATTTCGATATTACCCTGTAGCTCACTTCCTAGATCTAAAGGTAACACAGTCGGTTAATGGTATGATTGTTTGTCGTATTCCCAATTAGTTTTTGCAAACTAAAGTTGGTAACAGCGTTCTTTTTTAAAAATGTGACATTTACAAGATTTCACTACTAATTTTGATAACACCCTGTAGCTTACTTCCTGGATCTAAATGTAATACAGTCAGTTAACGGTATGATTGTGTATCTTGTTCCTTACTATTTTTACAAACGAAAGTTGGTGACAGCGTTGTTTTTTAAAATGTGATTTTTACAAAATTATACTACTAATTTCGATATGACCCTGTAGCTTACTTCCTGGATCTAAAGGTAATACAGTCAGTTTACGGTATAATTACTTATCTTGTTCCTAACAATTTTTTACAAACAAAAGTTGATAAAAGTGTTGTTTTTTAAAAATATGATTTTTTCAAGATTTGAGTACTAATTTCGATAACACCCTGTAGCTCACTTCCTGGATCTATAGGTAATACAATTAGTTAATGGTATGATTGCTTATCGTGTTCCTAACTATTTTTTACAAACGCAAGTTGGTGACAGCGTTGTTTTTTAAAAATGTGATTTTTACAAGATTTTACTACTAATTTCGATATGACCCTGTAACTCACTTCCTGGATCTAAAGGTAATACAGTTAGTTAACGGTATGATTGCTTATCGTGTTCCTAACTAATTTTTACAAACAAGAGTTGATGACAGCGTTGTTTTTTAAAAATGTGATTTTTACAAGATTTTCCTACTAATTTCGATATCACCCTGTAGCTCACTTCCTGGATCTAAAGGTGATACAGTCAGTTAACTGTATGATTGCGTATCTTGTTTCTAACTAGGTTTTGCAAACGAAAGTTGGTGACAGCGTTGTTTTTTAAAAATGTGATATTTACAAGATTTTACTACTAATTTCGATATCACCCTGTAGCTCACTTCCTGGATCTAAATGATTCAGTCAGTTACCGGTATGATTACTTATCGTGTTCCTAACAATTTTTTACAAACAAAAGTTGGTGACAGTGTTGTTTTTTAAAAATATGATTTTTCAAGTTTTTACTACTAATTTCGATAACACCCTGTAGATCACTTCCTGGATCTATAGGTAATACAGTCAGTTAATGGAATGATTGCTTATCGTGTTTCTAACTATTTTTTACAAACGAAAGTTGGTGACAGCGTTGTTTTTTAAAAATGTGCTTTTTACAAGATTTTACTACTAATTTCGATATTACCCTTAAGCTCACTTCCTGGATCTAAATGCAACAAAGTCAGTTAATGGTATGATTGTTTGTCGTGTTCCTAACTATTTTTTACAAACAAAAGTTCGTGACAGCGTTGTTTTTTAAAAATGTGATTTTTAAAAGATTTTCCTACTAATTTTGATATCACCCTGTAGATCACTTCCTGGAACTAAATGTAACAAAGTCAGTTAATGGTATGATTGTTTGTCGTGTTCCTAACTATTTTTTACAAACAAAAGTTGGTGACAGCGTTGTTTTTTAAAAATGTGTTTTTTAAAAGATTTTCCTACTAATTTTGATATCACCCTGTAGCTCACTTGCTGGAACTAAAGGTAACACAGTCAGTTAATGGTATGATTGTTTGTCGTGTTCGTAACTATTTTTTATAAACAAAAGTTGGTGAGCGCGTTGTTTTTTAAAAATATGATTTTTACAAGATTTTACTACTAATTTCGATATCACCCTGTGGCTCACTTTTTGGATCTAAAGGTAATACAGTCGGTTAACGGTATGATTGCTTATCGTGTTTCTAACTATTTTTTACAAGCAAAAGTTGGTGACAGCGTTGTTTTTTAAAAATATGATTTTTACAAGATTTTACTACTTATTTCGATAACACCCTGTAGCTCACTTTCTGGATCTATAGGTAATACAATTAGTTAATGGTATGATTACTTATCCTGTTCCTAACTATTTTTACACACGAAAGTTGGTGACAGCGTTGTTTTTTAAAAATGTGATTTTTACAAAATTTTACTACTAATTTCGATATCACCCTGTAGCTCACTTCCTGAATCTAAAGGTAATACAGTCAGTTACCGGTTTTATTGCTAATCGTGTTCCTAACTAATTTTTACAAACAAAAGTTGGTGACAGCGTTGTTTTTTAAAAATGTGTTTTTTAAAAGATTTTCCTACTAATTTTGATATCACCCTGTAGCTCACTTCCTGGATCTAAAGGTAAGACAGTCAGTTAATGGTATGATTGTTTATCGTGTTCCTAACTAATTTTTACAAACAAAAGTTGGTGACAGCTTTGTTTTTTAAAAATGTGATTTTTACAAGATTTTACTACTAATTTCGATATCAAACTGTAGCTCACTTCCTGGATCTAAAGGTAATACAGTCAGTTAATGGTATGATTGCTTATCGTGTTCTCAACTATTTTTTACAAACGAAAGTTGGTGACAGCGTTGTTTTTTAAAAATGTGATTTTTACAAAATTTTACTACTAATTTGTATATCACCCTGTAGCTCACTTCCTGGATCTAAAAGTAATACAGTCAGTTAACAGTATGATTGGGTATCTTGTTCCTAACTATTTTTTACAAACCAAAGTTGGTGACAGCGTTGTTTTTTGAAAATGTGATTTTTACAAAATTTTACTACTAATTTCTATATCACCCTGTAGCCCCCTGTAGATAGATAGATAGATAGATAGATAGATAGATAGATAGATAGATAGATAGATAGATAGATAGATAGATAGATAGATAGATAGATAGATAGATAGATAGATAGATAGATAGATAGATAGATAGATAGATAGATAGATAGATAGATAGATAGATAGATAGATAGATAGATAGATAGATAGATAGATAGATAGATAGATAGATAGATAGATAGATAGATAGATAGATAGATAGATAGATAGATAGATAGATAGATAGATAGATAGATAGATAGATAGATAGATAGATAGATAGATAGATAGATAGATAGATAGATAGATAGATAGATAGATAGATAGATAGATAGATAGATAGATAGATAGATAGATAGATAGATAGATAGATAGATAGATAGATAGATAGATAGATAGATAGATAGATAGATAGATAGATAGATAGATAGATAGATAGATAGATAGATAGATAGATAGATAGATAGATAGATAGATAGATAGATAGATAGATAGATAGATAGATAGATAGATAGATAGATAGATAGATAGATAGATAGATAGATAGATAGATAGATAGATAGATAGATAGATAGATAGATAGATAGATAGATAGATAGATAGATAGATAGATAGATAGATAGATAGATAGATAGATAGATAGATAGATAGATAGATAGATAGATAGATAGATAGATAGATAGATAGATAGATAGATAGATAGATAGATAGATAGATAGATAGATAGATAGATAGATAGATAGATAGATAGATAGATAGATAGATAGATAGATAGATAGATAGATAGATAGATAGATAGATAGATAGATAGATAGATAGATAGATAGATAGATAGATAGATAGATAGATAGATAGATAGATAGATAGATAGATAGATAGATAGATAGATAGATAGATAGATAGATAGATAGATAGATAGATAGATAGATAGATAGATAGATAGATAGATAGATAGATAGATAGATAGATAGATAGATAGATAGATAGATAGATAGATAGATAGATAGATAGATAGATAGATAGATAGATAGATAGATAGATAGATAGATAGATAGATAGATAGATAGATAGATAGATAGATAGATAGATAGATAGATAGATAGATAGATAGATAGATAGATAGATAGATAGATAGATAGATAGATAGATAGATAGATAGATAGATAGATAGATAGATAGATAGATAGATAGATAGATAGATAGATAGATAGATAGATAGATAGATAGATAGATAGATAGATAGATAGATAGATAGATAGATAGATAGATAGATAGATAGATAGATAGATAGATAGATAGATAGATAGATAGATAGATAGATAGATAGATAGATAGATAGATAGATAGATAGATAGATAGATAGATAGATAGATAGATAGATAGATAGATAGATAGATAGATAGATAGATAGATAGATAGATAGATAGATAGATAGATAGATAGATAGATAGATAGATAGATAGATAGATAGATAGATAGATAGATAGATAGATAGATAGATAGATAGATAGATAGATAGATAGATAGATAGATAGATAGATAGATAGATAGATAGATAGATAGATAGATAGATAGATAGATAGATAGATAGATAGATAGATAGATAGATAGATAGATAGATAGATAGATAGATAGATAGATAGATAGATAGATAGATAGATAGATAGATAGATAGATAGATAGATAGATAGATAGATAGATAGATAGATAGATAGATAGATAGATAGATAGATAGATAGATAGATAGATAGATAGATAGATAGATAGATAGATAGATAGATAGATAGATAGATAGATAGATAGATAGATAGATAGATAGATAGATAGATAGATAGATAGATAGATAGATAGATAGATAGATAGATAGATAGATAGATAGATAGATAGATAGATAGATAGATAGATAGATAGATAGATTTATTCACCATATTCAATATACAATTGCATTTACAATTTAATTTTTTAAAAACTAATGGTAGGAAAACTTTTAAAAATCCTGAAACATCTTGATAATGTTAGCTAGGTTTTTCTTAATACCTAAATAATTTTCAAGTTTTATTACTAAATAAAAATAAAATATCAATACCTATTTATAATATTTAAAATACCTTTTTTCTAAAAATACATTCTTTACAAAGAAATCGTCAGGTAAAATTATTTTGATTAAAACCGCTGTTAAGTAGATAAGCACACAGTCACACATAAACAAATACAGACTAAAAAATAGATGTTGAAACAATATAAAACTTTTAGAAAACACAGAAATATTAGATAATACACAGAATTAATTTAGGCTAGAAAAATCTCAAAATAAAGAATTATGCTAAAATAATCATAATTATCAAAACTGATTAAGATTATTAGTTAATTATTAAAAAATTATAAAACTATTAAAACTATCAAAAACAATGGCGAAATGAACTAAAAAAACGAAAAATAAAAAATAAAAAACCTATGAAAGAGACCCACTAGTACATATTAAAGATTATTATTCAAGTATTCTTCGATCGTATATGGCTCAATATCGCAGATAAGATTAAAGCAAAAAAGCAAGTTTTCTTAAAAATTTTATAATTATTGATTTCTTTCAGTTTTAAAGGAAGTTTTCTAAAGAATTTAATTGAAACATAGTCCTGGCCCTTTTCAGTGGAAGTTAACCTATGGGATGGATAATTTAAAGGACTTACTTGTCTTCGTGCTCTGATGTCATGGCTGTGGTTAGGTCTCAAGTAAATGAATTTGTCCATCTTTTTTTTTTATATATAGTATACATTCATAAATGTACACACCATAAACTGTCAGCAATCTGTTTGCCCTAAAGATGCCCCTGCAACTCTCACCAAACTTCATATTTAGCATGAAACGCACGACCCTTTTTTGCTGTACAAAAACGTTCTGAATATGACTGCTGCTTCCCCAAAAAATTATGCCATACTTAATATGCGAGTAATACATTCCATAATAGATAGTTTTTAGTCCCCGTTGATTAAAATTTAGAACTTTGGCCATTACTCTGATAGCATAACTTGCTTTCCTTAATTTCTGACGTAGACTCTGTATGTGTTCGAAATAATTTAGATTATTGTCAACTATTACTCCCAGTAGTTTATCACTTTTTGTTGTTGAGTTTTAGAGTATCGTTATGTGCAAGGTGGTTGTTTGAAATAATTATTATTTTAGTTTTATTTTCATTCATCAACAGTTGATTTCTATCAAGCCAGACTTTTGTTTTGTTAAGTACCTTCAAGCATTTTTCTTCCACTCTTTCATCCTTTGTTATTGGTAGAACGATGTTAGTATAGTACCACACAAGTAATATTTTAACCAGAACTCTAATATTTGAAATCTACCCCACCATTTTTCTTCAGCTTTTGTAATTTCGATTTAATTAATTTAATTTTTACATGCGGATTTTGTTAAGGCCATGTGACAGAATTGACAGAATTGACAGAATTGACATTTTTATATGATAATTTTAAAATTTATCAATTTCTCAGACCCCCGCCAATTTTTTTTGTGGTCCACTATACTTGATCTTAGACGTTGTCCAAAAAGCTACGTCTTTGCCGTGCACAAAAAGGTATCAACTGAACAAATTGGTCAAGAATTAATAAAGTTGTACCTTGACGAATTGGGTACTGATTTAACCATCTGTGTAACGTAGGTTGTTTTTGTTGTACTGTAGATTTATCAAAGACTATTTAACTTTTCCACTGCGATTTAATGCAATCATTCAAAATTTCCGTTAAAAATGGGAAAATACTGGGAAAGCACATTTTGATAAAAATGTCAACATTCTTAGCACAAGATTTAATCTGTGTGGTAGCTTCAGATACAATTCCACTGTCATCCAAACTCAAACCACATGTGTTCTCTATTGCTCTGCTGCAAAGGTACTTCCAAGTGGTATCTGCTGATATTGGTGTGGACAGCCAACGTACTGCTGCAAAGAATTGGATAATTTCTTCTTGATTTCTCAGGCTGGGGAAGGGAAGCACTATTTTTCGCCTTACTTTTAATGTTAGGTTCAGCCAAGCCATTCAAAATCTATTTCTTGTTCTTACATTTATTTAAAAAATTCAAATACCCTAGGTATCGGTAAACTACTTACACTGAAAAAAAAACCGATTTTATTATTAACAAATATTTGGTAAACCTGATTTTTGTTATGCTCATTAAAAAATATTAAAAGCAAATATCATTAATTATTGGTAACAAACCTTTTTTAAAGTGTTTCTTTAATAATTTGATGTTTTTTAAAATATTAATTGCCTTATATTAACCATAACCAAAACACTTTTAAGGTAAAAGAACGTCTTTGTTATTAATACTTAAAATTTCCCAAATATAAATATAATCTTAATATTGGCAAATATTTCTTTGTGTTTATTACAACAAACATTTTTTGTATAATGTTATGGCGTGATTTTGTTATTATAACGGTCTCAATTGGTTTCTATTAATTACCTCGTAAAGTTCACAACAAATTTGGTTACTATTAACAAGCGATATTATCGAGCAATATAACTTTGTCGCGCGTAGATCGTGACGTTTCGGATGACATTTTGTAGGGGAGAGCAGGGCTAGTTGAGCCACTTTTTACATAAATGTAAATAAAAGCATTGCTATATTACTAGTTTTACAATTATAATATGTTTAAGGCAAATATTGGTTTTTAAAACTATGCATTCAAACTTAAAAAACACTTTTTTCTAGCACTCTTGCAAGCGGCCCAACTAACCCCACCCACGGAGTAAGTTGGGCCATACGATAAGGCCTAATTTCCATAAGAGGGTAAAAAACAGATAGAATATAGCATATATTAATAAGAGACCGCAATATGCCCGCTTCCAGTCGAAAGCGTTTCAACGTTGCCAAAGGTAACTTTGATAAATAACTACAGGCGCAAGTCGTCGCAGTCTTCAAGAGGCGGACAATCTAAAACATTTGTTTAGGGCGAGAATTATTACATGACGTGATTTTTAGTCCATCATACGTACGCATGCTGAATTTAACCTTAAAATAAAAAAAAATGTTTTTAGAAAATGTATGGGGTTAGCTGGGCCGGTGGCCCAACGTGCCCCGAACTTTTTGGCTCACACCTACATACAAAATTGAGAGTGTCGGCAATCATGTTTGCGTAAATATTAGCATCGTTATAATTTCATTAAACTCTGTCTAAATATGTAAAGTTAACTATAAAAAACCGAATGGGGGCATGCAGGTGTAATAAAACAATCTGTAAAATGTTTTCCGAAATAACAAAAAGTTACTTACGAGGTCCAAAAAAAATGGCTCTGTAATGAAATAGCGCGTATCAAAATAGCGCGTGATCAAAATAGCGCGTATCACAACGGCGCGTAATCAAAATAGCGCGTATCATAATGGCGCGTGTTCAAAATAACGCGTATCAAAATAGCGCGTATCTAAACAGCGCGTATTAAAATGGCGCGTGTTCAAAATAGCGCGTATCAAAATAGCGAGTATTCAAAATAGCGCGTATCAAAATAGCGCGTGTTTAAAATAGCGTGTGTTCAATATAGCGCGTCTTAAAATAGCGCGTCTAAAAATACCGCGTTTTGAAAGATCGCCATTACAAACGTCGCTGTTACAAAATAGTTCGAGTAAGGGGTCTCTTTCTAATATATTTTTTCAAAAAAAAAACTTTCCTGACTTTTTTCCCGGGATCCTATAGGGTGTAACCAAACCGAACCGAACCGAACCGATTCAAACCGCACCGAACTGAAATGAACCGAACCAAACCGAAACATTTTTTCAAAAAATTATTTCCTTAAATTAGCTTCCCGATCCTTATTTTGGTAGGTTTCTATTCTGACCTGTGACTAGGTGACATTTTTTTTTGGTGGAAAAAGGTCAGGGAGTTACTGGAAAAAATGTTTGGGTTCGGTTCGTTTCGGTTCCGTCCGGTTCGGTTCGGTTTGGTTACACACCCTCTAGGATCCCGGAAAATAAGCCAGGGAAGTTTTTTTTTAAATATGTTAGAAAGAGACCCCTTAGTCGAACTATATGAGTTGTGTTAAGTATAGCAAGCCATCGGTTTATTTAACGGTTAAGTAAGTATAACTTATCTGACCTTGCTCAAACTGTTTAGGTGAATATACCTAAGCAGACCTGATACGCGCTATTTTTTACACGCGCTATTTTAATACGCGCTATTTTGATACGCGCTATTCTGATCACGCGCTATTTTGATACGCGCTATTTTTATACGCGCTATTTTGATACGCGCTATTTTGAACACGCGCTATTTTGATACGCGCTATTTTGAACACGCGCTATTCTGAACACGCGCTGTTTTGAAAAGCGCTGTTTTGATATGCCCTATTTTGATACGCGCTATTTCGTTACAGAGCCAAAAAAAATAGGTCAAAATCTGTTCCTTGGAGATACACACATCACAGATTCTCGATTCTCACTGGGGACTAATGCATGAGTACAGGCGACTTTGCCACGTGGGTGGCGCTGGCAGCTGACGTCTAATAATTGTCGAGTTAATAGGGGTTTCTCAACGTGCCCCTATGCCCAACGAGCCCCGCTCTCCCCTACGTGTGAGCCGCGGTCTAGACCGAACCGTCCCGACGCCCTACGTAGCATTGTATTACAGACCTTCGTCGCAGACACTGTGCCCAAAAATCAAGGGGACGCCATGTTTTGGGAAGAACATTGAGGTTTAGTTTTTGTGCTTTTGTACTAATACGGACCTAAAATCGCGAGTATTTTTATGGCATCATAATGGTGTTTTGGTTGCAAGAGTCGAAGTGAACAAAAAGTCATCAGGAATAACGCTTTAAAGGTAAATATTTAAAGGCAGAAATATAGCTTCAAGAAAAAAAAACGTATTCATTGTATAAACTTTTTCTTCTGTGGAAACTGATTGCTTTATAAACAAACAGCTGATTCACGACAAGTATTCACAGGCGTAGGCTTTATTTGTTTTTAATATAAAATTCATACTCTTTTTTTTTTGTTTCAGATTTCCGCTTAAAGATGGAAACAATCTGGCTTTGGTCGTCCACAATAACAGATTCTATTAGAAATCACAAAAACTATCCTATTTAAAGGGTAGTAAGAATGGTAAGTGATATTTATTATTTTTTTAGAATGCTTTATATTTGTATTTTGTGATTTTAATAATTTTAAAGTTGATGTCATTTGAATCATGGCTTCAATTCTTTGAATTAATTATTAAAGATTTTTAAGCAAAGAGCCTTTAGTATGAAAATGTGAAGTTTAAACCTTTTAACTTAAAGCAAACATTTAATGTTCTGCACAGTGGCGTGTATAAAAAAAAATCGGGGGGAGGGGGGGGGTGCGAGACGGTTTCGGGTGAGGGGAAGCCAGACCTCATGAGGCCGTATTTTAGGCTATTTTATGATTATATTCATAAAATATGTGGAAAATATCTAAAAAAGCTTAACTTTAAAGAGGGGCCCAAGCCCCCCCTTATATATGCCACTGGTTCTGTATTAAATTTACAAATATATAAAATTTATTTTCTTTTTCAGGTCAGCACTGACTTGAAGGTGGTGGAAGTAATTCAACAAAGGAGAAACATTTAAAAAAAACACGGGCTACCCATGCGGCCTTTCATAATGGTGGAGTCCCCGAACTTATAGTGAGGTAAAATCAGTTTATGTCAGATTTGACAAAATTTTGTGTGCATCTCACATGGAACAAACGTGTGTATATTTCATTAACCAACCTTTCCAAAAAAAACAAAGATTACCAGCCACCATAAAAAAATTTGACTCCACTTTTATAATAAAATACAAATAAATATTTTTCATCAAAACAACTTGCTTTTTATTATTATTAAAATTCTCTTATTATTCTATACCTTATTCATTTCTAGAGGGTTAATGGAAATAAAGACACCAATTTTGATCACACAACTTTATTTCGTTTCGACGATCCATTTTCGTCTTCCTAAGGCTAAGGTGTGTAGCCTGAGGAAGACGAAGAAATACAGGTGTGTGATCAAAAGTGGTGTCCTTATTTCCATTAACCCTATAGAAATATACACGGTGTTCATTTTAAAACTTCCCAACCAAGATTTCTCGAAAATGATTTTTTTTTGAGAAAAAGTAAAAACATGTCAATTAATTTATTAAGGAGGATACATTTTGGCTATCTTATAGTTTTTGTAGTACACACCCCCTTTGAAAAAATAAGTGAATATGTCAAAATCAAATTGATAGATTTTCAAAATTTGTACACCTTTGTAAAGATATTTAAGAAACCTTAAAAAAAAGTGTCAATTGACCCATTCCATATTCAAAATATAGGGGTAAAATGTACCCCTCAAAGGGGGTGTGTACTACAAAAATTTTAAGATAGCCAAAATGTGTCCTCCTTAATAAATTAATTGACGTGTTTTTGCTTTTTTTAAAAAAATCATTTTCGAGAAATCTGGGGTGGGAAGTTTTAAAATGAACACGCTGTATATTAAACAGAACGTGAAATCTACAAATACCTTATTAATGCAAAATAACTAAATATAATTACAGCTACTAATTATATAATAACCCATAATTAATTAATTTAATATTAAATAAGAATGATCCTTATAATAAATACACAGTATATTAATAATTAAACTCACATATATTTTTAAATACCAACAATATATTAGTGCTTAATGTAGCTTTTTTTTAAATATTACCAGACGATTTTGTTTTTATTAACAAATATTTGTTTCAATTGTTGAAATTTCTGAATTGTTACCGCAAACAAATATCTAATAAGCCAAATATGGGCAACGCATTTGGTAACAGTTACAAAATGTTTGTTATTGTTACAAAATTCTTCTCTCAGTGTAAGTAACACTGCTTAACAGTTACCTTAACATTGGGGCAACAAATATGGTTAGCATGCTGCTTTTTTTTTTCTGTTGCCCCAATATGCTTGAAGTATTTTTAAAACAATGGGGCAAAAAATAGCTTTCATCTAAAAAATCACTATAGGGCAACAAAATACACTTTTCTGACAAATTACAAATAGAAATGGTAATAAATATGCTACAAAGTTTTCTGACATATATGTTTTGTAAAAATAAATGTATATAAATTAAATTCTAATTGTAGGTGTTTTGTATAAACTTAAACTTATCCAATACAAATTTGTTGCGAAGACAGTTCACTGATAAAACCTGGCTTGATGCCTCACAAAAAGTTGCGCGCCTTAAAATTGTAAGCTTTTCCAGTTTAATTCTTTTGATTGGCATAGTTCTTCTTGCAATGAATTTTAAACACAGTTAATTGTGACTTTTAAACTGAACTAAAAACGCTTTTTTACCTCAGAGCTTTAACCGAAAGATTTCATATTTTGTTTGCAGTTTTGTCTAACAATGCCGTCCGTCGCCAACATTATTGCGAAAAACTACTTTCTTAAACAATATTCCACATAATATTTTCGTCACATTCTAGCTTTTTATTTTGCTGCATTTCGAAATGAGCGACAAGTGTACACAGGGGCGTGCCTAACTTTTTGGTCGCCTGAGGCAAGAGGAAAAATTGCTGTCCTTCTTTTAAAAACAAACATCTCGTGCAATTTTTTTCTGCACCTTAGCAACTAAATTCGTTTTATTAACTTTAGAAATCAAAAGTGTACACAGCAGCCGCTAGTATCCAGTAAGTAAGTATACAACACACGAAATTTGAAAGAGACCTACGCTCGGGCTAAAACATTTTCACCATGGGTTTAAATGTGTACACTCTTTAGGTTTTCAATGCACTATTCTTGTCCGGCGTCATATATTGATTTTCCTTAAATTGTTTTGAATTTGTAAAAACTCGGCGCCGCCAACTGGGGCCGGGCCAACTCGGCGCTGCCAACTGGGCGGAGAGAGGGCCAACTCGGCGCCGGAGAAAAAATTTTTTTTGATAAAATGTGTAGATGAAAAACAAAATATATTATTTATATAAAAACATCTTTAAAAATCCTTTACGCAATTTTTTTGAAATTTGTTTTTGTTAAGTAAAGTTAAATCCATTAAGTCGACTGTTGAATCTTGGTAGTTGTAGTGTTTGGTAACCTGGTAACACTACAATTTACGTTTTTTATTACAACAATGGCGGATCCAAAATGGCAGATTTCTTTATTTTTAAACCGATTTGTCTGAAACTTGAAAGTTTGCAGTGCCTGAGTTCACTAAATACAGTTTTATCCTCAAACTTAAAAAATTCAAAATGGCGAATCCAAAATGGCGGATTTTCTTATTTACTAACCTATTTGTTTCAAACTTAAAATATTACATTGCTTGAAGTCATTTAACAAAATTTTTTACTCAAACTTAAAAAAATCAAAATGGTGGATCCAAAATGGCGGATTTTCTTATTTACTAACCGATTTGTCTCAAACTTGGAATGTTACATTGCTTGAGGTCATTTAACAAAATTTTTACTCAAACTTAAAAAAAATCAAAATGGTGGATACACAATGGCGGATTTTCTTATTTACTAACCGATTTGTCTCAAACTTGAAATATTACATTGCTTGAGGTCATTTAACGAAATTTTTTACTCAAAAGATGTTTTGGAGAAATTCCAAAAATATGAACAAGACTTAAAGGAAAGTAAAAGTAAAAATCAAAAACTAACTCTGTGGATAGAAAACTTGAAAAGGGAAGCCGAAAAACTGGCAAATGATCTAAAAGAGAGTGACATAGAGAACTTTAATATTAAGGAATGTCTACAAACCAAAAAAGAGTATTATAGAAGAATTAAGGAATGAGGTTATGGTGCTTAAAAGTCAGGCATAGGAAGCTAACACAAACGACTGTCTTCAGAGTGAAATAATGCAGACTGGTTGCGAAAATGGTAAGAATAAGCGAATAACTGAATCACAAATCGATTGCGAGAAAGCTGATAGGAGTAGAGAGCACAATATAACTACCGATATTGCGGATGAATCTGGGTATGTAAATATGGTGTCTAGGAAGGGTAGAATGCTAATTTTATGTGACCAATACAGTTATAAATTGGACCGTTTTTTAAGAATACATGAATGTGACCTTAAAACGGAATGTATTATTAAAAAATATGCAAATTTACAGGACGTGATTGGCAATATTGTAAAACTGTCACAAGATTTTACTCTCAGCGATTATATTTTAATACTGGGGGGATCAAATAACTTTGAGAAAAACAAATATCCGTCTTTTAAAGAGCTAAATAATAGAATTCAACTGTGTACTTAGTATCTTAATCACATACCAGTCCAAGATTCATTTTTCTTGAACCCTACATCAAGTCACGAGTTGAAGTCAACCTTTAAATTGTTGAAAAATAAAAATTCTTCTGGCTGGGATAAAATGTCCTTAAGAATCTTTGAAGCATTGCCTTTCGGCGCGCTTGAAATATTGGCCGAGGCAATCAATAAATCTGTAACATTTTAATTTTGCCATTAAAATATCTTATATTTGTCGATAATTTATTATGAAAATAATTAAAATATGAGGGCACTTCGCTCCACATAATATTGCGTAATATAAATAAAACAAAAATATTTCACCATAAAAAAAAAGTTACCTTTATTGATTTAAAATAATTATTGTTACAACTTCTCTAACTGACTACATTTATAAATTTCCTCACTTCAACGTCCACCTTCTAGTCCACTCTTTTCTGTCTGATTTTAGTTTTTGTTCTCCATTAAATAATTTTCTCTTTAGTTATTTGTCCCCTTCTTCACCTAAAAGCAAATAATAATCTATTATTACTTAAATTACCTGGAAATAATTAGTAAAACCTATCTATACACAAAATTATCTATTTGTGCTCTTTACTATTCTAGTACTCACCATTTTATCTAGTTATCTTTGAAATCTTTCTCTCTCCTTATCTGGCTAGGAATAGTCAATTTTCTATGATCTTTGGTTCTTCTACATAGTTTTAGCTATTAAGTAATTCCATTTATTTTGTGATCCCTTCTCTGCCTTATTTAACTTCTTATACAATTTATTCTAGCCCAAAAACATCGCCTAAAACAAAACAGATAATTAATTTACCTATTTGTCTATTTTATTTATGTTAATATGGTACCTACCTAATTAATTGTTCCAGGGTGATCCCGTTTACAATCCATTTCTACTCATTTAACACTTTGCTTGCCAATTGTCTATCCTATTCTCTATGAATTGTTTTCTATTCTTCTAGGTCTTCTTTTATCTATTGTATTGTCTAGGATTAGTCTAGCTACCCTGTGTATGCTTTGCTTTAATTTCCTAAAACAAAAGTATTTTTATTGATTTGAAAATTAATTGATTGATTGCTAGTTATCCTTAGATTAATCTATTTTTCTATCCTAGACTTACCTTAGACTATTTTATTTATCCTATTTGAAGATGAGTATCGACACTGCCACTGGTTAATTTTTCCAAGCCTTAGTAATTTTTTTCCATTAATTAATAATCGAATTTTCCACAAGCGATTTATTGATATGTAAATAAACACTTTGAAAACAATTATTTTAACCTTAATTTACGACACCTGTGTATTGGGACACACAAATAAATTCTATTTTTGGAAAATCTTGGATCAAAATGCGGCGTTGCCTAATCACTTCAGATGAAATTCCTGAGATGGGAATTTATATAATATATTTTCATTATTTTAATTAGTTGCTCTGTAGCTAGGATTTGAGTTCTATTTTTATAAAAAATAGTTATTTCTCAAGGGTTTTTCACATAAATTATCTAGTCAGCCCTTTGCAGTAGAATTGATAGTATTTATGTCACTTGGCAGCATCTCTTTAATGGCATTTCCTATCTTTCTCTTCTCCTGATTTTCCCCATAAATCTATCTCTCTCTCATTTTGAGGCGCAGAGAGCTCCATAATTTTCGCCACTTTTGGAAGTGGAAACTAGTTATTTCTTGTCCTGTCCCATTCGTATGGAACAGAAAAGGATGGCTAGATATTTTCTATTGATTTATTGGTTTACTTTACTTTTCTCCTGATTTCTTGATTTCTTGTTTTGTTTAATGTGTAAGAAAGTGAAGGTAATATTTTTAAGTCCTTCTATAGGTTAGTTTAAGATTTAATTGATTTTGATGTTAGTATCCAAAGGCGCCATGGGTGTCGCCACTAATTTTCGCTCTTGTCATTTTTCCTTAGGAAAAAGGACGTATCTTTTTACCATCTGCAGTCGTCCTGTGAGGAGTAGAATTTTATATTCGACCATTTTCTGGGTCATCCTATGGGATTCATTAAAATTTTATTCCAAATTGCAACAAGCTTCTCGTGATATTCACTTGGTTGTAGTTATTTTGGTGATTGCGCGTTGCATTGCTTCGTAAGAAGGATTTTTCTTGGGACAACGGACTGCATGTTAGCTGTAAGAAACGCAGCTTCTGACCCTCTTAACAGCACTTGAGGTAAATGAATTTCTATTTATTTTATCAGGTTTAATTTTTCGGTCGATATTTTATTTTGTGTTTTTGGTCATAATTATCTATTTTAAAGTTGACTTTCATTATAAAAAAATTCCGATTTAATAAGTTTTTTTATCAGAATTGAAATAATAAATAAAAAGGCAGTGTTCCTTAAATTAAATCTTGATACAGAAAACACGTTGTAAAATTAATTATTTTTTTTTTACCCCTTTTTCACAAAAAAAATTATTCTTCTGTGTGCATATAAATTTTATTAAAGATTACAAAAAATCATTTTTATTAGGAAAATGCAGCTAAATAAAATTAAATAAAAAAATGTCCTTCAATTTAAAATTAAACTAAATATTCACTTATATCTTTTTACAATAAAAGGAAATAAATCAAAAATTCTTTCATAAAAAAAATATATATATTTATTTTATTATAATAAAATTTAAAAAAAAAGACAAAAACACCACAAACAAAATAAAACTTCCTCCTGATGGTTTTGCCTACATAACTTGATCTTTGTAGGGTTCTTTGGACTGGTTCTTTGGACTGGTTCTCTAGACTGGTTCTTTCGACTGGTTCTTCCAACTAGTTCCAGCTACGGGTGCTTTGACCAGCACTTCTACAAATTCTCAAACCGAGTGGTTTTTGTACACAGTTTCCTGTAACTACCTGTCAGATTCTTCAATGGTCTTACCACACCTGATTTTTAACTAAGATATTCCTATGATTATTCAGTCAGACGAGCGGAAAAGATGCCCATGCGACATTTTGGCTTTTGGTATGATCTAACCTTTTAGTTATTCTAGCTTCCGTTAATTACTAATGGGGTTTGATATTTAGCATTGATATTATAATATTAATCACCATGATTAATTTATTTAAATTTTAATTGATTAATAATTAAATTATTATCCGTTAACTTTAGTAATAAGTTACGCCTTTCCTTTTTAATTTAAACTAATTTATCAGTTTTGAACTCATAGTAATGCGCTTAAGTTTAGGTAATTTGCTAATTGTCATGGCTATTTTCGGAAGCCATTTGCGTAACTAGGTCCTTAACAATTAGGTTACGGTAAATGTAAACCAATGGTGATCACTATTAGGTAACAAATCCTAGGTTCAAGGATAATCATTATTACATAACGAATTAGACTTAAATAATTATTTTGCAATCATTACATCATCTTTTATTTTGTACTATGCAGCGGTTGATTAATTAAAAAGGGAAATTTTACTTTAACTCTGCGTAATCTTATTACTGCTCCATTATCCCTAATTCATTATTAAAAAGAGTTAGACATTATATTATTCAATTATGATGACTGATAATTTTGATCATAGGTATAAAGAAAAGGTAAGTCCATGATTTCTTTATTTAGTCTGATTATTTATTACCGCATCGTCTTATTTATAATAGAGTTCCTCTTAGAATCTGAGGAGATTGGAGAAGGTCTTGCAACTTCCTGGCGCCATATTTTAAGTGTGCTCCTCTTATTTATTTACCTCTCTCTCGAACCCCCCACCGCTCTCGAACTCTGAGCACTACGGGCAAACACAATTGCACGCTCGCAGCTCTATTTGGATAAAACGGATGCTCTTTTCGAATTTGACTTATTTTAACTTTAATTTTTGTAAACAAATTTTAAAACCAAAAATGGGCGTGGCAATTTTTGGCGCCCAACGTGGGGCACATGCGCAGTAAGTTTTTTTAAACAATAATACGTTTTTACACAGCCTTTAAAACCTTGAATATTTTTTTTTCCATAAAAAAAAATAATTGAATGAGGTCATAACTTGACTTGATTATTTTATTAGCCAAAATCAAAGCTTACTTCTCAGGATCCCCCGCGCATGCTCAGCAATTTTTTTTTGCTTGCGCAGTAGATTTATTTGAAAATTTATTTTATAATTTTTTTTTTTTTTTGATTTGAAACTTGGTACTTATGTACTTATTTGATATTATTATATGCTATGGTATGACTCACTCACTCAAGTAAGTAACTTAAGTTCGCACATGCGCAGTAAAGTTTTTTTAACTTTGCCCTTTTATGCATCTTATAGTCTTAGGGATATAAATATAGTAATTATTGATTACTGTTTGCCCAATATTGTACCTATACCTTAAGTGGCGCAACCCTGTATTTATACGCATGCGCTGTATTATTTTCCCCTTTCCCTTGATTTAATTTGCGTGTTTCTTGCTAATTATAATTTTAATTAATCAAAATGTTTTTGACTACTTTTCATTGAAATTTAGTTAAATTAGATTTGAAGTCTCGCGCGTGCGCAGAAGCTAACTCGTTTATTACAAGAGATTTTTAAGTGCAGCTTTCGCGGTTCACTTTTAAAAAATAATTCAACTTTGCTTCAACCCTACGCTAAAATATTCCGTCAGTTTTGACGCATGCGCAATAACAAATTTTGCATTTTGGCTAATTTAATTTAAAAATTAATTAAAAGCAAGGTAGCATTGCTTCTTTTTGTAAACCTTTGTAAATAAAATTTTATTTTTAAGTTATTTTGCGTGCGTGCGCAGTAGTTTAATACTAAGTCAACACGCATGCGCAATTAAATTTTGTGCTTATTATTACATAACGCGTATAATTCAATTTTTTTTGTTTCGGCACGATTCTTTTTGGTCTTTAAAGGCTAATTTTAAATAGTTTAAATACGGAATTAGTTTTTTTGGTGTTTGTGCGAGTGGACTTAAAAAAAAAAACATGGATTATAAAATGAAGATTGATCATTTAAGGAAGCCTGAACTCCAGTGGGAGCTGAAGTCACGTGGCTTACCCACTGAAGACACAGCTACTGTAGAACAAATGAAGACGGCGCTTCGGCCACTTCTAAAATTGGAAAAGAAATCTAAATTTATGACTTCTCCTGTATATATTTTTGATTTCGAAGATGAGGAAAAGTATATTAGTGACAGCGTAAAGGAGATTACCACACTAATGAAATCATTTGCCGGTGATCAAGCTAAAGTGAAATTTGAGCGCTTGCAGTCCAGATTGGTACACTTTCTTAACAGAATAAATAAAATGGCGAATGAAAAATTATCAGAGGACCAGATTAAAATAAAATCAAATTTATTATTGGAAATCCTAGCAGCCATGGACGCTTTGGAAAAATGCACTAAGCAAGATCCTGATTTAAGTGTCCTAATGGATAATGCACATCTCGGCTCTGAATCTGAAGAGGACCGAGCTTCTACCAGTTCTCGTAATCAAAACTTTGCTAGAAACACTCCACCTGCTGCGGTACCGTCTACCTCCAATACTAACCCATCCTTCATAAACAAATCACAGCAAATTGATAAATGGGGAATTAAGTTTAATGGCAACACAAAAATTATGTCTGTACACAGTTTTTTGGAGCGAGTAGAAGAACTTAGGATAGCTCGTCATGTCACCGAAGCACAACTTTTTGAATCTGCTACTGATTTATTTGAATCTAAAGGCACTGAGTGGTATAGATCGAACAAAAGTCGTTGTAAGACTTGGAAAGAATTATGTAATTTGCTCAGAAAACATTATGAAGACCCAGACTATAAACCACGGCTCTTTAAACAAATTTTGGATCGCACACAGGATCCATCAGAGTCAATTGTAAGTTATCTTACTGACATGAATGGTTTATTCCGACGCTACGGAAATATTCCCGCTGACGTGCAGCTCGACATCATCATTAGAAATTTGGCACCATTTTATGGAACACAACTTGATGTTGTACATTCTATCGAAGAGTTAGAAGAGGAATGCTTGAAGCTGGAAACAAAGAAGTATAGAGCGGATCATTATGTCCCTCCCTCAAGAAAAAGAACTTCCATGGTTGAGCCTGATTTTGCGTTTGTTTCTGCAACTTCCGGATCTGTTGATAGTTTTCCTGACATGGGTGTAGATGTGGATGCTGTGAATCAATATAGGTCTCAAAGAACAACACCTAACCACTGCACATCATCAATAAAGTGCTTTAATTGTCAAGAGTTTGGACATTTTAATAGGCAATGTACAAAACCAAGAACAAGACACTGCTATCGTTGTGGTAATCCAGATAAAACCACCCTTACTTGTGAAAAGTGTTCTCCTTCGGGAAACGGCTCAAGGGGGAATCAATAAGCCGTGAGACTTCTTCCGTTATCGATTTATCGGCTATCTCTACAGATTTTCCACAAAAAATCTTATTGGACTTTATAATTGGACATGCGAATGGTGATCAAAGACCATATTTGGAAATCTCAATAATGGGATACCGCATGCGAGGCTTATTAGACTCTGGGGCCTCTAGGACGATTGTCGGTCTACCAGGCTCTGAAACTTTAAAAAACTTGGGTTTCAAAATGTTTAAAAATAACTTAAACTGTACCGTAGCTAATGGTCAGAGTTGTATCAGTACTGGCTATTTTCAAGTGCCTATGACCTTAATGCACAAGACAAAAATCATAGATATCCTTGTTTTGCCTGAATTATCCCATACGCTAATTTTGGGAATCGACTTTTGGAAAGCAATGGAGTTAGTTCCAGATTTAAAGCAAGATATATGGCATTTTTCTGCTGAATCAGATTTTCAAATTTGCAGTCTTCATGATGAAAACATGCTCACCCCAGAACAGCGAAAAGCTTTAGATCATTTAGTGAAACAGAAGTTTTCCGAAATACCTGAGGAACTTGGATGTTGCAGAGTTGCAGAACACGAAATAGAACTTTTACCTGGAACCAAGCCAATTAAGCAACGCTATTACCCTGTTTCTCCAATTAAACAAAAAATTATTGACGATGAACTTCAAGAGATGTTACGTTTAGGAGTAATCGAACCATCGAAAAGTCCATGGTCGAGCCCAGTGTGTTTGGCTAAAAAGAAGGACGATTCCTATCGTTTCTGCATAGATTTCAGAAAGCTTAATATGGTAACCAAAAAAGACGCTTATCCACTGCCATACATATCTTCAATTTTGGATCGCCTTAGGGACGCGTGTTACATCAGTTCAATTGATATTAAATCTGCATTTTGGCAAGTACCCCTTAGTAAAGAATCAAGGGAATACACTGCATTTACTGTGCCAGGACGTCCGCTGTATCAGTTTACTCGCATGCCTTTCGGCCTTAGTAACTCACCAGCCACGTGGCAAAGAATAGTAGATAGAATTCTAGGGTACGATTTAGAGGAGCACGTGATGGTTTATCTTGACGATATTATCATAATTAGCAGAAAAGGTGCATTTTCTGACCATCTAAGAATTTTAAATATTGTGTTTGACCGATTACGAGATGCTGGGCTAATGGTTTCCAAAGAAAAATGTAAATTTTGTAAACCTCAGTTAGAATACCTTGGTTACTTAGTCGACATCCAGGGCTTACGCCCCAATCCCGATAAGGTCGAAGCTATTGTAAATATACCACCTCCTAAAAACATCCACGAAATACGAAGATTTTGCGGAACAGCTTCATGGTATAGGCGATTTATACCGAATTTTTCTACTGTTATGGCACCTATAAATCAGCTAACTAAAAAGAACGTTAAATGGCATTGGTCTGACGAATGTCAAAAATCATTTAACCTGATCAAAGAATCACTTGTCACTGCACCTGTCTTAACTTGTCCAGATTTTAGTAGAACCTTCATCTTACAGACAGACGCATCTAATTTTGGATTAGGCGCTGTTCTAACTCAAGAATTTGACGAAGGTGAGAAGGTAATAGCCTACCTATCACGTTCTTTAACACGTCAGGAAATGAAATTTACAGTCACTGAGAAAGAGTGCCTAGCGGTTATCTGGAGCGTCGAAAAATTAAGACACTATCTAGAAGGTCAAAAATTTAAAGTCATCACCGACCATCATTCTTTGTTGTATTTAGCAAATTTAAAAGACCCCCAAGGTCGTCTTGCTCGCTGGTGCCTACGTTTACAACCTTACGACTTTGAACTCATCCATAGAAAAGGAAAAGACCATATAGTTCCCGATTTTCTCTCTAGATCTGTTCCTGCTGTCGATGTAAATTCTGTAAAAATTGAAGAACTTGAAACCTCATGTTCCACTTTCTCCAACAGTAAAGATAAATGGTACCAAAACATGTTCTCAAGACTAGAGAAACAACCTGATAAATATCCTTCATGGCGAGTAGAAAACAACCTATTATATAAACACGTAAAATCATCATATGCAGAACTCAGAGATCCCTATAGTTCTTGGAAAATAGTTGTTCCAAAGGATAAACGAAAAGACATTTTAGTAAGATGTCATGATATTCCCGCTGCCGGTCATATGGGTGTTTTTAAGACATATTGGAAAGTGTGTGAGCGTTATTTCTGGCCAAAAATGAGATCCGACATTACCAAATATATTAAATCTTGTCACATTTGTGCTCAGAATAAGGTAGAACAACAAGCTCCACCCGGACTTATGGGTGATCGCCCAGAAATTATCGAACCATGGCAAGCTATCAGTCTTGACTACATTGGCCCATTACCGAGATCGAAATCTCAGAATACTTACCTTCTCGTTGTTACTGACTACTTCAGCAAATATTCAGTTTTATTTCCTTGTCGTTCGGCCAAGTCTAAGTCATTATGCAAATTTGTCGAAGAAGGGATATTCTTAACCTATGGAACGCCCCAATATCTTACCTGTGACAACGGCCCCCAAATGAAGTCAAAAGAGTTTCAGGATCTTTGTCTTTCTTACAAAACCAGAATTTTCTATACTCCCAGTTATTACCCACGAGCCAATCCTACCGAACGTGTTAATCGTGTTCTTAAAAGGATGATGAGATCGTATATTTCAAAAGGCAACCACAAAACATGGGATGAGAACTTAGCAGCTATTGCCTGTGCTGTGAGAACTTCAAAATCAGAGACCACCAATTATACCCCTTATTTCATCAATTTTGGTCGTGACCACAAACTATTTGGTACTGATTACGAAGAGAATATTAAAACTGATAAGAGATCAAATTTTGATCCAAATAATTTAATACAGAAAAGGCACGAAGCATTCCTTAAATTACATTCCGAAATTGCGAAACGTATACAAACCTCAAGAGAGCGTAACAAACATCGTTATAACTTAAGGAGGCGCCCTGTACAGTATACGGTTGGTCAGAAGGTTTGGCGTAAAAATAAAAGTCTCTCGGATGCCACCAAATTTTACAGTGCTAAATTAGCACCAGAGTACCTTGGTCCTTTCATTATAAAACGAAAAACTGGAAGTTGGACTTATCAACTTACTGACGAGCAAGGTAACTATAAAGGGGATTGGCATGTGCAAGATCTTAAACCTGTCTATTCGCCAGAACCACCTGATCCTGGCATAAGCTCCGATTCCGAATAAACTATAACATTTAGGCCGATTTTTGCTTTAATTTTTGATAACGAGACTTCCTATCTATTTAGTTCACGAACTTTGTTACTTTAAATTTATCTAGTAATTATGTTACTTCATGTAGCAATCTGTTTAGATTAGTTTAGTTTAGATAATTACCTTTTACTATCTTATAAATTCGCTTACTGTTGTTTATTTCACATACTCTCTTTGTCTTTAGTCCAGTCTATATCGTCCGAAAATTATTTTAGATAATTTTCGTCCTTTCCTTGGAAGGGGGGAGTTGTAACATTTTAATTTTGCCATTAAAATATCTTATATTTGTCGATAATTTATTATGAAAATAATTAAAATATGAGGGCACTTCGCTCCACATAATATTGCGTAATATAAATAAAACAAAAATATTTCACCATAAAAAAAAAGTTACCTTTATTGATTTAAAATAATTATTGTTACAACTTCTCTAACTGACTACATTTATAAATTTCCTCACTTCAACGTCCACCTTCTAGTCCACTCTTTTCTGTCTGATTTTAGTTTTTGTTCTCCATTAAATAATTTTCTCTTTAGTTATTTGTCCCCTTCTTCACCTAAAAGCAAATAATAATCTATTATTACTTAAATTACCTGGAAATAATTAGTAAAACCTATCTATACACAAAATTATCTATTTGTGCTCTTTACTATTCTAGTACTCACCATTTTATCTAGTTATCTTTGAAATCTTTCTCTCTCCTTATCTGGCTAGGAATAGTCAATTTTCTATGATCTTTGGTTCTTCTACATAGTTTTAGCTATTAAGTAATTCCATTTATTTTGTGATCCCTTCTCTGCCTTATTTAACTTCTTATACAATTTATTCTAGCCCAAAAACATCGCCTAAAACAAAACAGATAATTAATTTACCTATTTGTCTATTTTATTTATGTTAATATGGTACCTACCTAATTAATTGTTCCAGGGTGATCCCGTTTACAATCCATTTCTACTCATTTAACACTTTGCTTGCCAATTGTCTATCCTATTCTCTATGAATTGTTTTCTATTCTTCTAGGTCTTCTTTTATCTATTGTATTGTCTAGGATTAGTCTAGCTACCCTGTGTATGCTTTGCTTTAATTTCCTAAAACAAAAGTATTTTTATTGATTTGAAAATTAATTGATTGATTGCTAGTTATCCTTAGATTAATCTATTTTTCTATCCTAGACTTACCTTAGACTATTTTATTTATCCTATTTGAAGATGAGTATCGACACTGCCACTGGTTAATTTTTCCAAGCCTTAGTAATTTTTTTCCATTAATTAATAATCGAATTTTCCACAAGCGATTTATTGATATGTAAATAAACACTTTGAAAACAATTATTTTAACCTTAATTTACGACACCTGTGTATTGGGACACACAAATAAATTCTATTTTTGGAAAATCTTGGATCAAAATGCGGCGTTGCCTAATCACTTCAGATGAAATTCCTGAGATGGGAATTTATATAATATATTTTCATTATTTTAATTAGTTGCTCTGTAGCTAGGATTTGAGTTCTATTTTTATAAAAAATAGTTATTTCTCAAGGGTTTTTCACATAAATTATCTAGTCAGCCCTTTGCAGTAGAATTGATAGTATTTATGTCACTTGGCAGCATCTCTTTAATGGCATTTCCTATCTTTCTCTTCTCCTGATTTTCCCCATAAATCTATCTCTCTCTCATTTTGAGGCGCAGAGAGCTCCATAATTTTCGCCACTTTTGGAAGTGGAAACTAGTTATTTCTTGTCCTGTCCCATTCGTATGGAACAGAAAAGGATGGCTAGATATTTTCTATTGATTTATTGGTTTACTTTACTTTTCTCCTGATTTCTTGATTTCTTGTTTTGTTTAATGTGTAAGAAAGTGAAGGTAATATTTTTAAGTCCTTCTATAGGTTAGTTTAAGATTTAATTGATTTTGATGTTAGTATCCAAAGGCGCCATGGGTGTCGCCACTAATTTTCGCTCTTGTCATTTTTCCTTAGGAAAAAGGACGTATCTTTTTACCATCTGCAGTCGTCCTGTGAGGAGTAGAATTTTATATTCGACCATTTTCTGGGTCATCCTATGGGATTCATTAAAATTTTATTCCAAATTGCAACAAGCTTCTCGTGATATTCACTTGGTTGTAGTTATTTTGGTGATTGCGCGTTGCATTGCTTCGTAAGAAGGATTTTTCTTGGGACAACGGACTGCATGTTAGCTGTAAGAAACGCAGCTTCTGACCCTCTTAACAGCACTTGAGGTAAATGAATTTCTATTTATTTTATCAGGTTTAATTTTTCGGTCGATATTTTATTTTGTGTTTTTGGTCATAATTATCTATTTTAAAGTTGACTTTCATTATAAAAAAATTCCGATTTAATAAGTTTTTTTATCAGAATTGAAATAATAAATAAAAAGGCAGTGTTCCTTAAATTAAATCTTGATACAGAAAACACGTTGTAAAATTAATTATTTTTTTTTTACCCCTTTTTCACAAAAAAAATTATTCTTCTGTGTGCATATAAATTTTATTAAAGATTACAAAAAATCATTTTTATTAGGAAAATGCAGCTAAATAAAATTAAATAAAAAAATGTCCTTCAATTTAAAATTAAACTAAATATTCACTTATATCTTTTTACAATAAAAGGAAATAAATCAAAAATTCTTTCATAAAAAAAATATATATATTTATTTTATTATAATAAAATTTAAAAAAAAAGACAAAAACACCACAAACAAAATAAAACTTCCTCCTGATGGTTTTGCCTACATAACTTGATCTTTGTAGGGTTCTTTGGACTGGTTCTTTGGACTGGTTCTCTAGACTGGTTCTTTCGACTGGTTCTTCCAACTAGTTCCAGCTACGGGTGCTTTGACCAGCACTTCTACAAATTCTCAAACCGAGTGGTTTTTGTACACAGTTTCCTGTAACTACCTGTCAGATTCTTCAATGGTCTTACCACACCTGATTTTTAACTAAGATATTCCTATGATTATTCAGTCAGACGAGCGGAAAAGATGCCCATGCGACATTTTGGCTTTTGGTATGATCTAACCTTTTAGTTATTCTAGCTTCCGTTAATTACTAATGGGGTTTGATATTTAGCATTGATATTATAATATTAATCACCATGATTAATTTATTTAAATTTTAATTGATTAATAATTAAATTATTATCCGTTAACTTTAGTAATAAGTTACGCCTTTCCTTTTTAATTTAAACTAATTTATCAGTTTTGAACTCATAGTAATGCGCTTAAGTTTAGGTAATTTGCTAATTGTCATGGCTATTTTCGGAAGCCATTTGCGTAACTAGGTCCTTAACAATTAGGTTACGGTAAATGTAAACCAATGGTGATCACTATTAGGTAACAAATCCTAGGTTCAAGGATAATCATTATTACATAACGAATTAGACTTAAATAATTATTTTGCAATCATTACATCATCTTTTATTTTGTACTATGCAGCGGTTGATTAATTAAAAAGGGAAATTTTACTTTAACTCTGCGTAATCTTATTACTGCTCCATTATCCCTAATTCATTATTAAAAAGAGTTAGACATTATATTATTCAATTATGATGACTGATAATTTTGATCATAGGTATAAAGAAAAGGTAAGTCCATGATTTCTTTATTTAGTCTGATTATTTATTACCGCATCGTCTTATTTATAATAGAGTTCCTCTTAGAATCTGAGGAGATTGGAGAAGGTCTTGCAACTTCCTGGCGCCATATTTTAAGTGTGCTCCTCTTATTTATTTACCTCTCTCTCGAACCCCCCACCGCTCTCGAACTCTGAGCACTACGGGCAAACACAATTGCACGCTCGCAGCTCTATTTGGATAAAACGGATGCTCTTTTCGAATTTGACTTATTTTAACTTTAATTTTTGTAAACAAATTTTAAAACCAAAAATGGGCGTGGCAAATCTTTTCTTGCAGGACATATTCCAGATTGCCTAAAAAAAGCAGTGATAGTACCATTATTTAAGCGAGGTAATAACAATTGCCCATCTAATTTTCGACCAATTGCTCTATTGCCTACCTTGGCAGAAAAAATAGAAAAATTAGTACAAGTAAGATTAATGACATTTTTAGACCGGAATAACATATTGAATGAGCATCAGTTTGGTTTTTAGTCCTCAAAAAATACTAATGATGCAATATTTAATTTTTTAGAACAACTTTACCTTAAGCTTAATTCGGGTGAAAAGGCTGCGGCGGTGTTCTGTGATCTATCCAAAGCGTTTGATTGTGTAGATTATGGAATACTGCTGAGAAAGTTGGAAAAATATGGTGTGAGGGGGATTGCATTGAAATGGTTTGAGTCTTATTTGGGCGGAAGAAGTTAATCTGTTAGTTTTAAGAATGATACCTCAGATGCGCAGAAGGTTGATAGGGGTGTCTCTCAGGGGTCTATTTTGGGACCTTTATTGTTTTTAATTTTTGTCAATGACCTGCTGTGTCTGTTGATATCTGGTAAAATTACTGCGTTTTGTGATGATACTACTGTTATGTGGCATAATTCAGATATAGAACAACTAGCTGGGTATGTCCAGAGGGATATATCTGCAATAAAGGAATGGTGTGATTCCAACAGACTTTCTTTTAACATTTCCAAAACACATATTCTTAACTTTAAATGTGACATCAATAATATACAGTTGGAGAATGAAGCAATATCTAACCCAGAATCTAATAAATTCTTAGGAGTAACAATTGATAAAGGTCTGAAATTTAACCATCATGTCGAATAACTTGCAAAAAAAGTTGTTTCAGGCTGCTATGCTATAAGAGTGGTCAGAAAAAACTTGGGATTTTGCATTGCATAAAATATTTACTATTCTCTCGTGGAATCTCATCTACGTTGTGGTATTTGCTTTTGGGGATCTTGCAGCCAAGAATTATTTAAGTCTGTGTTTATATTACAAAAAAGAGCTGTGAGGTATTTGTGTAAAGTTGAACGCCGTGTGTCTTGTAAACCTTTATTTCTTAAACATAGGATATTAACTTTGTGTAGCATTTATATTTTAGAGACTGTTTGTTTGGTTTTCAAAAAATACAGAAGAGAACTACTCACAGAAAGAGTTTACATTCTGAGAGACCAATTTCGGCTTGAGCTTCCGATTCCTAATAATACTTTGGTAAAAAACTCCTTTGTGTACAATGGTAAAAAAATATTTAATAATTTACCTATAGAAATTAGAAAAATCAAATTTTACAAAAAGTTTAGGCAAAAAGTAAAGGAGTTTTTGGCTAGTAAGGCTTTCTACCAGTTGGATGAATATCTGCCTTCATAGAATATTGGCAATTGTCTGTAATTTTTTTTGTTTTTTTTTAATGTGTATGGTTCGGTTCGGTTCGGTTCGGTTTAGTGTTTTTATATATAATCTAATGCGATTATTTTTTAAAATTGTTTTGTTCGTTTTTATTTGTGGATCCTTATAGAAATATTGGGAATTTAAACTTATTTTAGTTCTTGTAATCTAGTGTAAATAATTGTTTCATCATGGTTCTTTTTATATATATAAAACTTTAGATTAATTTTATGCTGGTTTAGATTATTAAACTTTTAAAATTTTATAAACTTTTAATTTGTTTTTAATTGTTTTGTATTTTTATAAAACTAGTAGTTAAACTTATTTTAATACTTTTTGTGTAATTGGTTGTTTCATGTTTTATTTATATGTATATCCTCCAGACCTATACCATCAAACATTATATGTTTGACGCCAAAATTATCAAACAAATAACTGGTTCGATGCCCAAACAGAAAATTTGTTACATTTTAAATATATATTTTAAATTTTTGTTGAGAGGTTACGAACTTTAAACTAGTAACTCCCAATAATTATGCATTATGCTAACTAACCTAACCTGAATCTGCATGCACTTCTATGACAAACAATATGTACATAAATGTGGATGTGGGAGGATATGCAATTTTCTTATAGTTTAGTTTATTTTGCTTTATTTTACAATAATTACCTATTTTCTATTAGATAAGCAAGGCTTTTTCAATGTATATTTTGAATATTCTAGGACAATAAAGCTACTTTTGAATTTGAAAATTTGAAAAAAAAAACAAACTTAAAAAAATCAAAATGGCGGATCCAAAATGGCGGATTTTCTTATTTACTAACCGATTTGTCTCAAACGTGAAATATTACATTGCTTGAGGTCATTTAACAAAATTTTTAAATGACATCAAGCAATGTAATATTTCAAGTTTGAGATAAATCGGTTAGTAAATAAGGCCATTTTGGATCCGTCATTTTGATTTTTTAAAGTTTGAGTAAAAATATTTGTTAAATGACCTCAAGCAATGTAAAATTTAAAGTTTGGGACAACTCGGTTAGTAAATAAGAAAATCCGCCATTTTGTTTTAAGTTTGAGTAAAAAAATATTGTTAAATGACCTCAAGCAATGTAATATTTTAAGTTTGAGATAAATCGGTTAGTAATTAAGAAAACCCGCCATTTTGGATCCGCCATTTTGATTTTTAGAAGTTTGAGTAAAAAATTTTGTTAAATGACCTCAAACAATGTAATATTTTAAGTTTGAGACTAATCGGTTAGTAAATAAGAAAATGCGCCATTTTGGATCCGCCATTTTGATTTTTTTAAGTTTGAGTAAAAAGTTTTGTTAAATGACCTCAAACAATATAATATTTCAAGTTTGAGACTAATCGGTTAGTAAATATGAAAATCCGACATTTTGGATCCGCCATTTTGATTTTTTTAAGCTTGAGTTAAAAATTATGTTAAATAACCTCAACCAATGTAATATTTCAAGTTTGAGACAAATCGGTTAGTAAATAAGAAAATCCGCCATTTTGGACCCGCCATTTTGATTTTTTTAAGTTTGAGTAAAAATTTTTCAAGTTTAAGACTAATCGGTTAGTAAATAAGAAAATCCGCCATTTTGACTTTTTTAAGTTTGGGTAAAAAATTTTGTTAAATGACCTCATGCAATGTAATATTTCAAGTTTGAAACAAATCGGTTAGTAAATAAGAAAATTCGCCATTTTAGAGTCGCCATTTTGAATTTTTTTAAGTTTGAGTAAAAACTGTATTTAGTGATCTCAGGCACTGCAAACTTTCAAGTTTTAGACAAATTGGTTTAAAAATAAAGAAATCTGCCATTTTGGATCCGCCATTGTTGTAATAAAAAACGTAAATTGTAGTGTTACCAGGTTACCAATCATTACAACTACCAAGATTCAACAGTCGACTTAATGGATTTAACTTTACTTAACAAAAACAAATTTCAAAAGAATTCCGTAAAGGATTTTTTAAAGATGTTTTTATATAAATAATATATTTTGTTTTTCATCTACACATTTTACCAAAAAAAAATTTTTTAGTCCGGCGCCGAGTTGGTCAGGCGCGCAGTTGGCGGCGCCGAGTTGGCCCGGCGCCCAGTTGGTGGCGCCGAGTTGGCGGCGCCCAGTTGTCCCATTCCGTACCCATCAACCCAGGGGCGCAATTAGGCAGGTCATTTTGGGGAGCTTGAGCCCCAGGCTTAGTAACTGCATGCTAAAAATATTACAACGAAATGGGCTGTGAGATGGCTTAATATACCCTAAGATAAAAGAAAGAATTGCAATATAAAAAACTAGAAGAAAAACTAATAAAAAATGGCGCCGCAAACGAAAATTTTAGAAAAATTAATTCTTTTTTGACCGAAATCGCGTGAAGGAAACTTTTTTGCAGATATAACGGATAAAATGGCGCCACAGATGAAAATGTTTGTAATTAAAAAAAAACTGTTGGAAAATTGAAAACAAAAATGTTGTAAATTCAAATAGATTTTGAAGAAAATTGCGTTGTTGAAAACATTTTGCAGATGACGACGAAAATAATGGCGCCGCAGGCAAAAATTGAAGAAAAGTTATTGATTTTCTAAAGATATTGGCGCCACAGTCGAAATTTTTTCGGAAAAAATAAAAAAATGGGGGCACCGAAAATTTTAGAAAAATAAAATAATTTTAACAAAAAAAAAGCAGGATATTTCTGAGAAAATGGTATAAAATGAAAAAGTTTTCCAAAGTTTTAAAAGGACGAATTAAATATACCCTAATTCTGATACGTCGTAACCCACAAAAAATTAAAATTCATATTTTTGCGTCAAAGGCTAGTGATTATTATGCATAGCTATATGCTGCTAAATCCTGGCAACCAAAAAAATATATATAAAACGGTCATTCCCGCGATTTCAAATAAGTCGCATAATGCTTACGCCATGTAATTTGATTCTAACTTTTCCTATTCCTGTAAAATTTTGTTGAGTTGGGTTACGACGTATCAGAATTAGGGTAACAATATGCATATCTAAGTATGCCTTATATATAACTATCTGCTCACAAAAACACCTCTTTCAAAAACATTAATCCAATTAACTATCATAAATACCTAAACATATGCAAAGTTACTTGCTCAGAAATTTTGGGACTCTCGAACTTGTCCTCTGCAAAATCATCTATTAGTTTCTTATATCTCAGTTTATTTAATTTAATAGAGATTGGCAAAATTTTGAAAATATTAAAATTTGGTTGCTCTCTGAAGATGGCTGCCTGAGGCGACTGCCTTGTTGGCTCACCCTTTGGCACACCCCTAGTGACAGAAATAATACACACGCACACACACACACACACACACACACACACACACACACACACCTACACACACCTATACCCGTTCATATATTTATTGTGGCATCTGTGCATTATCCAGACTTGTGGCCTCATGGAGACCAAGCCAAGAGTGAGAAAGATGAAGAGATATAAGAAATTTTGCACTGACTTAAACTTCAATACACATCCATTCAAAAGTTACAATTTGGTTAAGTTTTGTGCAACAACGTGACTTGTGGCATCGATGCCACAGTAAATATAATTTACCAGGTGTGTAACAAAGATGCCACAGTAAATACAATTTATCTGGTGTGTAACGATGTTGCTCTTTTTTCATGCCAAAATTCAATTTAATGTAGGTATACATCAGCAGACGTGTGGGAAAACGAATCAAACAATACTTTTGGCCAACTTAGAAATAAACATTTACAAACAATTAACCGCAACATTGTATATTTTTTAGATTTTTGGTAAAGTCATCATGTGTAAAGTCAAAAAAATAGTTGTGAAATAAAATTATCTTCAGTGTCGTACTCTTAAATATTTGTAGAATTTTCCTGAGTATTTCCTGCATTTCCTGAAATTCTTCAACCTTTTCTAGCGCATTTCAAGGCTTCCATACTTTTCCTAAACTTTTCAAGAGTTTTTCGGACTTTTTTCAAACATTTCCCGAGTTTTCACTTATTTTCCTGAATATTTCCAGACGTTTTCTGAACTTTTCCACAGTTTTACAGAACATTTCCCGGTTTTTAAATACTTTTTCTATAAATTTCCAGTGTTTTTTAGAACATTTTCCGAGTATTCCAGACTTATCTTTTTCTTAACATGTCTTGATTTTTTCCAGAACATTTTGAGAGATTTCCATATTTTTCCTGAACATTTCCAGAACATTTTCAGATATTTCCTGAACAAATTCATACTTTTTAGGACAATTTCAAACTTTTCCAGAATTTTCCATGCTAACCCTAAACATTTTCGGACGTTTCCTAAGCAATTTCAGAACATTTCCTAAATTTTTTCAGAGATTCCCTGAACATTTACAGAAATTCCCAGACTTGTCATGGACAATTTCAGACTTTTATTGAATTTTCCAGATTTTTCCTAAATGTTTCTCTAGTTTTTCAGAAAATTTCCCGCATTTTCCATATTTTTTCTGAACTTGGAGTATTCTATAATTTTCTAGACTTTTCATATCTTTTCCAGACCTTCGAAAATTTTTTCGATTTCTTGCAGGGTATTTCCAGACATTTTCATACTTTTCCAAAACTCTTGTGGAGCTTTCCGGACTTTTCTGAAAAGTTTTACAAACTTTCCTGAACATTTTCAAATGTTTCCTGAACATTTCCAGAGGTGTTCAGAATATTTGCCGAAATTTTCAAGTTTTTTTCCTGAAGATTTAAAGAATATTTCCCAAGTTTTCCTTACTTATTCTAAATATTTCTGGGTTTTCCAGAATATTTTATGAGTTTTCTAGACATTCTTAGATTTCTCTAAATTTCGCCAAAGTTTTCTTGAATATATCCCAGGTTTTCAGGCTTTTTATCTAAACATTTACAGACTTTTCCTAAAATGTTCAATTTTTTTCCCGACCATTTCTAGACTTTTCCAAAATATTTCCTGCGTTTTCTCGACTTTTCTTAAACCTTTCTAGATCTTTTCTGATCTTTTCCAGAATTTTCTTGAATATTTTCAGAGATTTTCAAAACTTTTCTGGAGTCTTTTTTAACATTCCCAGAGTTTTTCATACTTTTTCTGAACATTTGCAGACGTTTTCTGATCAATGCCAAAGTTCTTAAGAACATCTTCCGAGTCTACGACAAATTTTTAAGATTTTTCCAAAACACTTCGCAAGTTTTCAATACTTTTCCGATATATATTTTCAGGGTTTTTCGGAACATTTCCCGCATTTTTTAGACTATTCCTGAACCTTTCCAGAGCTTTTCAAAACATTTTTCGAGTATTCTAGATATTTTCAAGATTTTTCTTAAAAATTTCCAAAGTTTTCCAAAACGTTTGCCATGTTTTCCACACTTTTTCAAAATATTTTTAAGGTGTTCCAGAAATTTTCCTAAATTTTCTAGCCCTTTTTCTAAACATTCCTAGAGTTTCCCTGAACTTTTTCAGAGTTTTTTTTTTCTTTTTCAGAGTTTTCTAGAACATTTCCAAGTTTTCAGACTTCCTAAATATTTCCAGAGTTTTCCAAATATTTCCCGCGTTTTCCAGAGCCTCCGAACTTTTTCGTTCGTTTTTCAGAAATTTTATATTTATTTATATATTTTATAACATTTCCAGACTTTCTAAACTTTTCTAGATTTTTCCTAAACAATCCCCGAATTTTTCAGGCTTTTCCTAAAGATTTACAGACTTTTCCTGAAATTTTCCAAATTTTTCCTTACCTTTTCCTGAGTTCTTGAACATTTCCAGAGTTTTCCACCCAATTTTAGAGTTTTCCATAACTTTTCTAGAGTTTTGCGGACTTCTTGAACATTTTCAGAGTTTTTCATACTTTTTCTGAACATTTCCAGACGTTTCCTAATATAATATATAATATTTCCCGAGTTTTCCAAAAAATTTCAAGACTTATCCTGAACATTTCCAGAGTTTTGTAAAACATTTCCCAAGTTTTCCACAATTTTCAAGATTTTTCCTAAACATTTCCAGAGTTTTTCAGATCATTTTACATGTTTTCCATACATTTCCTAAATAGTTCCAAGGTTTCCCAGAATATTTTCTGAGTTTTCCACAGTTTTTTTAAACATTTTCTGATTTTTCCAGAACATTTTCCGAGATTTCCAGACTTTTTCCGAGAAGGCTTTTTCTAAACATTTACAGACTGAAAATCTTCCAAACTTTTCCAAAACATTTCTAGACTTTTCTTGAATAATTCCAAAGTTTTTCAAGAATATTTCCTGGAAATAAAATTTCGGACTTCCATTGTCTTTATTTATTTTAAAACACGACGTTTCGGTTAGTAAGTATCTCTAACCGTTATCAAGTGTAAACGAGAACGAATTTCCAACGACGACGGCCGAACAGCCCGAAAACACACCCACCATTTTTCTGAGCATTTCTGGACTTTTCCTGTACTTTTTCAGTCTTCAAGAACATTTCCAGAGTCTTCCAGAACATTTTCCAAGTTTTCCAGACTTTTCTAAACTTTTACAAACTCTTTTTAATATTTCCAGAATTTGCCAGGTATCTCCTGAACATTTCCGGACTTTTTCTTAAATGTTCCAGATTTTCTTGAATTTTTACAAAATATTTCCCGACATTTCCATACATTTCCTGACTATTTCCGGACTTTCCCTAAACATTTACAGACTTTTCCTAAATTGTTTCAAACTGTTCCTGAACATTTCCAGACTTTTCCTGAATATTTCCAGAGTTTTTCAGAACATTTCGCGAGTTTCCCACACTTTTTCTAAATATTTTCAGACTTTTCCTCAACTTTTTCAGAGTTTCCCTCAACATTGCTATACTTTTCCTGAACATTTCCCGAGTTTTCAGTCTTTTTCTTAAGATTTCCAGACTTTTACTAAATTGTTCCAGACTGTTCATGAACTTTTCCAGTTTTGCAGAACACTTTCATATTTTCCCTGAACATTGGCAAAGTTTTGCATACATTTTCATGAATTTAAAGTAAAAAGACAGATTTTATTCTGAAATAAAAGCACTGTTTTAATGATAAAACTAATATTTTGGTCTTAATTATAAAAGTAATATTTTGTTAAATAAGCACTTCATCAAAACCTATACATTTAAAAATATTGATCTGAACTTAAAAGTGTATACTTCAGAGGGCGACACCATACAATGATGCCACAAGTCGGGTTGATGCACGCGTGCCTCATCATGATTTGTGGCATGTTGTACACAAAGTCTAAATTTTCATTAATTTGAAAAATAAACATCAATTGCAATCAGCCGTTAAAGGACGTGACATGTTGACGGGAAATTGCTTGTTTATCTCCTTTTTTTTTAAAATGATAAAGTCAATTTTGCTGTGGCATCAGGCCACAGTACAGGATGATGCACACACACACACACACAACACTCACACACACACACACACACATACACATTCACAACACATACACATACACATACACATACACATACACATACACATACACATACACATACACATACACATACACATACACATACACATACACATACACATACACATACACATACACATACACATACACATACACATACACATACACATACACATACACATACACATACACATACACATACACATACACATACACATACACATACACATACACATACACATACACATACACATACACATACACATACACATACACATACACATACACATACACATACACATACACATACACATACACATACACATACACATACACATACACATACACATACACATACACATACACATACACATACACATACACATACACATACACATACAACATACACATACACATACACATACCACATACACATACACATACACATACACATACACATACACATACACATACACATACACATACACATACACATACACATACACATACACATACACATACACATACACATACACATCATACACATACACATACACATACACATACACATACACATACACATACACATACACATACACATACACATACACATACACATACACATACACATACACATACACATACACATACACATACACATACACATACACATACACATACACATACACATACACATACACATACACATACACATACACATACACATACACATACACATACACATACACATACACATACACATACACTACACATACACATACACATACACATACACATACACATACACATACACATACACATACACATACACATACACATACACATACACATACACATACACATACACATACACATACACATACACATACACATACACATACACATACACATACACATACACTTACACATACACATACACATACACATACACATACACATACCATACACATACACATACACATACACATACACATACACATACACATACACATACACATACACATACACATACACATACACATACACATACACATACACATACACATACACATACACATACACATACACATACACATACACATACACATACACATACACATACACATACACATACACATACACATACACATACACATACACATACACATACACATACACATACACATACACATACACATACACATACTCATCACATACCATACACATACACATACACATACACATACACATACACATACACATACACATACACATACACATACACATACACATACACATACACATACACATACACATACACATACACATACCATACACATACACATACACATACACATACACATACACATACACATACACATACACATACACATAACACATACACATACACATACACATACACATACACATACACATACACATACACATACACATACACATACACATACACATACACATACACATACCATACACATACACATACACATACACATACACATACACATACACATACACATTACACATACACATACACATACACATACACATACACATACACATACACATACACATACACATACACATACACATACACATACACATACACATACACATACACATACACATACACATACACATACACATACACATACACATACACATACACATACACATACACATACACATACACATACACATACACATACACATACACATACACATACACATACACATACACATACACATACACATACACATACACATACACATACACATACACATACACATACACATACACATACACATACACATACACATACACATACACATACACATACACATACACATACACATACACATACACATACACATACACATACACATACACATACACATACACATACACATACACATACACATACACATACACATACACATACCCATACCCATACACATACCAATACACATACACATACACATACACATACACATACACATACACATACACATACACATACACATACACATACACATACACATACACATACACATACACATACACATACACATACACATACACATACACATAAACATACACATACACATACACATACACATACACATACACATACACATACACATACACATACACATACACATACACATACACATACACATACACATACACATACACATACACATACACATACACATACACATACACATACACATACACATACACATACACATACACATACACATACACATACACATACACATACACATACACATACACATACACATACACATACACATACACATACACATACACATACACATACACATAACACATACACATACACATACACATACACATACACATACACATACACATACACATACACATACACATACACATACACATACACATACACATACACATACACATACACATACACATACACATACACATACACATACACATACACATACACATACACATACACATACACATACACATACACATACACATACACATACACATACACATACACATACACATACACATACACATACACATACACATACACATACACATACACATACACATACACATACACATACACATACACATACACATACACATACACATACACATACACATACACATACACATACACATACACATACACATACACATACACATACACATACACATACACATACACATACACATACACATACACATACACATACACATACACATACACATACACATACACATACACATA